>CM042186.1:37998014-38024215 GCA_023539305.1 Ilex asprella | reverse complement strand
CAGCAGATTTTTATTTTAAATATTGTTCATATATATATATATTAATCTTTTTTTAGTTAATGTATTTAAAAAAAATCAATTTTTTAAAAAAATAATGAATATAAATTATTTTTAAATTATGGTTAGTTTTGTCAAGTGTGAGGAAGTTCAGTCTTCATAACCATAGATGCAGTTGCACCAAGTATGACTCAAACAAAATGACTAAATTCTGATTGGAATTGAAATGAAGAGGATGCCCCTAGAAGAGGTAGCCCTTATTCCCAACCGTTTTAACTACCTTTGAAAGACTCAAAAGTCTTAACCTAAATTTCTTACCTCCTCCAGCTGATTCTTTGAAAACTCTCTCTCTTTCTGTCTCTCTGTCACACACACACGGAAGAATTGGGTTTGGTACAGAGATTACCATTGAGGACCAGTGAGAGTAAAAGAGATGTAAAATAAAGGAAGACAGCCCATTTATTCAAAAAGCTCAACCACCACTATGAATCGGCAAAGTTGTTGGATGGACGCATCCAATACCTATCATCTCATTATACCTCTCTTCTCATTCACTTCTTTAAACCCAGCTTTAAATCTTCCCAAATCATCCAATGCCATAAACAACTTCCCATTTTTCTCTCCAAAATCGTTCCACCACAATGTGGAATTCCTCGGGAAACATATTCGCAAGAACAACCCAATATGGGGTTCACGAGGATGAGGAAGCTCTTTGGGTGGCTGCTCTGCAGAGATCTCCGACATATGTTCGAGCTCGGACGTCCATTTTTCGGAACCTGTCCGGAGAGTTTTCACTTGTAGATGTTGGTAAACTTGAAGTTCAACAGCAGAAGGCAGTGTTGGATAAGTTGATTAGTGTCATTAATGAAAATCCAGAGCTGTTTTTCAACAGAGTTAGACAACGATTCGACGCGTAAGTTTGATCATTGAATTGTTTTCTTCATTTTGTTTAGTGGGTTTTCATTATTGTCGTTAGTCTATTGCATTTTTGATTGATAGGTGTTTGCTATATGTCCACTAAGAGACTTTTTACTTGGCGGGCAAGGAATACTTCGAAACAAAGAAAGCAAAGTTTAAAACCCATAACAACGAATATTCGATCATTTTGGTACAATTTTCAGATTCATGTAGTGTCTATTGAACATGTCAACACTACAATTTCTCACGGTTTTTAGTTTTGTTATGTTTGTAAGATTAACAATTGCTCCAAAAGCTTAAGCTTTTTGGAGAATGGGCCCAACTAATTAAAGTAAGTGTCAACACCATCTTGACGTTAAGCCCCATTTACTCATAGGGAGATATACCGCCAAGTACACCAATATGTGCCAATAAACGCAGACGTAATGCGTCAGTGTGTACAAATGCAATGGGGTATCATATGCTGACACTTAGACCTGAACTCCAGACCTCATGTAATATAGATCTAATACAATGTGAGACTATGAACTACTCCAAAAGCTTAAGCTTTTTGGAGAATGGGTCCAACAATGTATATCAATCTCAACAATGTTTTTGAAGAGCAAGCAATTGCTGTTGTTCGACACAATTTGCATCTGCTCATAGACCCTCAATTTGGTTTCTTTGAATGTGAATCATAACAGCTAAACCATTGGTGCCTAGTATTTCCGAGAAGAAATTCACCAACTTTGTCTTGTGGATATTAGGTTTTCAGGGATAAAAAATAAAGACGAAGGGCTTATGATGTGATATTGTATGGTTAGTTCATGTTCTTGCTCCACTTTGTGCTCACTACAAAATGATTTGAGAACACTAGTGTTAGCCATTGGACATATAGTTGGGGCCAGGATTAATTGTGGTAATCAGCTACCTTATCCATGATAGTCTCAATCTTCACGTGGTCACTTCATTTAGTGAGTTGCACATGCCATGGTCATGATAGTATGTGTCATGAAAGATTTGTTCTTCACTTCATATTAGTTGTCCATTATAATTACTAATATCTCTTTGCTAGTTTATTAATTTATTTCCAGACAAAACTTTGACGAAGAAAATGAAGAAACAGTACTTAGGCCAAGTGGAATATTGAACTGGCATGATGTGCCAAAAATAGTTGTAGTTGAAATTGCAGGGTAGTGGTGTTATAACTAGATCAAATCATGTTACATGTTCTTGGCATGCGTTTTCATGACAGCCTATGTTTCCTTCAAACCCACTTCAATGTTGTAGTCCCAGAGTTGAAACCCTTTCTTCCACGAGTTGTATATGATATTCCTCCTGGTGGGGTTATTCATATTTCTGTGTCATGGGAAATAAGGTTTCTGGACCCTTTTCCTACTCTTGCGGACAGTCTGGTAATGTTATCACTGAGATAAGCATTCAGTCAAAAACTCAATCCTGGTGAACTGGGCATCCTAGAACGTTCTGAAATCAGCGGTTGCAGTGCTATGAGCGGCATTATTTTAGGATTAAGATATGTTTAAATGAAGATTATATTGAGTTGTGCCTGTCAATGTGAAGGAGCTGACTTCATAATGAAACACTTGGTGCGTTCTAATTTCCTTAAATTAGTTATCTCATGTATCTCATTTGGATTGCCTTCTCTTTTGTACTTTTGGGTTACTAACATAGACATTGTATGTTTTTCCTTTTACAACTACCTTCTATTAACTTTTCTCACGGGAATACACTTTTTTCTATGACCTGACTTAGTATACTTATTTTGTAGTGTTGATTTGGAATTCCCAAAAATTGAGGTTCGATTTGAGGATCTGAGAGTAGATGCGTACATACATGTTGGAAGCAGAGCGTTGCCTACTATTCCCAATTTCATTTGTAACATGTCTGAGGTGAATTTTTCAGTCGTGAATGCTTTCATAGACCTACTTATCATTACTTTCTGACAATATGTTCTTCAATTTTTTTTTAAAGGCTTTCTGGAGGAAGTTCAGAATTTTCCCTAGCAGAAGAAAGAAGTTATCTGTCTTAAACAACATCAGTGGTATTATTAGGCCTTCCAGGTAAAGCTTGAGCTTGATTAGATCATGACTTAGATTTTTCATCCAGTTATGTATGTTGAGTTATGTTATTTTCGTCTAGATTGACTCTGCTTTTGGGTCCTCCAAGCTCTGGAAAGACGACACTGCTATTGGCTCTTGCTGGTCGACTTGGACCTGGTCTGCAGGTATGTATTGTATCAGAATTGATGCCTTTTTTCAAATTCCTGAACGTAGTGTTAATTTTTTAAGTGTGGACCAGTTTTCTGGACAAACGTTTGAAAAAAAGATACCTTAAAATGATTGTAGATATCCTTGTTGTTCAAATGTCTATAAGGAAGTATATAAAAGTTTGTTCAAGAAGTCGCATTCTTGTAATGAGTAGCATCTCTCTCTGCATATTTTTAAGGAGTTCAACAGCTGTGTTTGATGGGGTGGAGGTGGATACAATGCTACACATCTCATCAATGCTGGTGTGCATACTAAAGAATTGGAAAACCAAACACCTAGCAAACGATTTGAATAGAACATGGCGAGTTATTATCTTGAGTTTTTGGTTTGTTATATCTCAGTAATGGATTTGAGTCACTTTGAAGATGTCAGGGAGAATTACATACAATGGGCATGACCTCAAGGAGTTCGTCCCCCAAAGGACTTCAGCATATGTCAGCCAGAAGGACTGGCACATGGCAGAAATGACAGTGAGAGAGACTCTCACATTCTCCGGACGTTGTCAAGGTGTTGGATACAAAAAGGGTAAGCTCAAGTATATCTTGAGTGTGTGCATATGTGGGTTGGTGTGTGAGTGCCTGTCTTTGTAACCATGCTTCTAATTTGATTTTACTGAAGTTGTCTGTCATTGAAACTTGATGGCCCAATGAAAACTTGA
Organism: Ilex asprella; assembly: GCA_023539305.1. NCBI lineage: Eukaryota > Viridiplantae > Streptophyta > Magnoliopsida > Aquifoliales > Aquifoliaceae > Ilex > Ilex asprella. The sequence continues at coordinate 38,020,375 of CM042186.1, read as the reverse complement.
AACAGATATGCTTTTGGAACTTTTAAGAAGAGAGAAGAATGCTGGGATAAATCCTGATGAAGATCTTGATATATTTGTGAAGGTTAGTGGACACCGTCTTTAATGTTGTATGTCTGTGTTAATGAATAGTGAGTAAGAAGCATGTGTTTGTTTCACCATTAAACCCATTGTGTTCACTTTAGGCAGTAGCACTGGGGGAGCAGACAAGTCTTCTTGTGGAATATATCATGAAGGTACATTAATAGATGAGGTCAATTTTTTTTTTGTGGTTGAGGCAAGTAATGCCTTTATCTCAGGGTCTGTATTAACATATTCTCTGTGTATGGCTATTGAGTATGATGTGTTACAATTCTTAGTTTTTCCTGATTTCAGTTTTTCTATATGAACAGCGACTGGTATTTTAAGAACTCACAAAGGAAAACTGGCATTTTGGGCTGAATTTTAAATCCTAGTGAGTGGTGATATAAAATTAGTTGCACCATTCTTTCTTGGAAAAGAATCATTTCTTTTGGAAATGACAACATTGTGATCATACTTCAGTTGTTATTGAGCATTTTGTGTCTCATTGAATCTTAATTTTGGAATTACCTTTGCATATGCCTGATGCATTAAATTCTGGAAAAGATGTTTCATCTTTGCAGCGGTGTGGGAAATATTTTACACATTTTTTATATCCTTATGAAATGTTTACAAAGATGTTAGGATTGGATATTTGTGCTGATACATTGGTGGGAGATGAAATGCTCAAAGGAATCTCTGGGGGTCAAAAGAAGCGTCTTACTACTGGTAGTTACCCCTATTCTTTTCAGTTTAAGCTTTACTCATTTGTGCCTGGCCAAGTTTTGGGGCTTAACTTCTTACAGAATTGCTATATGATGGCAGCTGAATTGCTAATGGGTGCATATAGAGTGATTTTCATGGATGAGATATCAACTGGGCTTGATAGTTCAACAACGCATCAAATTGTTAATTATCTTAGGCACGCAACTCATGCTCTTGATGGGACTACAGTCATTTCACTCTTGCAACCAGATCCTGAGACTTATGAGTTGTTTGACGATATAATACTTATAAGTGAAGGGCAGATTCTATATCAGGGGCCCCGTGATGCTGCTCTCATATTCTTTGCTTCCATGGGTTTTCGGTGTCCAGATAGGAAAAATGTTGCTGATTTTTTGCAAGAAGTATGCATGTGGATTTTGATCTCTGAATTTATTGCATACCGAGTAACATTCTGATTGCTCTTTCCTCTTGAATGATTTAACACAGGTTACATCAGAAAAAGATCAGCAGCAGTATTGGTTCCTTGATAACCATTACCAATATGTGCCTGTGGCAAAGTTTGTAGAAGCTTTTCGATCATTTTGGGTGGGTAATTATTTGTCCCAGGAGCTGGCTGTTCCATTTGATACACGCTATAATCATCCAGCAGCTCTTTCAACTAGTGCCTATGGTGTAAAGAGGGCTGAGCTTCTCAAGATCAATTTTTCCTGGCAGATGCTACTACTGAAACGAAATTCATTTGTCTTTGTGTTCAAATTCATGCAGGTAATGTTTTCGTCAGCTTTGTAATCATCCCTGGCTAAATGCCTGGCACTTAGCATGGACATTGCTACAGAATTTCTGGCGGACGAGGCCATAGCACCGAATATCGGACCATATTTATGAAACTTTGATTCTTATTTCTATATACAACGTTGTACTGTAGAATTTTAGCTTAGTTTGACAATAAATTCCTTGGTGGGGTCTTGGACTATGCCTTTCCAAACTTAGTTATCACATTGAGTCACTAGAGCTGCCCCCTTTCTGTTAAAAAGTATTATCCTTTCCTTTCCATGATAAATTGTTTGGTGGCAGTGTCTTGTAGGTTCATCGCCACAAGATGATAAATACATTTATGTTGGCAGATTGATTGTATCCTTCAAGCTAACATGCGCTTATATGGGAGCTCTGTGTTAATTTGCAGCTTCTTTTAGTCATTTTGATCATGATGAGTGTGTTTTTCCGGACAACAATGCACCGTAATACTCTTGATGATGGAGGTGTTTATCTTGGTGCACTCTACTTTGCGATAGTTATGATTCTTTTCAATGGCTTCATGGAGGTCCCTATGTTGATTGCCAAGCTTCCTGTTTTTTACAAGCACAGAGACTTGCACTTTTATCCGTGCTGGGTTTATACACTTCCTTCTTGGCTTTTGAGTGTTCCATTGTCGATTTTTGAGTCTGCTATATGGGTGGCAGCTACATACTACGTGGTTGGGTTTGATCCCCAAAGTACTAGGTACACACTTTTCTTTTCCTCCTTGGTGACTCAATTTTTTTTCATAATATCCTCTTTTGGGGGTAATTTTAGATGGATTCATCTGACTTATACAATTGTCTGCAGATGCCTTCGGCAGTTTTTATTGTATTTCTCTATGCACCAGATGTCAATTGCTCTCTTCCGTGTGATGGCATCCTTAGGCAGAAATATGATAGTTGCCAATACTTTTGGATCTTTTGCAATGTTGGTTGTGATGGCTCTCGGAGGATTTGTCATTTCAAGAGGTTAAAGATTCATTTCTATCCTTTTCCATCTAACTTACTTCACTATCTTGTGAACTTCAAAGTCGAAAAATAGACAGTTTGTGAACTAAACTTTCTTATTGCAACAGATAGCATTCCACGTTGGTGGATCTGGGGTTACTGGGTTTCCCCATTGATGTATGCTCAAAATTCGGCTTCGGTGAATGAATTTCTCGGCCATTCCTGGGATAAGGTAATCTGATTTTATGGACAATATTTCTAGGTCCTCTGTATTTTCTACTCATTATAGATTTGTAGTGGTGGAAATATTCTTTCCACTCTTAGGCTGTGTGCAAATCATTTATGCTGCTCTTGAAAGCATGACATTTATCTTATCTTCATTGTGTGGACAACTACCACAAAAATGCTACATAACTGTTACATGTATCTACGTCAATAAAGTTGCACTTTTCTGGATCTAAGAAATTTGTAATAGCAACAGTTCATGGTTTTGGGTTTTAGTATCAGTTTCTTCCTTTTGGTATTAGGGTTGTGGATGGTAACCCAAACCAACTAAGCCCAGTTTCTTCCTTTTGGTTGGATAATTCAAACAATATGCAACCTACTGTTTATGATCAAAAAGCAATATTAGGGATTAGGGTTGTGGATGAGTAACCCAAACCAACTGAGCCTCTGGTTCAATTATTATTTTTTCTTTGTTGATTGACAGGACTCACAATATTTAGAAGCTGATATAAAGAAACCGTTTATATGTGACCAGATGGGAAAATATACCAAATGCTTTGTTAGGGTGTTATTTATATACGATCATTGTTTTTGCTATATTTGATGAGGTTTTTTTTTTGTGATCAATATATTTATGAGGTAGAAATGTCAATACTCAATAGTATAAAGTTTACTGAACCAGAGGCCTTTGATATATGTCACCTATGAAACATGGATATAGATTCGGGATAAGGGTATGATACGATACGGATATAACGACAAAATCTAAAAAAATAGGTTACAGCTACAACTAAGATACGTCTATAGTAACATATGTTTCATTTTTTTACTATCATCTACTTACTTAATAATTATATATTTTGGTAATCCTTTAACATAATAAGCAAAATTGACACTTTTTCTTTAGTTTCAAAAAAAAAAATATCGTATCATTATAGTACATTCATAAAGTGAAGTGACTAATTGTAAGAATAAAAACTAATATTTACTTAGTTTGCTTAGAAGTATTTGTTGCTAAAAGTATAAATAGACTCATTTTATGCCCTTTTAACTTGTAATTGTAGATAAAACGTAAAAAAACTCGTGCCTTCAAAGTCATATGAATTTTTTTTGATGTTTTGTATGGTATGTGAATTCAAAGGGAGACCTTTAATGGTTAAATTAAAAAATTATACGTATTGCTCCATTAAATATTTTATTATTATTGGATACATAGGAGGTGTATCCATATCTTTGAGTATCCGTCGTGTATCATATCCGATATAGATACGTTGACCTAAAGTATTTGTGTTTCATAGTATGACACCTACAAGAATGCGAAATCATCACATATTTCTGCTTTGTGAGATGCAGCCTCTATGTGATATAAATGAAAAGTTGATGGTTTAAGTTACTTTTGAAATTCTAAAATGACTTTAACATCCAACTAAAAATTAATTGGCGATAATTAAAGAGGAGTTTTGGGGGCCTTGCACCACCAATGTGGGACACTCTTTAATATCTCCCTCTTCCAATCCCAACTTGCAAGCGAAGAGACCAACACACTTACTACCATATCATGTTATACTTCACTTACTTAATGGGGGAATAAACGATAACATATTCATGGGTCTCCTAAAACTCTGCTTTGATATTATGCCAAAGCATCCAACTCAAAACCAATACCCATGGGCAGCGAGTAACATAAGACTTAGATCTGCTGGTCCCGAGTGGCAAAATACCTATGTTGTGCACTAGAAGGTCATGGTTTTGAATCCCCTCCCCTGTATTTTAAGGTAAAAGTAACATAAGGCTCATGTGGCCCCTTCGAACAAGATTGAATGAACAGTTCTAGCTACTCAATTCAATAACAGCTGTAACTTGAATTCATGCCTTCTATGAGCTCTCAACTTTGTATGATTGTTGTGTGGCGATTAGAACTCAGTTTTTTGGGGAATTATATTTGTCTTCGTCTTTGACTTGTAGAAAGCTGGGAACCAGACTAGTTTGTCTTTGGGCCAGACGTTACTACAGGTTCGCAGTTTATTTCCAGAGGGTTATTGGTATTGGATTGGTGTGGGAGCTTTGCTTGGTTACACAATTTTGTTCAACATCTTCTTCACAAGTTTCTTGACTTACCTCAACCGTAAGTACTAAGTAGTATCTCACGAAAAATTCACATTGGATTCTTGCATGGATGGGATGTTAATTCCACAAGATGATTCCCCAAGTTTCACATTGCTATCATTTTTCAAACAGAAGAATAGTAACTTTGATTGTTAAAAATATTTGATCGTAAAAAATAAAGGATATCATTGTCATTATTTTCACAGCCACTATTCAGGAATCTAGGCAGGAGTGTGCACCATTTGATATAATGTAGTATGACACTATGATGAGGATCCCGGCACTCAGAGAGACGCAGAGCCTTCTTCAAATGGCTTGTATAGTAGCGCCCTCTTGGAGAGTACTTTGCATCATGAAAAGGCCAATTCTGCATGAGCTAGCTTGCAGAGTCCTCTATTATTTATGTTTTAAACACTGATAGCATCATAACGTCATCAAAATTTTAGAAGCTAACCTAAGTCATTACAGGATGCCAGGCTTAATTTTGTTACCAGCCAAACTTCAACTTTGAAGCTTATTCTAAATTAGAGAAAACCATAAAAATCCTACTTTTTTTTTTATCTGTACAGCCCTTGGAAACCAGCAAGCTGTAGTTTCTAAGGAGAAGCTCCAAGACAAAGTCAAGAAAAAGGAGAATGAACAAACAGTTCTTGAGCTAAGACAATTTTTACAACATTCACACTCTTTCACTGGTTTGTCTCGAATTATTATAATTTGAATTGATCTAGTTGATGCTATTAGAAGATCTTTAAAATATGACTTCTTGTTGTTGCAGGAAAACACATTGTAAGACAGAAAGGCATGGTTCTTCCATTTGAACCTTTGTCCATGTCTTTCAGCAACATCAGTTATTACGTGGATGTTCCTTTGGTATATCAGCAGCTTATGTCTGTAAGCCAATTTGCAAGGAATTCACTTTTTTTCTGAAAAGTTCATTATTTTATCTGCATATTGCTTCAGGAACTGAAGCATCACGGTTTATCAGAAGACAGATTGCAATTGTTAGTTAATGTTACTGGAGCATTCAGGCCAGGTGTCCTTACTGCTTTAGTTGGTGTAAGTGGAGCTGGAAAAACTACCCTTATGGATGTTTTAGCTGGTAGGAAGACAGGCGGACATATTCAAGGAACTATATATATTTCTGGGTACCCCAAAAAGCAAGAAACTTTTGCAAGGGTTTCTGGCTACTGTGAACAAAATGATGTTCATTCTCCATGTTTGACTGTCCATGAATCACTCCTGTTTTCTGCTTGGCTCCGGTTACCTTCAGACGTTGGCTTAAAAACACAAAGGGTGATTACCTGATTTCGTTTTTCTTATTTGTGATTTCTTCATTTAGGAAATTTATTCATGCTTGAGTGTCAATTTTCAGGCTTTTGTAGATGAGGTTATGGAACTTGTCGAACTTACTCCATTAAGTGGAGCATTAGTTGGTCTACCAGGGGTTGATGGGTTGTCAACAGAGCAAAGAAAAAGGCTGACGATTGCTGTTGAGCTGGTGGCCAATCCTTCTATTGTGTTCATGGACGAACCTACTTCAGGACTGGATGCTAGGGCTGCTGCCATTGTAATGAGAACAGTGAGGAATATCGTAGACACTGGGAGGACAATTGTTTGCACTATCCATCAGCCCAGTATTGATATTTTTGAATCTTTTGACGAGGTATTTCTCTATTGTTTTCTATTTAAAACTCATTAAGAAGCATTTCATTTTCTCTCTTAGAAAAAATGATCTCAAAGTATTTAATTTTCTATTTTAGAAAATATGGGCTAAAGTATCAAACTCAAAACCAATTGACAAAGAGTATAGAGGTCCACAAGGCTCGCCCAATATTTTGGAAGGTGCTGTTTTGGCAATGTGAGACAATCTACCACTTTCCTGCAGATGCGACCCTCATTGGTACAGGGAGAGATAACCAGAAGAATCAAAATACTTATTCAAAGCAATAACAAGTGTATGTGGCACAATAATAGGAGGAATCAATTACTAACTTTTTGAAATTAAGACTTGCCAAACACCTGAAACTCAGCTCTGATACTAGGTTGAAATATTCAACTCAAATCCAAATCACAATGAGTAGAGAGGCCCACAAAGCTCATATAGTAGTTTGGGCAGTGTTATTTTATTAACGTGAAACAGGCTCTAACATTAAAAATGTGTCAGAAAATTACTGGTCAATAATGGTATTTGATATAAGTCAAAGCCAATTTTGCAGGGACTAGTGCGGCAATTTCTTGCTCAAAGCCTGGACAAAATGCCAACAAAAATAAATAAATAAAACTAGACTGTACATTGAGTTATTATTTTGATAAAAAACCTTTAAAATTATAACTTCATCCAAGTTTTTTTAGTAAGTTATTTGTTTTTTCTGGAACTGTTTTTTAGAAGAAGTTAGACTGCATCAAAGCATAAAATCGATTTTCATGAACTTGGATGAACTGTATACAACGAATTTGCCAAATAGAAGATTTACCATTATTTTGCAAATTAAGTCATTGCATTAGCAAAAGGTGGTTTCGAGATGGATGTTAGATAACTAAATACATAAATTCATGCATGCATGTACTCGTAGTGTGTAGTATTCTTTTCGAGACAGTGTATGAGTACGACTATTTGAAGTTCTCTTCAATTGTGGTCTGATTTCTGTAATATAGTATAGGTAAGTCACCGAGAAGTTATCTTGATGCACATTAGTATTGCTAGTGAGCAATTAATTTTTGCATCAAAAGAGGAAGATGCAATGCAATTTCGGTTCCAATAATCGGATATTAAATTCAAAAACTCAATCCTCGGTGAGTGAAATTGTGATGAAGGTTTTCCAGTCACTCCTTTGCAATGCAATAGTTTCTGTATTGAAATTGGAGTGCGTGACCACGACTACGGTGCAGGAGACATAGCAGTACCATATATTTTTTGTAGGTGATAAGTTCAATAATTTTTTTTCCATTATTGGATGTAATCTACATCCATTCTCTTATCACAGCTTGTACTCATGAAACGAGGTGGAGAGCTCATTTATGCTGGTCCTTTGGGCAAAAGATCTTGCAAGCTTATTCAGTATTTTCAGGTGGGCTTGAAATCGTTAATGTATATCCTGGATGGAAAAACTAAGCTTGATATGGTCTTGAGCTCCTTAATACTTAAATCTGTCTTCATTTTCCTAGGCAGTTCAAGGGGTTCGTAAGATCAGGTCTGGATATAACCCTGCTACTTGGATTCTGGAGGTCACTTCTCCAGCAGAAGAAATTCGCCTTGGTTTGGACTTTGCAGAAGTTTATCGCCGATCAAATCTTTTTGAGTATGTGCATCTTTTTCTTTTGCAGAGGCGTGCTTATTTCAACCAGTTAGTTTTTGCTTTCTTATACAGTTGTATGTTGTTGCAGGAGAAATAAAGACCTCGTTGAAAGATTAAGCAAACCAAATTGTGATTCCAATGAATTATTCTTCCCAAGCAAATACTCTAGGTCATTTTTTGCCCAGTTTCTGGCGTGTCTTTGGAAGCAGAACCTGTCTTACTGGAGGAATCCACAGTACACTGCTGTACGCTTCTTCTACACAGTTATCATATCTTTGATGTTTGGAACAATATGCTGGAGATTTGGTTCTAAAAGGTTTCTTTCTTGAAACTTGTCTTTATACTGATCAAGTGAGCATTGAGTCCTGGAAAATAGAAAATTTAACCTTTCTTCAGTTGGGCATTATATTATGAATGCATCCTAGCGTCCAGGTTGTTCGCTGACATGGTTCTGTTTAGCAATTTCTACTTTCTTTTGTCAGGTTGAATGACAGTTAGCAGTTTACAGAAGAAAAGATTAATAGTGTCGAAAGAACAATAACCACAATAATATATTTTTTAGACCCTGTTGAGACTTACCTGAAAAAGGTCCCATTTACTGGGAGAGGCATATTGCATGACTTCATCAAACATGATACCCTGTTAGTATGGGAAAGACATAAATGTCTTCCCTTATATGGCTTCTCTCCACCTTGTCTCCTTTACATTTTACCCCGCTACTGGACTTCTGCTGGTTAATGCATCTTCAGAGATTCTGAATATTTGCACTCACTTATTTGTATCGCACTTCATTTAACAGGGAAACCCAGCAGGATATTTTTAATGCTATGGGATCCATGTATGCAGCAGTCTTATTTATTGGAATCACAAATGCCACTTCTGTGCAACCTGTGGTTTATGTTGAGAGGTTTGTCACATATCGAGAGAGAGCAGCAGGGATGTATTCTGCTCTGCCATTTGCATTTGCACAGGCAAGTCTCATTTCCTTCTTTCCTGTTCCCTTGCAATATTTTTCTTGTAGTTACTTAATGGTCTCCAAATACTATGCTAACACACTTTACTGAATTCTTTTATTCAGGTTACGATTGAATTTCCCTATGTGTTTGTACAGTCACTGATTTACAGCACTATCTTCTACTTCATGGCATCTTTTGAGTGGAGCCCTTGGAAGTTTATTTGGTACATAAACTTCATGTATTTCACTTTACTATACTTCACCTTCTTTGGAATGATGACGACTGCGGTTACTCCTAATCAAAATATTGCTTCGATCCTTGCTGCACCGTTCTATATGATGTGGAACCTTTTCAGTGGATTCATGATTCCTCACATGGTAAGGCATCAGGAATTGCTTTTCCCCTGTATCAGACTATCCTCTGTATCTCGTAATATAGAAATTGCATCTTAATTGTGTACAATGATATAGCATTATGTAATAGTGACATTTAGCTATAAACATAGTATTCATTTCTCGAGGCATCATTGAGCAGGTGAAGGCACTCTGCTCTTTCTGTACACTTCAGCGACACAATTTTTGCCGGACTATTTTATCCTTCTATAGTACAGTGGATTATAAATGTAGCCTTTGGCATGGCATTATTAGCCACACTTTGAGAGAAGTTCAGAAACTAATGGCAATTCAGATGAAACCAATCTCGATATTAGAAGCATCAAATGAACCTTTTTTACTCCATTTGCACTTTACTCTCCTTGGCTAGCCTAGCCATTTAGGCTACTTCTTGTGTCTGATTGTCTTTTTCCCTTCTTCAGAGAATCCCCATATGGTGGAGATGGTATTATTGGGCAAATCCAATAGCCTGGAGTTTGTATGGCCTTCTCACATCCCAATACGGAGACATGGATGATCTGGTAAAGCTTGCTGATGGCACTCGATCAGTGCCAATAAAACAACTGCTTAAAGACCAGTTTGATTATAGGCACGATTTCTTGGGTATTGCCAGCATTGTAGTAGTTGGTTTCTGTGTGCTGTATGCATTGACTTTTGCTTTCGCCATCAAATTCTTCAACTTCCAGAGGAGATGAAGAGAAGGAATGCAACAGAGTTTGACATCTAACAAATAATGGTAACTGCATAATGCTTCTGATTTTCATTTTTCTCGCGAGTGATTAAATTTCGCTGAATAAATCCTTAACAGTTCATGATTCCCACCAACAACTTACTGATTCTCCACAGTCACAGCATTATTCCATATTTTGAAAACTCGGGACTTGGCTTAGTCGAGTTGTTGAGAAAAGTGAACTATTTTCTGCAAGTAGTACTAAAAACTCTGCACTACCAGTGTTTGCAGCACCAGATGAGTTATGCTTCATTGACAACCTTCTAGCATCCCTCAAATTGAAAAGAATGGCCCTTGCTTATCCATTCTAAAGGTGTTTTCTAGTAAATAGACCGTATTACAATCATGGCAAAACAGCTCTCATCTCACACTCTTGTCTTGTGATATTTACGTGGTTTTTTTCCCAGGGTATTGCGGAAGTAGTCATTCTTTTTGTGTATTTGTGAGTCTTCAGAAACCACAGATGAACACTTGCACACAAATGACACATACACGGAAAATGAATCAAACCTTTGTTTTGTTGATCACATTGGAATTTTCTGCAAACAAATTCTCAATTTTTTCACTGATGTCTCAAAAATATTGTTTGCTGTTCTTCAAACATTTCATCTCCATGATTCAAGTCATTGCACATTTTAGAAGAAGAAAATAAAGTGTTGCAAATGAAACTCTGTACATGCTAGACATAGGACATTGTCACTTGCAAAATTTGCTGATTGAATGTCTACTATTTTGTGTGAGCTGTATGTCTCGTACCTCAAATTTGATGAATAACTGACCATGATGTATTTTCCGTGCAGCGCTATTATTCCAATTTTCGTATAGATTTCTGAAGAAAAAAAAAAAAAAAACTCTACCAAAAGAGAGAGCATGAACAACTGACTGCAATACAGAACAAGAGTGCATTGGCATCTGTAAGAGCAGAATTATTCAGTTGGATTTTACTTTGTTTACAAAAGCACTTCATTTTATTATACATTTAATACATAAAAGTTTTATTTTTCTATCAAGTTGTTCATGAACAGTTACCTATGATCTCATTCCCTGTTGCTGTTATAGAGTACTTCTTGTCAAAATCTGTATCGCTTATCATTTTTAAAAAATAATGTACTATGCACCGTAATGTATCGTGGATGATAAGAGCACATGCACGTATATAAGAAAATATGTGTATTGTCTTAAACAAAATAAATACCATTTCAACTCACTCATAATTTCTCGCAATGCGTGTGTCTAATACCACTCGAAAGAGAGACAACTGTTTGTCTTCATAACAGAGATCAAAATATAGTTAGGATTTTGTTTGTTCAAATGAGAAGAGGAATAAGATGCTTGGTTTGTTTGAGATCAAAACAAAAAGGAAAAATAAAATATATGGAAATGACGTTTCACTGTTTAGGGTAAATAAAAAACCTTGTGAAATGATGTTGTTTTGATATTAAGTGGATCGTTTTGTCATTGAATCAAAATATATTGTAAGATACATATTACGTATCCTAATATATGGCAAAAAAGATTCAACTCGTATATATTTATCGTTTGAGTACTTTATCACGTTTTTTAAAATACTAATAACTATATACTTGTGATAAATTTGCACCAGTTCTTGAATGAACAACCCGGTTTTAAAGAATAAAAGAAATAGATATGTCATTTGTGAGATTGGAGAAAGGTTAAATGCATACAATTTTGTCACATGCTGATTGTTCTTTGGTATCATCATCCAAATAAAATGAAAAAAAAAAAAGGCACGGGGAAACAAGCATGTTACCTTTGTTTTGGAGAAGTTAACTAATGGACTCGAACTCATGAACAAGTATGTCAACGAATTAGATTTCAATCAACTGATTTGAATTTAAATTCGATTTAAAAACCTAGATATACATAGGGTTCAAGTATGCAACATATTACATTTTCTTATTTTTTTTCCAAATCCTTAACAAATGAACCTAAAACATATGATGAGGAGAGACTATGGGCTAAAGAGAGATTATTTTTTAGTATACATATACAATTTTTTTTATATGAACTCTTGATATTTAGTTTTATTATATGGAGACCCCATCACATTTTAGAAATTTCAGTGAAAAGAGATTATTTTGAATAAAAAAAAAAGTGATGTCAACTTGTTTACATAATAAAAACATAATTATGTAGAATCTTATTTGTCGCAGTGTTACAAATCAATCAACTCATTCAAAGAAATATGAACCTAATACGTAATCGAAAAAAAGAACATGAATGTAATACTATATACTAATAGTTATGGAGGGATTAGATGAAAATAGCATTTTATGCACCAATAATTCAGATGATAATTTGTTTACAAGGTTGCACCTAACAAGTTTCTTGCTTCATAAATGCTTAAAGTTCAAAAATAAATAAAATAAAAAGGTTTTTTTGGGGGGTTTACAATAAAAATAAAGAAAGATTCAATGATGCGCATGTTAGAGTTTGTGTTTTTTAGGGTATCGGAGATATATGATAAGATGCAAAGAGATTTTATCTAAAGATAATATATATGTCATTGGACATTGGATCAATAGTCATAGACACACTATATCAAATCATGATATTTGTAAATTAGCCCAAAAAATAGAAAAAGTGAAGTCCAATAAAAAAGATAACAATAAATATTTTTTTATCAAGACATTGTGATAAAATATTATTGGAACATAATTTATCACACCCCTGAGGTGTTTTTCATTAGTTAAGTCTGATCTTTGGTAACTCAGAGATATTAAGTTTAATTTTTTTCTACACTCCTAAATGGCTAGTCACCCTTGTCCCTAACGAGACATGCTTTAACTCAACTCAAGTCACAATAGTCGGCTACTGAGTTCAAGCGAGTAGTCAGTACAAGTCTTAACAAAAAAAGAAAAGAAAAGTAGGATAGATTAAAAAAATAAGTTTGAAATGATGGGTATTATATAAGGTAAATTAAGTTTGAAAACTGATTGGTCATTGATAACATCTTGGGCACAAGTGGAGGGAATATAATATTGACATGTAACAGTAAGAGCATACACAGAGACAAAGCTCAATGCTAGTAAAAGAACGGTTGAGCAATGGATTGTGAGTGTGAAGTGAAGTTGGGAGAGTGGATGCAAATGAAGTCAACAAATGCACTCAAGAGAAAGAGAGAGGGAGAGAGAGAATCAGTGCCTGAGAATTTCTCCCACTAATCACTCCACATACCAACGAAAATATTCTTCTCACGTGCCCCCTCCCTCCCCTCTCTTTTCTCAATTGCCCCACACTTTCCTACATCATACTTCACTTGAAAGGGATTTGGGGGCCTTCCCTTCCCATTTTCAAAATTTACAAATTTTTTATTTAAATTGAGGTAAATTATACTTTATGCCTTGAAAGATTTCAAGTTCGTGATTTTGTACTCTCAAAATTAAAATTTTTACATTATATTCTTAATGTATTAAAAATGTTGCAATATGACATTTCTGTTAACTTTTCGTTAATTTTTTTGTCAATGTCAATGGGTTGACTTTAGACGAAAAATATAACTAAACTAACAGAAATACCACATTAAAATATTTTTGATACATTAAGAGTGTAAAATAAAAAAATTATTTTTTGAGTGTACAAATTAAAAAATTTAAAATTTTCAAGGTACAAAATACAAAAACTCTTTCAATTGCATCATTTGGTCTCCGCTATTTTTATTGGAGCTCCTACGTTATTTTAATTTTTAAAATATTAAAATTTATTTTTATGTGGTCCCTCAAGTTGACGGCGCCGTCGAAATTGCTAATTGTTTTTGGTCCGGAGCTTATCATGTGATACCATTGTAAGGGCAAAAAAATAAATTAATTTGTCAACATTGACCAATCAATGAAAATAAATTACCCTTATTTGTTTTTAGTTTTTTTTTACCCTTTTCCTAAATTCTTCGAACTCTTTCTACTCTCTTTCTGCTATTGAGACATAATTTGAGAACATAATTTGGGGACTTAATGATTGTGGCTATTAGATTATTAGTGGATCCCAACATTAAATTATTACTGGGTCCTAATACTATCAATCCAATGGTCATAATGCATTAAGTTCTCAAATTATGTTTCAATAGCATTAGTGCTCCGCTTATTACCACCGATAGTCCCACCACTCCCCAATGCCTTACAACCCTTTTCCTCCTACAACCACTCACTCCTCCATCCTCATTCCTCCCTTTTTCTCCTTTGTTACACCTCACTGTTGCCTCCTTTGAACCCTATTTTCTTTATCTTCTTACTCTTTCTCTTCACCCATGGAAAACCAACCATCACCAGTGTGGGTGGCGACCAGGGGTGGAGTCACAGTCCATTTTCAGTGGGGGATAATCATCAAGTTGAGGGAAATGATTGAAGAACAATCATCAAAATTTATTGTCTTACAAATATGAGTGTTTTACCATTCACACTATTTATAAATTAATTATTCGTGATAATTTTTTACTTTATTGCTTTAAAAGTTTTTCACACATAACTTACACGTAAAAAAATAAAACATAATTAAGAAAATTTATACACAATTTATTTTATAGAAAGTACTAGTATTAGGATAATATTCATAGAAAATGGTATTTTGACAAATCATTCTGTAAACAAACTATAAATAGACATGTCAATCATCAAATTTTGAGTGATTCGAATTCAAGTTCGATTTGAAAATTTAATTTTGAATATGATCAGATTATCCACCAAATTTCATCTTTACAATTCATATCAATATCTTATCCATTAAATATTAAAATTTTAATTGAAAATTAGATCTTATATATACACGTGTGTGCAAAAATTAGGTCAAATTTTAGTATATCAAAATCTAAATTCTTGAAATATAATAGCATATTCGAACTTAGATAATTAATTAAATATATCAATTCATATATAGAAATTTGAATTTAGAGGATGATGAATTTGGTAACTTAGTGTGTTATTGTAGAAAGAGGAGAAATAGCTAGAGAGCAAAGAAATAATTATGAGATTAAATTTCATGAATTTTAAAAGAAATTCAGTGGGGGCAAATATTGAAAAATTTTATTTTTCTTATAATTTTAAACTAGTTCCAAAATTTTTTAAAATCTTAGTGGGGGCAATTACATAATTGGAGGATTAAAAAGAGATATAAGTGATACTTTGAAAATTTTCGGCGCAATTAACTCTTTAATTTTTCTAATTTTTTTTAAAATATCGAAATTAGAAAAAGATGGTAAAATAGAGTCAAAGTATCAATTATGCATATCGCACGGGGCAACGACAAGTTTATATCATTATAGCCATCATGTGTTTGTTTGAATTGGATGAGAATAGTCATTTCCCAATTCTCTTAGTTTACAAATTCTTTTTTTATTAAATATAAAAATAATTTCCTCTAATAATTACCCACCACTCGATTCCTTTAAAACTACACACTCAAAATTCAAAGTGAAAGTTTCCGCACGGCATCATCAACAATCACTTGCTCTGAATTTCATCATTTTGGGATATTATCAGATTTTTTCAAGTTGATGAGAGAAAGAGAGAGAAAGAAAATGGTTTTTTTTTTAAATGTTTAAATTGTCTCAGTAAATTACCATAATATTATTCTGCTCATGTATTAGACTAATGTTAAACCTTGTGTAAAACCGTCTCTCCACACAAGGGATAAATTTATGGACAATGACCTTCAAGTGGTTACTTTTCGTAGGATATTCAAACTCTTAACTTACCTCTCATGAGAGGTTTATTAGATAGTTGAGTTATCATTAAGCTAATCTTTAGAGTTCGAGAGAGAAGTATGTGATTCAATATATTTTCATTGCTTTTTTAAAATCACAATCTATGAAACTAATGTATTGTTGATCTCTTTTCTCTGAACATAAACATAGTTTACAATCACAAATTTAAGTCACTTCTTTCATTTTTATTCTAAAACATATAAGAACTTTAATAGTATAAACAATGATATGAATGTTTATTCCCCAAAAATAAAAAAAATTCATTACCATTGATTTTGGCGTCAATTACTCACAATCATTTATAGATTCTTTTCGTCACTTTTTTAACTTTTTGAGATGTTTACTTGTGACATGTTTATATCAAATCCTGTGACCTTTTGCAGACTAGACTAATACAAAGAGAAGGGGTCACTATTGAATTGTTATTTATTCTAAGGGTGGAAAAAAATAGAACAATAATTGGAGGGTTAGAAATGAAATTTTCAAATATATGCGATATATATCTTAAATAAATTATGAGTAATGTTACACTGACCAAAATTAAAGACAAAAAAAAGTGACTAAATGACATGACAGGTGACGTGGAAGGCGGCTGACCAATTACTATGTAATATTAATTTATTTATTTCTTTGATTTGTATAATGTGAGTATTTAATATTGTACAATAATTAATTAGTCGTATTATACATCACTTATCATGTCATTTAATCATTTTTTAGTCCTTAATTTTGGTTAATACAACATTACTCATAAATTATACTTAAGTGACCTCTCACTCTCATTGTCTCTCAATTATGTCATGTCGTGTCATTTTTTATCAATTTTAACATATGTCATTTTTGTATTAATAAAAATATTTAATTTTATAGTAATTCATATAATATTATTTAAAAAATTAAAAATATATAAAACCCACAATTTTTTCATCAAGTCATTTTCTAGATTTACGTCAAATTCAGTTCGAGTTGGTGGGTAAAATTGACACCCATACACACACACACTCTCTTTCTCTCTATCTCTATCTCTATATCTATCTCATACACACATGCGCGGGACCAACGTTGCCATTTGCCACTGCCAGACAATACTCCAAACATTCCTCAGAAGAAAACAGATTAGTGAGAGAGAGGGAGAGAGAGGGAGAGAGAGAGCATTCTATGGAAGAGAGGGAAAAAGCCTGAAGCTTTTGCTTTTTAATGCTCGTTCTCTCTCTAAAGAAGTCTGATTCTTTCATCTTTTCTGGAAATCGTGCACCCTTTTCTTCTCTCTCCGCCAGGGAGTTATGCAGCTTCATGGTGAACACGTGAAGATGAAATGACTGTGTTGCTGATAAAGATGGCTCACAAAGGTAAGAGCAACTCCGACAATGTCAATGCCAACAACAGTACTGAAGAAGTGAAGCCCACGATCTTCCATGATTTTCTGGGTAAAGGGGGTGCCTCCGATTCGTCGCCGGTGGAGGGGAAGTCTGCCGCCGGTGATGCCAGACCACAGTCCGATGCATCGCCGTCGGCTTCTGTTTCTGCTGGTGCCTCTTCTGGTGGTGGCCGTGGACCCATCTCCACCACCTCTGATCTGGGTTCTGGTAAGAACCAAGGACACCACCATTTTTTGTTTTTATTTTTTTGGCTGTTTCAATGGGTAGTTGAGGTTATGGTACATAAAACCTTCACTCTCTCCACCTTTAGTTCAATGAATACTCTAACAACATGGGTTATTTTTTGTTCTTTGGTAAGTAGACTTACATGGGTTGTTTTCTATTTTAATATGGCGATGTACAAAACCTCACTTTTACTCCCCCTAGTTTGATGGGTACTTCTGATTTTTCATATAATTGTTGTTAGCGCTGTGTGTGTGTGTTTCCTCTATAGTGGGGTGGGTATTTCTGTTGTGGAGTCGTTTAAGTGAGGACACTGATGGAGTTAGTAGCTTCACAGATGAAGTTAGTACATTACATATGTATTTTCTGTACATAAGGATATGCTAAATTAGTCAATCCCTTATCTGATTATGTTTGGGTTTTTCTACACTAGGTTTATCTGGACTATATTTTCGTCCTTTTTAGCATGTGTTTGCTACTTGCCCTCGCTTGATGATGTTAATTTTGGATTCAAACAAAATTTCGTGCATACCATTTGGGCATTTTACTCTGTTTATGTGTATAAATTTTTCTCCTATATGTCCTGATTATAAAGCAGAGGAAGATGGTTTACTGGGAACCTTATTGGTTGTAATTGTAATTGTAGCTGCTTAGTATTGTTGAATATTTCGTGATTATGAGATGGTTGGTTTTCATAATATATGGTATTTGGATAATTGAATCATAGTTTGATCCATTTCTCATCAATCATGATAGAAAGACACGTACAGAATCATTTTGGGGGGATGCCATTCAACGTACCAAGAAGTGACTTTTCAGGGGCTGAGATAAGTAATAGATTAGCTGGAAGTAAGCGAAGTAACTCAGATTCTGCTTTTATGGGGTCATCTAGGGATGGGTTTCGTCAAATGCAACCAGATTCATTGGAGAGCTCGCATTTGATGAAGGTGTGCATTGCCATCCTTCGTTGTAATCATCAATCAGCGTCTTCTAGATCAATTTTTAGGTTGTTTTTAACCCATTTATTTATTAAGTGTTTCTGTTTTTTTTTTCTCTGATAGTGTGAATTTTGTTGAAATTCAGATTCTTCGTAATGCAGGGGGAGAGCGGGCTAGACGGCCCCGTGATGAGGAAGCATACTTTGATATGCATCCAAGGAGGCCAACTTTGGCATCTCTTATGTTAAAGCCAGCTACGAGTGGTAGAATTGACGCCAATTCTTGTAAATGGGAGCGAGCTATGCCCATGAATGTTGGCCCCACAGTACAGTATCCTCCACGCGGAGGTCAAGTTGTGCCTTTTGGTTATCAAACACCATCAAATAGATTAAAAGACAGTGATGTAGGTCCTTCAGTTATATCTCAAGCAGCTGCAGATGAAGGATCTAGGACTGGTATCAAAGGTTCTGGAATTTTTAGCTCTCTTAGTGCCAGTGGTGGAATCTCTGATAGAAATCCTTCTGGGGTTCTGCCAGGTGGGGGCAAGCTGAAGACTGAGACTCGTATTGTTGAACCTGAGTCTTCTACTCCTCCCAGGTAAACGTCAATATCCAATCTTTTTGTTCTCATGTTCAATTATCATTTTTTACAATGTAAAATGTTAGGGTAGATCTTGATGATGTGCATTTTCATCTCTATCGTGGCAGTGGACAAAGATTAGCATCTGCTAGTCGCCAGATGACTATATTTTATGGCGGTCAAGCCCATGTTTTTGATGATGTCCACCCAAACAAGGTTTGCTTTCTGCTTCTTTGTCAGTAATCAGTGGCAATATAATTGTTTAATTTTCAAATGCTTATGTTGATGCCTAGGAAAAAAAATCAATTAGTTATGCAGGTGATGTTTAAAAATTTGTATGATCCATGCCCAAGTTTGCTGAGGTTCTTTCACTTTCATTTGAAACTTCAATATTTCTACTAACCCTGATCATCATGTACCTTTAGTTTTAGATTTTGAGAGTGATGTTGTTGTGATCATGCAACAACTTTCCCTTGTTTTTTTCACCTTATTGAAGCATTGTAGGTATATGCTATTGATAACATATAGATATACTAGTCATAACTCGTGCCATAAAATATAAAATTCGAGCGTTCAAAAAATCGATCCTACTATATTAATTTTTTTTAAAATATATTAACTACAAATTAATCAAATAGTAAATAATTAAATATATGATAGAAATGAGTGATGTGATGTTTTTAGGGTGAAAATATATAAATGATTAAACATGTGATAGAAATGAGTGATGTGATTTGACGTTTGAGTCTAACAAGTGGATGATGGGTGAGGTAAGTGATTGGTGATGGTTTTGAGGGGGCAAATATGACTGGGATAAAATTCAAACACACTCTTGTTTTATTATATAGATATAGTCAAATGACTGTAACATGAAATCTATCCTCAGTCACTTTGCATCATACAATGGCAAAGGACTGGAAATATTTTTGCTAAATATCAATCCTTAGCAATTACAAGAGGTAAGCCGTTGTTATTTGGAACAGATCATACGAGACTCGATACTTTTCTTCATACATACATGCGACTAAATAATCAAGTAAGAGATAGCTCTACTCATTCAGTCCTTCTGTTACTACCACTCAGGCAATCCAAAAATGACTATCGACTGTTGTGTACAAAACCTTACAATGTGAAGATAGACCAATTTCATTCAGTATTCCACAAAAGAAGTAATTCGAGATTTAATTGGGAATCAAATGCTAATCTATCATCATAGGTATGAAAAATTATATATTTTTTTAGAAACTTTACTCTTAGGTTGCTTTCTGTTGACCATCACACAAAAGCCATTTTGTTGTTTGCAGGCACTGTGTCATTTGGTTTTCAAGTCATAACCTCTTGGGTTAGTTTAGCTGTAATCTTGATATAATTATGTTTTGTTTGAAGAATTCATCACCATGATTCTTGGTTCATCTTCTAATGTGTGCATTCACTTCATGTTGATTAAAAGTTGGAGCGTTGGCTGGTATTATGCAAACACTGAAGTACATATCACTTCGCAACTCTTGAAAAAGTTGTGAAGTTAATACTATTGCAAATTAAACATATATTTGGCTTTTAGGCTTTTCCAACTAAAATTTGTTCTCCAGTTCAGAAGCTTCCATGATGTGCTCACTTTCTAATCTATTTCAGGCAGACGTAATAATGGCGTTAGCTGGATCAAATGGAGGATCTTGGTCCACAAACTATGCACCAAAATCTGCTGTTGGGTCATCCCCTGTTGAAAATTATAGGCTGGGTGGTGAGATCGATATTCGCACAGGCAGTAACTTTGCATTATCCCCAGAACTTCGTGGAAAGTTATCGGTTGCAGGGAACTCTAGTCAGGGGTTTGACTCTGGTGACCGAACGCAGCCAGGTGATCAACATTATTTCTAGATTATGGTTTGATGGTTTCTTTTGAGTTACATTTATCCAGAGAATTTGATGGCATCATGATGAATGGGTCATTCCTAATGGCCTTTGGATAATGTCGTACTGTGTTGTTGCTGGATTTTAATCCAATTCTAATTTTTTTTGTCTGTAAACAAATCTAGAAAACAACGTTTCACTATTTCACAAATAATCTCGTATTCTCATTTCAACGCTGGGGCTTTGCCTAGTGGTTCAATGGAGTCACAATGAGGTAGATGCAATGGATTAAGATACGTTGCCTATCGGGTGGAAATAAATCCTCTCATTAGAGGACTATAGTTATCTTGCCCTAATGTTAAGTTGTTGTCAACTTGCCACCATGTGTGGGGAACATTAGTCCCTTGCAATGGTGTTCAAAAAATAGGAGTACGAGATGTTATTTTGACTTATTGCCTTCTAGAGAAATATTATTTTTCATTATCCTTTTCTCTTTGACGATGAAGATAGCACTAATGTCTAAGCATGAATTCACTTGTGAAAGGAGGTCTCTCTAATGTCATCACCCACGCGTCTTTAATTTGCACGTGATTTTTTCCCACCTAATCCCCTAGCACGTACTTTGTGTTACCCAAACTCGCTTAATTGTTTTCCCCCTTTTTTCCCCCTGCATAATCAATGGCTCGATCAGATTCCATCGATATTGGTATTTCCAGTTTCTATGTTTACAGTCAACTTCATTGTAAATCACTTATATATGATGGGATTGGTGCTGTAGGAGTCCATCAGGGTGTTGTAAGAAGAGATGCAAGAGCCCCGGTTCAAGCAGTGGAACTCTGTACCGAACAGAAACGCGAGGTATGATTAAGCATTGTTTCTGCTTGAAGGAATTGGCCTGAGTACATCAAGAGAGTTGTTATGCTTGAAGGAAGCATTGTTTCTGCTTCAACTCCTTTATTATCATGCACTTGGCCCCTTTTGCAATTTTTTTTTTCATTTTTCTTCTCTGGTGAACTGATTAAGCAATCAAATGCACAACCATATGGGAGCATTTGCTGAATTTCCCATATTTTATATTGTATATTCTCCAATTTTGAGCTTGAAGAATCTATTATTTTTGTGGCATTTAAGGCATTTGAGTTTTATGCAATTCTAAGGTTAGGATTCTCCGAATAAGACTACTCTTTGACTAGGTAGATTTTCTTTGTGTTCCTGAAAATAGAGTTCAGGGAAGGATATGGGTAGCCAATGGAAATGAAATTGCTTTTGCATTATTAGCATACACATGAAGTGGTTCATAGAAGAAGAAAGTTAGACATGACGAGAGATTGAAGACACATCATGCCGTCACAGAACGATCACTCAGTTGATTGGTCTGAGAGTTTCCAAGTAAACCACGGTTCAACTGAGACTCGTGGTGTCCAAGGTATGTGTATCAGTCTT
>CM042186.1:37968318-37993014 GCA_023539305.1 Ilex asprella | reverse complement strand
AAGTAGCTAGGCTATTCGCGCCGAGCAAAAGTTAGTCTAGCAGAGCAGAATAAGTAGCTAGGCTATCTGTGCCGAGCTAAAATTGGTCCGACCTAGTAGAGGATAAAACTCGATTGAACAGATAGCTAGGTTGTCCCGGCCGAGTAGAGTTTAAGATTTGACCGAGTTGTCATCAAATAGAAATCGAGCTGATCAGAAAGCTTGGAAAGGAAAGAATGAGCTCGACACTCGTCACGACCGAATTGTTATGACTGAGCTATTTAAATAGTGAACGTGGTGCTAAAAAGATGACTATAATTCAGACATTTAGGTTAAACGAATGAACATGATCACAAGATCGAAATAAAGAATTGCTAGAGAGATGTAAGCAACTTCCCGAACAGAATCGCCTGATTAGGGGAAGGTGTACCACTTTGAATTAAAAATCATGGAAACCCTAGCTAAATGAGACTCTATAAAAGGCATAAGGAGCCAAGGTGAAATATACATACCCTTTGTTTAGCAAATTGAATACACTTTCTCGAGTTATTACTGACTTAAGCATCGGAGTACCTCCGACTGGTACTCCACTGGTCTATGGCAGTTTGTTTGTTTTGCAGGAAAAAGGCGATCTCGAGTACTCATCCCAAAACAAATTTCTTTATTTTGATAGGTGCGGATTTTCCCCCCTACAATTGGCGCCGTCTGTGGGAAACGATGATCAAGTTTATTTAAATGCTCGGGCTAGTCATTGCAATGGGAATTGCGCAACAATAGAGAAGGCAAGAATAATGTACAAACCTATTCTTGTGTGAACAACACAAGTTGGTGATTATCTTGCGAATGTGTATTTCAGAAAAGGAAAAGAGAGATCATGTGCTTTCTACCTCTCACAGTGGACGTCGGCTCATAGAGCAAGAGGGGTTATTTATCTTCATGTGGAAGGATCATAAGGTACTTGTTGAGGCTACTTGTTTCAATGGAATCAATTTTCACGCAACAAAATCGGTCACTTTTTATGTAGGCCGCATGAAGCTAACAAAAGAAAGAGATATTCTTGATGTCTTTTGACATAGAAGAAACCAGTGCATCAATCATCAAAAAAGACTTATGACGTTATATCGTAGAGAGACTCAAGAGGGTCAATTCATTGATAACCAATCCAAGGGGTCAGCCACTTGGATTAATTTTTAATTCAAAAACAATTAAAAATTAGTGAATTAAAAAATAATGAAAAACAGTGAACTCAAAAATAATGAAAAACAATAAACTTAAAAATAATAAAATTTAGTGAACTCAAAAATAGTGAACTCAAAAAAATAAAGAAAAAAAGTGAACTAAAAAACAGTGTCACAATTGGCCGTTTGATAAGTTTATTTGAAACTATCAGATGGCCTTATAGAAACATGTCCTATTTTGTATAATAGATATAGTGAAATCTCTCCATTCGTTGCCAATTAAAATCATAACAAGGTATATAGGTATATCTGAGGACACACACCTGAACCCTCCCTCACACATGTAACTAGGTATATTTATGTCTGAACACATAACAACCTGCTTACACCAAAAAATAGCGCGATCACAAGGTGACACGTTGAAAGGATCCAACGGTTACAAAGGAGTTTATGAGAGTCTACGATTTACAGAATAGTTAGAAGAGTAGGACTCTTAGAATTCCAAGAAAACTGGAAATATGACATCATGAGCCGTCAGTTGAAAATGGTTCAACACACATTTGCGTATCTCAAGGGACAAGACCATGGTCACAAGTAATGGCTGAAAATGATGGATCGACAGTTGTGAGTCATCTCTATAAATAGCAGAGGTGTTAGGCCACTGAGAAAGGATCTCACAATCAATCACAAAAACTCTACACAGAGTCAGCCTATCCTTTTACTTGTTTCTTGCTTTTGAAAAATTTTACTTTTCTTGTAGTTTATCACTCTTGTGATCTTTTGCTTCTTTTATTTAATGTTAAGCTCATTATTCGCTTTTCTTTCTTTCTTTTAAATTCAGTGCACTTGCAGCTTTTCTTTCTTCTTGTTTTCTTTATAGTGTCATTCATACACTTTTATTTGGTGAAATTATTTAAAGTCCTTAAGCACCAAGGCATAGAAAAGAATCTAGTTGTAAGGTTACGTCTTGCTGCATTCGTCTGAACAGTTACAATTTTAAAATACAACGTTGGTTCGAGTAGATAAGGTCGTATGTGTTTGAATTTTAAGTCCATCTAAACTTTGGCACGCCCACAATCGAAAATACGCTAAACAACAAAAGTCCTTCTCGATTCTCGACATTTTTGGAATTGGTAAGATAACTCTGATTAGAAAATTGTACATTAACTCTTAAATATTTGTGCATTTACCAATGTTTCTAGACTATATAGACAATGAAATTTGTTACATGGTATTTTGAAATTTTGCTCTTTGATCTACTTTGTAAAAATGATCATGAAGAGTTGTTATATGGTTGTATATGATTTTTGGGCCTGTGCGCCCCCATTTTTTGTTCATTTATATGCATGCATGTTTGTTTGTTTGTACTGTGTGTGTTTCGCTTTGCTATGAGCACCTTCAATTTTGGGTTGAATTCCATTATTTAGGCCCTTAAAACCCCTTTTTTGTCATTTTAGAAAAAAAATTCAAAAATTAATAAAAAATCATAGTAGATTCTGAATTCATCGCCATCAGTTTTGTTAGACACTAGATGAAACATGTTTTTATGTTAATTAGTTAGATTGTAATTTTTTATTTTTTTGGTAATTTTCGTATAATTAGGGATTTTACCTCTATTATGGGGACGATTAGAATTTTGGTTATTCCTATATATATTTTCTTAAGTGATACAGATTATTCATTGAATAGTATACATTTTTCAGAAATATTCTCTTGTTATTTTCACTGTGAATGCAGAGTACCTTTGTTCTATAACCTTAGAAACAGTGTTTTCTTCGTATTCCTTGTTCCGTTGCATCAGTTCCCTAGCCATGGGTTGGAAGAAATTACGATTATATGTGACTTCGTGTAATTTTATCTAGGTTTCTCAATTGAACAAATCAAAATTCTCAATGATTCAACCTATTTCACTATTCTAGCAAATAAGAAATCAAATTACCACTTATCCCAAAATAATATTAAAAAAATATCAAAATAACCATTTTCTTAATATTTCCACATTTTACAATTTTCTTAATCCACTCAAATTCCTTACAATGGAAATAGTAAAGTACAATACAAGCCTAAACTGCACTGAATATTTGAGTACAAATTTGCATGGCAATGTCTTCCCTTTTTTATGTGGATCCTCAAAATGACCACATATTAAGCATTGATTGAAAACTCATACAACATTACATGCTTGTAAGTCTTTCCTGGAGCAACAACCTGTGAAGGGAAATTGTGGTGATTGACAGAGTCAGGGAACCCTTGTGTTTCCAAACACAAGCCAGCATGAGCTAGATAAACATATCCACCTTTCCCCTTCACATTTTTTATCCAGTTGCCGGTATAAAACTGCACGCTCGGTGCATTTGATGAAAGCTTCATTACTCTTCCAGACTTCTTATCGTGCACCACAGCTACTGGTTTGATCTTGTTGTTGTTGTCACCATCAATGACATAGTTGCTATCGTAACCATTAGGAAGATCCTTTATCTTGCTGTCAATAGTTTGTGGTTCGAGGAAATCATAAGGTGTACCCTTCACGGATGCAATTTCTCCAGTGGGGATGCCCTTAATAACTGGGGTGATTTTGGATGCAAATATCTGAACCTCCTCGGATAGGATATCACCACTGGTGTGGCCTCCGAGGTTCCAGTAGGTATGTTGGGCTAGACTCACTGGAGTGGCCTTATGTAAGGCTGTGGCTTCCATTATTACTTGTAAATTGTAAAATCCACTGAGAACATAGGTCACAGTGACAAGAAGATCACCGGGAAAGCCTGTGTAATATACAAGGAGAGTAGAAATTTTAGGAACATTTATGCTAAAACACAATGGTGATTATGTATATATATAAAAAAATGCAATGCTGGTTATGTAGAAGAACATCATATTTAGGTATATATGATCCCACAATGTCATGAAATTTTTCGAATCTGTTTATGAGTATAATACTCAATAATTATAATGTACAATTCCTGTTTGCATATTATGCTTCTTATTTTTCCCATATTCTTGTGAAAGATAGATGATACAAGAAAATGGAAACAATTACCTTCTTCACCATCAGCACTGTAATAGGAGAAGGTAATACGAGGAGATTCATTATCCTTCTGATGATCTATTACCTTCCAAACAACATCACTGAACCCTTTCGATCCACCTAGTATCCAATATAACAACATCCATGAAATGAATGAAGGAATTTATTTAAACTAGATGGAGGATCAACATTAAAGGTATGCAATTTTTCTTTTAATCATGGACCCAGTGCAAGTGGAGGATAATGAAAAATAAATAAGGTTTATGTACCATGAAGCGTGTTAGGCCATGCATTAGCATCTAGCTTATAAGTGACCCCAAATAATGTAAATTGAGCACCAGCAATCCGGTTAGCAACCCGTCCAACAGTAGCACCAAAGTATGATGAATCATTCTGCAGTAAATGACATGTACATATAGAGTTTCGATCATAAAATTCATCTTTAATTTAGAAAATAAATAAAAGAACCTAAAATAAACATAATCGTTGTATAGTAAATAGTGGTACTATTTGCTAGCATTATATGAGATAACGAGCTCAAGTTGCACATTTAGAAGGAGCCCACGTCATTTGCTTCACTAGGCTTTTGTAAAAGTGAGATTTTTAATAACATGTCCAATGTTACTTCCAAGAACATTATAGTTCCCATACAAAAAAAATGCAATCGCAAATTGAAAGAACTATTCTCTCTGCCTCAAGAAAGTTAAAATATTCTAGCACGACTTTTGTGTCACTGAGTTTAGGAAATATGCCACATGACGAGACAGTTTTCCGACCCAAACTCATGATACATTACAATGCCGAAAGACCAAGTAATCAAAATTTATTCTTTTGAAGAACGTTGCCAATTTTTGGCTTCGATCAACATATTTTGTCAACAATAGTATGCTAGAAGCCATAGTGGACCAAGTTTTTCTTTTCCGAAGGTAATAATAGACAAAGTTTCTATTGATATCAACTCTCAAATATTTTAAATTGTGTGTCTCCACGCACACACTTTCTCTCCCAAAATGGAACCGTTTTGTATTTAACGAACAAAATTTTAACACAAGAAAATATCCTATATAGAGTAATCTCACCATGTAGTCCTTGATAGAATCATACCCAAGGACAACATCCGTCAACTCACCTGAGAAAATAGAAAAGTTTTTTTTGAAGAAATAATAGCATAATTAATATATGTGCAAATGAAAATGACCACATCCACATGAGTACATACCATCTTTATCAGGAAGAACAGCAGACACAATGCTTGCACCCCAGTTTGTAAACTTGACCAAGAATTCATCTTTTTGTAGCTCATAAATCCCAACTTCTTTGTCTACATCTGTGCCATTAACAACCACCCCAAAGACAACAATGATGAAACATAACAAGATAGAGATCTTTGACATCTTCATGGTTCAATAATGAGATTTTGAGCTATATTACTAGATCTCAAGAGGTTTTCGAATGAGTTTTAGGCTTATGATTTATACCCATATATATACACACAAATCTCACAGGATACGCATACTATATTAAACATAGAAAGTTGTACTATTCCATGAGAGCTGTACAATGTAATTTTGGAATTTGATGAGTTCAAAAGTAGTGGAGAATAGATTTTACCTTGAAAGACAGATGGATTTGGGTATTTTGGGACAAAATGAACCAAAAATGTTATACTAATCTAAGAGTTTTGATCTCGGGTGCTAGAAAGTAGTTTTGAATTAGAAAACACATGTAGCCAAAAAAGGAGCAAAGATTCCTAATCGGCCATTGATGATTGAACTAATAATAGATTTGACCTCCAAATAAAGAGAAAAAGAAAGGCATGAATGTCTAAATAGGATGACCGGATGATGGAAAAGATTAAATTGCTTGTTTGAATATTGCAAAACAAACCCTTATTTGACACATGTTTAATGAAAAGCTTCAAAGAAAAAAGTTCAATGAAGACCTTGCAAAAACAAAAATGTTAGGGAAAACAATGTCTGTGGCATCCAATCGGCAGTTTGTAATCATCACATAATAACCAAAAGGTTAAACTAAAAAACATGAGAAATGTTATGTTGCTCAAATTAAAATGAAAATTTTGTATCTCAAATGTATGTGCACCTGTAATATCCCACCCTCCACACAACATAATATTGTCCGCTTTGGGCCCATTGGCCATCACGATCTTGTTCCTCCTAGTACCCCTAGAAAAATGTCTTATGCCATATAAGGCAAGGGGTTTACTCATAAGCCCAACAACTTTTCATTCCCTAACCGATGTGGGATACCAGGATCTCACAATCCTCATTAGGGCTGCACGTCCCCGTGCAGCAACTCGCCAGCTACCTGCCCGACCGCTCACTACACGTGAGTACAACAGGGCTCCACACTTGATCCAGGAGAGAGTCGGCTTTGATGCCAATTTGTAACATTCCACCCTCCACATGACATAATATTGTTCGTTTTAGGCCCACTGGTCCTCACGGTTGTTCCTCCCAGTAACCATGGAAAAATGCCTTACACCATGTAAGGCGAGGGGCTTACTCATAAGCCCAACAATTTTTTTTTCTCTAACCAATGTGGGATACCAGGATCTCATAACACCACACATACAATGAAAAAACTAATTTTTTGAGACCCACAAGATAATATGTGGTGCACATGCATCCACTAACCAAAACCCACCACCACCACCCACACCCACCATCGCTGACAACCACCACCACTCATGCCCACCATAGTTGACAACCACCACCACCAACCATTGTTGCCAACCACCACCACTCACCAATGCTGCCAACCATCACCACCCAAAAATAATAAAAAATTAGTGAACTTAAAAATATTGAAAAAAAACATAAATAATGAACTTTTATATAATGAAATTCTTAATTTAAAATTTTTTGACAAACTGTGAAATTTAATATGATGAAACTCCTAATTCATTGTCCAAATTTTTTACAAACAGTGAACTAAAAAAATATTAAAAATTTGAATTGAAAAACATATATAAAAAACTACAAACTCAAAAATATTGAAAAAACATAAACAGTGAACTCAAAAAACAATGAACTTTAATTGAATGAAATTTCTAGTTTATTTGAATTTCAATATAATGAAACTCTTAGTTCATTGTGAATTCAAATACAATGAAATAAAAAATAGTGAACTTAAACAGTGAATAACTGCCACTACCACCCATCGCCACCACTATTGCTGCCAACCTCCACCACTTATAACCCACCACCCAATATAGTGGAAAATTGGTAAATTACAAAATATTGAAAAAAATAGACATAATTAATGGCATAAAAAATGTATATACCAAAAAATTGAATTCAAAACTAGTGAAAATAATGAACTCAAAAACAATGAAAAATTAGTGAACTCAAAAAAGAATGAAAAATAGGGAACTCAAAAATATTGAAATTTAGTGAATTCAAAAACAGTAAAAAATACTGAACTTAAAAAAAGTAAAAAACAGTTGAACTCAAAAAACAGTGAAGAACAATAAATTCATAAACAATAAAATTTAGTGAATTCAAAAATAATGAAAAATAGTAAACTAAAAAATAATGCAAAATAGTATACTAAAAATAATAAAATTTAGTGAACTCAAAAATAGTGAACAAAAAAATAATAAAAAATTAGTGAATTCAAAAAAAGTGAAAAGCACTATAACTGCAAAACAATGAAAAAGAGTGAACTCAAAAATAGTAAAAAATAGTTAATCAATTGTTATGAATATCACCAGCTAAGCTGAGAAGTTGTTGTGTGATGGTTTGTATTAATCAAACCTATCTGTTGACTTGCCAGTAACATAAAAGTTAATTGTGATAAGAAAGCATTTCTTGTATTTAACCAATATAAAACATATGAAATCCTTAAACTGAAGGGTATCTTTTAGATTATTGTCATTAACAATCTTATCTTCGCACTTTATTTAATTAGACTAGTTATCAATCTAAACTCACATCACAAGCTATCAAACGTTATACTACTTCAAACAATAACTTTACTGTTTGTTTTATTTATTTATTTTTAAATGCTAATTGCTAAAAATCTTCGTGGGATTGATACTTAGACTTAAACTGAGAAAACTACAATTTGACAACTTATATTTGGGCGTACAAATAATATAATTCAGATCACAAAATAGTGCGAATCAGTCATGTTTCCAAAAGACAGTTTCATGAGCTTGTTCCTGCAATTAATAAGAGCATTAGCAGTGGTAAGAAAAGGCCTACCTAAAATCAAAGGGTTTTTAGAAGTAGTATCAACAACAAAGCTAATGTCAAGAATTAAGAAATCAACAGGATAATAAAATTTATCAATTTGAATTAGAACATCCTCTACCACACCCTGAGGTACTTTGACTGAACGGTTAACCAATTACAATACCACAGTGGTTGGTTTGATTTCTCCCAACCCTAACTGCAAATAAATAGAATATGACATTATATTCACGGTAGCTCCTAAATCTAGTAAAGCTTGCCTAAACTCATGATTTTCAATGTTGCACGCAATGGTTGGACAACCAAGATTCTTGTACTTGGGAGTAACCGCTGTTCAATTAGAGCACTAACTTGCTCTGTCAGGAACGCTGGCTTCTTTACAAGGTGCTTCCTTTTAACTGTACACAAATCCTTGAGAGCTTTTGTATAAGTAGGAACTTGCTTAATCACATGCAAAAGAGGAAGATTAATTTTTACCTGCTTTAGATTCTCTAAGATTTCATTGTTAGGATCTAGAGTTCGCTTGCTTGATTTTAAAGCTTGAGGGAATGGTACCTTAACAATATTTGGCTTCAGGGAAATTTTTTTGGGCCTGTTTTGTGGTCCGGTGTGCAGGACATATAAAATCCGTTATTTTGGTGGTTAGAGTTTACGGTGGATTGTACAGCCACTCTTGTAACCCTCTCTTTGAATAGTGAAATTCCCGCAGCTTTGTGGATATAGATAAATTTTTGAACCACGTAAAAAATTTTGTGTCTTGTTCTTTTTTGTTTCTCATTGTTTTATGTTTTTGATTTGTCCTTCAATTGTGTGTGTTTGTCTGTAGGTTTGAAGTGCGTTCAATCCCAAAAATTGGTATCAGAGTTCTGGGTTCAGAGGTCAAGGGTTTGCACAATGGCTGAAGATAAAGTCAAGATTGAGAAATTCAATGGCACGAACTATGCGTTCTGGAAGATGTAGGTGGATGATATTTTATATCAGAAGGATCTGTATTTACCTATCGATGACACAAAACCAGTGGATATGGAGCAAACAAAGTGGGATGTTCTGGATCGCAAAGCCTTAGGGACTGTGCGACTGTGTCTCGCGCCGTTAGTTGCGTTGGATATCGCCAAAGAAAATACTACATCAGATATGTTCAAAGCCCTAAAAAAGGTATACGAAAAGCCTTCAGCGGTGAATAAGGTATATCTTATGAAAAAGTTGTTTAACCTAAAGATGTTTGAAAATACTATTGTTGCTAAACATATCAATGAATTCAATACAGTCACAAATCAGTTAGAATCTGTGAATATCGTTTTTTATGATGAAATTAGAGCTCTTGTCCTTTTATCAAGTCTGTCAAAAAGTAGGAATGGACTTGTTGTGGTTGTAAGCAATTCTTCTGGGTTTGGAAAGATAAAATTGGAGGATATTGTGTCGTTGATATTAGGAGAAGAGGCTCGGAGAAGAGCATCGGGTGAGGATGTTATTTCGTGTTCATCACTCAATATAGAGGAGAGAGGTAGATCTATGAATAAGGAAGGCAATAAAAAAGGCAAGAAATATTCGTATTCGAGAAATAGAGGCCGAAGTAAATCTCGTGGCAGAGATGAGGGTTGCTAGAACTGTGGTCAGAAGGGGCACTGGAAGCGGGATTGTAAGGCACCAAGAAAGGAGCAGAATGAGAATAATCAAAGAAGTAAAAATACTGCTAGTATTTTTGAAGAGTCTGATAATGATGCTTTGATTTGCTCGCTGGATTCTAGCTGTGAATCTTAGATTGTAGACTCTGGAGCTTAATTTCATGCTACTCCCCGCATGGGTGTGCTACAAAACTATGTGCAAGGAAACTTCGACAAAGTGTATTTGGGCGATGATGAAGCCTGCAATATAATTGGGAAATGAGATGTGTAGATTATTCAGATGGACGAGGCAATTATGAAATTGAAGGATGTTAGACACGTGCCTAGTCTAACACGAAATCTTATTTCATTGGGTCAATTTTCAGAGGGTGGAGTGGTCACATCGTTTACATCAAATGCTTAGAAGATGAATAAGGGAGCCTTGACTCTTGCTCGTGGTAAAAAGGAAGGAACTCTATATGTATCCTCGGGTACTTACAGTAGCATCACAGTGACAGCATCAGGAATTGACTGCACTACATGACACCGTAGGTTGGGTCACATGAGCGAAAATAGGATGAAAGTAATGTTTTCGAAGGGAAAATTGTTGGGTTATAATTCGCTGGATTTGGATTTCTGTGATGATTGTGTTCTCAGAAAACAGAAAAAGATCAGCTTTACAAAGGTGACAAGAACTCTGAAAACAAAGAGGTTAGAGCTTGTTCATACCTACGTGTGGGGTCCATCAAAGGTATCTTTTGTTGGTGGTTTACGTTATTTTGTTACTTTTATTGATGAACCTACTAGAAAATAATGAGTTTATTTTCTTAAGCATAAATATGATGTGTTTGATGTTTTCAAGAATTGGAAAGCATTAGTTGAGAATGAAACATCGATGAAATTGAAGTGCCTAAAATCAGATAATGGTGGGGAGTATTGTAGCAATGAGTTTGAGGCTTACTGTGTTGCGAATGAGATTCGAAAGTTGAAAACGATCCCTAAGAAGCCAAGGTAGATGGAGTTGTTGAGCGCATGAACAGGACAATCCTAGAGCGTGCAAGGAGCATGAGGTTACATGCAGAGTTACCTAAGCAATTCTGGGATGATGTAGTAAATACCGTTGTGTATTTAATCAACAGGTGGCCTTCAATTTCGTTGAATTGTAGATTGCTAGAGGAGGCTTAGACAGGGAAGGAGGTAAATTTATCCTATTTACGAGTTTTCGGTTACATTGCTTATATGCATCTAGAATTGGAGGATAGGGATAAACTTGATGCTAAGTCTCATAAGTGCGTGTTCATAGGCTATGATACTAATAACTATGGGTATAGGCTGTATGATTTTGAGAATCAGAAAATATGCAGGAGTATTGATGTAGTATTTAATGAGTCAGTTTTGTATAAAAACAGACTAAGTCAACCCAATGAGGCTGAGGTAAAATCAGACTTTGTAGAGTTTGAGGGGATCCCTATCAGAAATGTTTTAGAGCCTTAGGATACTAATATACAATCTACTCCACCGACAGATCCACAGACTCCTTTTCTTAGAAGGACTACACGTACGGTGAAACCTCTAGTACGTTACTCTCCATCTTTGAATTATTTGTTATTAACTGATAGTGGTGAACTAGAATGTTTTGAGGAAGCATTGCAGGTTGAGTCCAGAAAGGAGTGGGAGCATGCGATGGATGATGAGATGAATTCTCTCTCATCTAATCAAACTTGGGAATTGGTTCAATTGCCCAAGGGGAATAGATCTTTGCACAATAAGTGGGTTTACAGGATAAAGGAAGAATTTGATAGGAGCAAGCGGTACAAGGCAAGGTTGGTAGTCAATGGTTTTGAGCAGAAACAAGGTATTGACTACACTGAAATCTTTTCTCCTATTGTTAAGATTTCTATTATCAGATGTGTCCTTAATATTGTGGCTGTTTAGAACTTGCATTTAGAGTAGTTGGATGTTAAAAACTACTTTTCTTCATGAGAATTTGGAGGAGGACATTTATATATATTAGCCAGAGGGTTATGTTGTGAAAGACAAGGAGAATCAGGTATGCAAGCTCAGGAAGAGTCTGTATGGGTTGAAACAAGCTCCAAGGCAATGGTATAAAATATTTGATACATTTATGGCAGCTACGGGGTTTAGTAGATGTCATGGGGACCATTGTTGTTATTTTAAGAAGCTTGGTATGTTATATCTCATACTTTTGTTGTATGTAGATGATATGCTTGTTGCAGGTTCAAGCATAGATGAGATTGTTAATCTTAAGACATAATTGTCAAAGGAGTTTGTAATGAAGGATTTGGGTTTTGCGAAGAAAATTCTTGGGATGTGAATTAGTAGGGACAGGGTAAACATGAAGCTGAGGTTGTCACACGTGGAGTATGTTGAAAATGTGCTGAAAAGGTTCAACATGGAGAGTGCTAAGCCAATTAACAACCTTTGACAAGTCACTTCAAGCTTTCGAAGAAAAAGTGTGCAGTAATAGAAGAATAGTAGAACTACATAGCAAATGTTCCATATGCCTCGGTGGTAGGGAGTTTGATGTATGTCATGGTCAATACAAGGCCAAATATTGCTCATGCAGTGGAAGTTGTCAGCAGATTCATGCCAAATCCGGGCAAGGAGCATTGGGAAACAGTCAAGTGGATTCTACGCTACTTAAGAGGTACTTCAGATTTGACTTTGAATTTTGGGGCTTTTGATATTTGTTTGAAAGGTTTTGTGGATTCAGATTTAGCAGGGGATATTGACAATAGTAAGAACACTATAGGGTATGTTTTTACATTGGGCAATGCGGTAGTTAGTTGGGCCTCGAGACTACTGAAAATAATGACTATTTCAACAACAGAGACGAAGTATGTTGCAGTCATGGAGGCGTGCAAGGAGATGGTATGGTTGAGGAGCTTCAAGAAAGAGTTGGGTAAGGATCAAGACAATTTTAAATTGTTCAGCAATAGTCAGAGTGCAATACATCTGGCGAAGAATGCAGCCTCTCACTCGAGGACTAAACATATCTACATAAAGTATCACTTTATTCGCTCTTTGTTGGAGGATGGGCAGTTCACTTTGGAGAAGATTCACACAAGGGATAATCTGACAAACATGTTCACGAAAGTGGTTACTGTAGAGAAGTTGAAGTCTTGTTCAGCTTCTGTGGGTCTCTCAGCCTGAGGACAGGAAGACCAATTGCAGAGATGAGGGTCTGTTTCTTATTTGGGAGGATTGCAGTTGATGTTGGTGATCAAACTAGTCTCCAAGTGGGAAATTTGTTGGGCTTTTTGTGGAGTATAGTTTTTTTGTTTCGATCCGAATGGTGACCCGACTCAGAATATTGTTGTGTGATTTTTAATGAGAAATTTTCTGAGGCTTAATCCATTAGCGCTACAGCTTGGGCGAGGAGGTTTGGGGGCAATGGCCCTGGGGAAAATTTTTTGGGCCTGTTTTGTGGCCCGGTGCGCAGGACATATAAAACATGTTATTTTAGTGATTAGGGTTTATGGTGAATTGTACAGCCGCTCTTGTAACTCTCCCTCTGAATAGTGAAATCCCTGCAGCTTCGTGGATGTAGCCAAATTGCCAAACCACGTAAAAATCTTTGTGTCTTGTTCTTTCTTGTTTCTCATTGTTTTATGTTCTTGATTTGTTCTTCGATTGTGTGCGTTTGTCTGTGGGTTTGAAGTGCGTTCAATCCCAACAAACAAGACTCTTTGTCACCTCAAGTTCCTTGGCCAGTTTGGCATCACTACTATCTTGATCCTTTTCTACTTCCTCTGATTTGTTTGTTGTTAAGATGTGTAATGAATCACCACTTCGTGTCACAATGGTATTCACATCCTTCAAATTCTCTTGTGCCATGTATTGACAATGGGGTATGGACTGAGCTTGAGAAGGGAACTTACCTCGCTCATTCACACTTAAGGAACTCATCAGTTTGGACACTTGACTCTTTAAAATTAGAAGGTCAATTAATCAATTGTCATGAATACCACTAACTAACCTAAGAATTTGTTGTGTGATGGTCTATATACAGGTGGGGGTGATAGGGCAGTTTCAAACACTACTTTTTTTTTTTATAAAAAATACTTATGAGAAATTATAAGTTATAAAAACACTTTCGAAAAGTCATTTCAAACACACTCTTAGGGTGCCTATTTTCCCTATGAAATTTGGGAAGTTGATATTAGCCGTCGGTTAAATTTTAAAATAAAATATAAAATGATCTCAACTATAAAAAGTAAAAATTATTTTATTTATTTTTTAAGATTTGAATTATCTTTTACTTTATTATATAAGTTATCTCCAAATATTTGTATCATCACCCAAAACACCCCAAGTGGTGGTAAATTTATCCTAGATAATAATATCACCAACTCAAATTAAAGCAAATTCATCCTAAAGGGTTATATCATCACTTCAAATGGTGTTAATTTTACAACAAAGGAAGATAAAATCACACCTAATGTTGGTCATTTCACGGCAAACGATCATAAATTATACCAAATGAAAGTTGTAAATGACTCATAAACGTTATAATATGATCTTAAAATGTGTATAAAAAATTTATCGCAAACAAATCTAAAAACTTGTATCTCAACTCGTAAAACTTATATAATAAATTTGGCGTTTTAGTACCCATTTTTTTTGTTCGGAACTGTAGTCAGCTGTGAATATGCTACCTAATGCAAAATAATACCCGTTGGATCTTAATTAGATTTTTTTTTTAGTGTACCATTGGCTTGGACGGGTCTGGGTCACCTGCGTTTTTTGGAATCTTATGCATAATTAGAAATATATAATTTTCTAAGATATATTGGGATTAGGAAGTTTCTAAAAATCCAATCCAATTCAATCCAATTTGAGAATATGTATTCTTAATAAGAAAGAAAGAAAGATAAATTGCATCATTAGTCTTTGAGAATTGTCCCTTGTTGAACTTTGATCCCTAATATTTTAGTTTTGTAAATTTAGTCCTTGATGTTTAATTACACATTTGACTAATTTAAAATTCAAAAATAAAAAATAGTAAAATTTAATATTAATAGTAACATATTCATTAAAAAAATAATAACATACTCAATAAAAAATAGTAACATGCTCAACAAAAAAAAATAGTAACATGAAAAAAAATAGTAACGTTCAATATTAAATTAATAATATTATTCTCAGCAAAAAAAAAAATGAGAGAGAAAGAGAGGAGAGAGAAATTATAGTGATGTAAAATTTAAATTTCAAACTTTAAGAAAAAAAAATCTTCTATTAAGTGTGAATCAAGGATGACTATATAAAAAACTGATTTAATGTTAAAAATTATTTTTTAAGTCATTAGAAGGGCATTTTGGAGTTCTAACAAAATAGTGGACTTAATTACTGATTAGTAAGATTAAAAACAGACTTACTCCCAAATAAATTTTCTTGATTGACTAAACTCATTAAAATTAGGAAACTAGGGTTCCTAAAAATCCAATTCAATTTGGAAATAAGGTTTTTTTTGAGTGTCATGGGTATTTAAATCTGTGATAGAATAGGAAGTTTTTCTTTTTCTTTTTCTTTCACTTCTGACAACTCTTTTATCCTTCATTGAATTTTTTTTTTCATGTAACACTTTGTCCATATTATAGACATATACTTTCAATGGAATTAAATCATTTCGTGTATTATATTGTTTCTACTTTATTTTATTATCTGTGTTGTGACATCCTGAATGACATCATTCCATACACTCCTATGCTACTAAAAAATAAGTCTATTCCCGTAGAATTTGATTTCGATTTCGATTTCAATTTCAATTCTAATTATTAATAATCATTAATTTTAAAAATAAAATAAGGTAAAAAAATAAAAAAAATATTTATTTGTGTTATACTGCAATTATATTAAAACAAAAGTATAACATCGAATTTTTTTTTTTGGTACCATGTATAGTCCCATGTGATGGCATTTGTGGCTGCAGAATAAAGGGGTGTGAATGATCTGAGTCAAAATTCATGCCCAGCATTTAGGTCCAAATTAGGCCAATTCTTTTTTGGGGGTCCATATTATTATTATTATTATTATTATATTTTACTCCTACTTTTGTCTTTTTCAACCACCACAAAAAGGCCCCAAAACCTTCCAAATTCACATAAAGACAACACTCCTTCCAACTAGCCACCCACTGCCACATGCAAATTGAACCTAATGCCACTGCCACATGCAATATATATATATATATATATTTATTTATTTATTTTGGACTCTTATTAATTTGACCCAATGGCCTAACCCGTATCTCTAGAAGCTTAGATAAGACTACAGAAGATATGTTTTATTTTACACCTTCAAATAAATTTATTTATTATGAATTATGTTAAATTTTTTAATTTACGCCTTATATCGTGATCTTTCAAGCTGACGAGAATTTCATAGGAAATGCTAATTAAAAAAGAATGAGCTGACGAGAATGTGTGAATGAACTCGAGATTGTCTTTTATTTCATTGATGTTAAGGACCAAAGGGTACTGCATGTATAAATGGATGCCAAATAAAGATTGTTTTGGTCGTGACCATCATGGTATAGGTGAGTACAAAGTATGAGGATTCAATTTGACCAGTAAAAAAATTGGTAAAACTAAAGCTTAAGGACTCATATGTGAGGGGAGCTGTTAATCAAACTGAGCTACTCGAGCTTCGCTCGAGTTTGACTAGTTCAGGCTTGGTTTACTTTCTAAATGAGCTCAAATTTTAACAAGTTTTTAGGCTCGTTTAAAAAACAAGTCCTACAAGCTCGGCTCAAACTAGACAGACTCGACTCGTTTATGTGCAAATACTCGGGCTCGGCTCAAGTTTGACTTGAGTTCGACTCGTTCAAGTTTGGCTTATTTTCTAAACAAGCTGAATTTGAACAATTTTTTAAGCTCAATTAAGAAACAAATTTTTCAAGCTCAGCTCGAACTCGACTCGGACTCGTTCAACTCACAGTCCTATATGTGAGACGTGGGTACTATCTGGTTTGTGTGTTAATTTGACCCAACTAATGAGATTTTATTTGTTTAAAATTGAGCTTAAAAAACTAAACACACTTTTCTAATTGAGATTTTCTTTTTGATAAGGAGATTACTTTGGTAGGTTCTTAAATTTAATGTTGATCATCTTTGGTTAACAACTATTAGATCAAGATCTAATGGTTAAAATTAAAAGTATTCACCAGAAATTATAGTGCATAACTTTCATGAAGGCGCTACCCCATATATTTAAGTGTATGTATTAAAGGCCACATAATGCTCTAAACTTTGTAACCCTGAAGTCAATTAAGAACTCCCTAGTACTATGAGTACTCTCTCAGAAGTCTACAGAGACAACCCTCTCCACCCTCAACACATTATCCCCCTAGACTTTGAATCTGCCCATACAGTGCCTGAATCCCACATTTGGCCTGAAACCAATGATTTCCAACATTCCGGCTGGTCGAATGGAGAATTATTGATACCAGTTATTGATCTGATGGATCCTAATGTGGTGGAACATATTGGACATGCATGTGAGACGTGGGGTATGTTCCAAGTCATTGGCCATGGTGTTTCTTTGAGTCTTTTGGAGGAGGTTGAGGCGGAAGCTCGGCGGCTTTTTGAGCTTCCTGCTCGGCAGAAGATGAAGGCGTTGCGTTCTCCTGGTGGCGCCACCGGCTATGGTACTGCTCGGATAACACCTTTTTTCTCTAAGAATATGTGGCATGAAGGGTTCACCATCATGGGTTCCTGTGTTGATCATGCTAAGGAACTTTGGCCTCGTAACTATAAACGTTTTTGGTAAGTCCATGCTCTGTCATGCACGTGTCAACTAACCAAATGCATTGAAGGCTATTCCTTCATGAAGGGCACATACAAACACACATATGCATATATATGGTTTTTTAGTAACGGATATTCGTCCCTACCATTTGTTTTGCCTTCTTTGGATTTATGAACATGCAATCAGTAGCAAATTATTCGCATCGATTAAATCTGAATTTTATGTGGTTAGAGAAACCCGAATCCATTTGAAGAGGACAATATTCTTGAAATATTTTCTGTCTTTTTTTACAAATATTTTGATTTGTTGGCCTTTTGAACGCTTTGAAGATTTAGAAAATAAAAAATTCTACTATATATGTTTTGGAGAATCAATTAAGTAGCAAAATTCAGCAAAGTTTTGAGAAGAAAAATGGTGTAGAAGTCTACTCTATTTGCATAAAACTTAAGTTTAACCATCGTTCATAATTTGTGGGAACTTACATGTAACCAAGATTTGCATTGAATACGCATAATTGAGACGATTTTCCATTATGAAAAAAGTTAATTGATTCAAAACATCACCCTATACTATAACTCTTTAGTCCTTACTCATGCATAACCTTATCTTTGTCTGTTTCCATGCACATAGTGACACAATGGACGAATATCAGAAAAAGATGAAAGCTCTAGCCTACCAACTCTGGCTGTTAGTTCTCAAATCATTGGACATACAAGAAAAAGATGTAACCTGGGCAGCTTCACTCCAACACTCCGAAGCTGCACTGCAGCTTAACTCGTACCCTTGCTGCCCAGACCCGGACCGGGTCCTCGGGCTCGCCCCTCACACCGACACATTGCTGCTTACCATCCTCCACCAAAGCGACAGCAATGGCCTCCAAGTCTTCAAAGATGGAGTACTTGGATGGGTTTCAGTGTCTCCAATTGCTGGTGCACTTGTTGTCAATGTTGGTGATCTCCTCCATATCGTCTCGAATGCCCGATTTTCGAATGCTTATCATCGTGTCGTGGCGAATCAGGCCCGCCACCGGGTGTCCATCGCCTACTTCTATGGCCCCCCTGCTGAGTCTGAACTTGTGCCAATATTGCCTAAACTTCAGGCTCCATGTTATCGTTCTTTGACTGTGAAAGAGTATGTAACTATTAAGGCCAAGCATCTTGATAAGGCACTTTCACTGATTCGAATTTAGTTAGTCTTTGAGTTTAGATGATAAACATGTTGTTAAACATTTTGGTGCTGGAGGGTTCGTGATCATGACCCCCATTGTTATTATATTAGACATTTTAAAATTTTACAGTGAAATTTTAGTTAAGGAAAAATTATACTTTGACTCCCTCAATTATGTCCCTTTTTTTATTTTACTCTCTCAACTATAATAATTTTTACATTGTACCCTCAACTATGTGATTAGTTTTACATTGTCTCACTTCTTAATGCCGGTTACATATTTAACGAAAGAGCAATGCAATTAAGACCTATTTTACTATGACATTTGAATTGACTGTGAACCCTATTAAACATTAGAATTTGATGTTAATTCAAAATAACAAGTGTCAAGAATATCTACTATTTAACTCTTACAAACCGTGCTATAGACAAGAGCTTTTTGTATTTCGTAATAAAATTTTTGAGTCATTTAAAATTAAGAATCAAGTTGTGCTTGTAAATCAATTTTGTTCTTTGCATTGTATTACAAAAGAAACCTCATTTGAAGGCATACCGACCATGTTCGATTTTCTATTTCTTAATATAGTGGTCTTTTTTATACTGTGTCCTAGGATATTTTGCATTCGTACCTACAATGTGAACTCTAAATGGACGTAAACACTCACTAACCATGCATATCATTTAAATAAAGAACACTAACTTAAGAAAGGAATTCGTGAAAAAAAAAACATGTTGAGTGGGACCATCTTGTTTGGTTCTACGTATCTGGATGATAATAGAGATGTTGCTCGAAACTATTTAATGATGATGCTGATAGAGATGATTATACATTTTTAAGGAACAATGATAATGATATGATCCTAACATCAAGCTAACTTGTCTCAATCAATCAATCTCTCTCTCTCTCTCCACGACACGATTTGTTTATATATTAGTTATACACGATACAAACTTGATATTACACGAATTGTTTGATGTGAATTAATAAACGAATTGGATATGCATGAAATATTTTTTAACACGAAATCGTTTCACCCGAGGACAGACTTAGACACGAGAAAATTGAGTTCAAACACAAGGTTCGGTATAACAAGGGATGGGCTGGGAAGCTTAAAATTACATGGGAATCACATTTTAAAAATAAACATTTTGAGGGGGATTAACTACATAATATCTTAAAACATTAAACAAAGTTTGATGGGTTATAATGCAATTTTTGAAACTTTTTTTCTTGAGGAAGTAGCCGCGCCGCCGGAGGTGGGTGGAGGAATGGCCATGGCTGACTTGGTCCAAAGTTAACTTCGCCCCTAATTACCTATTTAAAATTATAGATAGGAAATTGAATTCTTAACTTATAAAAATACACTAATAGTCTAATTTTCATTTATCTTGATCAAATGGTACAAAACTCATCTTATTTTTTTTTTTTTGCATTTCAAAATATCATCTTCTCAACAAGGTTTTCAATGTTAGACAACTCAAGAAATATATCAACACACTCCACAATGCCAAATGATCTGATCAATCAACACCTACCTCTCTTATTTCTCTCTCTTTATTTTAATTGTAGATTGTGTAATTAAAAAAATTAAATTGTTGTTTAGAGTATAAATATTATAATTTTAATGTTCGATTTTTGGTATTGTATTGTGTTTTCAATAACAGAGTTAGGGATGACTTAAGGTATTTTGAAGTCCAAAGCGACAACACTAAATC
Source organism: Ilex asprella (assembly GCA_023539305.1). Classification (NCBI taxonomy): domain Eukaryota; kingdom Viridiplantae; phylum Streptophyta; class Magnoliopsida; order Aquifoliales; family Aquifoliaceae; genus Ilex; species Ilex asprella. Next base: position 37,972,358 of record CM042186.1, on the reverse strand, counting down.
CTTTTTTTTTTAATATTAAAATTTTAAAATAATTAATTTATTTTTAATTTATTATGTGAGTGAAAGACAGAAAAATGACGTGCTAGTATTGTCAAAAAAAATGTTTTAACTTTTATTTTTGTTTTTATTTTTATTTTTTATTGGAGAGAGTTTAATTTTAACTTTTTTTTAATATATTTTTTACTTATTTTTACAAAGAGAAAGAATGGGTAGAGGTAGATATGAGTTAATTTTTGAGTAATTTTTATTTTTTTAACTTATGATTTTTAGGTTTTCTAATGAATTGGATCATGGACCCAAATTATTACAATAAAAATTTTAATTTATTTAATTTTTTGGGACTTTTTTTTAGGGTTTAGAATTTAATAAATTTTTTTTTGGGTTAATAATGTATTTAAAATTATAGAATTTTTTAAAAATTTGAACCCTAAAATCTAATTTTTTTTTTTAATACTGTTGAGCCGCCCTGCACAACAGTTATCTGCAGATGTATATCACACTACTTGTTGATTAAAAAAAGTCGAATTATATTTGTAATATATGGTACAGATTACAAGGTATAAACTAATTAAAATAATGTTGACTGTCCTAGAGTGTGATGGTTTTATCTGGCATGGAATCAGGGCCAATTGAATAAGCATGGGTAAATGCACAATTATCCAATTTTTTTCTTATTTAATCACGTCATTATCACAAATGCATCATTAATCTTTTTCGTCTTTTGGTTTAACAAAGACCCACCAATCAATTTTTGTATTATTTTTTTTATTGTTATTAGTATAGGTCGGTCACCCAAGACTTTAAAATATGACAAAGTTATGAGACGTCAACCTTGAAATAATGACAAACATTCATTTACCACGTAATATTCAATCTCATAATGGGGGCCACCCGAGTTGTCCCCATATGGGTAATTGAGATATGTACCTTGACTTACATGAAAAATATATATTATAAGTCAGAAACCAAGTTAGCATTGTCACTAAGAACCTCAAAAGAAATGTACCTAAAGAATAGAAAGAACCTATATTAGCAAACCTAGTGCATATTTTCTGAAATACTAAAAGATTCTTGAAACCACAATGCAGAGACCATATTAGATAATCCAATACATGACCCAAGAAAACATATATTTTTTGATAAAAAAATTAAAAAAAAAAACTTCAAAACAACTTCCAACATATTCAGAATCAAAAGTTTATATATATGGTCGCGTGTGGATGATAGTAATTTTAGATGAGAATGAGTATCTCATTATTAGTAATGGGTCATGACAAAATGTCAAGTTTGGATAGTTTATAACTTACTCTTTCAGATTTTAATTTCAACAAATACTCCCTTTTAAATTTGAATATTTTGCAATTAACTCCAACCGTTATTTTTAGATAATAAAAATTGTCATAAGTTAGACATGTCAAATTCATGTGATTCTGACTTTGTTAAAAAGAGATAATTATGCTTAAACCTATTTTTTCACTGCATCAAATATCCATATTTTTCCTTTTATCCTTATTTCTTTCTATCATCCCCTACCTCGGATGGTTAACTTTCATTCCCTTTCTCCTTTCGATAGACACCCTCCCTTATGATGAGGCAGAGGCGAAAGTTTCCTTAATTTTTAGTCTTGATTTTTCTATTTTCTTATTTTTTAAGGAACAAAAATTGGAATATAAAGAAAAAAAATACGAGAAATAACGTATAAAATGGAGGGATAAATGGTTTTTTAATGTGTTCTGCTACTGTTGTTAGTTAATTTAATCCACTTGAAACTTGGAGAGCATAAATTGCAATATTTAAAACCACAGGAAACTGAATGCAACAGGGACACAATTGGAAGGGGAAGATTGTAATTAAACTTATTAGTAATGGATACCCAGGTTATAATTACCACAATAATCTCATAATTGTTTTTAATATTCTTTTAAGAATGAACTTAGTTTTAGAATAGAGATTGATTTAGGAAGAGAACGCTAATTTAAGTGTTTAATTTAATTTTAAAAAAGAGATTTATTTTTTAGAAAACCCTATCAAGATAGGTGTATGGGGGTGGTCTTGAGAATTTGATTACCATAGTGATCTTATTCTTAAATTAAATTACCGATCGATAATCAAGAGATTTAGGAATGCAATTCACATTCCCAACTAAGGTTGCCATCATTCAAACGAGACATAAAGACCATAAAAGAGGACAAACATAATATTATTAAACCGTTATATCTATTTTTAAGTATTACAATTTTGATCTCTTATATATAGACTTAACAACTATTCATTTAAGAAAAAGCCACAAACTAATACAAAAATATTATATATCCGTACGAACTATATAATGGGTTAAAGTAGTAGCAATTAGTTGAAATTGCAGACATCATTTTCTTTCTTTCTTTCTCTCTTTGTATATGAACATCTTTATCCTAACCTCATTTGAAAGAAAAAATAGTAAAATGTTTGATTAATTATCAAATAGTGTCATTATCATCAAGTCATCCCCAATGTCCTCACATTCCCACAAATCTTTTTAAGTCAAGTGGGTGTCCATTAATATACGATGAGATGGATCAGAACCAAACATTTTCGTAAATATTTCAACTCATAACGTTGATTCTTAATATCGACGTTAGCTGTATTTTCGACCTTAACTCTAACTCAGTAAAGTTTTATCCTAACTGTTTGAAGCTGTCCGACCTCTCTACCAAATTGGAGTGTTGAAGAAGATGACAAATCAATTGGAAATTATTATTTATTTTTTTGATAGAAATCTAAGAAAGATTCTCTTCTAGTGAATAAGCTGGTCTGTATTCACAAAAAAACAAAAAGATTGAAGGAGTTGGATCATGGGAGCAACTATACTTGTGATTGTGAACTTCAATTATTTCTGCTTTTAGAATCAAACACATGAAATACATTAAACTAACAACTAAAAGCCAGTGGATGCCAAACTAAATGACAAGAACCTGCTCGAAACACATGAAGGTGATGATCCTCACCCAACAGATACAAACAAAAAGTTGTACTCAGTTCATAAGTCATGGGTCTATGGCGGTGCAAGGGCGGTCTGAGATATTTTGGGGCCTAAAGTAAAAACGATAAATAATTTTTTCAAAATTTTATATTCAAACTTTTGTTATTATATTTGAACTTGATGATAAAAAAGAAAGAATGAATGAAAAAGTATGATGGTAAGTTTAAATTCGACTTTTTTTGAGGTCTAGACTAGATTTTTTATTAGTTTTAGTTTTATGTTAGTTTTTTTTTTTTAAAAAATTAAAGTCTTTTAATTTCACGGTTGAATTAATAGACCCAATCTACTTAAGTTAAAAAATTTTGTTTGGACTATTCTTGTACAACTATAAATTAGGGGTCTTTCTTGAAGTGGGGCCTTAATTTTTTTTTTTGATTGGGCATGTGTTTTTATAGGGCTTAAAGTATTTATGGATATAAGTTTTTGTGAAAATTGAAAGTGAGTTTCCCTAGATGTACTTGTTTGGAGATAAGTTCTGCAAGGAAACTTATAAGGGGCTAAGTCCATGTTTAAAATTATATGTAATGACTAAGTCCACTATTTTTTTTATCTCAAAAATACCCTTCCTTGAAAGAAAATTAAATTAATTTCCTATTTTGAAAATTGTTATCCCTTAATTCAATGTCAATTAAAATATGTCAATAAAATCTCCATCATAAATTTTAAATTCAAATTCAAAGCTCTCTCTCTCTCTCTCTCTCTCTTTTTATATATGTATACTAATTATAACTCGTGTCTAAAGGCACAATAAAATATAAAATTCGAGCGCTTAAAAAATAGATTTCATTATATTAATTTTTTTAAAATATATTAATTATAAATTAATCAAATATTAAATAATTAAATATATGATAGAAATGAATGATGTGATGTTTATACGGATAAAATATTTAAATGATTAAACATGTGATAGAAAATGAGTGATCCAATTTGACGTTTGAGTTTGACAAATGGATAATGAGTGAGGTAACTGATTGGTGATAGTTTTAAGAGAAAAAATATGACTGGGATAAAATTC
>CM042186.1:37925244-37963318 GCA_023539305.1 Ilex asprella | reverse complement strand
TACGTCGACCTCAACGAAGTATCCGTGTTTCATAGGCTAGCACCATATGGGCGAAGTTAAAACATACAAGCAACTCATTTTTTTAAAATACCAATATTACATTTATCATGGTTATGTTTAACTTATACTTGTAATCAAACCAACCATATCCACAACATTGGTAGTCAAACCTTGGTAGCTTGTGCATTTTTTTGTGATTAAATATTAGGTTATTGTAATTAAGTTTATTTCCAAACTAAATTTGAGTTTTAGCAAAAAATTAAATAAATTATAGGAATTTATTTGAATTGTGAGATAATTAATCTAATTAATTAGACTGATATAGATTTGGTTCAAGTTTGCGATACATTTGATTTAATTAACAAAGTTAATCAAATTTGGTATGAATTATGGATAATATTAATTAAATTTGATTTTGAGAAAAAAATATTTTTCAATAAATAAATTGATTAGATTTGGTTGGAGTTTTGTGATAAAATTTATGGAATAAGTAAAATTTCGTTTTCATTTAGGATAAATTCAATTATATTAATTAAACAATTTTTTTCCTTCAATTCGATTATATCAATGTGGCAATTTGCAATTAGATGTTGTAAAATAAAAGTATAGAATCTTTTGGGTTAAGGACATTATAGTCATTTTTGGGTTGTTGTTAGAGAGAAAGAACGACTACCACTTGACAAGGGAGGTCAATGTTATTTTTCAAACAAAAAGGGATTTAGTTGTTATTTGATCAAACCTCAGGGGAGGTGAGTATAATTTACCATAAAACATAAACTACGAAGTGCTCCACGTTTACATTTGTTTGCCTCATGCATATAGGAACCCTAGTAAGATGTGTTAAAAACCTATGATCATGGAACAGACAAGAATTCAGGAAGTGACTTGTAGAAGCACTGCAACAGTCCATGAATTACCTGCTTGTAATACCTTGTAGCAGATACGTATTCAAAAATACTAGCAGAAATCCACCATAACGTCTGCGACGGTGTCTCTCGACAGGAACGAATTCATAAATGTAGTATTTGTACAACAATCTGCCATCCGTATACCAACCAATCTCGTGATTTCTATGTAAACAAACAAAAGACCCCCACAACAATCCACTGTTTTCATTTTTCAACTTGAATGTCAAACTGATATTTTCCTAACTCTTTTCTCTTTACCCTTTTAGGTTCCCAAGTGGGGAGAAAAATAAAAATACAAGAAGATTGTGAAAAGGGCAAAGAAAGCACACTTACCAGCTATCTATAGACCTTGAACCCAAATTCTGCAACTATGTTTTGACCCTAATTCACCAGGCAAATGATCAACAACTCCTACAGGCCAATGATGCTTCAACCCTTCTCACATAACCTCATATGTTATGCGTGTATTCCCGAAGTTTGGCTCCTAAGTCTCTCATTCTTTGCACATTCCTCCTGGTAATCAAAAGATCTAATCAGTAAATTTCAGAAAGTAACGTGTGTATAGTTGTTAAAAGAAAAAGGATCAAAAGGACAAAAAATAGTTGCCCCATATTTAGTATGAAAACCAAGTGACTTGAGCCTATAGGGCTCTTCCACAACTCCAAAAGATAAGCAGTCTTGTGTTGCTGTAGTTAGCTTCCTGCTTCAATGTTTATTTGTACATATAAAAAGGGATCAAAAGAAAACAGAAACCCCAAATTGACAGTCTATTAATTGCATTCTGTAACATTAGGAAGCATCAAATAATAGTTTATATTAATTTAGCACGATCTCATCGAATTTCTCACAAAGATAGGTGAAAAGATTTACAGTCCTGTTGTTGATTCGAATTGTTTATAATGTCTGTGCATACCTGGAAAGCTTTTAAGAGAGAAGAGCAGCGTCTTTGCTCAGAAATTGCCGCAGCATACTTCTCCTTGAGAGCATCACAGACTTTCAGCCCTGCTTGTTGTGCAAGATGTGCCTTTTCCAGCTTCTGTAACATGGATGAAGCAATAAATACACACTCAGAAAGTTAAAAACAATATTAAAAAAAACACAAAAGGTCACAAGGACTGCCAATAGACCCAATATCAAAATGGATCCTAACACTAAGCAAATTTAAATCTTGATAATTCTGCTGAATCCCATCCATATGTCACTAGCAGCTACTGTTAGAGGTAAATCCTCTGCCCGACAGGGAAAAATGGACAGTAAAGAAGAAATGACTTTTCCAAGGGTATTACTGGTTCATACTTCTATATTAACATTGACAAGTTCGATTTAAATACCTGCACTAAAAATTAGGAGACTGAAATTTCTGGGGCTTACAGTTGGACACTTCCATTTTTAAGATACAAAGCGAGAGTGTTTGCCATATATTTTTGTGGCCAATATTGAGAAGTACAGAGACAAAGACTGAGTCTTAAATCTCCATTAGATCTCTATGCAACGGAAACTATAGATAATTAGAGCAAAATGATAGGTCAAAGTGGAGACAAGGAAGTGTGAATCTGTATACAACATACCCGCGATGTAGACAAGAGATGTTCAAGTGATCATGGCAGAGAAAAAACAGCAACAATAGGTCTTGGGTATAAAGACATGAACTTAGAGAAATATTAGTTTATTGTAGAACCAGGAAAACACCAAAATAAAATTAGACGACGGCAGAAAAGAAGCCACGGTGACACATGATACAAGTTAGACATAGGAAGGGAAAATTTGTGAAAACAACTCAATCAGAGGATCTCAAGTAGTTTTAGTGGTCTTTTTCTCCAGGGTATTGTAATTTTATTCCGGAAGGGAAAAATATAAATTTTGCTTTGTTTTTGATAGATTAAATGTAAGTTGTAAATAAATTAATCATTATTGAACCATGTTTGTACAATTTTTCCTATTCATATTTTTCACTGAAGAAATGGGAAAACCATGTCCACTATTCCAAACTGTTCATTATACTTTGAAGAGTGAAAATTAGTTGTCAATAAAGTTGTTAAAAAAATGATCTTTTGCTTTAAGAACAAACCAAAATCAAATAATGACCATCAACACCAATCATTAAAAAAGCAGCATACTTAGAACAAAGTGAGATTATATATTATAGTACACAAGCATCATTCTTAATCTTGGCAGTTGTACAATGTTTCCAGTCCTGTTCAGTTCCATAGCAACTCTATTTGAAAACTTAAGTCCCTGAAGGGTTTGGTGAGGAGTTGGTACTTTTAACAAGCAATAACATTCCGTTTCCACTGTAAACTACCAAATACTTTTTCAGATTGAAAAGAAAATGTGAACAATGTTACCTGTTGAATCCCTTTTGTAATTCCGTCCATTGAATCGATAAGTTTCACACGGCCAGATGTGCTAGCAATTGCATCTTGAAACTTTACAAGATTGCATGCATAGAGAGACAAAAATGAGAAAACTTCATCGCTGCCCTTAGTCACAAAAAGGATAAACAATTTCCTGCATAAACAGAGTACAGAATACATTTCATGTATTACACAGCCACATGAAGGCCAAGGAATCTGCATGGTGATGAGTAGCCACCCATTCGCTATCCTATTTTATTCAGCATCTCAATCAATAATAATTTTGGTTGACCTCTACCCCTACCATGGCCAATAATATGTATTTCATCACCTTTTTTACTGGTCTAGTTATCGGTCTTCTTTAAACATGTCCAAACTATTTTAGTTGAGTCTCTCTTAGTTTATCTCCTATGGTGCTAATTCTATACTTTCACGAACATATTCATTCATGATTCTATCTTTTTCACGAGTTACTTTACATCCATCTTAATAGTACATTTTATCCATGCTTAGTTTTTGAACATGTTTCTTCTTCGCTAAACACTCTATTCTACTAAGCATAGTTGGTTTTATGTACTATTAGCTTGGTTCAGAGAGCACTTGTTGGGTTAAAGATTTTGTTGCCAAAGGTAACAGCCTAAATGCAGAACTATTGACCCTACTTGTTAGGATGAATGTTCACCCCAAAGCGTTCCTAGACCGCAAGTATAAAACCCTTGCTCTGTTAATAGATATACACAAACCACATTAGCAGACGCACAACATTTAATTTATCTCGAATCTCACCAGAATAACCTACCATATATATTGAAGTTGTTCACTCTTTTATATTTCTCGATATTTGACCTTTACTATTATCTCATTTTGATTTCTACTTAAACAAGTTCCATTCCACCTATTAAATTTAAGATCTACTTAAATTCTTCTTGATTCTCGAGCTTCTTTATGAACTATTACATTAATTTCATCAACAAATAACAAACTCAATGAAATCCTATCTTGAATGTGTCTAGTTATATCTATAACCAAGATAAAAATATATGGGCTTAAGCCCTAATCCTAATCCCTAATGTGAGCATACCATCATTGTGAATTCACACTTTCTTCATAAAGTCACAAAGCTCATACGTATGTCCTTAATTGTATACCATTTATCCATTTGTAATTTCTTTTTCTTTAACACCAGTACACCAGCATATTATATGTCTAGGGGTTGTATCAATATCTCTAAACCTAATCTTCTTTTTTTCGTAGCACCTTCACAATAGTCTCCCAAGTAAGTATATAGCTCTTATCAGTCTCCTTACAACAATAAATCCAAAATAATTCTCATATGACGTTGTCTCAAATTTAAATGTTACTCGATCAGACACACACACATGCTCTCTCTCTCTCTCTCTCTCAAAGTTTTATTGTATGACTCGTGAATTTGATTCTTCCTCCACTCATCACATTTATAGGCATCTTTCTAATGCATCACCATAAGACAAAAGATTCTTGCTTCACATGCATATAGCAAATGCCTTAATGAATGTGCCAAAAAAATATTTCCAAAAAATAAAAAAATAGGCCCAAAAGAAATGTTTTGATGAATTATCCTTTAAAAACAGGGTTGTAAAATACATCCTTGCAAAACTGTAAGCAACCAATCACGACTCACCACAACATTCAAGCTCAAGAATTATCGAGTCCACATGCAAAAGTAAAACAGACAACACAATGGTCTGACTTCAATCACATTTTAATTATTCAATCCATACCTGCAAACTTATGGAGTTTAATAAGGATGTTTCTTTTAGCATCAGCTCTTTTATCTCCAACAAGGTATTATAGGTAGCATAACATTTACGAGTTTGCCGAAGCTTTCCCTGTATATCAGCAGAAAGAAGTTTAGTCATCTTGGCCCTAATAAGATCCCAAATATAGAAGAAGGAGAACTAAACACCAAAAACGTGTACCTGAATATGGACATTAAGTTCTGAAAATCGGCGTTCATACCTGCACAAAGAAATGAAGTCAGGCGTCATATGGATGAGGCAAATATGTTAATTTACCCAAGTTTTCTACAGTATGTGTAAACTAATATATCTCTAGAATCTCGCTAATTGGATCAACAGAAAATTTCTGTAACAGCATGTCATGCTCAAGCAAGCAAGGTTCCAGGATCAAACAGTCAAAAAGGTGGGGAATCAAGTACATATCCTCACATTTTTCATGCACGCCATTTTGGGCATGACAAAGTAATTTCAACAGGACATTTCTGAGGGACGTAAAAATAGAAAGTCTTATGCAAGAAGCAATTGGACCCCAAACAGTTACTTTACAACATAAAACCTGAAGTAAGTACAAGGTTCTGAACTTCAATTTCTAGTTTAACTTATACAATCCATAAATGAACAAACTTTCTCTAAGTTAATGGATCCTCACACAATCTAGAAGAGTCATTTTGACATTAAGAATACGCAAGTTTCTCTTAATAGGAACATTAAAAAGTTGATAAGTGAAAAGCAAAGAAATGCTATGCAGAATTACGTACTGAATGAGTTCTGCTTGTGATGGCACATCATCGAGCTGCCTTTTAAGCAATACAATTTCCCGTAGTTTAGCTGCAAGTTCCTACCCCAAAATATTCACAGCAATATGATTTAATAATAACAACTTCAGGAAAATTGCCTGAGATATTAGAAAGAAAGTTTTGTACTTCTTCTGATCCATCTATACCATAGTACACATTATACAAAAATTGGTGTCAAGTCTTGAAAAATGGATTGGTTCTAGCAAAGCACTACATATATTCTTGGGTGATGATGGCTAGATGTCAAAGAATCAAATCTTGGAAACCAAAGCCCAACCAGAAATTCTCATGCAGATGTTCTCTTCAAAGGTAATCATTGAACCATACATCCTCTGTAATGCAATTCTCACCTTCCACAGAGAAACCAAGCCAGGAAGAAGAAAAACAAAGGGAATTTAAGAATATCAAATGTACGAATAGGAATACTTTATTTTAATCTGATCACCTATCATTACATTGAATACAGCTTACCAAAAAACTATGTCCTTTTGTAAAACAAAAAATGCTTTTTTATTGCTGTTGCTAGTTCAAATTGAAAATAAACTTATATGCCACAGAAAGCAACACAACAGTTGACATATGAAACAGATTCCCCTTTCCCCTTTCAGAAAAGAAAAAAGAAGCAGAAAGAGGCTTAATAAGTCTTTTTACAAGTAAAAGTTCATTACTGGGCTGGGCGCATAGCATCAGAACATTATTTTTGGTACATATTGACCAGCAGAACATCATAAGCAACTACCAGAGAGGGCAACCTTCCAGTCATAAGGACAACACACGTGTTAGGAGCAGAAAGGGCCTGGTAACAATGTCAACCATGCTAAATGACTAAATTCACACCAATTATTTTAAAATGTCGCACGTTTTGTGCAACATGTAAGAAAAGCAATAGTAATTACATCAACTGTTGTAAATGACTAAATTCATACCAAAGATTTTAATTTTGATAAATGCAGATTGACGTGATTAATTGATCAGACCATTTGAAGATGTAGGAAAGCATAGGCAAATAAATCTTAGACCTAATGCTAAACAAGCATTCTTGCATACAATCAAAAAAGCAATTGTAATTACTAACACCAAAATGTGCTACTGGTCAATTAATTAATCATAGGGCCACTACAGATATCTCACCCTCTTTGCTGAATTCAGTTTCTTCACAGGGCTATGTAAAGAATCATCGATACCACAGGAGAAGCTCCACCCGTCATTGTCACTCAGTATAATTTGCTCAAGCTTATCAATCTCAGCTTGCAGCTGAGAGCGTTGTACATTCAAATGGAGCTGGGAATCAGTTTCTTGCTTTTCAAGAGCCTGAACAAGCCTTCAAGCAGTGAGTCAGCAACCAAAAATAACAAAAATAAATCAGGAAGATAATTGCCAGAAAAGAATATATAAGCTTAGTTATAACAGGGGAAAAAATGAATGGTTAACTTAAAAAATCCAAAGAGAAAGGCATTTGATCAAATCCTATAACAAAAAAAGGCAGACAAAAACTTGCATGTCCAACTTTATTAAATCAGAATATCAGAGCACAATTTTCAAGGTCACCAGTACAATCATTCGATGTTATATTGCATACACATCAGTTCAAGATAATGTATGGAATTCAGTGCAGGTTCCTGCAAAATATCAAATCTCTATTTTCATCAGTAAGAATTTTATGTCTGTTACACAAGGGGAGTTCCATTCCTTCTGTGTGTGTGTCTCTCCCCCTCTATGCACACAGTGAGGAATCAATTCCTATGTTGGCCAAAAGCTGTCAAATAATTCAGAGTTAAACGAGGACCAGTAAGAGTCGCATAAAATACAGAACACATTATGGATTTGCAGCCAGAGAAGAAACCATGGACCAAAGGACTGCCAATAGAGAGAAACACAATACGACTCTACAGGTTCTTGATTGGATAACTTGCTCAGGTTAACATGGAACGAAATGGTACACCAGTTTGAGCTTTAAATTCTAGTTGCTGCAATCATCCGAACAGCTTTACATTGTTCTATTTATACGAATATGCTACATTTTCTAATTATGATTAAAGAAGAAGATACATGCTCGTAAAAGTAACTGAGTATTTACAATGTACCCACATATGTGATGGTTTGTCTCTTGCAATGCTACTTCTATAAGTCAGTTGCATAAATACTTGACAAGTTTCTTATAGCATCATCTCTATTTCAGCTCCAAAATATGTCTATGTATCAAGGATTAGGTAACCAACAAGATGCTCAACTCATAACAGGCTTATCTTTGCATCTATAGAACATAATTTAAGAACATTCAGTACTTACAAGTCTCTAAACATATTCCAGAGTTACACACTTCCTTCTATTCATTCAAAACTAAAGCTTAAAAAAAAGCATAAACCATCCACCACCTCGCAAGGGCATGAAGCTTTCAACAAAGGGTACCATTAAAAATTTGCATTATCATCAAGTTTTTTTTCTTGTGCTCTCGTTACAGCAAAAAAATTTGCTCTTAGTTGTTCATTGCACATAAGAAAACATCACAAAGGTTTTTCAAAAATCTCAGGCCTCGTGAAGAAAACAGGAATGCAATCCATTAACAAATATACAGCTAAAATGGCATCAAACAACCTTTAGTGATTCCAAAAGCGATAACAATCTCTGCACCAGTGTATCAGCACTTTCCTTACTGATTTTCTCTCGTAAATGTTGCATTCTACCCAATAGATCAGCCTTTTTTTGATTCTGAAATAGCACAAGCAATGAGTAAAACTGGTCACAAGACAAGAAAAAATTACCAATGAGATTTAACAGAAGAAATGAGGAATTAAGAATAATATGCTGTCTTGTTTCCCTTGGAAATACAGCTTTCAAAAAGGCAAAGAAATTACTTTTCAACCATTTTGAAATACTAAAAGAAAATGATCATCTATTTCCTTCACTGAAGAAGGGGTTCTACTAACTGACCAGTTCTTCAAGACTGGCACTCAGTGTACTTATGGACCTTTTTATGCTGTTAAACTCCTCCTGATGCTGCAGAAGAGAATGAGACTCATCTTCAATGGAAAATTCAGTGCAAGTAACCTATACTTTCCACATATAAAACCTAGCAGTGTTAGAGAACAAAAGGAAAAGAAATTTCATGTCAACAACTACAAATTCCAGAGAAAGTAAGTTTAAAAAGTGATTAGGATTTATCCAAAGAAATAAAAAATCAAATGAATGAAGTTCGATCTCCATTTTCAACTCAAAAACTATTGAATGGGCATGAGGAACAAAACAAAACCATACCAAGTGGAGATGATGGTTGAGCAATTTTGTTTTAATATTTGTAGGGTTGACACCAACTCCTTACCCTGTGTCAATATCCAGCACCACTAGGTAATAGAGGTATATTCTATTGAGAAGTGATTGAATTAAGGATAGACAGGACATTTAGTTCAAATTTTTTTTTTTTTGCCCCGAGGGATGGAAGGGGTTTGAGGCCCTCATATTTGCAATATGAAAACAGCAATGATCAATGCTATCCCATGATTCCCTCAAAAGTGAAGTGTAAAATTACCAATCCCTCACTCGAATCTGAAAAGCACAACTCACCCATGAGGGTCAGGCTCTCTTTTATTTTTTTCTCATGCCAGCCACTGCACTAACCTCTTTCCCTTCAAAATGTCTCCCAAACCTGCTAGCTCTAGTATCTAATAGAAGCTTCTAAAACCCCTCGATTACTCCTGAAATATTAACCTATCAAAAATCAAATTCTCTGGAGGTATAAGGCTTTGATCCTCCAGGAAAATTCCCCCAATTGCACACAGTTCAGGATCATTTTTTTTTTTAGGTTGAAAATTCCCCCATATCCACAAAACCCCTTTGGTTTTTGATTGATTCATTCACAGAAACTGAAATATTGAAAAGTGTCTGTGCGATTATGTGCGTGTTTTCACCATACAATACAATGTTCCATATCAAGGAAGATACACTGTTATGTCAATTGAGTCGAAAGAATGCTCTTACCTGATCTCTGTGATCCTCCTCTTGCATTTTATGAGCAAGACTGAACGACGCTATTGCACTGGTCCTGAATGTGGACTAATCACTTGATTACTTATTTATTTTTTATTTTTTTTCAGACTATCTCACTTTAGACTCCGACTAATCTGCATTTGAACTGATTAAAACCACGTGGCAAAGCTCTGTGATCCCAAAACTCGAACTCGAGACCTGGTTAAGTTAAAAAAATCTCTCACCAACTGATCTAACATTCGATAGTATTACTTATTTAATAGATAATCTAATTTGTTGCAAAATCAGGTCATTTAATTAAGGATTATTTGTGTTGTAGAATTCGCACGTAACGACTAACTCGTTTAATAAATGAATTGTATTTGATTTTATAATTTATATCTGTTTAATAAACAAATCAAATTTTGGGATGAATGATTTTTGATAAGAACATGTTAAAACTCGACATATTATTAGGCGTAGATTTGAATTCAATTTAGTGTACGTGGACTAGTATGTGAATAAATTGTAGAAGTTTGTCAAATAAATATCTTAATACAAACTCGACTAATATACAAATCCTAAACACTTATAATTTGACCCACAATAAAATCAGTGATCGTAATTATCAAATTTATTTTTTAAGTTCACGTAACATTAATCGTAGAAAAAAGAAGGTGGAGAAAGAGAAGAAAAGAAGGTGGAGACATGGACGACTTCTGCATCTGTGGTAGGAGAGCAACAACAGGTAACCTGACACAGAATCTGTGTTGTGCATTTGGAAATAAGTTTCCAACTGAGTCCACCAAACCATTCTGTTTATCTGAGATGAATGCCCATGCATATGAATTTTACAATATCTAAATCCTCTTTCAAAAGTTCAAGAAACCAAGCCCAATACTTCTTCTCTTTTTCCACAACAACTAAAGCAAGAAGGTACATCTGGTTGTTAGCATCAATCTCAACTGCTGCCAACATAATACTAGATTGGTGGCACTTAAGATGACAGCCATTCAATCCAATTATTGATCTATATCCTTCAATTAATGCCCTTTTCATTTCCCCCAAAGCATATATACAACCTTTTGAACAGGAACTGATTACCTCCAATGGACTTGGTTTTAATCCTGCAAGATGTACCAAGGTTTATTCTCCTCAACTCTTCACAATAATCTCATAACATAGCAAATTGCTCCTCATCAGTGCCATTAACCAATGTCGTTGCTCTCTTTTTGACTCTATATACTTGGTTCTTATGCATATTCAACACATGCTCTTTTAGCATATCATCCTTAATGGATTTAATGGGCGAAGTGGGGTTAGATCTAAATCTGTGCAGTTTAAGTATTTGCAAGCCATTTGTCGTGTCATTCTAGCGATATATTTTTCAAAAAAATCAGTTTGGGAAGTATATCCAATACCATGTTTTTCAACTCTTATCATTACATTTGCTTGTGCTAAGCAAAGTGCTCATCATTATCACGACACCGAACTTTTTGTGGGATTTAGCACTTCCAATCTAGCTTAGCTACATAGTTTTCCAAGAAAAAAACTAGAGTTCATGAATAGTTTCCAGCAAATGCAAACAGCTGTCTTGCTGAATCCATGGCCAAACCCTCTGGTGATAAAGAAAATCTGATGAATTCCATATAATCAAACTCTTTCAGAATTTGTGGGTGTTCTTCATCCACTAGCTCTTTTATTGGCTTGATGGTTGTTCCCTCCATTGGAGCTGGAAATGCCCCAAGTGAATACCTATCTTCATATCCTTTCATCATCACCCTGTGATTAGCTGCATGCATTCTCCCATTACTCCATGCCTGCAAATTAAATAATTTTGATTGACATCACTAGACCCCTATATGCATAAATGGTGCTGGTCTGACTGAACTTGTCGAGTTTAAGTATGCTCAAGCTCGAGTTGAACTAAGGTCCTTGCTCAAGCTCAGTTTGGCAAAAGCATGCGAGCATTCATAACGAACTCAATTCGAAACCAAGCTCAATTTCTTAATAATCTAAAATATTAAACAATATACTTAATAATCAATCCTAAATATCCAATTTCCAAACAAAAATCCATCAAAACATATATAATCAACCATAAAATCAAACTCTAGAAGCCTAAGGAAGAGAGGGAGAGAATTGTGCTTGGTTGAGAGCTATTTGGGGATAAATTTAATTTTGTTCATCCTCAAGATAATGATTGTTTGAGAGTAATTAAAAATAAGTTAATTTATAGAGTTTGATACATGTTGATTGGATTCAATTTATTTAAAAAATACGAGCTTAGGGTCTGATTAGATTCTATTTATTTAATGTGACAAAATGTAAACAAACTAAAATCGAGTCAAACCCGAGTTACTTAGATCGTTTAATTATGCTATTTACCGACATACCCCGAGGAAGTGGTAGTTGCATAAGCTCGTAATTGTTATAAGAAAATTCATGGACACACAAGTGTAGATATATCATCAAATTAGGCTTATAGAGCAGCTGTATCATACCATGAGAGGATCGCCAACCATATAAATGAAGGAATTGGGAGATGGAAAAAGTTTAATCCATTGCCCATCCTTGGCTTCAACTTCAAGCCCAAAAACTTGGTCTGCACACAGAAGTGCTGACAGAAGTTTATCAGTATGAGCAGTGAGCCCCTCCATGTACTCCCCATTTGGTGAGGCTTTGTATTTCGTAAGGCGCAGTAAGGTTGTACAAGGCATGATGGAGTTCAAGGTCTCTCCCAGGCCATAAGCATCGAGAATCGACGTCCCGATCGTGCGATTTAACTCATCCATCTGCTGAGTTATGGAGCTGATTGTTTTGCTGTGGAATCATACAGGTAGATGTTTATGAAGTAGTAGTTCATATTGCATTAGCCAAAAATAAGGAAAATGAAGAGATAGTCGTACAGAATGAAGATTTTTGGCACTGGCATTTCCTTTTTTCAGTGTAATTTAAGTGAATAGAACATATTACTGCGAATGAAGATTAATTCTGTGAAGTTGAAATAGTTCAATGATCAACTAGGTGACAAAAAAGTGTGGCTGGTGATATTAAGGTCTATTTTTGGTCAAGTTGATGCAAGAATCAAAATTTGGTTTTGTTTCATAGTTTTCTAAAAACATTTAAAAAATAGAATGAAAACCCTTTTATAAAACATTGATTGAAATACCTTAAAACATTTCGAAACTCTTCCAAACACTCGAAACATAAGAATTTTGATATTCAATCGCTGCTTTATATGATTTCAAAAATAATTCTACGGAATAGAAAACAGTAAAACTTGTTTGGACAGTACTCAAAAAATAATAAAAATAGAAATGTGGTGGTGGTGGAAGTGTGGTGATAGTAGTGTGGTTGATGTGGTGGTGGTGGCGGAAGGGTGTTGGTGGGTGGTGGTGGAAGGGTGTTGGTGGATAGTGGTGGAAGTGTGGTGGTGGATAGTGGTGGAAGTGTGGTGGTGGTGTTTTTTAAATTCTACAATGATTGTTTTCAAAAACAGTTTTAATTTGTTCTCTAAATTTACCCAATTTTTATTCTAAGTTTTTAAAAAATGAAAAAAAAATAAACTGACCAAATAACTTTTCTCATAAACTATTTCCTAAAACAGAAAACAGTTTTTGAGATACAAACCAAACACGACCAAAATTTCAATCCTTTGAGAGCTTAGGCCCAAAAAAAGTAATGTGCATGCACATGCAGAAACCTTGTAGGCTATCCTATTTGTGTGAACACCTCTAAAATCTTACTAAGAAGATGAACAAGAAGGTCAAGATTGATCAGAAGAATGTTCACCTAAAAAAATCATTGCCTTGAGGCCAAATTAATTCTTCAAATCTCCGAACCGACTCAGGGTCGGAGGCATCCTTAATTCCAAGGCTCTCATACAAGGGTGCCGTGGCATACTGCCCTGCATAGGCATAGAAAGGATTTGGATTCACGTTCTTCTTCTTTGTCTCCAAAGGAAGACCAAAAAGTTCCTTCAAACCCGAAAACGTCTCTCCTTGTAACTCAGAAGAAATTTTATCATACACCACCTCGAAACAACCATAGCTTTCACAAGCCTCTCGGACCTTCTCGCACAGGAGGTGCCACTCTTTCGTTCCTCTTTCCGACTCGGGCGATACCAGCGAGAAGTTGACGACTGGAATTTGAGACGAAGGATCAGAACCCATAGAGATAAGTCTTGGTTTTCTTCATCAACCTTATGTTCTTCTATATAATGTACTTGTTCATGTGTGACCATTCGATACCACCAAAACACAATTTTTGTACTTGTCTGAAGGATCAGGATTGGAATCTTTGACTAATTCATAGGGAAATTTGAGTAATATATTAGTCAAATCAAAACTGCAAGTTCTTCCATTTGCTGAAGGATAAAAAATGGAATCCCGGACCAGATCATGCAGCAATTGGAATGTGTTCACATTATTAGGAGTGGTATTTTTTCAAATACTATATAATAGTGGGATTAGTGTATGCAATTCACTACAGGTTTTTGCTTGTGTATCCAAAGTTATGGAATACGTTTGTGTGTAGCATAAGTAATAGCAATAAATTTTTATGTGAAAACACTTTACAATATCAAAAATAAAACATTGATTGTACCATCGGTTATGTTTTTCTTGTAGAATTTTGATGATGCACAAATTAGCGTTGCACAAGATCAACAGTTGAGTATATGTAAGGGTGCAATTAGTGAACAGTAAATAAGATGATCAATGGCAAAATAGTAAATAAGAGCAAACAAGTAGATTTATAGTGGTTCGGTGCGGGTGACCTACCTCGTGAAATGACATCAGTGGCTGGAGCTCTTTATTGATGAATAAAGTAACCGAAAGAATTACAATAGCTATGAGAGAGAACAGGTGTTTAAAGTGGCAAAACTCTAGGTGTAGTGTGTGTATTGAGAGGGATGGTGAGAGATGTAGAGATCTCAAGGTGATGCCCCTTCATGTGGATAGAGTTTACATTATATAGGTTTGGTGAGGCAGTGATATGAGGGAGATGACTTTACTCTTTTGGTAAATACAATTAAGGTAGGATTGGATTTTCATGAGTGTATATCCCGATATTCTCTCTCTCACATGCTTTTATCTTTCTCGGCTCCTTAGATCCTGGACTGGATCGAATCGGTAAAGTGAGTTTGTGATGCCCTTTAGCTGACTCAGACTCAATCAATTTATTAGGTCTGACTCAGTTGATTTTGGGCTCATCAAATTTCACTATTCACAAATTATATATAATTTTTCATCCTCTATGACATGATGATGCATCTTTCACCAGGAGTTTAAATTATAATTGAAAATCCAGTCATTGAAAGAATCACACGGTCTGATAATTGAAAAATCATTCATCGGAATCATCTATACCTCATGACTTTCACCTTTGGCCATTATGTATGTAATAACCCAATTTTTTGAAATATATATATATTTAGTTTAGATCAATTTATGCTATTATTTTTTTTAAAGGGATGTTAGTGTAATTAAAAAATGAGGAACTGTAGGGTTTCTTTTATTTTGTATATATACATATGTAGGCAGTCAAAATAGGACAAAAAGAAAAAAATCTGTCGCTTGGGGGAGAGAGAGAGAGAGAGAAAGAGAGAGGGGAAAGGAAAGAGGAGAAACAAAAAGGGTGGAGTCCATTAAAGGTATGGATTGAATACTTGTCTTATGGGTTTTATATTTTTATTTAATTCAATGGTATGGGATTTATAATATTGGTATATAAGAGATCCTGGTATCCCACATCGGTTAGGAAGAAAAAAATTGCTGGGTTTATAAGTAAGTCTCTCACCTTACATGACATAAGGCTTTTTCCCAGGGGTACTGGGAGGAACAAAACCGTGAGGGCCAGTGGGCCCAAAGCGGACAACATTATGCCATGTGGAGGGTGGAGTGTTACAAAATAGTATCAGAGCCGACTCTCGCCTAGACCGAGTGTGGGGCCCTACCGTGCTCGCGTGTAGTGGGTGAACAGGTAGCTGGCATGCTACTACACGGGGACTTGTAGCCCTAAGGGGGGTGGATTGTGAGATTCTGGTATCCCACATCGGTTAGAGAGAGGAAAGTTGATGGGTTTATAAGTAAGTCTCTCACCTTACATGACATAAGGCCTTTTTCCAGAGGTACTGAAAGGAACAAAACTGTGAGGACTAGTGGGCCCAAAATAGACAATATTATGTCATGTGAAGGGTGGAGTGTTACAATGTAGTTCTGTCAATGGACATACTTAACAATTGATTTCTTATGTCTTCCTCTTTGCAGGTTTTATTGTGTCTCTTTTTTGGACTTTTCTTCATCGTATGATCATTATGCCACAATCTGTTTTGTGGGATTGGATTTAGCACTCCAAGGAGCTATCTGAAAGCTTCTTCTTAGCTATTTTTGCTAGTTCCCCCTTAAAATTTGTCTCCAACAAACTAGGTATCTCACTAGTTATTTTCCATAGCTCCCATTCCACTAGCTATTTCTACTGCGGCAACACAGCCAAGTTTTTTTTTTTTTGCGCCACTTTTCTCATTCGACAGCCCTCTCATCGTCTTCATCCACAATCATAGAGGGAGGTTGGCTGTGTTGTCTTCTTCCAAGACCCATGTATCTACTCTTTCTCTTTCTCTGCTCCCACTGAAACTCCACCAAAACCCCCCTTAAAACTAGACCGAACTGAAACCCCACTGCACCAGCACCAGCACAAAAAATCATACCAAAACCCTACAGAAACTCTACTACAACTACACCAAAAATCAAAGCCAAACCCACCGAAACCCACTGCCTCTGCCAATGTAATTACCCAAAAAAAATTATTATTATTTTATTTTGGTGCATTGGCCACCTAAGAGTAATTATATATAAAAGGATAAAAATAATTAAAGAAGACTAATATATCTCTAATAAAAGTCTTGCCCTAGAGAGATCTATTAGGACTCTTATACATGTGGTTTAAATATGGTAGTATTGTGGGATAGATCAAACTCTTCATATATATGTATAGATATAGATATGTATTCTCTTTCCAACACTTATATATACATTAGAATAAGAAGAGAGAGAGAGAGAGCGGGGGAAGAAAGAAGAAGGAGAAAAGAAAAAAAAGGATTGAATTCATTAAGGTATGAATTCATTAATTATTGGTAAATATGTAAGTTATTCAATTACATGGTATTAAGGTTATCATAAATAGTGATAAATGATACTTTTATATATGTACATATATGTTCATGGTGAAGAATGGCGATGAATGTATAAATGAGTTTGATTGGAAGTTGTTAATTTAAGTGTTTTGAGACCTAATATAGATTTATTGTTGTTTGAGACTTTTAAGGAATTTATTTAATGTCTTACAAAAAAGCGGGAAGAAAGTACTGGTTCAGGTTTTGCCATAGGTAGAAGAAGAGTAAAATCAAAAATTACAGAAAACTCTCCTCTAATTTCAAAGAGTTTTACTTTGACTTCTATTTTCTTCTAAACTTAATTTTAACCACTTTTTACTTGATAAGTTGGAAGAATAAAATTTTGTAGAATTTATGGCAGTTCCGAAAACAGAAAATTTGTTTTTCAAAGAAATTATACTTTGACACCAAAAGTTTCAAAAATTATGATTTGACCCTAAAACTTTAGAATTTTTTTTGAAACAGCCCAAAATACTTCCATACTCATTACCTCGTATTAGGAAGAATATTTATAAGTAAAATATATATTAAGTATATATCAATAGATAGGAAGTATAAAAAAAATATATAGAATTACAAAACGTCGAAGTTATGAATAGGGAATGATTGTTATATATTATTTTGGAATAGGTGGTGATTGCATTGAGGTTGAGAAAGAATGTTTTGAATTGAAGTTTGAAAAACAAGGTGAGTAGTTTACTACTTCTTTTGGAAGAATTTTCTATATTAAATGTGTGGGTGCGTGCGTGTGAATTTTCATATATATATAATATATGTGTTGATGTTTGGGGCTGCAATTGAATGTTTTGAAGTTGTGAACTGTTATACATGTAAATTTTAGAAAATTTGTAAGATAATTTTATATCATTTTTTTGGTGATGAAAGGGAAATTTTATGTGTGATGATGAGATTAAAACTACAATTTTAGTGTGTGTGAAAATCATGTTTATGAGAAGGGACTAGGGTAACAAGCGACTGAGATTGGAGTTACCAGGTTTGAATAGTAACAAACGACTGGAACTGGGATTATCAGGTCTGAGTGGTAACAAGCGATTGGGCCAGTTACCAGACTAGTGGTAATAAGAGACGGGACCAGTCATCAGGCAAGTGATAAACAAGAGACTGGACTAATTACCAGTCTAGTGGTAACAAACATGATTTAACAAATGTATTTGAAACTGAATATGTGTGTGAGTGTGTTGGGTTAAATGTCTTTTCAGTTATGACATTATTTGTGATTATGAAATCATGTTATTTTAATTATTATGTGGGAGGGGTTGGTGTACAATTTGTTGTACATATGTGTATATCAAAGTTAATTTTTGTATATAAATTTTGTGATTTATTTTCAAACCTCATTATAGGCGGTTGCTATTCAGGGGTCTTTGTGCTCACCCAAACATTTAACATTTTTCAGAAGAGGATTAGGGTGAGGAGTAAGTCTACTGGTATACAAGGGATTAGAGGACTTGAAGAATTATTTTATTATAGGTCTTCAAAAATAAATGTTTTTTATAGTTTTGAGACAATTATTTAATTATTTTGGGAATAATGCTGCTTATGCTTAGAATAGTGAACCTTATGATTTAATTATTGTCTTAGATGAGTTTAATAATGATGTTTGTGATATTTAGTTTATTTCTCTAGTATTCATTAGGTCGATAAAATGGATCACTTTATTATTGAGTAAGACTATTTAGACCTAAAAATATGACCTAATTTGCTGACATAATGATGTGGCTTGATAGAAATCATTGGATCAACACCAAGTTCCAATGTTGATGGGGTCTACAATGAATCCAAAGGTCACAATGAATTAGGTCAGTAAATTATGTCAATAAATTAAATCCCAATAGCATTGCTCTTTATTATTTGTCTTCCTCTGTATTTTGCATTTATTATGCACAGGATTATTGGTTAAGGCCTTGGTGGCCAGTCCGCTGCTTACCCTATGTGATCCGGGGTGGGGGTGTGACAGCCAATCTGTTGGGTGATGTTTAGGTTAGATTTCAAATAGGTGATGTGTGTTGTATGCATTTGTTGTGATATTTAGGTTAGATTTTGATTACTCTTCCAAAAAATGGGGTATATCATTGTTTTGTTAAATACTGATGAGCTCTTCTTTTATGATATTTACACTTGTAGTTCATTTTTTATGATATTTACTCTTGTAACTCATAATTAGTTAAATTTATACAATGTATAGTTGAATTGTTATTTTTTAAATTTTATTATTGAAAATTAGTTGAACTGGTTAACTAAAATAAATAGTGCAGTTGGAGTGAATTTGAAAAAATGGTTAGTTAAAATAAATAATATAATATTTAAATATATTTTGAGTAGCTATTTTGGTAAGTATTGTTGGAGTTGCTCTTACAATCTTAAAATTTAGAGTTATTCAACTTTCTGATTAGGAATTTTTGACAGTTAAGTTACAACTATTTATAGACATGAACTTATTTGAAGTGAACCACATGTTGCATGAATTCGGTTTGTTTATAAACAAGTTTAGAAAAATGATCAAATTTTGATTCATTTTCAAAATTTTAACAACTTTAACGAATTAAAACCAAACCAAACTCAAGTTGCTCGAATCGATTGAGTTATACATACAGTCCCACCATCCCATGGTTGAGCATCTCACATTCCCATACCCAACCCCAACATCCCTCCCCGGACTCTATCCCCGATCACCCACCCCCCCAAAATAGGGGTGACAAAATGATTCCATTGTAGAAATTTTTCGGTGAGTTTAATACACTATTTGGCAATGTCAGATGATGTACATAACTAATAAAATGTTGTATATTTTGAAGAATTACTACAACTCATTAGTTTTAGTTTTTTATTTTTTTTTGAAAAAGTCAACTCGTGTTTGAAAAAGTCAATACATAAGAAAAAATTTGTTTGAAAAAATTTGATGACCAACTAGAAAAAAGAAAAAAAAAATTGCTACAAAATCAAGGTGTAAAGAATGTAACTTTATATCACTAATAATGCATTAATTCATAGCTAATGCTTACAATGGTATTGTGTGAATATTTATAATGATGTATAATTCAATTTTTTTGCATCATGTCATAAATGAGGGAATAAGTGGTCATGAAATTGTCACAAATTAAATTTCTCAATGATAGGTAAGAAATAGTTTTTAAATTTTACCAACTATGTTTTTGTGATAGTATCGTACAGTGACAGATCTTCAAAATTAAAAATAAAGTACTGGTAGTAACTTGTCGGATGATCTCATTTTATTAAATATTTAATTGTAGCACCGTTTTGTTTGACCCATCGTGATGAATTTTTGGCTCTATCCCTTTTTCTATTTTCTCTATTTCCTTGTTCTTTGGTTTAATGATACTCCTTATCTTGTGAAAGTTGTCTTCTGTAGATTAAAGGTTTAAGCTCTCTTCCCCTTTCCCCAAAAAAAAAAAAAACAGTAGGATAAAAAACTCAAATTCTATCCGATCCAATCCCGCAAACCAAACACACCACGGGTTCATTTGGTTAGAAAGAAAAAGATTATAGAAAGTGAAAGTGATAGAAAGTGAAGTGAAAGAAAAGAAAGTGAAAAAAAAATATTTGCTTGTATGTATTTGATTATGATGAAAATTTTGTAAGAAAGTTTTAAGAAAAATTCATTTTGTAGTTTGGAAAGCAAGAAAGTTACAAGAAATTTTATTTAATTGTCTGAATTACCCTTATGTATAATTATTCAAAAGTGGTTGAGAAGATGATGGTTGAGAGGAGTTGTGGTGTGTTAAAATAGGGGCAAGGTGGTAAACAATGAAACAGATTGGCAAGTTTCACGGGTAAAAAAATTTTCATGCAGATTTTGTGGGAAATAAAAAACCATCAAATACAGGAAAATTTGATCAGATGGAATTTTTTTTTTTCTTGAGAAACATTTGTTTCCTGCTAAACAAACGACAAATTATTATTATTTTTTCTCTTTCCCTCTTTTTCCATCATTCTCTCGTTAACTAAACAAAACCCACATGCTTTTTGAAATTGTTTGGGTTTACGATCCAACCTCGAGAGTTCTTTCATCAAATTTCACTTTCCTGCCCATCTCTCTCTCTATCTTGTCTTCATTTTCTCTCCTAATTAGTTGCTAGTCAATTGAAGAACGGAATTTAGAAGGGTTATTAACTGTCTAGGGGTTTAACGTAACAATTTGAATTGACACTGACCCTTTTTCTACTAACATGGACCTAAATTTAATCTAAATTCAGAAATTTATTATATTATAGCTTGAATAAAAGGGATGCGACTAGGACTATTAAACCATCCTTGCGGCTCACAAACAACTTGGGTTTGACTCAGTTTTTGTTCAACTTGAGCTCCCTCACATTATAAAATGAGCCGAATATGAACAAATTATTAGGCTGGTTTGCTATTTGAGCCGACCACAACATGAACTATTCGTGAGCTGACTCGTTTTTTCTACTTGTACATAACATACATATAAATTAGTGAAAATTGGAACCAATGATTATATGACAATCTATTTTGTCAATAAGGACAGGTGCAAACTTATTGGGTTTCTAAGGACTTATGATGTGTCATATTTGGTAAGTAGTTCTAATAATCTATTTTTTTTATTATTATTATTTTCTATTCTACCCTCATGTCGTATGTTGCCCAAGGCTTCTCTGATCACCACCATGCACCGCTTGTTTCTCCACTAGCACCATCGGGGAGAGAGAGAAAGAGGGGGGAGGGGTCAAATTATTGCTTGAAACGAATTACTTTGAGTGGGACTTGTTTAAGTGGTCTTCGCATCGTTACTAATGAGAGTGCATAAAATTCTCATAGGCAGCTCGTTTTTTCTTGTCGACTTAGATATCTATTGATTTGAAGATGCAATTCCCAGCAACTCCTACCAATTATGTTCTTGAAGATGTAATTTCCAACACTCCTTGAACAGAAAATTGGATTTTGGAGTTTTTTTTTGGAAGGCTGCTAGAATAGATAGCTATTGATTTGTGACGCTCCAGCATTTTTGGATGCGAGAGGATTCTAAATTTTGTGCCTTGTAAGTGTGTAATATTGTTATAGCTAAGTGTTATTTTTGGCAACTTCATGTACGATCTCTATATGAATTTGATATTAAATCATCAGAGGTGGTCATGTGAATTGTTTTGCACCATAATGGATAATGAATGCCCATGACATTCTTCAATTTATATGTTATGCCAAAATGGTGTTCGATGAAATGCATCTATTAAAAATGATATCCACTTTTACTTGATTGTTTTGATATATTGATCTTGAATTTGTTATGATATGGATGGAAAAAATGTGTTTTTTTTTTGTTTAAACTTATGAACCGTTTTATTAGTTGTAGTGGCTGTTACAGTGATTGTTATTGTAATCTTGTAATTGTCTAGTTCATGTTAGTGTCTAGTTCTATAGAATTTTGACAGTGGATGTGGTTGTTACTGTAATCGTGTGACTATCTAGTTCACGTTTCTGTCTAGCTTTGTAATAACTAACTGTGATTGTTACTGTTATCGTCTTCTTGTTATTGTGCTTGTATTATTGTCTAGTCCAGTACCACTCTATGCTCCAACTTTCCATTACCAGTTATCGCCTCTTATACCTCACCCACACAGACATTGTTGTTATTATGATCGTGTTATTATGATAGTTATTGTTATTGTATCGCTATCACTATTATTGTCCATTTTGTAATATAGCTATTTATGTCATTAAGAATAAATTAATTTTTATGCCTTTAATTATCCTTTAAACCCCAAAAACAATGCACATGTCCTTTTTGTCTCAAAAGTCCACAGCTGTAAACCGGCCCCTAAAAAACCCCAATATTTAGGTTGAATTGGAAAGCTTGATGTTATTTTTATTCGGTTTAAATTTGTTGGACCGTAAAATTTGAACAACGATAACAAAATTCACTATATGTGTTCCTGTCCCTGTAACTATGATCGTGTTACTATCTAGTCTACCATCACTTTATTCTCCAGCCTTGCCACCTTCTGTTATGCTTTCATTCCTAGTCATTGTCTCTTAACACCCAACCCATACCAACATTGCTATTGATGTGATCGTGTTACTTTGACAGTAACTATCGTGTTAATCTTTATGCTTTTAGTTGTCCTTTAAATCCAGAAAAGAACGTGCATGTCAAGAGTCCACAAGTGTGGACCGACATTGAATTTAGGTTGAAGATTTTATAAATTGAACTTAGGTCGATCAATCAACCCACTGAGTTGCACACTACTCGTCACTAAGAGAATTCCCTCCTCCTCAACTCCGCCATTGTTGAAAACTGGAAGTATTCATTCATATTGAAGAGTAAAACTCTGTTTTCCAAAAGAAACAGAAAACCAGAGAGAAATATATGGAATCACTAATCAAATACGACAGATACCATAACTGAAACCGAAATATCGGAGTACAGATACTATTACAAATCCAAAGATTGAGCCGAAACTTTACTGGGAACGACGATCGCAGCAGTGGCGACAATAACAATGATACAGAGTTTCTTAGTCCTGGTGTTACATGGAACACTAGGTAAAGATACATGATACAGAACAAGATGTTAATACGAAGCTATTGACATAGAAACAAACTATGACAATTGCAAAGACACTGTCGAAAAAAAAACCCAGCTCAGAATACAAAGCACTGCTTTAACAGGACACACCGAAGCAACAATTTTACTTCCAGAGCTTAACAATCTTGTCGTGGCTAGCTGAAGCAACCAAGCCCGTTATTGTTGATACAGACAAGGCAGCAATAAGTCCGTCATGTGCTGAAAGAGTCATTGTCTTGTTCTCAGTCATATTCCAAAGCTCCAGAGACTGTAATAAATGTGCAAAGTAGATCAGAAACAGGATATCCCATGATTATGAAAGGATTCCAAGCCGTTGAGCAGGATTTATTGTTCTACACAATTAGTAATCTTGGTCGAGTGACATGGACACCAAACAGCAAAATTTGCAACCAGACCTATTTATGAAGGTGACATTTTAAACAAGAAATTGCCCATCCTGCCGGAAATAACACATCAATACACGTATATACACACACATGCAGACAGCTCGCAAACACCTGATGCATAACTTAAACATGTGACTTTGTTTTGGTAAGATATCATTCCTTGGGCTTATAATAGACCAACAGACAATCAAACAGAACGCAAAAAAAAGGTCGAAGGAAAAATGGAAATTCCCTTCGAGGAGATTTCTTTTCTTTTTTTTTCAACTGGTAGTCTTATCAGATTTCAATGAAGACAATTGGGTCCTCTTTTTAAGCACAATTTCATACAAGGGCTAACTTTACTATATTCCTTTGTTGCCCTTTAGTTTTGTAACAAAATGTTTGGAATTCATGTAATGAGAGCATTCTGAAGGTAAAATTGGAGCCAACGGGCATGTGAGAAGAAAATTAATTTCATTTGCAGCAAGGATCCAAAAGAAACACGTCCTTGCGATGTTCACTTCTGGGAAGACATTCGGATTTGAGAGTCATCTCTAGATTTATTGTTTTCAAGATTATTTAGATTGTTAGCTTCTCATTATAGCCCAGTGGCTAATTTGTTTTGTCCTTCTTCTTCGTCTTCTTTGAGTGGGAAAAGTTTATATTTTTTTCATAATCTAAACGATCGAGATATCTTGGAGTGTTCTCCACTTCTTTCCTTGTGGGATTTGGTCTCATTGAATTCCTTGGCTAGTTATAGAAGAATTTGGTCTCTTGATTCTTCCGAAAATTTTTCTTTTTGTATTCTTATTTTGAATAATTGATTGATGATTCAAGTATTGTTACATTTGAGACCCATTCATTAATTTGGGAATGCGAGACTGCTTGTTAAAGTGCAGGTGCTTTCTTGCATCATAGCTCATGGTCAGGTGAATAATTGTGGTTTGCTACAAAAGTGAAGGCCTAAAGCTTTGGTGTGTTTTGCGTAAGCAAAGGTTGTGAAAGTGTTAATAATTTGTTCCCTCATTGCCCTATAGTCACTTTCTTATGGCATAAACTTTTAGGGAGACAGATTTAGCATGGGGTCACACCACGTTATTGTGGTGTTCTTTCAGTGATGCATTTTGATGGTTTTGAAAATGGTAAAAAAAACATTAACTTTTGGGCGAATTGCACTTTATATGTTCGCTAGTCAAATTATTCTTCTCTTATATGTTGATGATAAGATTGTTACAGGAGATGATCATTAAGTTATCTCAATTTTGAAGGGTCATATACAACAACAGTTTGAAATGAAGGAACGTAGTCTCTTTCACAATTTTCTAGGCATTGAAGTGACTTTATCAATTAAGGATTATTTTCTTTCTCAATCAAAGTATGTAGGTGATGTTATACATAGGGCATAATTAACAGATTCTTGCACGGTTGAGATTCCTCTTGAACTTAATGTGCATTACACTTCTACTTATAGTGTCCCTTTGGCTAATCCTATTCCGTATCAGATTCTAGCTGCTAGTTGAGTCTATCTCACCATTACATGACTTGATATTACTTGCTGTGAGTCAATTTGTTTCTTCTCCCACCACAGTTCACTAGGCTGCAGTTCTCTGTATTTTATGTTATCTTTGGGATACATTATATTAAAGTTTGTTGTTCTCTTCCACATCTTCTTTAGAGTTTTGTGTCTTTTCTGATGCTGACTAGGTAGGTGATGTGATGGATCACAAATTCACCACTGATTTCGGTGTTTTTTTGGGTGAGTCCTTAATTTTTTGGAAAAGCAAGAAACAGACTGTCGTTACTCGTTTCATTACTAAGACTAAATATCGTGCTATGACTACTACTACATCAGATATAGTTTAGTTGAGATGGTTATTTGTCAAATTTAAGAGTTGCATTTTGTGCTCCCACTTTTATGTATTGTGACAATAAGAGTGTCATTCAAATTGCACATAATTCTATTTTTCATGAGCGGACCAAGCATATCGAGATACACGCGACACGATCTTTAGCTTATGACTATTTCATTGCATTTTGTTTCTTCTACTATGCATATTGACCTACTTTTTCACAAAGTGTCACACTACGATGCATTTTCATTTACTTCTTAACAAACTCTCGACACTTCTTACTGTCACATCATGAGTTTGTGGGAGAATGTTATGATAGTATTTATATTTATTTATAATTAGAAGTATTTTAGTCTTTCTCTTGCAATAAGGTTTTATATATAGTCTCTTGTACCTAGTTTTTATACTTAATGGAATCTTTGGAGAGTTGCGTATGGATTTTTTTTCTCCTCCTCTCTCCTATAGCTTGATCTATTTTTCAAAATTAATGAAATGCCTTCAACGCTTCATCAATTAGTTTGAAAGAAAGCTTCCACCACATAAAACTATCTGTAGCAACTAGCAAATGTGATAATGCTCAAGCAAACGAATATTCATAAAAGTAAACCAATATTATATGAACTTATGTAGCCTGCTCAAAGAAGTTCTGCACAAACCAATCCATAAATGAAAAGCATGTAACCTCTAAAAACCAGAAACGACTTGCCTGGTAACAGCCAATGACCAGCAATGAAGAATATGTAGGATGGAAAACACAGGAATGGAATTTGTTCCCATTACAACTAAGCTCGTGAACGCAATCCCCTTCACTCCCTGATCCCATTGTCCAGACTCTAACAGAGTCCTCACTGACAGACGCCAGGAACTCACCAGAAGGATCCCAGCAAACAGAATGAACTGGCTTTGTATGACCCTGCAATTACAGACCCAAAATCCAAAGTCAGGTATGCCACACTAGTGGAGAACACCTAATAGAACGAAGGAGTCTCTTGGTTTTCCATGTCCTAAAGGGAAGGTTTGTGAGTCGAAGAAGTCTTTTCATGGCTTGAAGCAATCTCTTGGAGCTTGGTTTGAAAGATTTATTTGAGTTATCCAAAAACATAGTCAGAAGCAATGTCAAGCTGATTGCGCATAAAAAATACACAGAAAATTAATGTGTAATGAAGAGGTGAAAGCTTTGAAAATAGTCTTGGCAACAAAGAAAGGTCTTAGGCACGATCCCCTATTAAGGTATTTGAGAAAAAAGCCTTGAAATATTTCCTTCGAATATAAGTTTCAAAATCAAATCCTCATGACGAACTCCTTTTTATGTTTTCTTTCTTCATGTTATTTTTTCCCCCTTCTTTGCAGGGCATGCATATGTAGCAGAAGCTATGTAATGTTTTTCCTTCTTCATGCTTTTTTTTTTACCTCTCCTTTTTGTATCACTTAATATAATACAAATAACTACATTTTGCAACTGTTCTTTGGAGACATAATAGCCAGAAGCCAACCTGTAATGAATGCCGACAAGCTTGAGTCTCCACATCCAGTATGGATACAATATTATCTGCAGCTGCAGCAAGATATCTTCCAAGACGTGGTTGAAATCTCATCTGAGTCGTGCCACCCTTAATGCAAGCAAAGGAAATAAGACCCAATGGAAACAACCACCTGAAAATTTGCTAAAAAAATACTATAACAATAATAATTAATCTTCCCTATGGTCGTTTTTTACCTTGAACACTCCTGCACAGTTACCGTTGTTAATACTCCAGTATCTTATTTCACCATCTCCATCACAAGAGCAGATAAGATCATCTTTATTCGGATGGAAGTCAAGTGACATTACAGTTGCACGATGCCCCGTGAAGGTACGAAGCGAATAGCCAGGCTGTGATTTGAGTCATCCATAAAGTTAAGAGTCATGTTTAGAAAAAGACCAATGCTATTGGGTCATAATTTGATGACATACTTTGGGGAATTAATGATTGTGGTCATTGGATTGTCAATGGGTTCCAGCATTGAATGCACTCCACTATCAATCCAATGGTCACAATGCATTAAGTCCCCAAATTATGTCCCAATAGCATTAGTGTCAGAAAAATTGGGGTACCATCAGAAATAAAGAAAACCAAACACAATCAAAACAAAAACAAATCTCTTTATCCAAAATCCTATAAGATGCCTAAAGAAGTAAGCAAACAGAATAGGGAAATCAAATTACTCCGATGTTTGCCTGTATACAATCAATGGCAGACAGAAAACATTATATCGACACTCATGTGGTTCAATATCAATTTATGGAGAACAGGGCAAGTCCCACACATCTATTAAGCAAGGGCACATGGATAGAACGTGTCATAATGGTATTAATTGTTTGCTAGTAACATGTACGGTGCATGGTGATGCAGGGAGCATGAATACATGAAACTGGATTAACACAACAATCTTAGGCCTGTTAATAATCCCCGACAATGCCAGGCAAAAAGCTCTTCAAAAGATTTGTAGATTCCTAAAGTACCAAAGCAACTGGGTACAATAGAGAACAATTTCTGATAAGAATTTTATTCAAAATACCAAGGCAGATCCTCAAGATGTCATTTTGTCTTCATTGTGTCCACATCTAGGTGTCAACACTGATTATTGATGATCATGATATAAATATTTCAGATTTCAATTTAACGAAAACACAATATTTCAGATTTCATGCAAAAGTAGTAGAATATTTGTTTTGCTTACCATAAATTGATGTTTCTCTTATATAGAAAAAATTACTTGAGAAAGAAATGTTCTTTCTGCCTTGTCCATGTCCTACTTTTTTAAGGCTTTGCATTCCATCTCATATTGGTCTCCATTGTTTATTTCCATGCTTCAAATGTCAAGGCTGGTGTCTGCTTGGTGAAACCACCATAGGAATTGGAAGTAGCTGTGTATCTCATAAGATAATGAAATGATAGCTGAAAACAGTGGATGGTGTGCTCTATGTTTGTTGATTGACTAATTTGGACAATGCTCGAAAATCAGTTCTGATGGATTGTACATTTTACTCATAAGGAACAGGGTTCTGATTTCACCTTCTTGAATGATACAGCAACATAACACATCAAGAACGACCCTAAACCCCAAATAAATATTTACATTTCTTCCTTATTTTTCCCTCTGTAATGACAAATTGAATCTCGAATTTTTGCACTAGAAGGCAGGAATCACAGAGTAAAGGCACTTAATGCTCTTCCGTCCAGTAGATCAGCATTCAAGAAGAAAAGAGAATGAATATAAACAAATCTTACCACAATATCATGTAAATAAAACGGGTGCAGACAACAAAAAAGTGACCACTGACACGTCAATAACATAAAGATGTAAGAGGGTCAAATGAATGCATAAAATGATAATAAAGAAGATTTTTTAGAAAGAAAATGAAAGTAAAATATTCTAAGAAAAACCAAGAATATCACAATGAGTGGTGAAGTGAAGAAGTTGTTAACTAACATGATCAGCATCCCAAACCCTGACAGTTTTGTCAAACGAGGATGTTGCAAGACGTGGAATGCTGGGACTGAATCGAACATCAGTAATTAACGATGAATGTTCCTCAAGTGTAGATTTTGCCTTCAAAGTATCCGCAGACCATAACACAGCCTACATCACAAGTTCAATAAGATAAAAAAAATCCATTACCATTTGGAGATTCATCATTCAATGCACACCTTTTTTTTTGTTTTTAACATGTATTTCTCAATTGTTTACAAAATTCCATCCATTTTCTTGGTGCTTACCTTTTTATCATGGCCACCAGTAGCAAGAAGTTTGCCATCTGATGAGAAATGGCAACAAACAACTTTGTTTGCACTAGCACGAATGGAATTTACTTCCGTAAAAGTGAACCCTAAAATTAATAGCAGAAAAGCATCACCTCAGAACATTTTAACAGATTAAAACAAAGAATTTATGATAATATATAGATATTTATGATTACATTGGTTCTCCAGTCTCATTTACTGCAGGTCAAAGTCCTGCGATGCTTAAGCCCATTAGGTACAGATTTACTAGATGGAACCAGGCAGTGAATGGCAACAAATAATTGAAACTAAAAAAAGTACAATTTATTGGTAATTTTAAAAAAAATGCATAATGTTTTGTTCTGTGTAGATAAATAGAAATCAAGGTGCCTGCATATAAACACACTAAAAAAAAGAATACAAATTACATGAAAACATCAAATAGAGAGGAGCAATCCCTCTTTTTTTAAAGATGAAGTAAAAACTGTTCTGTTTTATGCATGTGCAGAGATAAATCCACACATTATGTATATTTCAATATTTTAAATTTTTAATACTCAAGGACACCAGATATGAGTATGAAGCGAAGGCATTGACATATAGAGACATTACCAATACTATGAGTATGTTTAATTTTTGAAGTAATTTGACAAATAAAAGAAGCAGAATGTTGAAAAAAGTAGCAACTTGAGAACAATCACAAACAATTCACGAAGTGGGAAAATTGATGTATAAAAAAGAAGAAAAAAATGAAAAATTAATAGCAGGATAGTCTTTGAATGCATCAAAAAATTATGGTGCAACACTACACATTTTGAATAAATTTGCGACACAGTATTACATGCAGCATAAACAGATATAAAATCTGATATTAACTCCAATGAAAATTATAGAATTTGAAAGAATTTATTCCTGTGTGCAAGCCAAGTAGCAATTTACTCACCTTTGCTAACATCCATACAACGACCAACAGTATCCCTTGGGTCTGTGTCATCATGAGATAAAAATGACTCAACATTATCATCAAGAGATCCATCATCCACAAAACGATCCATGTCAGCCTGCACAAGATCTTTATCATCCCACTGCCAAAATGAAACGCCAATGAGAATTCATGCATCTAGACAAAAGTTTTATCCACGGATACAATAAAATAGAAACTAAGCTTACCAATTGATTAGAGGGAGAAGTAAGAGTGCCAGCACCATCAGTGCCAAACATCATCAAAGGCTTTGAAGAACTACCACTATGTGGCATGGAGATCACGTCTCCGGGTGTATGAGTTGACGGTGTGGAGGGTGCCGAACTTGGGGAGGGTCCTGCAGTATTTGCAGTTCCTGTGCTATTTGCAGGTCCTGAAGATGACACAGGCTGCTTTCTCTTTCTCCCAGTCTGGTTTTTTGAAGCCTTAAAATGCACGAAAGACCATGTTAGGAATCACCCATCATGCATAAAAAAGCCATGAAGTTTATATTACCCACCATCCTCAGCTCAGATATATTACTGCCTAAATGCCTTAAGGTCTAGTTGTCAACACCTTGCATTTTCTTCAATAAATTAGTTTGGGAAATATTATTTTATTGGTTCAAATATTGTTTATCAATATAATATTTCATTAAAATAAAACAATTTTTTTTGGAAAATAGGCACAAAAATGGGAATTTATGTGGTCAACTAGTCAATCCTGAATGGAACAAATGTTCTGTTCTGTTCTCTTCTCTTCTAATAGAAAGGAACCAGCAAGACGTCCCAGCCCATTATAGATAAACATAGACACTGATGACTAATCAGAACAAGGCCCACCTTCATGGGAGGTCAATAAAATTTTGCCTAGCCTTCTTAGTACCAAAGGATTTTGAAATCATGTCGTCCAGATTCAGAAATTGTAGTTGTTCAACAACAAATCAAATAGTGGAAAATGTAGATCAAGCAAAAATGAGTGACTCGGTAAGATCAATATGCACTTAAGGAAGTTCGAAGCATATGCCCACTCCTAAATAACTGATTATCTGCACTAGGGAATATAGAGGAACTTCTTCAGATTCCAAAGATGGAGATCCAGGGACGTGAGCAAGGCAAAAAGGTTGAATACAACTGACCATTGGTGTCTAATCCCAGACAACTCAGAGGATTATTGGATTATTTTTGCTTTATTAGATTCTTTTTACGGGGTGGGGAGGATAAGAAACTCATGGGTCGTTTGTTTTCTGTCTTTGTCTTGTGTTTTGTATTTTTGTTTTTAATTTTTGTCAAAAATAAAAACAAAAACATGTTTGGATATTGTTTTTGTTTTTGTTTTATATTAATTTTTTGGAGACAAAGACAAAAAAATGAGAACAAAAAAATTTTGTTCTAATAAACACCCGAAACACAAAACACGCAGGATTGGTATAAATGAGGTTTCGACTTTGAGTCTTGTTAGCCATAAAATACAACTTCATATTAAATAGTATAAATATGTGGTTTGTTTGGTCCTCACACAACACATACAAATCAACCCTCTCTTCTCTTCTCTTCTCTTCTCTTCACTCATCTACTCTCTTCTCTTCTCTTCGTTCAGCCTCTCTCTTCTCTTCTTTTCTCTTCTCTTCACTTCACTTCACTTCACTCAGGCCCTCTCTTCTCTTCTCTGTCTCAACGAGCTCTCCTAGCTACTCTCTGCTCTTCTCTGTCTCAGGCCCTCTCTTCTCTTCTCTGTCTCCACTCAGATCGACGAAGAATGAGCTTTCTTTCGCTGTGAAGGTAAGTGCAATCACTTTATTTTTATAGATATATGTATATATATATATATAGATTTGTATATATATGCATAGATCTATATAGATATGTACATAATAGACCCTAATCGAATTTTTTTTTTTTATCTATATATATATATATACGTATATCTACTAAATTAGGGAATAATTGATAGTTGGCACTTGCTGTTCTACGATTGCTTTTCCTGGGAAGATCGATTCGCGTTTTGAGGTAGTGACTATGATGCTTGCTCTTGTTGAGTATCTAGATTCTTTTTCATGTATATAACATTTGAATTGGACGTGCTTTCTATGATTGCAACTTTTAGGTTTTCTTGAAAGATTTGTTTTTTTTCTATTTGGGTTTTGAAAGTTATACTTTTAATTGTAGTACATATCATCAAGATAGAGAAATAATTAAGGATTTACCAGAATATAAATGCACACTATCAAGCTCTCTGCTTGGGGAGGTTCAGGTTCCATAGATTTGTCAAGAACCAATAAGCTTATCAGGGCTTAGCACAGTCATCTATTATGTTCAACCTCATATTCATGTTGAGACTGCCATATAGTTTTTCCACAATAGGGGTGGAAGGGTAATACTGAGGTGAAGGTGTCTATGTGAACTCTTCTTGCCATAGGAAAAGTTTATGGCAGTTGAAGAAAATGCACTACAATGACAAATTCCTAAAATTTAGAAACTGTGGCCAACATAACTCAAAATTTTGAAAAAAATAAAAAATATGCCACAACGACTAAATCCTTAATCGTATGTTTGCCAGTATACATTTGTGCATTATCTATGACTGTTAGAAGCAAATTTGTACATTGTGCAGTTATAAATAATATTAGCACATCAATTAATATACAAGTTGAGCTATTAGGAACTGTTTGTTCCTAGAATTTAGTGTGAAGAAAAGAAGAGTTTAGGAAGGCAATTTTCACATCATGAGAAATTTGATGCATCAATCCAGTTTACTATAATGGACATTTTCCAAACTCGATCCTAGGGAAAGTTTAGAGAATAATCCTGGCCACATAAACCTTGGGATTTAACCGCTCTATGTGGTTTGCGAATGATTTTACGCATCTCATGTTATAATGTAACCCTAGCTCCAAAGGTTTAGAACGATCACGTTAAACAAAATACAAAGAATATAGAATGAAAATGGCGTTCTCAAGGGGTATCAAATTTTCAATTTGGATCACAACACCTAATATAGGATGATCCGGCTGCTAAAATCTTAACTGCCAGTTAATAACAATCACAAGACCCCAAAACCGATGCTGAGGCAGAACTATATAATAGAAAATTTAGCTAAAAATGGAACCTTCCTCTTTCATCCAAGGATCAATTTCACTATCTTTATCCGTGAAATACATTCTCACTTTGAATCTGTAAACTTTTTTCCTCAGAATCTATGCTAAAAACACACTTTAAAAGACATCATCAACACCATTTTAAGAATAAAAAATATTTAAAAATTTTGTAGGAAAAAATTGAAGTAGCACCTTAGACAATACTAGCCCAAATAAAAAAATAGGACTTCTCTAGTATTGAATTAGTGATCTGATATTCATAGATCCGAATAGAATTTAAACCCAATACAAAACCTGATCTCAGAATGTAATCCTTCATTTGACAGATAAATCCATGTGGTTTCTTGACGCTCGGTATTTACTAGTTATATTGCTTTATCTTATGATAAGAGAGTCTAATATATTGCTTTAATCTCTAGTTATATCATTTTTCTTCTCTTTCCACCAAATTATACTTGCTATTAAAACTGTATTGCAATATTTAGATCAGATCTCCTGAGCTTTTGATGTTTCCCTATAAGTTTAGTAAATGTAGCCGAATTCTGAGTTAAATTTGCCTGTGCATTTCATTCCCCAGATGACCCACGATCTGCGTTGTATAAGCCCAAACATGGGTCCTAGACAACCATTTGTGATTATAAAATTTCTAGCATACAGATAAAAGGGCTTGGTAGGCTCCATTGAGAGTGTTGGTAAACTGAGTGATATGATCATTGAAAAATAATCATAATTAAGTAGCTTCCTGCTGCCACTTGAACTAATCAATGTCCATTCTAAATTGCTCCTAATTATCATTATTTACAGTGTTCGTTTCAATGTTCTGGCCTAATTCGAATAACACTATTTACGTGGATTTGATGTTAACTTGAATTTGTTTATTTCTACAACTTGACCCATGTTGATAAATTGTTAGTATAATTGAGAAATTGTTGTAGATGGAAATGGATAGCGAAGAAACTCATGATGATGAGGTTGTAGAGGTTGACCATGACAAAAATGTAGCCATATGGACGGCCAATAAGGAGGCAATTTTCATTGACTTGATGGATAAGGAAGTAGCAATAGGGCATAGACCAACTACTACTTTTGACAGAGTTGGGTGGCAAAATATCGTAAGAAACATGCAATTAAGCACGGGGTACAACTACTCATATGAACAACTACGGAGGAAGTTTAATAATTTGAGACCTATTTATCATGCTTTCAAGAAACTGTTAAATCAAACTGGAGTTGGTTGGGATCCCGTGAAGAAAACAATTGTCTTGGATGATGAGGTTTGGAAGGACTTGTGCAAGGTAGGTTTTAATATTGATTACTATCAAATTATTTTTAACCATAATGTCAAATGGTTTTAGTTTAATAAATATTGCTTACCTTTCAAAGTTTTCTTTTAATATAGGTTAATAAGCATGCCAGACAATTCAGGAAAAAAGGGTGTCCACATTACGAAAAGTTGTGTAGGATTTATGAAAAGTCAACTGCAACCGGTAATAATTCTCATCCATCCACCCAACCTCCATCGGACAATGAAGAAGATAAAGATCCTACATTTGATCCGTCACTTGAGGTTGATGATGATGAGGAACATGTGGAGAAAGTAGAAAAAGTGGATAAAGGAACAAACTATCATCCACGAAGTAGGTCTACCACTCTAACAACTAGTCGTCGTTGGAAGAAGGGTAACTATAGCCTATCACTAACATCTGCCATTAATGTGTTGGTTGAGAATTCTAAGAAGAAGTCGGAGTATATCGATTATAAGATGTCTAGTGTGTCTATGGCGACGACTTCCTGTGGTGATAGTGAGGCTGTTACACATAATGATGATCTGTCAGAAAAATGTATGGCTGCTTTGAATTCTCTCGAAGACATTGATGCAACTTCATACACAAAGGCTATTAAGATTTTTGGTGATGGTATGGCTATAGGAAGATATTTTTGTCTATGCCAGATCATAGGAACGACTTTGTTACTCACATGTGATGGTTGTACTTTACCCTAGCATTTTGGATTATGTGTACTTTGGGAGTATATGTACTTTGAGATTATGTGCACTTTGGGATTATGTGTACTTTTGGATGATGTGGACTTTGTGATTATACTTACTTTTGGATTGTAGTTTAATTATTATGTGTATTTATAATGTTTTGTGATAAATGTCTGATATGTGCATTACGTATGGATATTGCAGGTAGACTTGAATATTCAATAATGAATTCAGATGAAGAATTAGATATGATTATAGATAGTGATGATGAAATGTCTATTGTATTAACTGCAATAGAATTAGATAGTCAAAATACATCACAACGACCAGGTAGAACGTCTGCTCTTACAGGTTATGATTACGTGTCAGAACTATTACATAGACATGAAAGTAGGTGTTATAACCAATTTAGAATGGACACACCCGTGTTCGTGTTGTTTTGTGAGGCATTAAAAGAAAAAAGATTAAAAAACTCTAGGTTTGTAACCGTGCAAGAGCAAGTTGCTATATTTTTACTTACAATATCACATAATGAGCGAAATCGCATAGTAGCTGAAAGGTTTCAACATTCGGAGGAGACCATTTTCAAATACTTCAATCGTGTTTTGAAAGCAGTTTGTAGGCTTGGAGTTGATATCATCAGCCCTCCCGATTTTAGTATGGTTCAACCTCAGATTCGTTTCAACCCAAGATATTACCCTTTCTTTAAGGTAAGTGATAGTAATTTGAAATATATGTTGTAAGAAAATATTATTTTCAATGTCATTCATGTGGTGGTTTTTTCCTTTGAAGAATTGTGTTGGCGCCATTGATAGCACCCACGTTGATGCATGTATTCTAGCGGATTCCCAGATATCATACCGTGGGAAATGTGTTGTACCAACTCAAAATATAATGTGTGCATGTTCCTTTGATATGCGTTTTATATTTATAATGAGTGGGTGGGAGGGTACTGCTCATGACTCAAGAATATTTGTTGAGTGTGTTACTAATTCAGCCAACAAGTTTCCAATGCTGCCAGAGGGTAAGCGTAATTATGGAAGGAGTAATACTTATACATAAAACTAGACAATGAATCTTACACTTATAAATTTTGATAGATAAATACTATATTGTGGATTCGGGCTACACAAACATTCCTGGTTTTCTGTCCCCGTATCGTGGTGAGAGATATCACTTGCGCGACTATAGAGGTAGGGGTCGACAACCAACCGCTAAAGAAGAATTGTTCAATCATCGTCACTCGTCACTTCGGAATGTGATAGAGCGTTGCTTTGGAGTTCTAAAAGCTCGTTTTTCCATTCTGAAATTAATGTCTTCATATCCCTTAACCACACAGAAATACATTCTCATAGCATGTTGTACAGTGCACAACTTCATAAGAATGCATTCTCATCAAGATCAGTTATTTGACGAGTGGGAAAAAAGAGAATTTGTTGACAATGAAAGAAATGCTGTAGGATTAAGTTCATAAGTCCCAATAGAATTAGACATAAGTCCAAGTCAACTGCGTCAAATGGCTCGTGTCAGAGATACAATTGCAGATCAATTGTGGGCATCAACTCACCATTGATACCTGTCCTAATGTTATTATTTAAGTAGATGGTAAAAATGTGTTGGTACTTGCATTGTTATATTGAATTTAATGTTTATATGACTAATTTTTACTTGTTAATGTTAATGTAATTAGGTGTGTTATAATGACACGTATTGACCCTCCATGCTCGTGTGGATCCGGGATAATATTTTAGTTGCAAGGACAAAACGAAACAATGGGCGAGCTTTTTATCGCTATCCACGATGGCGTGAGCATGATAATTGTTTCATATGGATTGATGAGTACAACACAATTGCAAATGAACAATATGTGATTCCTCAAGCCCAATCAAGATGGAGAGAGAAGAAATGGATAACTAATTTCATGTTTGCTTGTTGTGGTTGTAATTTAATCTTTATTTGTGTATTATTGTTTGTGGCATTTGTACTAATTATTGGAATTTTAGTTAAGTGATTTGACTTATTAATATGTGTATTTAGTTGTATGTTGAACAATATGATGTATGAATGTGAGTAGTGACTTATGTAATCTAATTATCTTTATTTAGGTGTTCTTTGATGAATTAATGGATGTTTTGGTTTAAAAAAATTTTGGATTTGTATTTTGTTGCATAATATATTATAAAGCATATTTACGATAAAACATGAAATAGTTACCAAACATGTTTTTTGTTTTTTGTTTTTTGTTCTCATAATTTCATAGACAAAAATGACATCCCAACATGTTTTCTGTTTCAGTGTTTATCACAAAGCAGAGACAAAAATTGTCTCTGTTTTTTATTGTTTTGAAGACACAAAAACGAAAACATTACTAAACGACCCCTCAATACCTAACCAACTGAAGTAATAAAGTCGACCCTTGTGGACCCTAGTCACATGGAAACTCCAAAACAAATAAATCTGATTCCCCTACTAGGGAAAACGAAGTACAAA
>CM042186.1:37864156-37890244 GCA_023539305.1 Ilex asprella | reverse complement strand
AAAAAAAAAAACACTAAAAAATTCAAAGTCAAGCTAATTACTAATAAAAAAATATCAATGACCAATAAAAACAAATAAGTGAAACCAATTGCACAAAAAGAAAAACAATATTCTAAACCAACTATCAATTTTTTTTCCTTATTGCCTCGTTTTTCTCTTGCTAGTGTTCATATTTGTTAAATGCTTGAATATTCCAAAATAAACACCGAAACGATAAAAATATTAGTTAAATCAATTTTTATTTAAGTAGTGAAATTTTAATTTTATTTATTTGATTTAATTGCAGCGTGAAAATATTTTTATACCATCTAAGAAGTCACAGTGATAGATAATTTAAATCAATTGTCCTTGCAGCTACAGTCAGATTCGCAGGACAAAGTTGTTCAATTGAGGTTTTTTTTTCTATTTTTTTAAAATTTGATTTGTAGTTCAATGTGAACTGGACAACCTATTCATTAGATTTAGCAAGGGGATGAAAAAATGAACACTCATTGGAAAAAAAAAGCTGCCATGAAGAAATATATGACAAGATAATTTTATAATGGTATTAATTTAAGTTCATAAAGATTTTTTGATTGTGTTAATGTGATTTAATTTTTTCATTTCAATGCTTACACATCTTTTATTTAAGATATTCTTGGATGTCCTATTTGTTTGACAATTTTTTTTGTGTTAAGAGTGCCTTCAGGCACGGATAATGACTAGTTTATAAATATAATAAATGAAGATATGATACCTAT
This sequence comes from Ilex asprella, assembly GCA_023539305.1. Taxonomy (NCBI): domain Eukaryota; kingdom Viridiplantae; phylum Streptophyta; class Magnoliopsida; order Aquifoliales; family Aquifoliaceae; genus Ilex; species Ilex asprella. The sequence goes on along the minus strand of CM042186.1, from coordinate 37,889,504 downwards.
TTTTTTTCCCGGTGTGTGGGAGGTCAAATGTGGAATGCGAAAAGAGTAACCAAAAATAAGGAACTCATGATCGAACTCATATTATATAGGGTAAATCACATAAATAACCCCTGAATTTTATTGTTTGTTTTAGATTACACCATGAACTTTCATTTTTTTGATTTTACCCCCTAATCTATTTAAATTATTTTAATCAACACATTCAGTTAGATTTCAGCGTCAAATAGTTAACGACAACTGCAGATGGAATGTTGTGAAGGGCAATTTTTGCATTTCACTTATTAATGGTTTAGGCGCCAAAATTCCATCACTTCAGATGCTGATGCTCTGTTCCTAGACATAGACTCTTCATCTCCTATATTTAATGAATGAATCAGAAAGAATGTGTTAGGGTTATGATTTTGTGTTCCTCACAAACATATGGACTGAATGCTTTCATCTCGTTCCCATCTCCTACATTCAACGACTAGACTACAATGACTTGGTTATTGCGGACAGTGGGTGTTATCTTTTATCCACAAGAAGTCTATTGTAAATATTACATCTTATACCTGTAATTTTAGTTGTTTGGTGTTAGGTATTGGGTATTAGACTAATTTTCGTGTTGTTGGCTTTTTAGTGTTAGGTTTTGGGTTTGAGGTCTTCTGTTCCTTAAAGAAATCCGGTGTTGGGTAGTGTTGTTGGTTCCTTAAGGAATTTGGGTGTTGGGTCTTGTGTATTCTGTTCCTTAATGCAATCGGATGTTGGGTATTGTGTTCCTCAAAGAATTTGGGTGTTGGGTATTGGGTATTGGGTATTGGGTATTGGGTATTGTGTTCCTTAAAGAATTTGGGTGTTTGACTATAACATCGAACTAATTTATTTGAATGTAATTTATTCTTGTGTTGGCTTCACAATGCATGAGCAAGTCTGTACCCAAATTTTTTCACTATAGAGATGCATTATGGTGGTAAGTTCATGTATATGCCCCGCATAATGTAGTTACGAGGGAAAGTTAACCATTTTGATTTGTGTGATGTTGGTAAAATCGTTCTTCCTGAGATAAGTGAAATGACAAATGAATTGCAGTGTGAGGTGGTTACTAGGTATCACTATAGAGTTCCTGGAATGAAACTCACTGATGGCTTGAGGGTGTTAAATGATGACAGTGATGTATTAGGAATGCTAAAATTGGTTCCCAAGAACAAGGTAATAGTAGTATACTTGGAACATGACTTGGATGACGAAGATGAGGTTAATGAGAAGGATGCACAGGAAGAATATGATGCACATGAAGAGTATGATGCAGTTGATGGTGTTCATTTCGACGCATCAAATTATGAAAAAGTGTCTAACAGTGGTGAGGAAGAAATTGATGATTACTTGTCTGACACATATGTAGACAATGTGGCTGAGTTTGGTGGTTTGGGTGAAGATACAAACATGAGGTAACAATGTACAAATAATAGTGAATCTACAGTGGACACAGATGTCCTGTCTAATGATGATGCTACTTTTGATGAACTTAGAATGATTTTCAGTTCATCTGATGATGATGCAGTGGACAATTCTAAACCAATACCAAGACCAAGATATGCAGATTTTAGTCCAAACACAGACATGGAACATCCTAAATTCAAGTTGGGTATGTTGTTTTGCGTCTGTGCAGCAGTTTAATGAAGTTATTAAACGTTATGCCATTTGAAAAGGGAAGGACATAAAGTTTGATAGAAATGAGAAGCACAGGGTCAGGGCTAAGTGCTAGCCACCTTGTTAGTGGATGATATTTGCATCCAAGATCCAAGATGAGGATACAATGCAAGTGAAGCCATTGAATGATGAACACACTAACTGTAACTAGTCATGGCGTAACAGACATGTAACAACAAACTGACTATTTAAAAAATACATGTAGAAGGTTAGATCAAATCCTGAATGACCATTACAAGCCTTTAGGGAAGCTATGGAGGAAGACCGTCATGTGAGTGTGTCCATAAATGTGGTGTGGGAAGCAAAAGAAACTGCTAAAAATGTTATTCAAGGCCACAAAGAACGATACAGAATGATATGGGATTACTGTGAAGAAATAAAAAGAACACATCTGGGGTCTACTTATGAACAAACCAACCCTGGGGAAATGAATCAAATGTTCAGAAGATTTTACTATTGTTTAGGACCTTTGAAAGAAGGATTTATAAAAGGTTGCAGGACATATATAGGCATAGATGGCTGTCACTTGTCAGGCCCATACCCTGAACAACTATTATCAGCAGTTAGAGTAGATGTGAACAATGGAATATGACTTGTTGCATATGCCATAGTTGAAACACAAAACACTCGTGCATGGAAGTGGTTTTTGGAGTTGTTATGTGAAGATATAAACATGGTGAATCAGTTTCATTGGACTTTTATGTCTGACCAACAAAAGATATTTCTTTTCATTTTCATTGGACTTTTAACGGTATTCTTTTAAAGCTTTTAACATATTAACCTGTATTATTATTTCTCACTTTCATTGGACTTTCATGTATTAGAGAATTTGTAATGCCATGGAATCACTGCTACCAAATTGTGAACACAAGTATTGTCATAGACATCTTTATAATAATTTCACAAAAGAGCATTGAGGGAAAAAGTTGAAAGAGTTGATGTGGGATTGTGCTAAGGCTACCAATGTGGAGCACTTTATGAAGGCAATGGATGAAGTGAAGCAGGAGAATCCTAGTGCTTTTGACTGTTTAGTCACATCTGTACAACTCTTTCATTGGAGTTTATCGCACTTATCTACCATTCCTAAGTCTACTCACCTTTTGAGCAACCATTGTGAATCCTTCAATAAGTTTACTTTAGAGGCCAGAGATAAGCCAATAATCACACAACTTGAGACTATTCGAAACTTGTTTATGGAAAGGATATAGAGAAGGAGAGATATCATGCTTAGGTTGCCTGGTCCTAATTGTCCAATTGTTAGAAAGAAGTTAGAGAAAGTAATTAAAGAGTCCATGACTTGCAGGCCCAGGTTTAATGGTTTGCATAGTTTTCAAGTTTTATGTTCTGATGGGGCTCAGTTTGTAGTAAACATAAAAGATAGAAGTTGTAATTGTAGGAAATGAGACCTTAGTGGAATTCCATGTGCTCATGCTGTGTTAGCAATTCACTATCATGGCAGAGACCCTCACTTGTTTGTTTATGATTGTTTCAAGAAAGAAACGTACTTAAAGACATATGACCATGTATTGCATCCTATCAATGGAAGTGATTTATGGTCTCCAACATGAAAAATACCCTAGATCCACCTATAGCTCATGTGCAACTAGGCAGACCAAAGAAAGCAAGAAAAAGAGAATTTGATGAGCCTCCTACAGTTGGGAAATTGGGTAGGAAAAGAGTTAAGATGACATGCAGCAAATGTGGTAAAGTTGGTCACAACCAAAAAAGTTGCAAAGGGCCAAACAATCTACCAAGGTCAGTCCCAAGGGTGGAAAAAAATTATTTCAACTAATGCTACAAGTGGCAGAAGACCTAAATTGCATGTGACTGTCTACTACTTATGATACTTAGTTATTTGGTATGATCATATTTGCCTTTATGCTCAAATGTCATATTTCAACGTAGGTAAAAAGATTTAAAGCCACTAAGCCATCAAGCTCGGTTCCAATTCAATCACAAACATCAAGCTCAATCCCAATTCAATCACAGCTATCAAGCTTAGTCTCAATTCAATCACAGCCATCAAGCTCAGTCCCAATTCAATCACAACCATCAATCACAAATGTAGCTTGGTCACATTAAACAACTCATGATCGTTTTTTTGTGAGGCCAGGGATGTCACAACCTCCGCAATCTCATGAGGGCAGACCATCCACATTAGAAGGTCAGAGGGTTGTAACACGCTTATCACTACAAAAAAGAGTTGAAGCAATGAGAAAAAAGAAAAGGGATGGTGGGCAATCAACTCAGTAGCTTGACTGGTGGTTGAGTATTTTGTAGGATTGACAAAGTAGAAGGTGGACATAACTTAAAAGGATGTGCAAAATTCTCCAGATGGATGTTCTTTGTTTTTTGGGTTCCAAGAGTTTTTTGTTTTTTGTTCTGGACTTTGTTTTGTATTAGCTGGACATAACTTTGTTTTGTAGCAGGTGGACATAACTTTGTTTTGTAACCACTGCTCAAGTGATGTGTTTTGTATAGAAAAACCTCTTATTATGAAGCAAAGCTTTTTGTCTCAAGTATTATATTTTTGTCTATAGAATGATTTTTTGTCTTCTGTTTGAAGGCACTGATTCATCTAAAGCATATCAAACAACTTTTATTCATTACCAATAATAAACATATGGTAGATGCTCACTAATAAGAAACTCAAACAAAAACACCAACTACATCTTTCCATTACTAATTAACATTACATTCTTACTAACTTAACAAACTATTAATATGATACAAGCAATTCATATTGTCATTCCCATTACAACTACAATTTTTACACATTCATGACTTTCTCCTGCAATTTCTCTTAATCAAAGTTTACAGTCGGTTCAAGTTGACTGTCTACTCTTGTTAATGCTTCTCCACCAGATCCATTGTTGGATAATGCCCACACTACCAACCACGAAATTAGCAATGCAACCCACAGGAAACACTCTCTTCTTTTTTGTTTGCTAGCTTATTTCTTTGCAACTAAAACTCATTTTATAAGTCCTGGGATTATCTGCCGTGCATGAGCACACATAGGTGGGTCGTACCAGTCAAAGAAGTTGTAACCCCCATTCTACAAGTACACGAAGCATATCAGATATGTTAGAATCTGTAAATTACCTACAACAGAAGAACATTAGTGGCAATAAACTATCCATGGCTTCGTTTCAGTCCAGGCTGTATGATGATGCACAAATTGGTATTGCGCAAGATCAACAGTCGAATATATCAAGAAACAAAATTAACAACTAGTAAATAGGCAATCAATAACAAACCAATAAATATAGAGTAAACACACATATTTATAGTGGTTCAGTTCGGGTGACATACTCCATTCTTGAGAGCGGCAATGGTGACCGGAGATCTTTATTAATAAATAATGTCACCGGAAAAGTATACTTCGGGAGTATTACAATGCTTTGGAAGAGAGAGAGAGAGAGAGAGAGAGAGAGAGAGAGAGAACAATGTGTGTAGGGAGGTATAATATGAGTTGGGATCTTGTAGAGGTCTCAAGGTCATGCCCTCTATGTGGAGAGGACTTACATTATATAAGCTTATTAAAGTGGTGACGTGAGGGAGAGAACTTCCACTATTTTGATAAGTACAATTAAGGTAGGATTAGATCTTCGTGCGTATTCGATATTTTCTCCCTTGTGCTCCTATTCCTTCGGAGGATAATCTTGAGCTGGGTTGGACTTGAGTTATCCTCCTGAGTTGGGTTGGACTTGAGTTGGACCCCTTGGGCATTGATCACTTGGACTCCTTTTATGCATTAGGCTTGGGCTCCTCTGGATATCGATCATTCGGGCCTTCTTGGCTTATTTTCATTTTGCCTGACTTAGTTAATTTCAAACTCATCATTGTATATGTTAGAAACTTACCATGGACATATAGCAAGAGAATAACCTCCTGCCTGGATTAATATCAATCCAGGACGTCTTCAACATTGCTCCTCTCTCATAGTGGCAGTTAACATCCATGTCTCTCTCTCTCTCTCAATTGGACAGAACAGAGCCTAGGTGTAATAAAACAGAGCATCAGGAGCATTTGAAACGAGGGAATTTTTGGCGCCTAAACCATTAATAGGTGAAATGTCAAAATTGCCCTTCACAATGTTCTATCTGCAGTTGTCGTTACTTAGTTAATGCGAAAATCTAACGGAATGTGTTGATTAAAATAATTTGAAAGTTCAGGGTACAATTTAAAACAAATAGTAAAATTTAGGGACTATTTATGTGATTTACCCTATTTTATATAAAACCTGAACCAAATTGGTCCAAAACTTATGGGTTTTGGAGCATTGGTCTCTCAAAAAGTAATGACCTATATAGATTCTCTTTGTTGCCAGTGGAGTATTCACATGCTGCTGTGTATCTTTATTAACTGTATCAAACTGCAAATATACAAGTAAAGAAAACAACCACACGCCTGTGAAATTCCAAAACTAGTCCACTGTGAGGACTGTCCATTGTAAGAATACTGTACCTTGCCATAGCAAAGCTAAGGATGGTAAAGTTTTTCCAAGTCTAGTTTTCACTTTTTATGTACCTCTCTTGCATCAGCACAGAGTGAGGTTTAAAAGTTTTTCCTCAAGCCCATCTCAAGTTTGGTAGTCATGATCTAATTATTGACTTGGGTTGACCCTGATTGGCATAAAAAATTGCTTGGGAGGACAAAAGGGTCATTCTACTTTCTTTCTCATTAAATGCAAGTTAGGTCCTTGAACCTCTAGATCAAAATCATCCTAATTATTACACTTTTACTCATTCAATTCCAGTTAATGATAGATTACTCATCAAAATTGAAGGAGTATAACAAACAAAGGTATGTAAGCATTGAGGGTCAACAGAAAGGAACTAGAAAGACAAATTAAAGTCGGTAGACAAGAGAAAATAACAAGAATTTATTGAGTAAATGTGTAACGGACTCGTTCGTTTGCAAAAAGTGTTTGGGATTAGTTTGTAATCATGCTAAGATTAGAATATCATATTTAAATTCACAGATTAAACTTTGCTCAAAGGATATTTGGGATTAATTTGTGATCATGCTGAGATTAGAATATCGTTTTCAAACTTGGAGAATTGAGGTTGTGCTCAATTAATCTGATAAATAAATGATCTTGAACAAGTTTTTATATACTTGGATCCCATATTATTCTTAAAGAAGTTATATGCAGAATGGTGGGTTGCATTAATTGCCATCACAAACATATTGTTATCTTGATTATGATACAGATTTCTCTGTTAGCACCATCTATGTTTTTGAAAAGTTGAAAAGCCAAAACAAATAGAGAACATTAACTCTATTTCTGAAACTGTACAGTACAAAATAGCAAAGACACATGATCAGAGAAGAGCAAGCAACCTCCATGCAAAATTGGTGGAATTTACAGATTAAAAGAAAACCAGAAAAAGCAAAATGAACACAGAAGTTAAGCTTGGAGAAAGATTGAAGAATGGAAACCCAGGACAGCCGAACCCGCCTCACGATAATTGACCCAATTTTTTTTTTTTTTGTTTTTTGTTAATTCAATAAGTATCTCCATGGCTATATTTGTAGGTTGCTGTCTCTTAGTGCCCTCCATTGATCGCCAATGTCTCTGGAAATTTTGAAGGCATCTGCTGCAGTCCCAAGAAGTCCTCTTCTGGTGAATCCTACAGTATACAACCCATTCTCTCCCTTCCAACCACTAGGAAATGGTGTTTTGGGCATACCCTCCTCTGTGAAGAAATCACTTCCCTGCATTTTCAGAAAGAAAATGAACATAAAGCACAAAGTTAAACCCCGAGTTTGAAATCACAACTTTCGTTTACATAAAAACATGGTTTGTGACTTCACGCTTTTTTAATACAAAATCGCATTTACAAAAACATGCTTTTTATACGTTTTCTAATAAAACTAGTGTTTAGGGTACCTAATACAGAACCATTAGGTCCTGTACTACCATAGTCTAGCAGCTTGCAGAAGCTGTACTTTAATCACATGTTGGAATATCTATACACCATACTTAAACTCTTAGCATAAAGCCATTCCAATTTGTGGACCACATAGGAAGCAAGTATAATACAAAGTTCTCCTATATACCAACCACCATGATTAGAGATAACCCTCAACTATAATTGTTTAGGCATTCTTGATACTGGCATTCTATACGCGCGCTTTCACGAGAGCACCTTAAATACAAATTTCGTAAATAATCTTGTTCCAATCTAAAGAAACTGATTTCAGATTTGAACCCACGTCGTTTCACTTAGATAAAAACTTGTAAATTCTAATCACCTTAAATTTCACTTGAGTGCTTCCCTTTTAGTGCACATATAGGTGATGTATAGTGAAATTTCTAATAACATTTGTAATCTGATTCTTTCTCTAGAAGAGAGCAAAACGAACACTTTCTAGGTTTGTTGTTTTGCAAATGCGTACTCAGAAAACAGAATATCTGATGATAGATCACATCATCAAAACCAACAAAAAGATTTTAAAAAGTAGCAGGATAATCCAAACAAATGCCATAAGATTTTCTCTTTTACAAAGGGGAATAAGAAACGTTTTGTGGGCTATACAGCATATGTAAGAGTGAAAGCGATACGTGATTGATAATAAACCAAACAATAAACTAGCAAACATAATCACTAACTAAGGAATGTCTCAAAGGAATGTCTCAAAGGAATGTCTCTAGTTACGCTATCACAAGTTTCTGCATTCGAGTCGAGATCCATTTTAACTGATGCACGTGGTTTGATTGGTGATTAATCGCAAACTAAGGAATGTCGCATGTTACGCTCTCACTATGTTCTACATTCAAGTCTCCTAAGAGGCATTTTGGTTGACCAGACACACGTGATTTATTAGTGATCTCTAAAACACTTAAGAGTGAAGCGTTGGTTTACGAGTATCAAAAAAATAAAAGTATGATTGAAAGTAGCAATCATAGGTGGTCATGCTTATGCATATACCTTGAACCATGAAGGCACATTGCTCTTGTACCCAGTTGCTAAAATTATAGAATCAAACTCTCTTTCTTGTCCATCCATGAACTTGGCCCCTTTTCTTGTTATCTCTCTCACACCTTCCATTACCTGCAACCTTAACACCATTAGCAAAAAGTTGCACTTTTAACAGATTAAAAAAAAAGAAAAAAAAGTGAAAAACACAAGGGCACGTTTGCTTACCTTGATGTTTCCGGATTTTATTTGCGATAAAGCTCCAACATCAAGCACTGGGGTCTTTCCTGTGGCATTTTTTAGCTCAATTGGACCAGTCTTGGGCCTGGGAAGACCTAACCTATCTGTGTTTCCGAGAGTGAAATTTGCCATCAACAAGAGGAACTTGTCCACTAATCTTAAAGGTATCCATTTGAGCAGTGCCATAGCTATTCCAAATGTTGATAGTCCAAACATTTCCCTAGGTAGAATATGAATCTGAATATGACAAAAAAAAGGATAGTTATTAGCAAAATCGAAAATTTACAGAAGACTTTTCTTAATTCATGCTAAAAGGAGATGAATATAAAGAAAAGCTATATCAAACTTTATTCTTTATTGGAAAAGAACTAAACGTAAGCATATCTTAAACTTACCCACATGAATTAATTTTAAGAAATATAAGAAAATAGTTGATTTTCATTGAAAAACACTAATTTCAGAACATTCCCAGATGAAAAATGTAGCAGAAACTTGCATTTAAACAAAATACACAGTTCACACACTCACACAGAAACATATATACATATACACGCACACGCACACGCACACGCACACACACACACACACACATATATATATATAGAGAGAGAGAGAAAGAAAGAGAGAGATGTACTTACAGTACTTCTAACCACCATGTGAGGGTTGGCATTGTATCTACAGAGGTCTAAGCTAACTTCCATACCAGAATTTCCACACCCCACCACCAAAACCCTCTGGTGTTTGAATTCAGAACCAGACCTATACCCACTTGTATGCACCACTGGGCCTTCAAACCTCTCAATCCCAGGAATTTCTGGTATTTTTGGTTCAGCATTTTCTCCAGTAGCAACTATTACCCACCTAGAAACATACTCAAAATTTTGAGTTTGAACCCTCCAGACACCACTAACTTGATCAAACTCAGCTCTCTGTACCACTTGCTTGAACTTAGGCTCAATTGAGAAGTGTTTGGCATATGATTCCATGTATGATATGAACTGGTGCTTAGTTGGGTACTTTGGAAAATTTTCTGGGAAACCTAGAAGTGGAAGCTCACAGAACTGTTTTGGAAGGTGGAGTTTGAGACGATCATAAGTTCTTTGTTGCCATAAAGAAGCTATACAGTCACTTCTCTCGAGAATAACAGAAGGTACACCATTTTCTTTAAGACAAGCTGAGACTGCTAGGCCAGATGGTCCAGCACCTACTATGATAGGTCCATGAACCCACAAGCAATTTGGTTGATTTCCATCGTCTTCTTTACAAGAAACCATGATGGAAACCCCCAAGAAAAGGTAGGAAAAGGAAAAAGAAAGCGAAGGAAAGAGAAACCTCTGTGCTTCTTTTTGTGTTCCCCTGTTTTTTTGACTGTAACACTCTGTTTCTTTCCACTGTTTTTTCTTGAGTAAGTGTGTGACTTTGAAGTGGGAATTTAAAGAGGTGGGTGTGGGGAATGAATCAAATGGTGTGGGTAGAATCAATGTAGGTGGCGAATCAGGGTATGTTTGAGGCTTTTTCAGTGCATAGAATGCAGAGACAGAGTGAGAGTAAACAAAGTTTTTATGTGAAGTGAGAGGTAAAATTTCAGAGAGAGAGAGAGGTGTAATGGAGGCGTGTAACGTTAAGGAAAGGATTTGGTTCTCTTTCTCAATCTCAAGGCTCTTTCTTCTCTCAGCCTCTCTGCAGAATTTGGGGTTGTGTTATGGGCAGTAGGCAAAGGGAAGATATAAATACATTTATGTGCTGGCTCTTTAATTTGATGCTACTAGTAGGCACATGCCATTTGAAACTCGACTCCTTTTTGCGTTCCAAGCACGCGCGGTTTTGTTTTGGAAGGAGCTAAATTAAAGGCGGGGATGGGATGTCTGATTCGTATCAGGGCGGCCAATTTGAGATCTAAAAGGAAAATATTAAATGGAACTCTTTTTATTTTTAATATTATTATTTTAAAAAAATTAATTTATTTTTAATATTTTATGTGAGAGATAGACAAAAGAATAATGTATTAATATTATCGAAAAAGAAATTTTAACTTTTATTTTTGTATTTTTCCAATATAGAGAAAATGTTTAATTTTTATTTTTATTTTTGTTTTTTATTTTCTTCACCAGAGAGAGAAAAAAAAAAGAATGGGTGGTAGTAAATATAAGTTAATTTTTGAGTATTTTTTTAATTTCTAAGTTTTTAATGTTATGAATTGAATTATAGGGCCAAATTATTGCAATAAAAATTTTGATTGAATTTAATTTTTTAGGGTTTTTGTAGGGCTTAAAATTTAATGAATTTTTTTTTTGTGAACTAATAATATACCTAAAATTATGGGTCCTTTTAAAAATTTGGGGCTAAAGCTCAACGTTTTTTTTTTCTTCATACTATTAGGCTGGGTCTGATTCGTATTGTGTTGAAGTTATTCGGTGTAAAAATTTATTAAATTATATCCAATTTATTTAGAATCGTGTTGGGTTCATATAGTTCAAGTTATGTTTGGTTTGATCGCATCCATTCATTTATTTGATAGGTTTAGCAAATTCACCAACTTAAATTCATTGAAATTAAATCTAAAAACACTAATTCAATGCAATTTGTGTTCTATTCTCCAATCAGATTTTAAATTAGGAACTTAATATTTAGATTTAATTTGAAGATTTAACCCATTATACTTGTTAGATTAAAAGTGAGCTCCATATAACATTAAAACTCACAACAAATTTTGATGATACAAAAATTAGTTTTATGCACCACCGGTCAAGTGATTAATAATTAATGCAGTAATTAAATATAGAAAAAATATCTCAAGATAGATAAAGATGTAGAGTTATTCGGTGAATGTGACCTACGTCCACTATGAAAGGTTAGGATCGTCTGAGTATTTTATTACTTCAAATAACGTAGTTAGAGCATGGAGATACAAGTTATGAGAGATAGATGAGAGTGATAGCATATGTGCTTGATTGTGTGTGATGCCCTTCAAATGTTAGCGGAACTTACAATTTATAGTCGCCTCCTAACAGATTGAGGGGACTTATCAGTAACTAAATGACCAATCTGGTGGAATTGACGCCCTCTTATCAACGGACGAGACAATTATGACACTCTCCATAAGATTCGGTTAAAGGATGACGTGATGCTTGACTCTTTTCAAGGCAGCGTGGACGAGACTCTTGGATGACCCTGCTTACTCCCCTGGTGATGTAGCTCCTCAAACCTTGATGAGCTTGACCGGATGTAGACATCTTTAGGCTGGACTTACTGGATTTTTTTAAGTTGGACTCTTAATTTAAATTGGATTCACAACGCGGGTTGGGCGCTTGGGCTTGACCCATCAAATTTAATTGTTGTATTGAATTATGTCTTGCTCTAAAAATTATCAGCCTAATGCTTAATAAAGAAAGAACTTGGCATACACAAACCGTTGACACATAAGAGAGTGTGACAGAATAAAATAGAGCAATGTTATGCTTACTAAATTTTGTACTTTAAATCAATGTAGATGGTTGAATAACTTTTGAGCAATGTTATACTGATTAAATTATTTACCTAATTTTGTATTTCAAATCACCGTAGGTGGTGAGATTAGTGAGGTCGACTAAATTCACCAAATCTTTAATGATAACTCAAATGCATATCATCTCATCAATTTTTTCAGTAGGACTCACTCATCCAACACTCATTCAAGAGATGATATATATTTTAGTTTTAAATTTTGGGTTCCATTTAAATAATGTAGCATTTTACAATTTAGAAAGCACAACTTCATCCTGAAAAATATTTGGCGTTAGTCGCATTCAATAGAAAATTATCACAACTCTAGTTTATTAGATACACACATTGATTTTTTCAAAAAAAAAAAATATGAGAATTTCATAAATGTTAACAAATGATTGAGAATGTACAATATTTTTTTAAGTGATATATACACATAACATTGTCACGTGATGTCTCGTATGCATGGAGTATTTCCTGGCGCTCTGGGTGTTAAAAAAACCAGTAAATTTAGCAATAGTTCAGATAGAAAATAAAGTTACAAGAAAAGGTAGTTGAGTTTTGTGTTCATGACTTCTAATGTAAGTGATAATTGGTACTTAAACATTTAATGCTCCTATGCTTTATAGTTGATGTAGTCTTTAACCTAAATTGATATGAACCTAAATTGAGGTTGAGTTGATTAGATAACGCATACAAAAAAACTAGAGCGTTACAATTTCCATGACACTGAAGTTTGAAGCCATAATGTTTTTAACTAACCTTAGCTAAAATAATCCCAAATGTTCTAGTATATTCGGACTATAGATAGTCCCCATATTTATATTTGTAAGACTAATTTATCCTCAAAGGCAACCTCACATCTTCTTTTCCTAATTTCTCTTTTGTATTTTACGTATTAATGATAAACTCGGCAATAAATTACTTATAAAATCTCTAATATTTGACATCAAGAGAACATGACGCGGGGTTTGTGTGTGGGAGAGAGAGAAAAGGAGAGAGAGAGTAAATAAGATCCTATTGTTTGGCTAGTGTTTATGATTATAAATTTGAATTTTTATGAAAAGGGCAAAACGGTAATTTATTATTACGGTACGAGTTAAAAACTCGAATTTTTCTAGAGCTCAGATAACGAAACAGATCTCACCATTGAATTTGTATTGCGAAATCTAGTTACCTAGACAATTTTCGTCGAATTCCGAGACAATCAAATTTTTCATGTTTTACGATACGATCAAGTGTTGCGTGACCTAAAAACAAAATATGAAATAAAATTTCGAAGTTGAAAAATAATTTAAAGGAAGTTTATATAAAAATATTTGGAATTTGAACCGGGACGAAATTAAATTATTTTGGGACAAAATCGGACCCGAAAATAGAGGTCATGTGACGCAATGTGGACTAAGCACTTAAATGGTATAAATAGGGGAGAAAATCAGGTTTTCTCCCCACATATTCTGCTGGGTTTCATTGGAGAGAGGAAGAGAGGGAAAAATAGAAAAACTCCAACTTCTCTCTGCGATCAACGGAGTTTAGTAGGTCGGAATCCTTTGGGCCAAATATTAAAATTGATCTACGTGACAAGGGTTACGCCTACATATAAAAAAAAACTGATTTCACCGAAGTTTCCAAAACGAGATTTTAGGGAAATCAAAGGGGATGCTTTTGACGTGATGTCGGGTTGTGTGACAATCACGAGTATTTCCACGAGTTGATGGATGATCAACGGTTGGTAAAGTACCTCCGGTTTTAGGGGCGTCACATAGTCAATCGAAGGGTAAAATGGCCATTTTGGTAAAAAAAAATTTAGTTCTGATGTTTTTAATGTCTACTAGGGTCTTAATGCTAATAATGAAAATTCATGGGCATATGTGTCATGAGTAAAAATATTCAAGGGTGTTATTTTTAATTACTTGACTCTTTTTCAAACCCAAGATCTTCTAGTTAATGCCACAAATTATTGATGTTTAGTTTGCAGTAAATCCATAAAACCACATTTCAATTTTTTACGTATTCACATATTAATATTAATATATAATTTATCGCATCAACAAGGTTAATTAATGTAATCATTCATCTATATGAATACGTATATCATTCTTGTACATGAATATCATTTTATATATTTATTCCTTGCATGAATTATATTTATGAGATGAATGTACTATGTACATATATAAACGCATATCTATATAATAAAATAGAACGATTTTGAATTGTGGAGACAAAGAGCGGCCTAGATCATTTTGTAACAAAAAAAGTCATCATCTAACGGATAACGTTATCCCAAACTGTCTTAAGCTATTGACATCTCAGATCGTTTTGATTCGACGTACCACATTAGCTCTTTTGAAATTTTTTGCTGCTTAAAATTTTTAGTTTCCAAAATTGACACCGCTACATTGAATTCGCCTCTCAATCTCGCTCAAAATCAATGCCATCTAAATTTAAAATTAACGTTCATATTTAAATTTTGACCCCCGCTCATGCTGCTTTAAATAATATAGAAATCAATTTTTCACATTACAACTTCAGAATATCCTATATAATGATGATACTATATTATTTACTCCGTTTTCCTTTATCACTTGCATCCATCTCAATTTTGTCACAAAATTATTTATGATATCCCATTTTTCCTTTGTCTCCCTCTCTTTCTTTCTTTGTTCATCCTCTCGATCTTTGCCCCCAACAAATAGGCACTTAGGGCAGCCCAATAGTATGAAAAAAAAAAGTATGGGCTTCAGACCCCAAATTATTAGAAGACCCCATAATTTTAGGCACATCACTAGCCCACAAAAAAAAAATTTAAATCTATTAAATTTTAAGCCCTACAAAAATGCACCAAAAAATTAAATCCAATCAAAATTTTTATTGCAATAATTTGGACCTATAATCCAATCCATAATATTAAAAACTTAGAAATTAAAAAAACAAAAGTTTAAATCTATTTCTCAACCATATTAAAACATCTTTTTTTTGTCTCCTTCTCACATAGAAAATTATAAATAAATTATTTTTTTTTAAAAATAATACTAAAAATAAAAAGACTTTCATTTAATATTTCTGTTTTAGGCCTCAAATTGGCTTGTGTCGCTCCTATAGCCACCGAAGCCTCTCTTTTTTCTCTTCTCATTGAAACCCTTTCTCTTCACAACAACACTATGGAGGCACCATAGAAGACACAGTGATCAACCATCGACAATCTTGAAGTCTCACCCGGCTATCCCTCTTCCTCTCTGTGTATGTCTCCCTTTACCGTAACCACCCCTTCCCTTCCTCTCCCTTTTGTCACCGAAACTCATAATGGCCCATCAAACACCCTATATATTCAAAACCAAACTCTTACCTGCAGCCAATCGGTACCTCCACCCCTTTTCCTCCCTAATCCCCACCACTGCCAGCGAAACCTCCCTAGCCAACAAATGCCTCCCCACCCCCACACGCATACATTGCTACCGAAATTCACCATTGTCACCGAAAGACCAAGTGTTTGTATTATTGCTTCAATGAGCGGACCAACATTATCTCTATTTTTTAGCAAACTTACTTTGTTTGTTGCAACGACCATCTATACCACGACGGCGCAGCTCCAGCAATCAGCAATGACACAACTCCAGCGGGATGATGATCTCCTAAAAAAGTAGTTTATTGGTTTGAGTTTGTTATTTTTTTTAATTTTTCATATTTTTTGGTTATTTACAATCTTTTCATGTACGTTCTAGGATATGAGGACCTAGGATTGGTTCAGGCTAAGTGTTCCTTTGTGAATAAGGATGATTTCATCTATTTCTGGTGTTTGTTTTGTCCAAAAACTGCAAAGAATTTCAGAAAAACAAAGGAACCATTTTGATCAAGAGCCAAACTTTTTGTTTTTGGGCACATTTGGGAATGGTTTGCATCAAAAGAAAGCAAAAATGACAGGAACCACTGTGAGGTGTATGCACGATGTTTATTGAGTTCTCCATATTGCTATTCAAGGTTCTTTAGATTATGATGTCTATGTTTTTAAATATTATTTTCTCTCTTAAAAATTTCAAATATTGACTTCAATTTAATGCTTTGTGCACATTCATAAATTTTGTAAGTTATACACTATTCCTGCAGTATACTGAAATTCAACTTGATTTGTTGTCAATATGTATTATAGTTCATTTGATTTGTTGTCAATTTGATTCATTATTTGACTTGGATGGTAGTTAAAATAAGCTCGCATTCTCGAAGCGGTACCGATGGTAATTGAATATATGTTTTATGTTTGGAAGTGATAATGATGGTGGTCTTAGTGATGATAATTAATCTCGAAGTTGTGATGGATGTGTGGTGGTGGGGTAAAGCTCTTAGGACAAATTTGGGAAACATAAAATTAACTTAGTTGATGAAATTTGGTTTGAATTGAATTGCAAAATTAATTTAAATAGTTGACTTGGTTAGATTTAATTTCAATTTGAGCACAAAATTTGATTAATTATCAAAATTTAGGCTAAGTGGTAATAATGGTATTAGTGGTAATAGTTATGTATAGTTGTGTTTTTAGAGGATTTTACTTGAATTCTTTATGGGACTCAACTTTTATGTATTCAGTTTCTCAATTTGATAATGTTAGTGTAGTTGGATTTAATCATGAAAATTTGATCAAGTCCAGTTTTCATTAATGACATGCTATCTCTCCACGAATATTTTTAAATATGATATATGAAATTTTTTTTTACTTGATAAGGTTTGCACATCTTCTTATTTTTGTAGTGTCTTATTTTTAGAGAGAATTTAGCCGTAATTGTTTGAAAGAATAGAAAAAAAATATTATATTTAGGGGCACGAGCATCCTCTAAACTATCATACTATGAGGATAAAAAGTATAATTTAACCCGATAGAGTGTTAAAAATTTAGTTTTAATTGATTTAGGTTGTTGATGTTGTTTATTATATTTTTTGTTGCAATTCATCTCTTAATCTTCATTCCTTGCTTTTTATCTCATATTTATTTGATTGTTTTCATACCACAATGTTTTTTGAGTTTACTACCATTTGGATATCAATCAACAATTAAATGGTCATTGAACAATGTTTGAGATTATTTTGATTTGTATTCTATCAATTTTCTTTTAAAAAATAATGGGCCCATATTATATTTATCAATGTTTTTTCTTAGTTTTTCTAATTGACAATTGTTTATGTCATACAGTCTCTTAATGTACATGTATTTGCTTTTGATTTTTTTGTTTGTTACGTCGTGCCTTCATGTTCGGGCAATTGCTAGTAATTATATAAATAGTATGAAGTATATATACATGTATAACTATAAGACCCCGTGGTAGAAATAAATAAGGATAATATTATCTTAAGATTTTTCCTAAGATGAATAAAATAATGGTAGAAACCTCGAATCATTGTTAAAAGCTTGATTATAAAGTTTGAGTTTTATGCATATTAATTTTTGTGTTAAATTGAGTTTTGGAGGTGTTTAAAATGGAGAATGGTGCTTAGATAAATTTTTGAATGTTTTTAGATCAAAAAAAGGCTACCATCGAATCTGAAAGTCTAGAAACATTGGAATATGTGAAATGAGGTGTTTTATAAGTTTGGAAATATTCTGGAGTAAAAATGCATTTTTTGGAGAGAAATTGGGTAAAAAAGAATTAGACACCACTAAGATAATATTAGCCATAAATTTTTACATCGATGTCTAATTAATTTGATATTTGGAAAATAGAAACTAGAGTTTTAGGGCTACAAAAGTGTATTTCATAAAATTTTCGTGATTCGGCTTCTAACTAGGTTAAAATTGAGTCAAAAGTTATGACAGAAAAACACCAATGTTTGAACTCCAAAACCTTGGTTCGAACACCTAACCAACAGTTGAATTGAGCAAAATGTCAAGAAAAAATAGAGTTGGTGGCGTTCAAACTTCCATACCACCGTTCGAACGCCTTGTTAAAAATAACCTCGATCAGATTTTAGTGTTTTCTTCGTATTTCACATTGTAAATACCCTAGGTCCGTGATTTGAAGCGCCTTTACCTATTTTTCAATTCCAAGAAACCTAGGAAAGTTTGAGGAGAAGAAACGGAGAAAAAATGATCTAAATCTTGAAAGATTAAGACTTGGAAATCACATCAGAGCATGTTATGATCAATTATCTGCAGATTAAGGTAAGGGTTCTCTCTCAGATTCATTCATTGATAATTAAGGCTATATAATCATATAATTTTCATCTATATTATTGTATAAATAATAGATCTACAATGTTTTTTTTATTCTTTTGAATCCATGATTTATTTCTTGAATAAAATACATGATTTGCTTTCAAGTTCTCTCCGTTCCTAAGATGGCCCTTCCCAGCTCTACGCTTAAGACAAAGCTTCTCTCTAAGGCTTTCCAGCGCTAGACACATACCTAGCTCACACCTTAACTGAAGGAAGGTGCTCCACAAGACTGGCTTCGCTGCCCTCCCAGCTCCCGATTTAAAGTGAAGATGTTTTCCCATTCAAGTGTGGGAGTTATTATTCGGGGAATACGGCTTTCCTAATACGTGAAGCAGCTGAGCGATAGCTCTTCTTGATTTAAAGACCTAGTTTTTAACTATTAATCTATATATGGTATTTATCCACAATCTTTTTACAATCTTTTTCAATATATGCTTCAATTCTTGAATAAATATATGATTTACATCTTTTGACCAGAGACACTACAACACTTCTACTTAAAAGCAGAAGTGTCATAGGGCCTTATAAATAATACACACACCCAAATGTTATCCGATGTGGGATAACCCCAGCCCATCACCACCTAGGCCCGAAGGCCACCCTGCTCTTTGACAGGTCCCAGAGGGATGCAACTGACCCACTCGGAACCGCCCTTGGGACGCACCCATGCCGTTAGGCAAACTATTTTTTTGACCAGAGACATTACAACACTTCTACTTAAAAGCAGAAGTGTCATAGGACCTTATAAATAACACACACACCCAAAGGTTATCCGATGTGGGATAACCCCAACCCATATATGATTTACATCTAAATACATGTTTTACATCCAAAACCATATGTTATTGATTAAACCCTAGATCTTGAATATTGTGAATATGAATTCTTCTTTTTATGATCTCTTGCAAGTTTTGCTTTAATATTGAGAATTATGGAACTATGGATTGCAGTATACATGGATTTTGTGAAAAAATTTTGTATCATCTCTTATATGGATGGGTGTGACGAACATGAATTTCATTGGAATATATGTCGCAAAGTGTTCAAATATTTTCTTACTTCGAGGGGTTTGAAGGGTTCCCATCACCCGTAGTAGATTTCCTTGATTTCTTGCGAGGTTCAAGGATTTGCGCTATTCGTTCACGGTGATCAAGACTGAGGGGTTAGTATACTAGTCCTGAGAAGTATTCATCTCTGCCAATACGTTGATATACACCCTTCCTAAAGTATTATGACCCGGTGTGGATTAATTGGACAGTTTATAATTTTGATATGGTATGGACTAGATATATTCATTGTGTAGATTTATGCTAGTATACCGACATACATGAAAATATTGTATAATGAGTTTTAGTTTTGTGAATGATTTTATTCTAGTATGAACTTTGTTGTTTTGTACCGTAAACTTGAGATAGTTATTAAATGTCACTGTTTATTTCAAAAGTTAATATTTATTTTACAAACTCAGACTAACCTGTTTTTCATGATTTTTAAATCTTGTTTGGGTTTGAAAAGGTTTTTTCACTGGGCTTTATTGCTTACCTTACCATAATTTTTTTTCAAATTTAAGTGTTGAGGAGGATCCAGAGTTAGATGAGTAGATGGATTTGGATGCCAGGGTGGATCATGATGTGGATCCGGAGTTGGAAAATTAGAGAATGATTCTTTGGTTTATAGTTTTTGAATTTTTATGATTGCAAGATATTATGGATATGTCTTAGTTTATGGAGAATAATTACTTTGATTTGGATGTAACCTTAAGGATTTATTTAGGATTTTTTTTGAATATTTATCTAGTTAGTTACTAGATCTTGAATGATTTTTATTCATTTAATGGTACTATAGTATATTCTCATGGTTTGAATGATGTATAGATAGTTAATACCCTCAAATGTGAATTTTGGGCATTAGAATAACTACATACATATATACAAATCATATTTCTTAGGTACATGTATAATTTATATACATAACTTATTAGCTATATACATGTACATGATGTATATATGCATGAACACTAAAAAATTCTAAGCGTCTGTAAGTAGGACCTCTAAAATGTGTATTTATATCTTTTTATTTTAAACAATTGCCCAACACTTAAAAAAAACACTACACAATTGAGAGTTAAGGTCAAAAAAAGACAACCTTTTTGGTGGAGTTTTGGATTTAACCGCTTGCATAAATTAGTACATCGAAACTGTTAGGTTATTGTATTTTGGGGATGACAAGTTAAAAGAGATGGTCTACTGCACTGGTTTTGAGCATTGTCATTCACAGAGGGTTTGAAACTCCTTAAAAGGAACGAGATATTCGTGTCTTAATTTGACTTGTTTCGTGTGTATTATTATCTTTTTGTAGGAAGAAAAATGGAGGAAGAAAAATCTTTCCATTGTTTGGTATGGAGGAAAAATGGAAGAAATGGAAAATAGAAGGGAAAAGCTTTCCCTTGGGCCTACAAAAAATTTTCCCCCAAAAAATGGGCGAAAAATGGACTGAAAATTGAGGAAAGATGAGCCTTTTTTGTGAATGGATTATTTTACCCACCACTCTCTTTAAAAGTGAGATTTTAATAAAATGTAAGTTCAACAGTTTTTTTTTTTTTGCTCAGAACATGTGTGGTTTTGGCCTTTTTGATGAATGAGGCCTAAAAATTTATCTGTCTCCCCTTTTTTTTCCTTTTTTCTTTTGGTTCCCAATAGTCCCATAATTCAAACCGTTTAGGTCTAATTTTTTTAAATATATATTTTTTAATATTTAGTATTTACCACATAATATAATTAGAACTTAACTTATTAAGTTTGTTTTTGTATATGTAATGGAAGATTTAATAATTAAATATACATAATAAAAAAATACATATAATTTCTAGTTAGATACACATTTAAATAATTAAATGAAGAATTTTTGTATAAGTCAATTTTATTTTTAATTTTATTTTAATAAATGATACTATAGAACATGAATTTTTGTTGTAAAATTTGAAATATTTAATATTTCATCTTTGATTGAAGTATTTTTTGTTTAAGTATAATATTTTAAACTTAAAAAAGGTCTACATATTATATACTTATAAAAAAAATCATGTATTTTGGTTTATTTTCTTTAATATTATTCATGTAATGAGATGTAAGGGTATAATGGTAAATTTGATATATATATATTTTTCCTTTCTATTCTATTTTCTATCCAATACCAAATAAAAGAAAATGCATCCCTTTAATTTTTCATCCATCATACCAAACATAATGAAAAAAAATATATTCTTTCCAACTTTACATCTTTTCAACTTTCCATTCTTCTTTCCATCCTTCCAATTTTTCATCCTTCCTACCAAACGGACCCTTAGGCACGGGTTATAACTAGTAGTTACTATGCTATCTACAACCAACTTTCTAGCTAGTACCTAGGCAGTAATGGGTCAAGTCGGTTCAATCATCGTACACCTCTGGCCCACGGTTTGTCTGTCGGGTCAATTCTAATGGGTCTTTAAGTTATAATTCATCGGACTGATCCTAATAAACTTTAAATGGGTTGTGATTGGACTTTTTTTTTTTAGGTAATTTTAGAATTAGGTATAAGTCACAAAATTAAAGGTTAGAATATTAACTATTATTATGAGGATTTCTGTCAATGTGAAAGGGTGTATTTGTTAGCCTAAATTTAACACTTAAAATGAATGTATTCAACACTTATTAATTAAACTTGTTTGATAACCAAACATTAAACTTTCTTAATATGTCAAGTGTCCCTTAAAAATAAACTATAATATTAAGTAAGAGATCATTTACTTAATTCTGAAAGTTGAAAACGCTTAACAAAATTATTTTTAATAATATTTACAATATGACAATTATACCCCGAAATATTTTACAATTCTATAAAAACTCTAATTAGTATTCTCTCCAAAACCTTTAACCTATATATTCTCCTTGTTGATCTTTTTTTTCTTTCAATTGTTTTCGATAACAAAAATATACATACATAATTATAATTACACACACAAACGCACGCACTGCACACTCTGCACACACACAATTACACACACATATGCAGTGCACACACACATACTTACACACATGGACTGCACACACACACGTGCGGCGCACACACTTATTGTTAATTAATAAAATCTAATTTATTGTATTTTTTTAATATTATTTGATTATTTATTATTTGTTGTTCTTTTTTTATCAGATGTTATTGTTCACTTATTATGTTTGTTCACTAATTATATTATTCATATGTTATTTATTTATTTATTTTGATCAAATATTTGTTAAATGTAGACTATAATATAATAATAGTGATTATGATTTATGTTATGACATATTTTATAAATATTTTCAAATTAAAGAGTGGAAGGGTAAAACTGAAAATTAATTTATTTTCAGACGTCAACTCTGTGTAGTTATTAAATAGTTTAGTTCAATTCAATATTTAAATTTCAGTGAATACCAAACAGTCTACAAATTCAGTACTCAGCTTTCAGACTTCAGTTTTTAGTTTTATAAAAAACCACCTAATTGTGCATATAGGCTTGTGAATGGATCGAATATAGATCAGATTGTCAAATATTTGAATCTGAATCCGATTAAGTTTTTGCTAATCCGATACAATTTGATTGTTTGATGGATTTGAAAAATTCAATCAATGTCTGAACCTATTAATTTTTGAACACTCGATCTGAAAATCCGATTATCACAAAAAACAGAAGTACAACAAAAAATTAACAATAAGAATTTAAATAATGAATTAAAAAAAGGAGGAAAAATGAGAAATGAAAGTGAAAGCAAGAGGGAAAATCGGATAAGAGAGAGAAACAAAATTAAAATGAAAAAAGTGAGTCTTACATTATGACATTCACTCCATTTTACTTGTTTTCCAATATAAATATAATATGTGTGTGATATTTATTTATATAATATATATTTTTTATTCGAATTGAATTAATAACGGATCATATTATTATAAATTCATATCCAAATTTGTTTAGACAATTGTAATCAAATCGAATTACTGAATTTAAAATCTTATCCATATGCATTTTAACGGATTTGAATTTGAATTGGATTCGAATTGAAATCCAAGCCATTGACAGAGATTTGTGCAACCATTAAAATTTTTGTTAAAACTTAATATTGAAGTCATACTATCAACAGTCAATCTGGGTCCTTCAACTCTTTCCTTTTCAACATAAAAAATGAGTTGTTTGTGGGTGGGGGGACGGATGTCACTAAAATTGGGAGAATAATTTATAATAGAAAGACGTTTAGAGTTTTACTGTATAGTGGAGTGAAATTAGATATTTAGGATCTTATCTACAATTTTTTTGCTAATATTTTTGTAAATAAATATTTTTTTTAAAAAATCCGAATATGATTATTGGATTCAATGGCTAAATTAGATTGTACTACTAGTTTTTAAGAAAATAGAATTTGTTTAGGTCGATTCATATGGTACTCATCAAGCAAATTGACAGTCCTTAGTTAGGTCGAAGGTCATGACCCAACGAGATGGACTTATTGGCCGCCAGAATAAGGGGCCTTGGTCCTTTTGCCATGTCTTAAGTAACCGATCTTGAAGCACAAGTTTTTAGTTATTTTACGACTGTAATTAATATTGATTTTTATTTCTTGTATTTCACGTTGAGAGATGAATTGGAGAGTATGCCAGTGGTGGAGAAAATGACTTGTCATCAACAGTTTTCATTTCGTATAATGTGGCTTCTGTGTGTTTTTGGTACATAAATCACTTGTCAATTTTATTGCGTGGTTGCTCTGCATGCTTGATTTGGATACAACATACTTGCAAAACCACAACCCTCCTATTGTATGTTCCTTATGACTTATGAGAGGGGAACTAAAATCCAGTTTCCTCATGCACATAAGCTTGACAGGTCTCTCTCTCTCTGTCTCTCACACACACACACACACACATCACGTGTGGGAGTTCATGTGGCTATTTCGGTCACTAGACACGTGGCAACACCCCACAAGTTTTTGCCTAAAGATTCAACAGCGAATTACGGTGGTAATTAATACAGAAAGGAAAGGTTAGGGAAACTGTACATCGCTAGGAGTCAGGTTCGTCATGACCGCACGGGTAAAGAATTGATTCACATGACCTCATCAACCGTCACTCCTGCAAGTCACGTGCCACTTCCTTGAGGATCTATCACTACCCAATCAAACTCTCGGTGTGTGTGCACTGCATGACGAGCACTACGTACGGATCGTCCACTTGCAGCCCTCGTAGGCCCCCTCCCCCACTGAAAGCGAAATGACCTTAAGGACCTTCAGTGTTTGACGGTGATGGCAATCACAGACGGCCGTACATTGAAATGATGGGGCGGCTTAATAATATTATAAAAAATTTGGACTTTAGACACCAAATTTTTATAAGGTTACATAATTTTAAGTTTATTACTAACCAGAAAAAATTTAAATTAATTAAATTTAAACCCTAAAAAAAAAGGTCCCAAAAATTTAAATACAATCAAAATTTTTATTGTAATAATTTGAATCCATGATTCAATTTATAACATAAAAAATCTAAAAATCATAAGTTAAAAAATTAAAAAATATTCAAAAATTAACTCATATTTATCCATATCGAATATCTCTGTGTAAAAATAAGTATAAAATATATAAAAAAGGTAAAATTAAACTATTTTTAATAAAAAATAAAAACAAAAATTAAAATATTTTTTTCAATAACATTAACACGACTGTTTTCTGTTTTTCTCTCTCACATAATAAATTAATATTAAAAAAAACATCATCTAGTGCTGTAGATTTCAAAT
>CM042186.1:37845530-37859156 GCA_023539305.1 Ilex asprella | reverse complement strand
GGTTTCAGTGGCAGTGGTGGTGGTGAATTTCAGGGTAAGGGCTGTGGGGGTGGGAGTTTGGTGGTGATAGGTGGTTATGTGTTTGGTGGTGTTAGGTGGTGAATTTTTGGTATAATACCAAACATATTTTTTATTTTTGTTTTCATAATTTTTTAAATATAAATGACTATCAAACTTGTTTTATATTTTTTATTTTTATCAAAAATAAAACAAAGATTAGTTTTATTTTTTTTTATAAAAAAGCGTAAAAATAAAAACGTTATCAAACGTACCCTTAATCTTTTCTCATAAATAAATAAGGGTTAGATGCTTTTTGGGGTCATCCAAATTATGCATATTTTGTCAATTTAATTTTTATTGCATTAATTTTATCAAATTGATCTCTAAAATATTTTAAAAGTCCCTAGTTAAATTTTCTGGCGAAATTGGCCACGAGTTATCCCTTCAAATAATATTACGTGAATCACAAGTGATTACTTCTGTCAAGAACTCAACGAACCGGCTGCATACAAATTTTTTAAACACGAATTAAATATTTTGGGGATTAAATTAATAAAATTAATATAATACACACTAAATTGATAAAATATGCGTACCTTAAAAACCTAAAAAGATATTTAACCCAAAGAAGAGTAAAGTGTTATGCCTCCTAGACAAAAAGAAAATATATAAAATACAGTTGTCTAAAGAAAATTTGTCTCTTCGAATTCTAAATAGATCATCTCTAATCCTAATGATTTTAAATTTTTTTTTAGGAGGGGGAAGGGAAAGGAGAGGAAAACTTGAACCCTTGATCTAAAAAAGACAAAGCCTTTACAAGATAAGGAGTACCATTGGACTAAAGACTCATTGGTATTTTTAATCCTAATGAATTTGATTAATTAGATACGAGTTGGTATTTTTTATTTATAATCCAAATCCGTATTTGAACTATGTATAATATTTTACAAAAATTAAATTTGGAACTAACTTCATGCATCATATTTTTACTCGTCGAAATATAATCTTACTGTTGACAAACCTACACAAATAATTTGAATTGAATATTTTTTTCTCTTTTCCTTCTTGCCTAGAGCAATTATAAAATAATAATCTATGGAGACAAGTTAGATTGTAATGTAGATAATTATCCATGTCATTGAGTTCTACACACACTTCTAATGTATGTAATCACCGACAAATTAAGTGCAAAAATTATATCTTAGTTTATATATGACGAGACAATTTTAAATTAGAATATGTGAATTTATACATCGTTCTTTATTCAACTACTAAATCAATCTTTTTGAGTTAAAACTCCTAGTTATTGGGTTAGGCAGCTGGTTCAATAGTTTTTTCACTATGCAAAATGTTCATGTCAAAACAAAAAGATATCAATCTTTAGCTAGTTGCTGGAAGACCAAATTGGTCACATGTGTTTGGTCTCTTATTTCCATTCTTGAGTTTTATTATATGGAAATGAGTCACAATCTCTGATGATGTATAAATTGGTTTGTACACTACAATCAAGTAAATGATATAAAATACAGTAGAATAGGTAGAGAAAGAGAAGACAAGGCTTATAGTGGTTTGGTCAATCAAGACCTACGTCCACTTTTAATGGCTGAGTTCGCCATGAATTTTATTAACTCCGGTATGTAAGGAGAGCAGAGAATTACAAGAGAGAGGAGAGACCTTGATTTTGTGAGATGTCCCCTAAGTGTTGGGGAAGCTTACAATTTATAGTCGTCTGCGTAGTAATTGTATAGCCAGTCTGATGGTCATAACGGATTGAGGACAACTTAATAGTATTAAATAGCCTGATGACCTCTCATTTCCTCAACGGGCAAGGATAAAGTTTTGGATGACCTTTACTCCAAGATGGTAGAGGAGGAGGCTCTTGTGATGGCCCTTACTCCAAAGTAGTAGAGAAGGAGGCTCTTGGATGACCCTACATGCTCCCCTCCTGATGTAGCCCCTTAAGCTTAATGAACTGCTCCCGGTTGACCATATTGAGTTGAATTTGCTGGACCTCTTGGAGTTCGGCCTTTGGGCTTGGCCCATCATTTTTCCCCCAATGCCATGTGTCCAATGGAACTTAGAAAGGAGGGCATTCGTTTAAGTTTGAATTTTCGGCTGACCGGCACAACTGAAAAAACTTTGGAAGCCCAAAACATATGTTTCTAAGTCTTTTTTGGATTTTTTACAGCATCAATCACAACCTTAGGTTGTGTGTCTTATAGGGCTCGCCGATAACTTCGATTTGACATATTGTAAGCCTCATTTGAAGTAACAGAGTAAAAGTTACGGTCAAAATTTTGAGCAGAGAGTTGGGTGCACGGTTTGGGCAAGCAGATAGCTTTTAGGCGAGCAGATCACCTCCTGGGCGAGAACCTCCTGGGCAAGAAGATTTTTTTTTTGTTTGAAAAAAACTTCGAGAGGCCAAAACACATGATTATGTGCATTTTTTGGACTTTTTTTTAAAAGCTCATTACCAATGGTAATGAGTTTTGTTCAGATCTTTGATAGCTTCGATTTGATATATAATAAGCCCCATTTGAAGTTATAGAGCAAAAGTTGTGGTCGACATATCGTGCAGCTATTTGGGCACGCGTTCTGGGTGATCAACACTGTTCTGGGCGAGCAGGCCAGCCCCTTGGGTGCCTTGGGCAAGCAGGCTAGTTCCTTGGGTGCTTTGGGCGAGCAGGCCAACTCCCTAGGTGTTTTGGGCGAGCTTGGGGTTGCCCTCGGAGAACTAACAGCTTCTTGAGCGAGCCTTGGGCGCTTTGGGAGAGCCGGGGGGTTCCTTGGGCGAGCAGGCCAATAAGATGGGGGCCCCTTTGGAGGTTTTGGGCGAAGGTTGGTGTTGCTGGTCTTGAGCGCTGATTTGAGCACTTTAGGCGAGCATCCCGCTCGTGTTAGCAGCTCGTTCTAGTGTGGAAATGGGCGAATAACCCTCTACAGTAGGCGAGCAGCCTTGAGGTGTGTGGTTGACATGCTGCCCATGAGGTTGGCAAGTGGGCAGCAAGCGCGAGGAGCTTGAGTGGCGCCGCTGTTGTGCAGGTCTAGTTGGGCGAGCATGGAGGTGCCTTTGGCGAGCTTGGAGTGAAAAGACAGAGTGCAATGAACACCTTTGGTGCTAATGATGCGGCTTCCCCAAGTGTGACTTCTGGAAAGGTGTCTCCCCAGTCGGTGACTCCCTTAATCGCACATCCTGCTCTAGGGTCTCGTCTGTTGATCACACTTTCTACCCCTCATTCATCCACTCCTCCTGTGGAGACTTTTACTAAGACACCTTCATAGATTAGCTTGTGTTCGCCAATGATGTGAATGAAATTAGTGCCTTGGCACCGATGGAATCCTCAATTCCTTTTTGAAAAGCTGGGCTCAGGTAGGGGCTTGTCATCTCCCTTTTCTCCCTTCCCTCTATAAGTGGTGCAAAATGAGCTTCTTGCCGTTCAGAGGAAGATCACCGAGCTTGAAGCTTCCAAAAGGGCTTCTGATGTTGACCTGTGGCAACCTATGAGAGGGTGTCTGGCCTTAAGGCTGAGCTTCCGGCAACCCATAGGAGGGTGGCCACGCTCGAGGCTGAGCTTGCAGAGGTCCGCGAGAAGGCCACGCTCAATGAGGCTGAGCTTTCGGCGACCCATGAGAGGGCGTTCAAGCTTGAGACTGAGCTTGCGGTGGTTCGTGAGAGGACCATGCTCAAAGAGGCTGAGCTTTTGGCGACCCATGGGGGGCGATCGTGCTCGAGGCTGAGCTTGTAGAGGTCCGTGAGAGAGCTATGCTCAGAGAGGCAGTCGTAGAGGCAGAGGTGAAGGCTGCTCAAGAAAGAGCTTCTCGGGCTGAGGCGGACTTGGAGGATGGCATTGCATATGCTCTCATTGACGATTATGAGGAGCTCTGAGGAAAGATATTTGCTGCTTTTCCCGAGATTGATGTCTCAAGCTTCTTGCCAACTGAGGCGCCTGATGAGGGCGATGGAGGTTCTGATGACGTCGAGGGTAATGACGCGGAAGAGGATGACGACCATAAGAGTTGTTAGAGTACTAGGGACTTTTTTATATTTTTTTCTTCTTCTTAGGAAAGCATTTTGTTGTATTTGTAGCCCTTCTTTTTGTAAAAGTGGTTTTTACCACAGATGATTATTTGAGAAGTTGAATACAAAAATGCATTTTTGAGGTAAATCTAGAAATTTTATTCATTTCACTACTTATATAAAGCAATATCGTCGGGTAGTAGCCCCACAAAAAAGGCAAAAAATAAAATCAAGCCCCCAACTTTTTTATTCTCTCAAAGTGTCACTGATAGTACCTCTTCAAGTGCTCAAAATTCTATGAATGAGGCAAAACCTTCCCCTCAGAACTCTGTATCTTGTAAGTTCCTGGCCTCACCACTTCTGTTACGATGTAGGGTCCTTCCCAATTTAGTCCCATTTTTCCTTCTTGTGAGTCATTTGTGGAGAGGATCACTTTCTTGAGGACCCAGTCTCCTGGTTAGAAGGAACGAGGCTTCACCCTCAAGTTGTAGTACTTTATCATGTGACTCTTGTACTCCACGTTGCGGACCATAGCCATCTCCCTTGCCTCCTCAACTAAGTCGAGGTTGATGCGGAGTCCTTCCTCATTGGTGGTAGGGTCATGGTGTTGGACCCTTAGAGAATGTACCCCGATCTCCAAAAGGGTTTTCCCAGTAGAAGTTCTTGGCGTGGTTTGATAGGCCCATAGTACGCCTGAGAGTTCGTCGACCCAAAGACCCTTCATTTTTTCGAGCCTTGTCTTTAGGTTGCACAACACCGTTCTCACCATGACTTCTGCTTGTCCGTTTGACTGCGGGTGTACTGGACTGGAATGAGGCTGTTTTATTTGAAGGTCAGAGCAGCAAGAGTTCAGAAGCTTATTGTCGAATTGTTTGGCATTGTTGTTGACAATGGCGTGGGGTAACCCTAAACGACAGACCAGGTTTTTTCAGATAAAATCTTTCACCTTTACGTCTGTTATCTTTGCTAAGGGTTCAACCTCCGCCCATTTGGTGAAGTAATCAACTGCTATCACCACGAATTTACACTGTCCTCTACTTAGAGATAGGGGGCCTAGGATGTCGATGCCCCATTTGGAGAAGGGCCACAGACTTGTGATGACCTTGAGTTCTTCTGGCAGTTGTCTAGGCACAGTGGCGAAGCGTTAACACTTGTCACATTTTTTGGCAAATTCCTGGGCGTCCGTCATTATGCTAGGCCAGAAGTAGCCTTGTTTGAGCGCCTTGTGGGCGAGTGAGCGTCCTCCAGAATGATTCCCACAAATCCCCTCATGAATCTCCCGCAGGGCATAGTCAACTTCTTCAGGTGAAAGACACCTCTGTAATGGCAAGGAGTAGCCTTTCTTGTACAGAGTGTTCTGTAAGATGGTGAACTTGGAGGCACTCATCCTGAGCTTCCTAGCCTTGTGGGGATCCTGTGGCAACACGCCCTCCTGGAGATAAGCTCTTATTGGGGTCATCCAATTTGACTCGATAGCTGCACAATCGACGCTTGTGGCTTTCACGTCTAATTTGCTTGTTTCGAACTGGTGACCCATTAATGTTGGTCCCAGTGGGGCTTCTGAAGATGAGGCAAGCTTGGCTAATGTATCAACAACCATGCTATCCTCTCTCGGGATGTGACGGATTTGAAAGTATTAAAATTTTGCGATCAAGGCTCTTGCCATAGCAAGGTATTCCTACATTTTAGCACCTTTCGCCTCAAACTCCCCCTTCACTTGGTTGACAATTAGCTGGAAATCGCTATGAATGATGAGGTGTTGGGCTTTCATTTCAACTCCCTACCTTAGGCCAGAGAGGAGGGCTTCATATTTCGCCTCATTGTTGGAGGTGATGAAATAGAGCTTCACAACATACTTGGTAAGAGTGCATTCGGGACTAATCAGGATTAAGCCTACTCCACCTCCTTCATTGGTCGCGGAGCCATCCACATAAAGGTTCTAGAGGGGCTTGGAGAGCACTTCAAGAGCCGGGGTGCTAGGCAGAGCACCAGTCTGGTCGCCAGAAGGGGTCTGGGCACCAAACAAGGCAAGCTGGGCGCCTAGGAGGGGTCTGGGTGCTTGCCTTGGATGTTTGGGTACCTGTTTAGGATGCCGGTGTGTACTTCCCAAGCGTCTGGATGTCCTTGCCTAGCGTTTGATTGCGCCTTGAGTGTCTGGGCTTGATGTCTAGAGTGTGGAATGCTCATTGGTCTCCTCTACAAGTGTAAGCTCAGCAACAAAATCTGCCAAGACTTGTGCTTTGATGGCGGCCCTTGGCTGATATTGGATATCGAACTTGCCTAGTTCGACTGCCTGTTTCAGGAGTCTCCCTGATACATCTAATTTTCCTAAGACTCTCCTTAGAGGATGGTCTGTGATCACAACAATGGTATGACTCTGAAAGTAATATCGCAGGTACCTAGCTGTTGAGATGAGGGCAAGCGCTAACTTCTCTAGTCCTGAATATCTGATTTCTGCTCATCGATACACTCTACTCACATAATATATGGGCTTTTACACTCCATCATGGTTCCTTATGAGGACAGAGCTTACCGCTGACAGGGAGGCAGAAAGGTATAGATATAATTTTTCTCCTGATGTGGCATGTGAAAGGAGTGGAGGCGTAGCCAAGTAGACTTTAAGCATTTGAAAGGCCTCCTCTGCCTCAGGTCCCCCACTCGAACACCTTTCGGAGAATCTTGAAGAAAGGTAAATATTTGTCTGCAGACTTGGAGACAAACCTGTTGAGAGCTGCAACTCTCCAATTGAGGCGTTGGAGCTCTTGGGTTGAGGAAGACGATTTCATATCTAAGATGGCCTTAATCTTGTCAGGGTTGGCCTCAATTCCCCTCTGGTTGACCATAAAATCAAGGAACTTTCCTGAGCCTACACCAAATGCATACTTTTCTAGATTTAACTTCATGAGGTATGACCTGAGAATGTTGAAGGTTTTTTGAAGATGATCAATGTGGTTTGTTGCTATGAAATTTTTTACCAACATATCGTCCACGTATACCTCTATTGTTTTCCCGATTTGTGACTGGAGCATCTTGTTTACCAGTCGCTAGTAGGTTTCTCCTGCGTTTTTCAACCCAAAGGACATGACCCTGTAGCAATAGGTCCCATTTGGAGTGATGAATGATGTCTTCTCCTGATCTAGAGGGTACATACTAATCTGGTTATACCCAGAATATGCATCCAGAAAAGTGAGCAATTCATATCCTACAGTGGCGTCAATGAGGAGGTCGATTTGGGGTAATGGGTAGCTATCTTTCGGGCACGTCTTATTAAGCTCAGTAAAGTCCACGTAGAAGCGCCACTTCCCATTAGCTTTAGTAACCATCACCACATTTGAGAGCCATTCAAGAAAGGCTACTTCTCTGGCCGCCCCGTTCTCTATCAACTTTTCTACTTCCTTTTCCATTGCTTGAGCCCTTTCAGTGGAGGCACCCCTTAACTTTTGGCGAACAGGTTTATGGCGAAGGTCAATAATGAGGCGGTGGGTGGCGACCTCAGGGTCAATGCCCTCGAGGTCTTCATGTGACCATGAAAAAACGTCCATATTGAGCCGCATAAACTTTATTAGCCGGCGGACCAAGTCCTCAGAAAGGGAAGAACCAATGTACATTTTTCTATCTGGAAACTCCTTATCTAAAACCACTAGGGTGAGCTCCTCCACTAGTTCTCCTCTTTCTAGGGTGGCATTATCTCTTTGGTCGAGGACCTCCACTTGTAAGGCCTCTTGTGGCTTTCTGGTCTTCATGGAGGAGACGTAGCACTCTCTTGCAGCTGTCTGGTTTCCTCGAACCTCTCTAATTCCATTTGAGGTTGAAAATGGAGAATGAGATGATAAGTGGAGGGCACGACTCTTAGGGTGTTGAGAGTGGGTCGCCCTAGGATGATATTGTAAGCCGGTGGACAATCTATCACCAGGAAGTTCACCATCATTGTGGAGCTTTGGGGTGCCACCCCGGCAGTGACAAGTAAGGTGATGGACCCTAAAGGATACACCTTTTCTCCTGAGAACCCAATGAAAGGTGATCTAATGGAATGCAATCTTTCTCTGCCCAAATTAAGATTGTCATAAGCCTCTGCGAATAAGATATCCGCAGAGCTGCCGCTGTCCACGAGAATTCTTCGCACCTGGAAGTTGGCGACGGTCATGGTGAGCACCAAAAGGTCGTCATGGGGGTGCTGAATTCCTTCTAAGTCCTTGTCTGAAAAGGATATGACCTTGTCGCTTTCGTGCCTGGGTGTCTTGGATGGGCACAAATCATCTATGTGCCTTGCTTTTTTGGCGTGGGCTTTCATGGCGGAGAGGAATTCTCCTCCTCCTGCTAACCCTCCTGAGATGGTGTGAATCTCCCCGATGGGTTGCTGGTCTTCCTAATTACGAGGTGGTGGCAGAGCCTGTCCTCTTCCGACAACATATTGACGTAGGTGACCACGATGGATGAGCTCCTCAATTTGTCTTTTAAGGTCATAGCAATTGTCGGTGTCATTGCCATGGTCGCGATAGAAGCAACAATACTTGTTCGGGTTCCTGCGATTTGGAGAAGACTTCATTCTCCCTGGCTACTTTATCGCGGGGTCATCCTGGATTTGTAATAGGATGTGCCCGGCAGAGGCGTTGAGGGGGAGTGAAGGCTTGTCGATCTCTTTGGGGAGCAGGACTGAGCCGGTTTTTGACAGGTACCTTCTCTGCCTTGCTGTGCTTGTTGCTACTCTCATTCTTGTCATTCCTGTGTCTTTCGTTTATTTTCTCCCCAGCTTTGGAAGACTCACCTCATCTGGCCCTTGTGATGTCCTCAGTATTTAGGTATTTTTGGGCCTTCGCCAATAACTCAGGCATGCTATTCGGTGGGCGCTTCATCACTGAGAAGAGGAAGCTAGATGACCGGAGGCTTCCCAGGAAGGTGGTCATGCTTACCTTTTTATCAGGCTCTTCGACTTAAAGAACCTCCTTATTAAAACGAGTGAGGTAGCTTCTCAGTCTCTCATTTTGGTTTTGCTTTACGCTGAGCAAATGGGTGGCAGACTTTTGGTGGCGGCGTCCTCCAATGAAGTGTGATACGAAGGACCTGCTCAGCTTCGCAAATGTGTCAATAGAGGACGAAGAGAGCTTGGAAAACCACTGTCAAGCGGATCCCTTCAAGGTGGTTGGGAACGCTCTGCACATGATTTCGTCGGGGACGTTGTGCAGCTGCATCATGGTTTTAAAAGTTTCGAGGTGGTCCAGTGGATCCTTCCTACCGTGAAAGGTCTCGACGGATAGCATCTTGAATTTTTTAGGGTGTGAATAATTTACCACGTCAGGTTTGAAGGGGGTGTCGATTCGACTTACGAGGTAGACCACCGTCTCGGGTCCCTGTGCTTTCATAGCGTTGAAGACGTCACCCAATTGATTTTGCACCTCCTTAGTTTTTTCGTCTCACTGATTGGGAGCAGGTCCTCTGGAATTGCCACGAAAATGACTCCCATGCTCTATGCTTTGGTTTTCACCCTCATCCTCTTGGAGATGAGGGTGTCCATCATGGGGAGCAGGATGAGGAGAAGGAGGAGCTGGAGGTCCATCATAGTGGGGCGCCTAAGGGGACTCCCAAAGGTGGGGTACCCAAGGGGGCACCTAGATGGGGAGCGTCTTGGTGGGGAGCTCCTTGATGTCCAGGGTGTGGAGCTCCTCTGACTTGAGGTCCAGGTTGGGTTCCTCTTTGTTCGGTGAGCATGAGTTGAAGGATCTGCTGGTTTTGAGTCACAAGCTACTACATAGTCTCCAACATATGCTGCGCATTCGGGATAGGATTGGCAGGTGGAGGAGTAACCTCCTCCTCCTGAGGTGGAATGTCTTCGAGGGGATTCATCGATCTGATGGTGATTGCAACAGATTCAACAAAAAAAAGTGTTTAAGTGAGAATTTTGTCGTTCTCACAGACGGTGCCAAACTGATGATGCACAAATTGGTTTGCACACCACAGTCAAGTAAATGATATAAAAGATAATAATAAAAAAAGTAAATGATATAAAATATAATAAAATAGGTAGAGAAAGAGAAGACAAGGTTTATAGTGGTTCGGTCAATCAAGACCTATGTCCACTTTCAATGGCTGAGTTCACCAGGAATTTTATTAAATCCGGTATGTAGGGAGAGTAGAGAATTACAAGAGAGTGGAGAGAGCTTGATTTTGTGAGATGTCCCCCAAGTGTTGGGAAAACTTACAATTTATAGTCGTCTGCGTAGTAATTGCATAGCCAGTCTGATGGTCATAACGGATTAGGGACAACTTAATATTATTAAATAGTCTGGTGACCTTTCATCTCCTCAACGGACAAGGATAAAGCTCTTGGATGACCCTTACTCCAAGATGGTAGAGGAGGAGGCTTTTGTGATGACCCTTACTCCAAGGTAGTAGAGGAGGAGGCTCTTGGACTCTAAGGTGGAGAGGAGGAGGCTCTTGGATGACCCTGCATGCTCCCCTCCTGATGTAGCTCCTTAAGCTTGATGAGCTGCTCCGGGTTGACCATATTGAGCTGAATTTGCTAGACCTCTTGGGCTTGTAACATGAGTTGGGCCTTTAAGCTTAGGCTATCAATCTCTATTTTTAATAAGAATTAACGAACGAATGATATGGTAATGATATTCATATAAGTAATACTGATAATGACGGGTTTTTATCTGGGAATGAAAAAATGTTAGATCAACTCATTATATTTAGAAAATTTTCTATGAAACTTCAATTTGTATACGTGTTTTTTATTATTCTAATTGAATTTCTAACTGCATTAGATGTTTGGTGTATGGGCTTATGTAGAGATTACCCTTTATTTCGAGCTTACTACACAAGCTAATGCATGTGCATTTGTCAAAAGTGCCCAAGAAACATTGGCATTTTGAATTCAAATTTAATTGGTAATGAGTGAAAATATACCTAAGATTCTTATTTTAATGATAGACAAAATAGCGTTAGAACACTAAATCTGTATTACTATATCCACGTGGAATAAGATGAGCAATCTCTAACACTAATTTGAATGTGCGGCTCCCACCTCTCACACTCAGGAAAATAAATACAAAAATTAGAATAAAAAATAATTTATA
Organism: Ilex asprella; assembly: GCA_023539305.1. Taxonomy (NCBI): domain Eukaryota; kingdom Viridiplantae; phylum Streptophyta; class Magnoliopsida; order Aquifoliales; family Aquifoliaceae; genus Ilex; species Ilex asprella. The sequence goes on along the minus strand of CM042186.1, from coordinate 37,848,062 downwards.
AAAATGATGTACTGATGGCAAGGGAAAAATAACTTCTAAATCACTTAAATTCAAATAGTAAATCTTGTCCAAAACCTTTGGCTATTACCATGTTGATTTACTAAACTCAAAATTAATTGATAATGTATGCTGTGAAACTCATAATGTCATATACGGGTTTGGCCCTCCTCCAATTGCAAAACAACTCAAGCATACTCTATATCTATCGACATACTACAAAGAGCATTTCCAATCTTAACTCCAATGTACACTTAAATTTAAATTTGAGTCAAAATGACTTGAAAAACTTCTCCAACCTTAGACTCAAACCTATATCAAATCAAGATAAAATTTATTTTGGACCAAATTGAAGCAAACGCAAATTATATATCAAATTTTCAATAGTAACTTTTCACCCTATCCAAACCAAAAAGAATCCTTCTACAAAACAACTTCTTGCTTCTCTCCACATCTATCTTCAGAAGTGCTTCCATTGCCGACCACATCGAAGGATTCTTGAAGACCCCATAGGTAAGCAACTTTCATCTTCTTGGTTTTATTGTATTTTTTAAAACCCTCATCTCACCCAACTCAGTCCCCTTTCATCAAAGAGCTACTTTGCTAGGAATAGAAAAACTGGAATATGTTTGCATACAGCAATGGAGATACAATAGCTACAAATTTAAATAGAAGGATGAAATGATAAAATATTTTGGTGGGAGGAATTAAAAAAATGATTTTTGGGATAATAAGAGAAAATTTTAAAAGATTTGAGTAGATATTTGAATTTGTCTACTAGAATACTTGATATCAAATCAAGTTTTTTACTCAAATTTGAGTCTACATTTGATTCTTGGTTGGAGATGCTCTAATAAAAATATCTTAATTGAAATTTTTTTGAATTCCTCTTTTGCCCTTAACAAAATTATTAGGACAATTATACCTCACTCTAATAATTTGATATAAATGTAAAAAAAATTGAATTTTTATTTTATCCTTAAATAAATATATGAGGACACTTATGACTTAAATCATAAAAATTTGGTTTTGTGTGTACCCTTAAAGAAATCTACAAATTCAATGATTACCAGTATACAATTTATAAAAGTACACTAATATATATATATTTTATAATTTTACCCCAACACAATTTAATTAAGTTTATATTATAATTTTATTCAAATAAGTTGTCGTTAATGTCAATTTTTTAGTTGTGTATGACCTATAGAAATTAATTTTCACACAAAAAATTAGAATATTATTTATTAATAAAAACAAAAAAACTAACTCAGTGTTGATCAATTTATCAACCAATTAATAATTTATAGTTCATTTTCGTTGCATAATCATTCAAATACAACTAAATTTCAATTCATTTTTATCATATAGTGAAAAATTTCAGCACAAAAACATTAAGTAATCTAATAATTATAACTCAATTAATTTCTAATTTTATTATATAAGCTGATCATTTCAGTTCAATCAAAAAATGTAATGTCAATAAAAAAAGTAAAATTATGCATTTACACAATACGCCTCCGCTGCTAGACCATAGCCCTTTGTGGTATTTTTAGTGGCGGATAAATTACACATACTTTAATTATCTCTTAAAATTTCCAATATATAACAATTTTTTGAAAAAATTTGAGGTGAAGTTATGTCCCATTTTAATCATGTAGTGATAGCCATACCTCATACGTCAAAAGGAATTGGGTTCATTATTGATAAAGTATAATAAAATTGTTACACTTGAACGTATATTTTTAAGGAAAATTTGGAGGTCTGTCCCCATATATGCACTTGTTTGAACTTAAGTCCGTCAATGAAACTTATTTATTATAAAGTCCATTTTTTTATCAATTTTACTATACTATCCCTTCCCTTTAGAAGTAAAATAAAACTAAAATTTAAAAACTCTTAAATATTACGAGTTTGACCAACATTAAAATATTTTCTCTCTCATATCTATCTATATCCATATATAGGTTAAGAGTTTGACTAACATTAAAATTTTTCCTCTCTCTTATCTATCTATATCCATATATAGGTTAGGTATATATATACAAAAATATTTAAAATACAAAATAGTAACATTCAAATACAAAAAAAAATTATCATTTGGACACAAAAAATAATACATTTAAACACAAAAAAATAGTAACATTTAAACATAAAAAAATTAAAACATTAAATATTAATATTTTTAAAAAATAACAATAGTAACATGTTCAACAAAAATATTAACATTTTTAACAGAAAATAGTAACATTCAAACACAAAAAAAATAGTAATATTCACAAAAAAAAATAGTAACATTGAATATTAATATTTAGTAAAATAATAGTAGTAACATGAACAGTAACATAATAAAAAAAATAGTAGCATGAATTTGAATATATATATATATATATATTCGACTACTCATTTCCTCACCATAGTACTGTCACCATCGCACCATGGTCACCTCCCAAGCAACACCAACCATCACGTTATCATCAACTCCACAATAACGCTCACCACCACCATCACCACCACACAAAAACTCATTCAAGT
>CM042186.1:37803660-37817896 GCA_023539305.1 Ilex asprella | reverse complement strand
ATTGTATGTTTATCTTTTTTGGGTGTGACATAGTCCAGAGGCTTAGGAGGAAGAAGCCGGCGAAATCATTATTTTAGGATCTGACATTGCTACTCACTCATCTGTTTGGGGTATTGGATTGAGCAGCATGTCTCAGACTAACTGGGAAGCTGATAAAATGTAAGCTTTCTTTTGTATCTTTTAGGGGTATTCCGGGGTATTTGCTTCAAGCAGTTCTCAGGTTGTGATATATCAGATTTTTTCTCAAGCGTCTGCAGATTGTTCCATCTGGAGTTGTGTTTTATGGGTGTTCCTGAGTTGGTTCTGTTCTGTTATTATTTTCTTATGGCGGTTTGTTCTAAGTCTGTTTTCTCATTACTGGGTTATTGGATTTTTGGTAATATGTTTCTTGGGTCTTTTGAGTATTGGCATCAGTTCATTTTGATGGTTTTTTACCCACTCATTTTTGGTGGTGTTGTAGTTGGGTTATACATTTGTTGTGTCCACGTTTTTTAAGCTTTATATGTTCTGGTCTTTGGAAATTTCCCAATTTTCTGGCTTTATATGTTATTGTCATTTTGAACAAATAGGCTGGATGTGTACATCCATGATTATTTAGTGAAGAGGGACTTGAAGGCTTCTGCCCAGGCTTTTCAAGCTGAAGGAAAAGTATCTTCGGACCCTGTTGGTGAGATTATCTACAACTCATTTTAAGAGGAGGGGAAAAATCCCCTTCTAAAGTTATGGTTTTAGTTTGGTGATTGTTGTTGAAATTTTGGACTTGGGTGTTTCAGCTATTGATGCTCCTGGTGGTTTTCTCTTCGAATGGTGGTCAGTGTTTTGGGATATTTTTATTGCTAGGACTAATGAGAAGCACTCGGAAGTTGCTGCATCTTACATTGAGGTTGGTTTGAGAATTTAGAATAATCTGCATCCATTCTTCTTCGCTGTGTTTGTTGATCAAGTCTGTTATGTGACAGACTTTATAAATTTAGAAACAATGTATATTGTGGCACCTCAAGACTACCAAAACCTTCTCTGATTCCATTGCACCCTAGTTTTGTAACACGAGTGCTTTACATTTTAAGTAGACTTCTTTTTTGTTTTATAATTTTTTTATCTACCTCCATCCATCATGGAAAGGATCACCCCTGCAGCTAGCACTCTGAAATTTCTCCTTGCTTTTAGGTTTAATTCTTTATATGTTAGTTGTACTTGCAGAAAATACTCTTACTAATTTTTGATTGCTGCTTACAATGGCATGAAAGAATGCATGGAACATTTTTCCCTTGTGATTTCAGTTGTGCTTCACCCTATTAGAGAATTCCCTAATTCACTGGAAATAGTTGCACAACACCTAGCTTGAATTCTGAAGGTTTGTTATGGAATTACAGACTGGGGTGGAGCTAGGAATTCATTATAGGATTAACACTTTAACGAGTTTTAATTTTTTTTTTTTATCTCAATGGCTAAATATAATTTCATTATACTCGATACTCAGAAATTTATTAAATATTGAAGCGTCAAGAACTGATATACATAAGGTGTACAAAGAAAAAAAATAACAAAAGGACTAATTATGACCTTTAACCAAAATAATATTAGGTTTAGGCATTTACAATTGATCCCCGATAAATTTTTGTGCTTTAAAAGCATTGAATGATAATTTCATTATCAATTTCACTATCTGTACAATCAATCTATCAACTACTATTTATCACAAATTCGGTTACTTGACTACATGTTCACAATCTTCATAGTTGAAAATGGTCCCTCTGTACCAAAATTGATAAAATCAATGTCAAACTCAGGTAATTTTCCTTTAGCAAAAACACCAACTGCTAGAAAATTTTGAAAACTCAATGATAAATCACATATCAATATAATAATTGTCAAGCTGGTCAAATAAAGGAAATTGGCTAACTTAGAGTATTGTCGCTAATTGTTCGAACCTCAAATCAAGAAAAGTTGCATCTCAATGAAAAGAAGTAAGGTTGTTGGAGGGTCGAATTGTTACTAAAAGTTGTATGGGTGTTGTTTACTTCTCCTCTCTTGCTCAATCGGTCACTCATTTTGGTGTGATGATAATAACATGATTGGACAAACAGATCCATATGTGGATTTTGTTGACTTGAAAGTGATTTTATAATTTTGTGTTTGAACTTTTTTTTTGAGTACTTGCAAAATTGACCTTGCACAACTTTCTCAATTTTATAAAATCATCCCAATATGCTCAAAACTTATCTGAAAATGTTCAATGCATGTCCAAAAGCTAATAGTCATTTAAACATGAGTTTATATCAATTGATCTAATAAGAAAATAATGGAGAGGGCATAATGAAATATGTATCCAGAACAGGTAGACAACGTTAAGAACATTAAAAAATTTGAGGGTGGGCATGTCTTCCCCCGCCCCGCCCCGCCCCCGATTACAGTACTTCTAAGCTGAATGTTCCTCACTTACTCCTGCCTAATGATACAAAATGTGGCATTTCCTGAACTATTACTGGTCGTTTATAATTACTTTTCTGTCCATAATTCTGATTTCTACTGCCAGTGCTACTTTGTTGAGTTATGGTATGTTTTAGTTTGTTGTTTCTGTCAACTATATTTTTGCCATGCTGCTGACGCCCTTTAATCGATGAGTGTTTCGCAAAACAACGGAAAAAAAAAAGAGTTGTAGTGCTCGCCTTGAAATGTGGATTATGTTTTCCGAAACTCCACTTTTGGTGCAATGCCCCTTTTTGTACTACGTTAGAGATTTTGCAGATGGATAAATATGCTCTCTTTGTTATTGCTTCATATTTAAACATTTGATAACCTGGCTGTGCTTCGATTTGCAGAGAGATCTTTGATGATTGTATGTCTGCCATGTGACTCAACCCGAGAGCTCACACTGTTAATCAGTCAATGGTTCTAGTCCAGTTCTCGTCATAATGGTCGTGCTTTTCTTTATGTTAGAAAGATCCAAGGTTTCGTTGTGCACTGATCTGTTCAGACATTGTATGATGTGTCAATGGTTGAGCCAGATTTCCTAGTTCGCTGAATGAAAAGCTATTCATGAAAAGAGAATTTGTTCTTCCTAGTTGAACAGATCCCAGAAAGTTTCTATATTGTGAATCATTGAGAATCTATTTTTTGTTATATTAAAGTTTCCTTGTGTTAAAATGTTCGCATGAATGCTAATTTATGTTAAATTGACAGTAGAAGCCTCAGGTTTTTGTAGGAGTTTTCCCTAGTTGTTTTGCAGATACCAGAATATATGACATAGATTTGAAACTTGCAGACTCAGTTAATTAAAGCGAGGGAGCAGCAACAACAGCAGCAACCTCAACAACCACAGCACCCAGCACAACAGCAGCAACTGCAGATGCAGCAGCTCTTATTGCAGAGGCATGCTCAGCAGCAACAGCAGCAGCAGCAGCAGCAGCAGCAGCAGCAACAGCAGCAACAACAGCAACAACAACAACAGCAGCAACAACAGCAACAGCAGCAGCAGCAGCGAAGAGATGGTGCCCACCTCTTAAATGGCACGGCTAATGGGCTTGTTGGAAATGACCCTCTAATGAGGCAGAACCCTGGAACTGCTAATGCCTTAGCTACAAAGATGTATGAAGAAAGATTGAAGCTGCCAATGCAGAGGGATTCTTTGGATGATGCAGCTTTGAAGGTATTCGTCACATGGATTTTTTGAACATAAATTCTTCCAACATTTAAACTCTTTAATTTATTGATTTGTTTTTTCCTCTTATAGCAAAGGTTTGGCGAGAATGTTGGCCAGCTTTTGGATCAAAATCATGTGTCAATACTGAAGTCAGCTGCTGCAGCTGGCCAGCCTTCAGGGTATTGTTTTATCCACTTTTTTAGTCAGTTTTACATAATGTTTTTCCCTTGAGAAGCATGTATAGCATTTAATGAATCTGTTATGTACTGTTATATATGGCACTTGGCATCCAAAAAGGGAGAAAAATAAGCAAAAAAAGGGAAAATACAAAGATTTTGCTGTATGTAGCCTTCTAAATGATATTTTTTATGGTACTCGGAACTTCAAATTGAGTGAATTTGTATGGGATTGTTTCTAGAATTCCAAGAGACAATTGATGACGTGCTCTGTTTTTCGTAGTTCTGTCGATGGCCATCTTTCCACAATTATTATGTGGTGTTTTTAACTTTATGCCTTCTCATCCATGGAGACAAAATTGAGATATTTTTACATCCTTGGAATGTTCTATTGACTTTAATCTCGACGAAAGGTTTAGTTGGCACATCTAATAGTTTTTGTCAGCATTTAAAACTCTTTATTTTCAGGCAAGTTCTGCATGGTGCAGCTGGTGGTATGTCCCCACAAGTTCAAGCTCGGAACCAGCAACTTCCAGGGCCTTCACCAGTCAGTATTTTCACTAAAAAATTTCATCATAAATTATTATACAAGTTGTCATGTTACTACTTTTATTCTGTGTTTGCTTTCATAAATATTTTTTGTGCACAGGACATAAAGACGGAGATAAATCCGATTCTGAACCCTAGAGTCACAGGTCCTGAAGGATCACTAATTGGAATTCCAGGTATTCTTGGCTTTATCCTGCTCTATATTCTAATGAGCTTGTGTCCTTTTTATCATTATTCAGTGGATAAGACCGTGATCTTAAAGTTCGTGTTCAAGTAATTTCTTATGTGTTGATGGAAAATTTGAATTTCGTGGCTATACTCGTATTATTGATTTTGATTTATAGATATATTCATACTTGTAACTGACAACGTCCTTTTTTGTTATAGGATCAAATCAAGGTGGTAACAATTTGACATTGAAAGGATGGCCTCTCACAGTAAGTCTGTTATGGTTCCATGTGTTATTAACTTCGCCCCTTTATCATGACAGTTTTAGTGCGTCTGTGCTGAATGCAGTAGTAATTTTTCCAATTGAAAGGGTTAAGAGTTGTAAACATATGGGTAATTTGTTTGGTGCAATAATTTTTGTTGCATTTCAAAGTTGCTTCTTAACTTAGACACGAAATGGAAAAAGATTATCAACAAAGAATATTCTCCCTAACTGATGGTATCAGACATGGGTATTATCTCTTGTCCTGGTTGATAAAGGTGCAATGGGTGTCAACTGTAGTTTTTTCCCTTTCCCGTTTGAGGTAGACATTTTATTTCACAAGGATTGTCCTGCTAAGAGGAACAATAAATTGCAGAGTGTAGAAGATGATGTCCTTGAACCGGTTTTGTTTGAAGCTGTCTGGGCTTGTAGATCTCATTTAGAACTTGATGATGGATTGTTCTATGAGGGTTTCTCTTTCGATTGATTGGTCAAATGGTTCTTGACCTGAAACCTTGGTCTTTAAGTACACCATTTACCGTGCTTTCCTATCCATGAAATTGTTGTTTCCAACTTTTTGGTATTTTGTTGGAAAAGAGATAATGGAACAAACATTTGGGATTTCACCTCCGGCTAGAGGTTGCTATGTGGTCTGGAATCAAGTGAGATTTCTTTGAATAACTAAGCCCTTTTATTTAAGAAGTAATATGATTAATCTGCTTCTCAATCCCTTTATCAAGATGTTTTTGTTTCATGAAGTGGAGGGGGTTTCTTTGTAGATTCCTTTGTGTTGTATAAATATTGTTACTCTAGGGTGGGCTATTTTCTTCCATTGTGGAGTTGTTTTGTTTTGTGGGTAATTTTCCTTGTGGTGAATGCTAACATCAGTTGTTGGATGAGTAAAGGGTGGCCTCGATTTTCATAATAGCTAAAAACTGCAAGCATAGTGCTCTTAGGTAGTGTAGTTTTTTAAATCCGTAGGTCTTTAAATATGTACATATATTTGTTGGATGATCAGTGGCATAGACATTGGGGCATCCTTCATTTGGTGTCTTGGATAAACTTTTCTCTATTCTAGTGAAACAATGTACTAGGCATACCTTTGTTTGTGATGCTTGCAAACTTGCAAGGCACAAACGTTCATCTTATCCTAATACTAATAATAAAAGCCCAACTCCCTTTGTTATTATTCACTCTGAAGTGTGGCGATTTTCCCGTACTGTGTGTACTGTGTCTACTTCTGGTTATCATTTGTTTGTCATATTTATTGATTGTTATTCTTGTTTTATTTGGGTTTACCTACTTCATACTAAAAGTGAACTTTTCTCTTTCTTTAGGTCTTTTCATAAAATGGGCAGTACTCAGTTTGATGATGAAGTCCAAATCTTTCGGAATAATAATGGGACTGAGTACATAGATGGAGAATTCCGGTCCTGTCTTAATGAGAACAAAATTCTTTATCAAATCTCTTTGTGCTTACCCTACAACAAAATGGTATTTTTGAGCAAAAATTTCACCTTTTTGAGGTTGCTCGTTCGGTGATGTTCACCATGAATGTTCTTAAATCTTTTTGGGGAGATACTGATCTTATTATTGCCTACCTTATTAATCATCTTTTCTTCAGTTGAAGTCTTCTATTGAGTGTCTTTCTGGGATTTATTCCATTTCTTTCATTTTTTTCCTTCCTCCTAAGGTCTTTGGGTGTATTTGTTTTGTACATGATTACAGATCCTCCGGGGGAAAAACTTGACCCCAAGACCGCGGTGTGTATGACATAGTAATACCTAGGAGCGATGTGTAGACAACCACAACACTTAAAGCCTAGTTGGCTACGGAGATTGAAATCAAAGACTTGAGTCAATTGAAATATTTTCTTGGGATTGAGGTTATTAGATCATATAAAGGCATTTTCAACTCTTCGAGAAAGTATGTTCTTAACCTTCTTGAAGAAACGGGCATGTTGAGGTGTAGACTTCCATATTCTCCCATTGAAGTTAATTATTGATTGAGTAATGGAGTTGGTGATGTAGTTAATAAGGAAAGACATAAGAGATCAGTGGGGAGATTGATATATCATTCTCATGCTCGTCCAATATTGCTTATGCAGGGTTTGATATCAGTCAGTTCATGCATGATCCTCAAACCTCTCATCTTGAAGCTGTTTATCGTATTTTGAGGTATTTCAAGTCGGATCCAAGAAAAGGGATTATCCTCTCTAAACACGGTCACTTGAAGTTAGAAGCATTTACTGATGTAGAGGTTCTGTAGATGATAGACGATCTACTTTGGGCCATGGTTATCACAATTCACTCAACCGCTGACGACCCACGATTTGAGTATATCGATTCTAAACGAAGTGGGTTTGCGATCTAGATCAACAAAATGGATGATCCCCAATTGTAATATTAATTCTAAATCAATTCGCTTTAGAACATGCAACACAAATATAAAATATATATTAATTGACTACATATATATAAGTTTATAATTATAGATTGTTTTAGATAATAGAAAATCAACCACAACTATAAAATAAATGGTAACTGACTTGATATTTATAGATGTTCTGTAATATATAATGTTGTATAGTAGTAAAAACAGTTTACATAACAGTTCTAAAACGAATTGCGACTCAAAATACCGTATCAGCTAAACCTATTCACATCGTACCGCGTACATAAGAAAACGTCGTATCAAGTACCCATACCCGTACTATGTACCAAAATAACCCACGATCCATGTAACATTACTTCGGATTACTTGATAGGAAGAAATCTTGTTACTTGGTGACGTAAAAAACAAGTAGTGGCAGCGAGGTCTAGTGTTGATGTTGAATATAAAGCAATGACTCATAGAATTTGGGAGCTTATGTGGCTTAAGACCTTACCGAAGAGCTTAGAATTCATGAAGATGGGCCTATGAGGCTGTACTGTGGTAATAAGGTTGCTATCAATATTGTTCATAATCCAGTTCAACATGCTAGAACCAAACATATTGAGATTGACCGACACTTTATCCAAGAAAAGTTGAAAAGGGTTTGATTTGTATGCCTTCTGTGAAATCAGTGAACCAATTGACCGATGTTTTCACCAAGAGACTTGGGAGCAAGATTTTTCATCTATTGTTTTCAAGTTGGGCATGAGATATCTATGCATCAAATTGAGGGGAAGTGTTAGTTATCATTAGTTATGCTTTATTTTTAGCTTGAGGGTATTCTTGTACTTTGTGCTTTTATATATAAGTTGGGGGTGTAGTTGTGGAACTTAACACGCTACTCCATTCTCATAATATTTTATCTTCTCTTCTCAGTTGGAACCAACTTGGTTTATCCACCAAGAAGAAGCAGAAAAAGAAGTAGAATGGTTGTTATACATTGATTGCTTTACTTTATTCCAGTTAACCCTGCTTTTGTGAGTTGGCTTCTTTGTCAAATTAGATTGTGCCCACTTTAGTCTTGTACTGCAAAAGAATTTTGACAAGATTATATTTGAAGAATAGTGGTAGTTTCTATTTGAAGATCAGCTTCTTAACAACAAAGGCCTGTTAAATTTGGCTGTTCATTGAGTGGGAAGACTAGAAATGGTTATCTCAACCGTGTAATGATAGCCTCTTCTTAATATCTTCTGTAAACTTGTCATTTCACTGGTATTGTTTCTCATATTTACTGGCACCAAGCATTTGTTTCTCCATGTTACTTCTCAGTTGCATTTATTGTTAATAGCATATGAGAGGTTACTTGACTGGTGGCTGGGCCTTTTTATTGCATCTGAAGTAAGTAGTTGTCTTCCTTTCTCCACTGTGAAGCATTATAAAAATTTGGAATTGCCGATTTTTATTTTCTTGCTTTGAATGTGTATGTTGCACTTCAATTGGTTTTTCCCACCTGTTTATTTATTTTCCCCACTGTTTAATCCTTTGCCTTATTTCCTAGGGTCTAGATCAGCTTCGTTCTGGACTTCTCCAGCAGCAAAAGTCATTTATGCAGGGTCCTCAGCCCTTTCATCAACTTCAGATGCTAACACCACAGCACCAGCAACAACTTATGTTAGCACAGCAAAATATGACATCACCATCTGCCAGTGATGTAGAAAGCAGAAGGCTAAGAATGCTTCTGAATAGTCGAAGCCTGAGTCTAGGGAAGGATGGCCTTTCAAATTCCGTTGGTGATGTAGTTCCAAATGTTGGATCACCTTTGCAAGCTGGTTGCCCTGTTTTGCCGCGTGGAGATCCAGATATGATATTCAAGGTGCTTTTCCTTACCTGTTGATCACCCATGTGTATGCACTTGAAGTTTGCATTCTAGATTTTCTTTTTTAGGTTTTATCATGTGTTTCTATAGATGCAACATGGCCTCAGGAACTCATCCATTCCTGGAAGTTTTTTTTTGTGTGTAGTTAAAAATGGCACAGTTACCGAACAGTAATCAACAGCAGCAGCACCTTCAGCAGCATTCCCTTTCAGGTCAGCAACCTCAGAATTCAAATCACAGTATTCAGCACGATAAAATCGTGGGTGCTACCAGTGTCACTGGGGATGGAAGTGTCTCAAATTCCTTTCGAGGAAATGATCAGGTCTGTCCTTTTCTGGTTATTTATGAGGAAAAACTGTGTTTTGTTTGTCTGTCCGTTTTCGATCTCTTTCAACACTTTCTTGAGTGCTAATTCACTCTAGCCGATGAGGAAAAAGATTTAGCTATCATACTTCATCTGTTTTGAAATTTTTGTACTTCGTTTTCCCTAGTAGGGGAATCAGATTTATTTGTTTTGTAGTTTCCATGTGACTAGGGTCCACAAGGGTTGACTTTATTACTTCAGTTGGTTAGGTATTGAGGGGTCGTTTGACAATGTTTTCGTTTTTGTGTCTTCAAAACAATAAAAAACAGAGACAATTTTTGTCTCTGTTTTGTGATAAACACTGAAACAAAAAACATGTTGGGATGTCATTTTTGTCTATAAAATTATGAGAACAAAAAACAAAAAACAAAAAATAAAAAACATGTTTGGTAACTATTTCATGTTTTATCGTAAATATGCTTTATAATATATCATGCAACAAAATACAAATCCAAAAATTTCTTAAACCAAAACATCCATTAATTCATCAAAGAACACCTAAATAAAGATAATTAGATTACATAAGTCACTACTCACATTCATACATCATATTGTTCAACATACAACTAAATACACACATTAATAAGTCAAATCACTTAACTAAAATTCTAATAATTAGTACAAATACTACAAACAATAATGCACAAATAAAGATCAAATTACAACCACAACAAGCAAACATGAAAATAGTAATCCATTTCTTCTCTCTCCATCTTGATTGGGCTTGAGGAATCACATATTGTTCATTTGCAATTATTTGTACTCATCAATCCATATGAAACAATTATCATGCTCACGCCATCGTGGATAGCGATAAAAAGCTCGCCCATTGTTTCGTTTTGTCCTTGCAACTAAAATATTCATGTTCCCGGATCCACACGAGCATGGAGGGTTAATACGTGTCATTATAACACACCTAATTATATTAACATTAACAAGTAAAAATTAATCATATAAACATTAAATTCAATATAACAATACAAGTACCAATATATTTTTACTATCTACATAAATAATAACATTAGGACAGGTATCAATGGTGAGTTGATGCCCACAATTGATCTGCAATTGTATCTCTGACACGAGCCATTTGGCGCAGTTGACTTAGACTTATGTCTAATTCTATTGGGACCTATGAACTTAATCCTGCAACAGTTCTTTCATTGTCAACAAATTCTCTTCTTTTCCACTCGTCAAATAACTGATCTTGATGAGAATGCATTCTTATGAAGTTGTGCACTGTACAACATGCTATGAGAATGTATTTCTGTGAGGTTAAGGGATATGGAGACATTAATTTCAGAATGGAAAAATGAGCTTTTAGAACTCCAAAGCAACGCTCTATTACATTCCGAAGTGACGAGTGACGATGATTGAACAATTCTTTTTTAGCGGTTGGTTGTCAACCCCTACCTCTATAGTCACGCAAGTGATATCTCTCACCACGATACGTGAACAGAAAACTAGGCATGTTTGTGTAGCCCGAATCCACAACATAGTATTTATCTATCAAAATTTATAAGTGTAAGATTTATTGTCTAGTTTTATGTATAAGTATTACTCCTTCCATAATTACGCTTACCCTCTGGCAGCATTGGAAACTTGTTGGCTGAATTAGTAACACACTCAGCAAATATTCTTGAGTCATGAGCAGTACCCTCCCACCCACTCATTACAAATATAAAACGCATATCAAAGGAACATGCACACATTATATTTTAAGTTGGTATAACACATTTCCCACGGTATGATATCTGAGAATCCGCTGGAACACATGCATCAACATGGGTGCTATCAATGGCGCCAACACAATTCTTCAAAGGAAAAAAAAACCACATGAATGACATTGAAAGTAATATTTTCTTATAACATATATTTCAAATTACTATCACTTACCTTAAAGAAAGGGTAATATCTTGAGTTGAAACGAATCTGAGGTTGAACCATACTAAAATCGGGAGGGCTGATGATATCAACTCCAAGCCTACAAACTGCTTTCAAAACACGATTGAAGTATTTGAAAATTGTCTCCTCCGAATGTTGAAACCTTTCAGTTACTATGCGATTTCGCTCATTATGTGATATTGTGAGTAAAAATATAGCAACTTGCTCTGGCACGGTTACAAACCTAGAGTTTTTTAATCATTTTTCTTTTAATGCCTCACAAAACAACACGAACACGGGTGTGTCCTTTTTAAATTGGTCATAACACCTACTTTCATGTCCATGTAATAGCTCCGACACGTAATCATGACCTGTAAGAGTAGACGTTCTACATGGTCGTTGTGATGTATTTTGACTATCTAATTCTATTATAGTTAATACAATAGACATTTCATCATCACTATCTATAATTATATCTAATTCTTCATCTGAATTCATTATTGAATATTCAAGTCTACCTACAATATCCATACGTAATGCACATATCAGACATTTATCACAAAACATTATCAATACGCATAATAATTAAACTACAATCCAAAAGTAAGCATAATCACAAATTCCACATCATCCAAAAGTACACATAATCCCAAAGTGCACATAATCTCAAAGTACACATACTCCCAAAGTACACATAATCCAAAATACTAGGGTAAAATACAACCATCACAGGTGAGTAACAAAGTCCTTCTTCCTATGATCTAGCATAGACAAAAACATCTTCCTATAACTCATACCATCACCAAAAATCTTAATAGCCTTTGTGTATGAAGCTGCATCAATGTTTTCGAGAGAATTCAAAGCAGCCATACATTTTTCTGATAGATCATCATTATGCGTAACAGCCTCACTATCACCACAGGAAGTCGTCGCCATAGACGCACTAGACATCTTATAATCGATATACTCCGACTTCTTCTTAGAATTCTCAACCAACACATTAATGGCAGATCTTAGTGATAGGCTATAGTTACCCTTCTTCCAACGACGACTGGTTGTTAGAGTGGAAGACCTACTTCGTGGATGATAGTTTGTCTCTTTATCCACTTTCTCCACTTTCTCCACATTTTCCCCGTCATCATCAACCTCAAGTGACGGATCAAATGTAGGGTCTTTATCTTCTTCATTGTCCGATGGAGGTTGGGTGGATGGATGAGAATTATTATCGGTTGCAGTTGTCTTTTCATAAATCCTACACAACTTTTCGTAATGTGGACACCCTTTTTTTCTGAATTGTCTGGCATGCTTATTAACCTATATTAAAAGAAAACTTTGAAAGGTAAGCAATATTTATTAAACTAAAACCATTTGACATTATGGTTAAAAATAATTTGATAGTAATCAATATTAAAACCTACTTTGCACAAGTCCTTCCAAACCTCATCATCCAAGACAATTGTTTTCTTCATGGGATCCCAACCAACTCCAGTTTGATTCAACAGTTTCTTGAAAGCATGATAAATAGGTCTCAAATTATTAAACTTCCTCCGTAGTTGTTCATATGAGTAGTTGTACCGCGTGCTTAACTGCATGTTTCTTACGATATTTTGCCACCCAACTATGTCAAAAGTAGTAGTTGGTCTATGCCCTGTTGCTATTTCCTTATCCGTCAAGTCAATGAAAATTGCCTCCTTATTGGCCGTCCATATGACTATATTTTTTTCATGGTCAACCTCTACAACCTCATCATCATGAGTTTCTTCGTTACCCATTTTCATCTACAACAATTTTTGAATTATACTAACAATTTATCAACATGGGTCAAGTTGTAGAAATAAACAAATTCAAGTTAACATCAAATCCACGTAAATAGTGTTATTTGAATTAGGCCAGAACATTGAAACGAACACTGCAAATAATGATAATTAGGAGCAATTTAGAATGGACATTGATTAGTTCAAGTGGCAGCAGGAAGCTACCTAATTATGATTATTTTTCAATGATCATATCACTCAGTTTACCAACACTCTCAATGGAGCCTACCAAGCCCTTTTATCTGTATGCTAGAAATTTTATAATCACAAATGGTTGTCTAGGACCCATGTTTGGGCTTATACAACTCAGATCATGGGTCATCTGGGGAATGAAATGCACAGGCAAATTTAACTCAGAATTCGGCTACCTTTACTAAACTTATAGGGAAGCATCAAAAGCTCAGGAGATCTGATCTAAATATTGCAATATAGTTTTAATAGCAAATATAATTTGGTGGAAAGAGAAGAAAAATGATATAACTAGAGATTAAAGCAATATATCAGACTCTCTTATCATGAGATAAAACAATATAACTAGTAAATACCGAGCATCAAGAAACCACATGGATTTATCTGTCAAATGAAGGACTACATTCTGAAATCAAATTTTGTATTGGGTTTAAATTCTATTCGGATCTATGAATATCAGATCACTAATTCAATACTAGAGAAGTCCTATTTTTTTTATTTTGGCTAGTATTGTCTAAGGTGCTACTTCAATTTTTTCCTACTGAATTTTTAAATATTTTTTATTCTTAAAATGGTGTTGATGATGTCTTTTAACGTGTGTTTTTAGCATAGATTCTGAGGAAAAAAGTTTACAGATTCAAAGTGAGAATGTATTTCACAGATAAAGATAGTGAAATTGATCCTTGGATGAAAGAGGAAGGTTCCATTTTTAGCTAAATTTTCTGTTATATAGTTCTGCCTCAGCATCGATTTTGGGGTCTTGTGATTGTTATTAACTGGCAGTTAAGATTTTAGCAGCCGGATCATCCTATATTAGGTGTTGTGATCCAAATTGAAAATTTGATACCCCTTGAGAACGCCATTTTCATTCTATATACTTTGTATTTTGTTTAACGTGATCGTTCTAATCCTTTGGAGTTAGGGTTACATTATAACAT
>CM042186.1:37777133-37803560 GCA_023539305.1 Ilex asprella | reverse complement strand
GTATAAGAGACAGAATATATATATATATATATATTTTGTGTTTTAATGTTACTACCTTTTTTTTGTGTTTAAATGATATTATTTTTGTATTTAAATGTTACTGTATGTATGTATGCATGTATGTGTGAGAGAGATAAATAGTTATATTCTATATATGAATGTAGATAGATTTGAGAGAGAGAATTTTAATGTTAGTTAAACTCATAAAATTTAGGAGTTGTTAGTTTTGAAATTTGTTTTAATTAAATATAATTAATAGTAATATTTTAGACAATGAAGATCAAAATATATTATCACCAAATAAATTTCCTTAATAGACCTATTACCAAATAAGTTCACAAAGGGGGACCGGTCTCCAAATTTCACTTTTAACTACTTCCTTTAAATATTATTTCTCATTTTTTTGTATTATTTTTCTTTAGGAGTAGTGAGAGGGAGATGGAGGGAGAGAATAGAGGAAAGGAAATGAGGAGAAAAAAATATCATAAAATAGTTATACATATTTTAGAGTGTCACTATAGCAAAATGTTATTTTACATGCTCGGGAGATATTCTGTTTGAGTGGAATTTTAGGATAAAGTAACTAAAAATTGAAGTTTTTGTGTACTTTTTTTTTCTGATAAAAAAAAAGCTATTCTCTTGCAAATGCTTTTATACATATACTTTTTGTGGTTAGGTACACAATTTATTATCTTTTTCCTGTATTATTTAATTATCATTTTTTAAATAATGCATAACTGATTGACAGTTTATTTCTGTTCAAGTATGTAAAGATTTGATTTTGATTTTATCATTCGTTTAAATTTTGAACATTTATTTTTATTCTCTCCCTTATTTTCTCTCCCACATACTTTCTCCCTCCATCTCTTTCCATAACTCTCTCACTATCTCTCCCCTATTTTATCTCTCCCATGCATATTCACAGCATAGTTACTCTCTCTTTCTCCCCTCTCTTTCTTTCTTTCTCCAAAGTCAGTATTCTTAAACGTTAGTGTATTGGTACTCCAAAAGAGATACATTGAAGAGATCATAATAGATTAATACTTTATTTTCTTTTCAAATATGTAAAAAAAATGATTTAATTTCATCATTGGTTTGAATTTTGAATATTTATTCTTAAATTAATTTAAAGTATATTCTCCAATCGTTGCCTTCAAACGTTTCTATTTCCTGTATTCTCCAGTTGTGAACTTTTTTAATCGGTTCCAAACCAATTGAAGGTATTACAATATGGCTCCAAACGTGGTTTTTTGATTCGGTTCCAAACATTGCTTTTTCCAAAGAGATACACCTAATAGGGACAAGTTGCCCCAATTATTCAAAGCACACAATAATTGCAAAGAGATACAACAAATAAATACACCTAATTGATGCATCAAAGAGATATGCCTAATAAATGCACCAAAGAGATACATAGTAAAATTTAAAGAGAAATACTAAAATGATACACCTAATTGATGCACAAAATTGATACAAGAAAGTGATACATCAAAACCAAAACACTAAAATGATACTCTTAATTGATGCAAAAATTTGATACAAGAAAGTGATACACCAAATAGATACACCAAAACAGAAACACTAAAACGATACTCCTAATTGATACACCAAAACAGAAACACTAAAATGATACCTCTAATTGATGCACTTAATTGATACAAGAAAGTGATACTCTAAAGAGATACAAAAAAAATATACACTAAATATAAATACTAAAATGAAACCCCTAATTATTGCACAAAATTGATATAAGAAAGTGATATACCAAAGAAATACATCAAACAGATACACCAATAAGGTGTATCACAAAAAAAATAAAAAAAAATTATAATTTCCAACAAAAATTAGGACTTGGTATTTTTAGTTTGGGGTCTTTTAATCAATATATATATATATGTATGTATATATTTGAATGCTTATCATTAACCATATGAGATTTCACAATAAAACTGGCATAAGGATACTGAGCCACAGATTCTAACGACCAATTATGCAAAAATTCAAATTATTATCGAAATTCTTTGCTTTCCTAGTCTAAAAAAATTTCGACTTTGAAAGATGAGAACTCTGAAACTTCTTTCGAAATCAATGCTGTAATATTTTTAAATACAAAAAGATGAAGAACATGGAAAGAAACCGCCTAATTTTTGGGTGTATCTGTCTGGATTTTGGGGGCTTAGCGATAATAGAGTGTTCAATCCGGATTATGATGTAATTGTTTTCAGACTCTGGTTGTTGCAAGAGTTACTCTTGCATATTAGATTTTTGATCTTTTTCTATCAAAATGCAGTTAGATGCATCTCCAAAACTTAAGTTGAATGCATAAAGTTTAAGGATACACATAACATAAATATAGGTATATAAAAGAATCAATTTTATTGTAGATAATCCTTAAAAATAAAATCTCCATTTCAATTTCTTAATTATTTCGAATTTTGACTTATTTAATAACAAAACCTGGTTTCATACAATCATTTCACTCCAAGTCAGATAACCACTTTTCCTATTATTACCCATGATGAAAAACAAATCTAATTGAAGCATTAATTAATGAATAATTTTTCCTAATATTAGAAATCGGAATTCAAAATGAAGCTAAGAAATAAGTCCGTTCCCATAAATCTTCCACCATGCATATCGATAATCGACAATTCTAGATTCCCTTTGAATCGAATGATAGTTACAATTCAACAATAACTGGGGATATTATGCTATGTGATTAGTTGGTATTTAAAATATACTATATGATTCAAATAAGCAAGTCGAGAAAAGAGATGATTGAATCAAAATTGATGGGCTATGCCCAAATGGCCAAATCTATGTTGAAAGTTCAATCTTAACTAAGAGTCAAATCTTATAAAGACCCACCAAGTCCAACGTGGTCCAAGTTCAGTCAAGTTCATCAGGGAGCTACATAGCTTGTCTACGTCATCAGGAGAGCATCCAGGAGTCTTACCCTCACCGCTTTGGAAAGAGTCAGCCCTCTCTTCATCTTTGACCAAGTTTCATGGAGAGCACCTCAACTACTTTACCCGTTGAGAAGAAGTCGTGAGCTCCACCACAATAGCTATCTAGTTGCTAATAAGTCGCCCCAATCTATTAGGGTGCGACTATAAATTGTAAGTTTCACCAATACTGAGGAAAAGAACACACTTGGTTGAGCACAACTCTATCCTCTCCCTCTCTAAGCTTGTACTCTCTGCTCTCCTTACCCTCTTGAGTTAATAAAAGACCCGACGACCCTAGCCATTCAAAAGTGGACGTAGGTCACTTTGATAGAATCATTATAATTTTTGTCTTCTCTCTACTTTAATTACTGCATTTACTACTGATTCTTGATAGGTGGTGTGCAAACCCAATTTGTGCATCATCAGTTTGGCACCGTCTATGGGAATCGACAGAAAACTCACTTCCATACACTTTCTCTATTTAACCAATGACGATCACTACCAGATCCATGAATCAGCCTGAGGATAACCAACCAAGAGAGTAGGAGGTTGCTCCTCCACCAACCAATCCTACCCCAAGTGTGCAACAGATGCTAAAGACCATGCAGGAGCCTGTGGCTCAGAACCAGCAAATCCTAAAACTAATGGTCAATGAGCAAGGAAGAGTACAACTTGAACCTCAAGTGAGAGGAGCTCCATGCCTTGGGCGTCAAGGAGCTCCCCACATGAGTGCTCTTCATCTGGGTGCACCACCATTGGGAGCCCCCTTGGGCGCCCAGCAAGGGGGAGCTCCCCATGAGGGACCTCCACCTCTTGCTTCCCACGGTGGAGATTCTTTTCTCCAAAAGCATGAGGGTAAAAACCAGAGCATGGAGTACAGGAGCCATTTTCATGACAATAAAAGTCCCGACAACCTTAGCCATTCAAAAGTGAACGTAGGTC
Organism: Ilex asprella; assembly: GCA_023539305.1. Taxonomy (NCBI): domain Eukaryota; kingdom Viridiplantae; phylum Streptophyta; class Magnoliopsida; order Aquifoliales; family Aquifoliaceae; genus Ilex; species Ilex asprella. The sequence continues at coordinate 37,799,670 of CM042186.1, read as the reverse complement.
ACCTTGACCAAATCACTATAATTCTTGTCTTCTCTCTACTTTAATTACTGCATTTACTACTGATACTTGACAGGTGGTGTGCAAACTCAATTTGTGCATCATAAAAAATAATTTTGTTTAAAGTTTTATTTTTGTCGAAGGGAAATATTAATGTTCTAGCATATGATTTTTGTCATATTTTACACTTGCATATAATCATTTTTTTTATTTTCTCTATAAAAGGCAACGATACTTGTTGTGATGATAGGGCATGAGAACCCCCCGGGGGGAGGGGGGTTGGCAAGTATCTCTCAATCTACTCAATGAAAAAGACTTGTAGCTAATGCAATATGAATAATCCCTTAAATGGAGGAAAGGTGTGCAATAAATGACCTAAAAAACCATTATGCAAAGTTGCAATAACAGAAATTAAGATCAAAATCTCCTCCAATACACTTTTTCTTCAATTCACTTTTTGGCACATCATCCACCACTAATGAGTGAGGGACTCACAATTAGTGAGTGAGGGATCCACTTGTATACAATGAGTCCAACTTGAAATGGATAGTAGATTATGTGTTAAGAAAAGAATTGAAGAGAGTATATTAGAGGGGATTCCACTCCCAAAACTTGTGTAAATAGTTTTATCCTCTATTTATTTTTAAGTCTTTGTCATTCTCATATGGAAGGCTGTCCTATGTAACTATGTAAGCTACTTTTGGTCTTACCACCTTTGTAGTGTGGGCCTATATCATAAAGTTTCTATTACTCTTCCTAATAAAGTTGCAATGAGCTATGCATATAATTTTTACTTGGCATACATATTATGTAAGAGTAATGCTACATGGACTTAAAAAGTAGACTTAAAAATTTGACTTGATAATCTCAACCATTGAATATGTAATAGGTCCCAATAAATGCTGGGACCTACAGTGAAATCAATGGTTGAGATTATCAAGTCAAATTTTTAAGTCTACTTTTTAAGTCCATGTAGCATTGCTCTTTATGTAAATGAATCATGTTATATTCTAGTTTGATTTGTTGTCATCTTCATGATAGTGAGTTAAATTCACGCCCTAATGATAGTTATAGGAAAAATATTACACTAATTGTTTGAAATTTTTATGAAGCGATGTTTCGATAACACTTATGTGAGACTAATTTAATGTTACTAGTAATAGTATGCTATATATGCTGGAGTGACATAAAGCTGGGCCTGGGGTGTTTGCATTGCTCTTCCTAACAAAGTAGCAAATTAAGAGCTATTATGCATAGATATAATTACTTTTAGGCATAGCTATGGTGTAGCTGGATGCCCCTTTCTCATGCTCATGTTTTGAGTTTTTAACTCTCTTTCACTATAAGAATTAGGCTCTTTTAGACAATTTTATTGTGGCAACACAGTCCCTTAAAAACTGGAGGTCTAGAGAGAAGTTCTCACCTTAACACCATGACACCACCTTTGTAGCCTGTGGCTATATCATAAATTCATGATAGTTTTGGTAAAAATCTAAATCAAATATCACTTTTTAGTTGGGATGTTTATGACACTTTTGCGATATTCTAGATAAGACAATAGTATGCTATGCTGGTGTGACATAGAACTAGTCCAAGGAAGTTTCTATTAGTCTTCCTAATAAAGTACAATGTGCTAGGCAATAACTTTTACTTCGCATACATATTTAAGTTAATGAATCAGGATATATTCTAGTTTGATTTGTTGTCATCTTTGTGATAGTGAGTTAAATTGACACCTTAATGACAGTTATAGGAAAAATATTACACTAATTGTTTGGGATTTTTATGAAGCGATATTTTGATAACATTTATGTGAGAATAATTTAATGTTACTATGCTATATATGCTGGAGTGACACAAAGCTAGGCCTGGGGTGTTTGCATTTGCTCTTCCTAACAAAGTTGCAAATTAAGAGCTATTATGCATAGATATAACTACTTTTAGGCATAGCTGTGATGCAGCTGGATGCCCCTTTCTCCTCCTCATAGTTTGAGTTTTTAATTCTCTTTCAATTAGGCCTTTTGAGTTTTGAGACAAGTTTTTTGTGATAATTATGTTCGCTGTCACAAAAAAATCTTATTTCGAAAAAAAATTTTTTTGTAGCAATAATACTTTTATACAAAGATTATTTACTGCTACAAATACTATTTGAGATAATAAATAAAACTTTTGTGATAACAATATTGTCACAAATTTTATTTTTTTTCAAAAACGTTTTTTTTTGTGACGGTAAACACAACTATTACAAAAAATTTATCTCAAAAAACTATAATTCTTGTAATATTTTTTTTTCGTTAATTTCTTCCCTAGTTTGTTTTTATCGCCAACAATAAACAACATAACACTCTCTTAACATATTAAAAAAATGTATTATCTTGTTTACTAGTTGAAATATTGTAAGTATCATTTAATATCACCTGGTGATTACTAAGTGAAATTCTAGAATGGATGGACAACCTGAAAATTCTTTTCCTTTGTGAGGACAAGGAATTTCAATCACTAAATGCAACAGCAATACATGCCCTTAGAAATATCAGCTCTAGAGAAGAATTCTCAGAGTCCCTTAAAAACTAGAGGTCTAGAGGGAAGTTCTCACCTTAACACAAGGACACCCCATAAGCACATTTCAGAACCCCTCAGAAACTCAAGTATAAATATCAAAACCCAGAACTTAGTCTCTTGTCACCACTCCTTTCTTCTCTACCCCCTCTTTCTCTCTCTCCCTCCCTCCCTCCCTGTGGTTACAGGACGTACCTCTAGTCCTGTTTCCACACCTTTTCTCTCTCATTTTTATGGTTCTTGTAGCCATAAGGGCGGGGCAGAACCTATAATCCTTTAATCACAGGGAGGGAGAGAGAGAGAGAGAGAAGAAATGGGTGGTAACCATGCATTTGTTTCTCTCCTTTTGCTCTCAGTTTCATGGGTGATTTGCTCTGCAACCTCCATTGATCAAGACTTTGGTCAGTGCATAGCCGCAAATTTATCAGGAAACCCCAACCCCACAGCAAATATCTTCACTCCAGACTCACCAACCTACCAATCTCGCTATGACGCTGCTCAGCAAAACACCAGATGGATCAACTCAACAGTCCCACTTCCGAAACCTGTTCTAATCTTAATGCCCTCCAGTGAAGCTGAAATCCAGGCAGCTGTTCTTTGCAGCAAACAAGTTGGTCTGCAAGTCAGAGCCAAGAGTGGTGGCCATGACTATGAAGGCCAGTCTTTCCTCTGCAAGCTTCCATTCATCATCATCGACCTCGTCAACTTTCGATCGGTCGAGATCAATGAGCAAGAAGAGACAGCCTGGGTGCAGACTGGTGCAACCCTAGGAGAGCTGTATTACAACATTGGCAACACGACACAGACCCTTGCTTTCCCAGGAGGGTTGTGTCCTAGTGTTGGTACTGGTGGTCACATTAGTGGTGGAGGGTTTGGTGTTTTGTTGCGAAAATTTGGTCTTGCGGCTGATAATGTCATCGATGCTCGGATAGTTGATGTCAACGGTCAAATTATGGACAGAAACGCAATGGGTGAAGACCTGTTTTGGGCCATTCGAGGAGGTGGAGGAGCAAGCTTTGGAGTCATACTTGCATGGAAATTGCAGTTGGTTCAGATTCCAGCCACTGTCACATATTTCAATGTTGGTTCGTTTGGAAACGAAAACGTCACAAAACTGATCACCAAGTGGCAGCAAACTGCAACACAATTACCCGAAGAACTCTTCATCAGAGCCATGGTGACAGTTAATAGGACAAGACAAAATAATGTGGTGATTGATCAGAAAATCAAAGTTAAGTTCGAGTCACTGTTCCTTGGAAGCAAAAGTGACCTAATTCCATTGCTGAACCAGAGCTTCCCTGAGTTGGAAGTGAAGCCAGAAGACCTCCAAGAAATGAGCTGGGTCCATGCAGCGGCATTTCGGCTAGGCGGTGGCGACGAGACGAAGTACACCCTGGACATGGTTCTACTCAACAGGACTGATATCTACAGGTCAAGTTACAAGGGAAAATCAGATTTTGTGACCACCCCAATTCCTCCAGAAGGCCTTCAAGGTATCTGGGACAAGTTATTGGAAGAAGATGTTCAGGTTTTAATGATTTTCGACCCTTTTGGTGGGAAAATGAATGATATTGCAGAGTCTGCACTTCCTTTCCCTCATAGAAATGGCACTTTGTACAACATTCAGTACTTGGTGAAATGGTACCATAACAATGAGACAACAAATGAAAACCATGAAAATTGGATGAAGGAGCTATATCAGTACATGACCCCATATGTTTCACAGTCTCCAAGGGCTACATATGTGAACTATAAGGATTTGGATTTGGGTACTAACCAGGTGGGCAACACAAGTTATGCTCAGGCTCAGGTTTGGGGTGAGACGTACTTTAAGGGCAACTTTGAGAGGTTGGCTAAAGTGAAGAGCATGGTGGATCCGAGCAACTTCTTCAGAAATGATCAAAGCATTCCACTTCTTCCTTCTGAGGGGACACAGCAATTCAATTAGAGAAGCCATGGCCTGAACATTGTGCTTGAAGGTTGTATATATAGCAGGTTTATGGTGTAAAATACAGGTTTAACCCATGAAACAACATGCAAAATTTGGTTATTATAATCTCAAGATTCTCAACACATGCATCTTATATGGACCTACACACACACACACACATTTATGTATCTATGAATGTATGTGTGTCTATATATATATATATATATATATATATATATATATATATATATAATTTACTATCTTCATATTCAACTTATGTTAAGCAATTCAATCTGTCATATACATTGGGCTAAATTTGTAACTTAACCCATTAATTAAGAAGATGTAAGCCCAAACCTAAGTAAAGAAAAATTATTAATGCTAAGGCTCTGGAGTGTCAAGGTGAATGAGATGGGATAAAGAAAAGTCCAATTACTTTATTCCGATTTCGTGAAGTATGAATCAGTAAATGAATACTTTATGAATGTAATTTTTGAGCCTTCATTGAATAATACAATTTAAAACTGTGAACGTAGCTCAAAATCATCAACATATTGTATAATACAAGTCCTAGAATTCACTCATTCTTCAATCTACTTCCAGTTTAGCATCAGTGCTTCTTTGAGGCCACTTTGTCCTATAGTAAACATTTTTTTTTTCAATCATATGACTGAAAAATTGAGTTCTATGGACTTGTAAGTTACAAAATCACAGCTTTTTTTTTTTCTATATTATACTACTTATATTTAGTCAAGTCATCAGATATGAACCGAATACGTAAGTATTTTGCTGATTTGATCCGATCCAATTATCCCATGAATTTGAAAAATTCAATTTATGTCTGAATCTATTAATTTTCGAATACGCAATCCGATTTGATTTATTACAAAAAATACATGTACAACAAAAAATTAACAATAAGAATTTAGATAATAAACTAAAAAAAGGGGGGAAAATGAAAACAAGAGGAAAAATTAGATAAAAACAAAAAAGTGGGTCTTACTAATATATTTTTTTAATTCGGATAAAATTATTATAAATCCATATCCAAATCCATTTAGACAACTCAAATAGGATTGGATTAATGGATTGAAAATTGGAAAAAACACCAATAAATCCTACTTTTTGTTACAAAAAAGAAGTCAGTCCTATCAAATTTGTACTTGAACAATCAAGTCCTACTTTTCCTAATTACTTCCAAAGAAGACCTTATTTTTACTATATTTCATTTTTATCCTTTTAATAGTAATTACAGAATCACCATTATTTTCTTTTAACTGAAAACACACAAAATAAGACAATCAAGGGTTTTATTTCAACCCCATTGACGATTGGGAAGAACATCAAGAAGGCTTTGGGAGCTCTCCAATTCTTGATTTTTTCAAATAAGTTAATTTAGTCTTTGTAGTTGAGGGATAAATATTGTTTTCGTGATGTCAAAACAACTAAATTTGTGAATCAAATCTATTACTTTGATATATATGTGTGTGTGTGTGTGTGTGTTTGCACAGTGATGGTACTACCTTATGAGCATGACCCTCATGAGATTCTTGAAAACTTTGAATATCTATCTATTTTTGACCAAAAAGTATGATCTTTTATTAAATTTCTACTTTTGTTTCGTCCTTGTGTGCACATTCATTTGAATGTTTAGTTCTTGCATGTGGTAGTTATCTTTGCTTTAAAAAAAAGGAAGAGTGGTAGTAATCAATAATTAAAAAATAAGAAGAGATATACATTATAAGAGAAGATGGCTCTTGTAGGTCACCACTTATTGAAATATGTGTGCTTATATTCACAAAGGTTCTAGTGTTGTTGTTAATTACTAATATTTTTCTTGTTTTGCTTATTACTAGATTGAAATTTATAAATGGAGTCCTATTTGGAGAAAAATTTATTTTGCTATTGTCATATTGGTGGTAAGATTAGCGTTAATGATGATAAATATGTCAAGTATGAAAGGTGGTTTGTGGGTTTGATGTAGTTAAGTTAATTGCATAACTAGTGTATCCGTTTAGGTGATCAAACATTATGCTAATTTAAGTGTTTAAGTATTATGTTGATTGGTTATGAGCAAATAACTAGGGTATGAAGAACTCGTATTGTCTCTGATGCCATGATAAAATATTTACATTTTTCAGGCTCTTGGTCTCACGAAAAAAATCTCACTCTTTGATTATCTTTTTTTCGATTCACAGATTTAATTATTTCTACTTCACAAAAATAAAATTAATACTAGAAGGATTAACGGAAATTTTGTAATTAATACTAAAGTAACCAAAAAAATAACTAAATTATGCAATTCTGTAATTAATAAAACAAAATTAATGGCAATTATGCAACTTTACAATTTTTTTTCGGAAGGAAAAATTGTATTGATCCAAAAAATATATACAAAATACAGGACCGTGTCCTTACAAAAACAATGGGTAGAACCTATTGTAGCAACAAAAAAACCAAAGAGGAGAGAAGCCATCCATGTAGGATTCCATTGAAAGTGTAGGCCATGAGCCCAACACCTCTAACAACATGTCAAAGTAAAAAACCAGTCATGTTGACAATTAGCCAAACAAGATCAAGCACCCACGGGAGAAGAAGAAATTCCCCTCCAAAATAGGGATGCGTTGGCAGTGAAGAGAATGGAGGTTGCAACCAGAGAGCAAAAGAGATGGAGCAAGAACAGCCGGGAGAACAGAATGCAGCAAGCAAAAAGATGAAAACCACCCCAAATGAACAGTCCAGCAACACTCTAGAAACAACAAAGGACACTAGTTGAAGCATGCGAACAGCCTGTAAAGCAACCCAGATCCAAGCACCAAAGAAGTACTGCAAAACAGCCCAACAACAAGCAGATCCAGAACAACAAGCAGACCCAGTCACAAAGGCAAAACAGGTCAGCACATCGAGTAGACCCAGATAACAAGCATACATCCCCAAGCAACCATACAACCGTCGACAATAAACAACACAACCATCTACGCCCATGGCAGCTAGCACAGACCAAGGAAAAACTAGTCCAACACAACACCGAAGCATAACCCAGCACAAAACCATAAAGGATGAGAGTAGAGCACAAAAAATTCAAACAAGAACAGAGGAAAGGTTCCAATGATGTACTAAGAGGAGGTTCTGGTGGTTAGCCTTGAATTTAAGATGAGAAAGTCTTTCTCTGATAGTTGACCGAATTCTGAAAAGCAATCTTTGTTGAGATGTAACCCGATTATTAAAAATTCTATCATTCCTCTCCCTCCATAAGTTGTAAACAGTGACAGATAGGCAGAGCTTGAGGAGAACAACCTTCAAAGAATTACCTTTCCAATTATCACTTGCCCAGGCAATGAAGACATTCCATTGAAGAGCTTGATGAGGCTGGAAACATCGCTGCAACAGCTGATTCCAAATACCAAAAGCATAGGGACAATCAAAGAACAAATGATTATGAAATTCTAGGAATTTATGACACAAGGAGCAAGTGGAGTCCACCTGTGGAGCATAAGAGGAGATCCTATCCATAGTACTTAATCTATTTCTGATAGCCAACCAAAGAATGAGACTCATTCTAGATATAAGATGTCCATACCAGACCAGATTGTATCAAGGAACTTCAGGATGTCGGGTCCGAATGATGTTCCATGCAGATTCAGTAGTGAACCTGCCATCCGACTTGGGAATCCATTTGACAAGGTCATCTTTTGTAGAATCTGGTGAATAATTGGGCATAGAGCGACTAAGATCATCCAAGACCCTAGATCTACCTACAGGCCATACCCAATGATTGTTATCAATGATAATAGATACTTTGGCATCCTTAGGAAGTCTTGATGAGTAGAAGATGTGTTGATCCCTAGCACCCAATAAAGGCCCACTCGGGTGCCAATTGTCAAACCATAGAGAAGTATTAGAACCATTCCCTATAATGTGCACCAGGTGAGGTTTGATGAGGTCCCTGAGCTTGAGCATTTGGATCCAATTCCAGGAGCTAGACTGAGATGGTTTTGCCTCCCATAAACTTTTACCATGTAAGTGATAAGAATGAATCCACATACACCACATATTTTGTTTATCCGTAAAGAGTTGCCATAAATACCTGAGCATTAAAGCTTCATTAAACTGGCTCAGGTTCTTTATACCTAAACCTCCCTCCTCTTTAGGCTTACAAACATCGGTCTAAGCAACCTTAACACCTGAGTTGTTGAGCTCAGTACCCTTCCACAAAAATCTTCTTAAAAGCTGTTCAACCCTGTCAAGAAGCTATTAGGGAAGTTTCAGATGAGAAGCCCAGTGAAGCTGTAAGCTAAACAACACCGAGTGAATCAATTGGAGCCTTCCTGCATAAGACAAGCTTCGATTGGTCCAATTACTGATCCTGACTTCTGTATTCTCAAGGAGAGAATAATAATGGGCAGCTTTAAGCCTAGAAGAAATAAGGAGGAGACCCAAATATTTGATTGGCAATTCCCCCACCTCAAACGGAAAAACCGTCTTTATAGAGACCCTCTTCTCATCGCTGACAGAAGACAAAAAAATATTACTCTTCCTGGGGTTAGCTTGAAGACCAAACATATGCTGGAACAAGTCCAAGCCTTCCTTGAGTAAGCTAGCAGGCCTGGTATCCCCAAAACAACAAAGGAAGAGATCATCAGCAAAAGCAAGTTGGGTTAGTTTAATCTTTTTGCATCTCCAGTGGAATTTAAAGCCCTGACAGGTAGAGATGAGGTGATGGTTGATAAGAGTGAGAACTTCTATGGCCATAACAAAGAGATAAGGGGAGAGAAGGTCTCCTTGTCTAATGCCCCTGGAACTAGAGAAGAAACGAACCAGTTCACCATTAAGGTTAATCGAGAATTTGGGAATAGAGATGCAGGTTTTGATCCATGATATAAGAATAGGGGGAAAATTGATGGCCTCCAAAATATCAAGTAAGAATTCCCAGTTCAAAGTGTCATAAGCCTTCATGAGGTCAACCTTCACAGCACATCTGGGAAAGCTGCGAAAGCATTTTGGAATAAAATCACTAATTGCCTTATTTTGTGGGATTTCAATTAAAAGAAAACTATGACAATTTTGTAATTAATATTAAAAGGGTTAAAATGGGATATAGTGAAAATTAGGACTGCCTTATTTTGTGGGTTTTCAATTAAAAGAAAACAATGATAATTTTGTAATTAATATTAAAAGGATTAAAATGGGATACAGTGAAAATTAAGACTCCTTTGGAACTAATTAGGAAAAGTAAGACTTGATTGTTCAAGTATAAATTTGATAGGACTGAATTATTTTTTAGGACAAAAAATAAAATTTATCATTGTTTTTCCCTTGAAAATTTAATTCATATTCGCTTAACAAATTTGAATTCAGATTGAAATCCGGTCCATTAACAGACGTATTTATAGGCATTCAATGATGGGAGGAGATTAGAATCTCATTCGTCCCGACGAGGAGCACTTTGCCAATAGGAAAAAGTAGTTGCCATAAATGATGCATAAGAGCAGAAGTTTGTAAAGAAATTAATGTATGTTATAATGCTGATCATATTGTTTGAACACTCTACTCTTGATGTTATACATAGCTATAGAACTGGGAAGCCCATCATGGGTTAAGCACAACAGGTAATTCTCCAGAAATGGTCTGTGAAAAGCTGCCCAAGTGCAAGCCATTTCCTCCAGCAACCAGACTCGTCCGCCCTCTTCCACAAGCTCATCAGGTAGGCATAGTTGAGCCCAACTGAGCACCTTCTCCTTGTGCACTCTTCTTATATTGCATCAATTCTAATATCAGAACTAAACTGACCTCTTGAAGGATAAGAAATCAAGGTACCATGGTGGAATGGAAGCCTCTAAACTTCGAGTTTGAAGGATTTGAACTTGTATAGAAATCTATTAGAATAACTGCACTGACGACTTTTATGTCTTCTTTTCATCTCCTTAAGTATCAACCTGTTATAACCGAAAATGAAGGCTGAAATGTGCATACTAAATTGATAGAAAACTGAACACCTGCATGGAAATGCTGCATATGAAAATCAAACCTTTGATGCAAGGGAGATTTTTCTGTATGACTTCATTTATCTTTTCTGGAAGTTAAATGTCTTGATTGAAAAGGCAAAGATGAATCCAAATAGCACAGCTATTCCGACGATAATGATTGCAACATTTGGCACAAAATCATGTTTGAACCCAAAGTAACTCCTTATAAAATGTTCCACAGTTTCGTGTGTGTCAAGCTCATCTTTTATGTCTCCAAACTGTGAAGAAACTAATCCATACAAGGTCCAAGAGACAGGGCAAATGTAATAGTACCATCTCCACCACGCTGGAATTCTCTGTTATGAAGGACCAACAAAAGGAAAAATGGGGGGGGGGGAGTAAGTTTTAGTAGTACAGAGTTGAAATCACATTTTGTAAAGAGATTTATACGAAGTATTGTATCTTACGGTCAGGGGAACAATGAATCCAGAGAAGAGGTTCCATATTGCAACGAAGGCTGATGAAACTATGGCAGCAATACTATGGTTCGGAGTCACTGCCACGAGCATCATCCCATACAATGCGTAATATAATAAAGTGAAGTACATGAAGAAAAGATACCAAAAGAACTTGGTAACTGTCCACTCAAACCCAATCATGGCATAGACTATGACACCATAGATGACTGTTTGTATGAAAATGTAGGGCAACTCAATCACAATCTGCATAACAAATAAGTTGGTTGGAAACTTATTGAGAAAATTGCATGAATGCTTGAAAATGTCTTACGATTTCTTTTGAAAGTGAGCCAAATTTTTGTATGCACAAGTCACAGTCACATTTACTATACCAATAATTTCCCAGATTTGGATCTCCTCCATTGCACTATCCCACAATTTAGCTCAAAAGTTAATTATCCGCTATGAATTCAAGTGGGATCCACTATATATGAGTGGGTCCCATGAATACACGGTGGATAATCTAAAAGTGTACCGAAGGAAATTTGTAAACTTTTAACTCGTCAAACACCAAATTGTTTGTAGAATTGCCAAATATAAGACTGTCATGCTATTCGCATAAACAAGTGACTTACCTGTCCAAAAGAATAAGGCAAAGCAGAATACATTCCGGCGGCTCTTTCCCTGTAAAAGACTGTTCTCTCTATAGCAACAATGGGCTGCACTGATATACAGTTTTGTGCACCGAGAAATAAAACAGCAGTGTACATAGTTCCCATTGCATTGAAGAGATCTTGCTGCCTTCTCCTGAAACTCAAAAAATAATATCTGAATTAATTGAGGGACTGAAAAGGGGGAAATTTTGTTGAAAAAAATTATTTTTGGATTTCTCAATCTATTTACCTTTTGGAGCCAAGATCCCAGAACATTGTCCCAAACATCAAAGCTGTGAAAGTAGTGAAGAGAAGTCTCACTGCATTGTAAGGCGGGTTTCTCCAATATGACCAATGTTGTTTCCATAGGCAAGCCATACATTGTCTGAAGAAAGATTGCGAGTACCGAGTAGGGAAATGCAAATCTTTGCAACCTGGTGCAGGTATACCGAGTTCCTTGATCAATGTTTTGTTTCTCCTGAATCATTCATCTAAGAGTATTAATCAATATAGTTCAAATATACAATTACTCCAAGATGTTGAACTCTGACCCATTGTTGCGAATTCTTTGCATCTTTTCATCAATCTTCTACATTTTGATATTCTTGATTTTGACCATTATAACAATTGTGAACTTAAGATTTGATCTAAACAGTTTGAAATAGAAGTTCAAATTCGAATATAATTCTCATGGCCCAACCTGTACAGTTCTGAGTTCTTATATACTTTGGCAAAGTTAATACCAAGAGCTGCTTCTTGGGCATCTGAAGTCACCTCCAACATCCAAGTTGCCGGATTATAACCATCTCTTATCTTAATAACTCCATCGACTCCCTTGAGAAAGCATACGTTGATGTTTTTAGTATTTCAGAGGAACATAAAGCGAAATTTTGATGATCTTATGTAGTTATCAGCCTCACCTCAAAATATTTGATCAGCTTGGAAGAATGGAAGCCTATTGGGCCAACATATATTTCTTCACCTCCTCTTTTCAATAAGAGTAGCTGCGGGACAAAGCAATGGTAATTTTATTTCCTTGACAAACTTGAAAAAAAAAACTTCTGGATGTTCAAGTTTGAAAGATCATCCACCTCATCAAAAGCATCAAATATATCAATGCTTGGCTGATGGATGGTGCACACCACGGTTCGACCTGTATCTACTGTGTTTCTCACTGTTCTCATCACAATTGCAGCAGCCCTGGCGTCTAGTCCTGAGGTTGGCTCATCCATGAATATTATAGATGGGTTAGCCACCAGCTCAACCGCAATCGTTAGCCTCTTGCGCTGTTCGGTTGAAAGGCCATCAACACCGGGCAACCCAACAAGTGCATCCCTTAACGGGGTTAGCTCCACAAGTTCCATGACTTCCTCAATGAACATCTGTAATCCATTGGTAAGGTTTACATTCGAATGTTAAAGCCCACAGAATCTGGAGATATGTTAACTCTAGCAGAATTTAATGATTAGGAGTCACCTTCTTGGTTCCACTGTCCACTTCAGGAGGCAACCGAAGCCATGCAGAATACTGCAAGGACTCATAAACTGTTACCTGAGGAGAGTGAATATCATTTTGCTCACAATATCCTGCTATGCGAGCAAATGTTTCTTGCTTCTTTGGGTACCCTGATATTGTGATCGTTCCCTCAATATATCCACCCGTTTTTCTACCAGCCAAGACATCCATCAGAGTTGTTTTACCAGCCCCACTAATACCCATTAAAGCTGTAAGCACTCCTGGCCTAAAAGCACCACTTACACCTTTCAGAAGTTCCAGACGGTCTTCAAGAATACCCTGAGCTTTCATTTCCTACCATGATAGTAATATTCTCAAAATGTGTGAGCTATTGAGAACTCATCATAATTTTAGAAAATCGGGAATTGACAAAAGGAATATGATCAAAGTCAACTTTAGCAACATAAGGTTTGGGGCATACTGTTCTAGATTTATAAAAGATGCAACAATATCATCAAAACACCAACAAAATTCTCACTTGAGCTCAAAAAAGTGATACTATTGATCACCTGTCAAATAAAACCCAAAGATACCTGTGGCATATCTACTGCATATTTGATATCACCAAAAGTGATGTAAAGGGGTTCAAAAGGGAGATGTTGTAGAGCCATTCCTTGCTTCCTGGTAGGATCAGCCTCGCCAATGCTGCCCACACTTGATGACCTTGACCTGGACGATACGGTTTTCTGAACTTCATTTATCCTTTCTGCATATTTCAGTTAAATTGGTAGGCACCCCCTAAGTTCACAAATATAAAAACTTGAACTTTTTGAGGCTGATGTTTGGAACTATGGCAGTACTAGAGTGAACACAAAGGACACAAATCAAACTGTACTAATTTAGAACTAGACAATCATACACAACAAAATACATGTGACACGACAAATAATAATAATGTCATCGCTTAACCGCTCTTATCACTTACATTCAGCTTTACCTAAACTTGCACACAATATATAGGAACCAAAGTCCCCTTATATGCCCATGAAAGAGTCTGTTTATCACCGACTTGAAACACCTGGAGATAATCAAGAGATTAAGACACCTGCATTAGAGTGGGTAAAGATAACTTCTAAAGTGCACCGCTGTTTCAGAGCCAGAACTTGGCTGAGATATTTTTCTACAGAACTATCTGGAGACTGATCTTGTAGAAAGAAATACATAGAAAAAAGTGATGATAAGATTTCAGAAAAATCTGCAGAATCGGTGGTGACTCTCAGCACACCTCCCAGTGCCGACTCTCCAGTTTAGTTTAGTGCCCACGCAGTCATACTGAGCTACTTTAAAAACTTTGAAGGCCTGCCATTTGGTCATCTATTTTTCTTTGAAGCACCTCATTCCCCTCTGGGATACTTCTCAAACAACGTTGTTTCTGTGATGTTGTTTTCTTCAGGGAAAGCAGCATTTGCATATTTTCAGTTGGGATTTCATTGTTCTGGATGATCTCTTGATTGATGATACACTTTTCTCAATCTGTTCTTCCGTCGAACTCCTATGATATACAATTCTTCGCCATGGACTCGCTAATTTTTCTAGTGTCTTCATCGAACTAGGCTTAGGCTTTTATCAGCATTGTTCATTCCTCAGACATCTCCAAACTTGGAGGTGGTACTTCTTCTCATGCTACTTCCTACAGATTCTCCTATAGTGTTCAACTACTCTCTTCAACAACATTCCCAAGGATCTAATAGCAAAATTTTGTTGCATAATTAAATTTTCATAAAATATTAAATAATAGACAAACCTCCTTGTTCGGTAGATATTAGTTCTCCGGTCTTGTTAGCATTTCTCTCAGCCAAGGTTTCTTCCGGCAGAACTGCCTGAGGCTTCCCAAATGCTACATCAGATCACCACATATATGTTGATAAGTAGACCCCCGTAGATTAGTGCAGTTGAATGTTGTTATATACTTACGGTTGAGATAAGCTAGAGCCAAAGTACAGAGAAAATTAAATAGCAGAACATATCCAATCAGAGCTCCTACTCCAATCCAATACCACTGTGCTTCTGGAAACAGTGCACGAGACTTCAGGACTAACAGTCCCAATGGTTCTGTGGAATTAGGAGGAACCTGTAAGATGAACACTTCCATTAGGTTCTGGTGATATTACCCATAAAATCCATTTCCCAATTCTTTTTTCCTTGTTAAACCCATATACTGAAAAATCATGCTTACATGTCTCCAACTCTTTCCAAGGAATTCATTCACAGCTATGGCATTCTGCCCATACATCACAGGTGAGATCCAGTAACCCCATAACCACCATTTCTTCACATCATCTGAGGGGCAAAATCATTTCTTACAATGTAATGTCCTTACATCACCAAGAAATATATGTATCTGTATGTGTGTGTGTGTGTGTATAGTTCTATTAGATTCACACTTTTTACCTCGTGACAGAATGAATCCACCCAGCACAAGAAATACAAGTATTGCAAATGTGCCAAATGTGTTTGCAACTATGATGTTCCTCCCTACTGCTCCTACAAAGCGGAACATTCCTGAAGCCAGCTGATTAATGCATAAAAGTAGAAAGAATTGTCTGAAAAACCTGCATTTATGAACATTTTTAAGATTAAAAACCTGAACAATTTTAAATGTATAAAAGAGGTTACGATTCATTACCTTCCTAAGTCTGGATCAAATCCTATGACATAATAAGTCATGCACACCCAAATGGCAACTTCACCAAGAGAGACTGGGATCTTAAGGATCCATGTGGGCAGAGAGTATGCCCAAGCAGGAAAGAAGAGGAGGTCCCGTTGCTTGTAAAATACTGGAAGTTTCATAATGCTCATCGCAAGCTCGGAGAATCCGTTAAATAAAATTATGACGACCACGTAAAACAGAGCACCCATGAAAATCCCACCATCTGTTACCGTTTGCCTGGGCATCTCACTTCGTAGGAAGACTGTCATTGCTATGAAAGCCATGAAAATAAGCTGAAAATATGAAATACAACCATTAGTTTTTATTTTGGTAACTTGAAAGGTTTAAGCAACTCAAAATTTCAACTGTTTAATGTATCATATATAAGGACTTGATGCTTTTACATGCAACTTACTTGTGTTATCTTGAATATGTAGACAAATGAGTTCCTTTTCATAAGCAAGTATTCTCTAGATATGCAGGCCTTCAATAGTTCTTTCTTGCTAACACCATACTTCATAGTGGTTAGAGCAGCAGGGTGGCTCTTGGCTTTGTCATATGGAACAGCAAGCTCATCACCTAGTTTCTGGCCAACATGAAATGACTGAAATGCTTCTGCAAATTCTCTGACACTCACAAAGTTATAGGGTTTATTGCTGCACGCCCAATATTGCTCTTGATCTTTTCTTGATATCACCTATGGTTCCCAACCAAAAACATGTTAATAATTAGTCCCCACACTTAACAATATGAGAAGGAAAATGTATCTGAAAGCTTCAATTACTTCTTGTAAGAAGTCTGCAACTCCTTTCCTCTCAGGACATTTGAAGCCCATGCACTCAAAGAACTCTAGCACATTTTCACGGGGACCTTGATACATGATTTGGCCATCTGACAGAAGAATTATGTCGTCGAATAGGTCATAAGTTTCTGGTGCAGGCTGAAGCAGCGAAATTAAAGCAGTTGCTTGAAGAATGTGGATGGATTGCCTGATTGAATTAACAATATGAAAAGTTGTTGAGCTGTCCAGACCAGTTGATATGTCATCCATGAAAAGTGCTGTTGCTGGCCCAACTAGCATCTCCCCTATATCATATTTGATAAGAAAAATTCAGACTAATTAACTAAAGCACATAGTGACAAGGCCAATGGAAAAATTAATTACTCTAAATGCTTCAAAATTCAGGAATTTACCCAAATCAAAAGAAAATTTCTAGAAGGCATCTTCATTAAAACTTGGATAACAAATAAACCAGTTAAAAAATATTTTGGGGTGTGTGTTTCTTCCAATTATACAATGAGCTGCTTTGTGCTTTTACCTGTTGTTAGTCGCTTTCGCTGCCCTCCAGAAATACCTCTTATCATTTCATCCCCCACAAGGGTATCAGCGCATACTTCAAGTCCCAAAATCTGCAAATTGTTGAAACAGAAACAGTAGATATTCACATATCTTACCTCAATACAATTCCACTATATTAGACTAATTTCAAATAGGTACCTTGAGAATATAATCAGTTATAACACTGGTCTCCTGCCCTTCCAGTGATGCAGCCTGTAGGGTTAAAAAAAGTGAAGCTTTTTCAGAGATTTAAAGAGGACAAAAGACAGGATGCAAGCATGCATAGAATACTTCCTCACCTTCATGAAAAGATCAAGATCAGGATCTGGCTTGATGTTTGCTTCCTTCTCTCTCCTTGCTAATTCGGACAACATTTCTTCACATTTTTGAATTCAGATTGACTAATTTAGCACTAAATTACTAAGAAACACGACTTAATCTGTCAGAATATGATAATCTTACTGACCATAACGGGTTCCAACTCCTTGACATCTAGCTGAAAAAGCCAATGTTTCTCTCACCGTCATCTCCCCTATATGAAGATCATGCTGACTCACATAAGCAGATGTCCTTTGTGGAACAAACTCATCCATTCCATGGCCGTTATAGGTTACTCTCCCTGAAACCTTTAGTTTAAGTAAGTACAGATACCAAATTGTAACTTGAAACAATTTTCCAGCCAAAATAATTGAATACATTAGATTTTTGTTTCCTTACTTTAAGATCTGAACCAAGTCGTCCAGCCAAGGCTAGCAGCAACGTTGTTTTTCCAGAGCTTGGTGGTCCTAACAGCAATATCATTCTGTGAAAACAGTATTAGTAAAATGAGAAATGTGATTTTCTTAAGTTTGGGGCCTTTGGGCATGACGAAAAAGGTTGTTTAATAGGTGTATTATAGACAATTAAGAAGTATTGTCTTCTCACCTGCCGGGCTTGATGATTCCACTGACATCACGAAGTACTGGTAAGGGTTTCTTCCTACTTGGAAGAATATGAAGATAATTCAAGAATCCCTAGAGAGAAAGAGAGAGGGATAGATTTCAGAGTGAGTTTAATGTGAAGATAGATGTCAGCACACTGTTAAGTGAATTACCTCATATAAATTGACAGAGAAGTTGCACAGTGTGGGCAGTGCTCTACCGCCAACATAAGCTTCTGCATCCACATTTAAACGTTCGAACCGGACTTCAATAGTGGGAAGAGAAATTCCAACTCTGTGTTAAACAGAAACAAAAAAAGGTAAAAAAGTTCAGATTCCTGGATCAGTTTACAAGGTAAAGACGCAAACTTCGAATGTTCCTGTTGGGATTACCGATCAATGCGTTCCTTGAGCTTTAACAAGAACTTCTCATTATCTTCGTCTGCAATTTTCACAAGCCTTTCTATCAGATTCTTTCTATCTCTTAGTCCAAGACTCTTTATATCTATTTCTCTTGGTTGGCCCTCTTCTCCAGCCAGTATGCCCCTCCTTATTCGAAGATAAGTTGGCAATCTCTCAAGGGCAGCCCATTTCAGTGCTTCTTCATCGTCTTCTTCTCGAGTAGACCTTGAAAAAACGTCTCCTGTGTTCCTCCATAAGCTAGAACTATTTAAACGTGCACTACCAACTCTCAATATACTGCCACCTTCCATTACTACCGTGTTAAGCTGCAGAACTCAGTCGGACAAAAACTCAAAAGTTTTTCTAGAGTTCCTTTGAAAACTAAGTGACTTCTTGAGCTTCATTCTTAAACTCTTATATCTAAAGCCCCAAAGGGTATATTCTGCTCTCTCTCTTTCTTCCTCTGAAGGGATTACTAGTAACACACACATGCATGCATCTATCTTTCTCTGTTTGATATGTTATTGGTTTACAGAGGGTCTTAGAGTTTGTGAGGAATTAGCTGTGAGAAAAGGATACAGAGAGATTCTGACATAAACAGCGTACCTAACATCAAAGTGCTGGTGGGTATTTGATGTTGGAGCTACTGGAATGACTAGTCATAGAGTATTAACTTAAGAAATGGATCAAATGATTTGAAGTGGGGACTAAATTGAGTTCTCTTAGGTCACCAACTTTTCTATGCTATAATCACACATGGAGTAGCATAAGTGAAAAGAAACAAACACTAAAGAATCAGTAATACTTTTGTTTAACTTAATCATCCATTATCGAGGAAAGAACCAATCAATCACTATAATACTGATAAATCCATACGATCAAACACTACGTTTATTGACAAAAAATCTGCAATTATTAATTCACCCCAAGCCGATTGTTTGTAATCTTGTGCAGTACAGTATTCTCCAAAAATGCGCATTATAGAAAGGTAATGTAGAAAAAAAGATAGCAGAAAGTTGGTAGAAAAACAAATCTTCTACTTTACAGCGATGAGGAAAGTAGGTACAGCAATACTCGCACTTTCCCACCACAGCTCGTGTGACAGACAAATCCACAAGCTAGATATCAGTGAGAATTTTTTCCTTTTCCTTTTGGTTTCCCGTCGATCAAACAGCTTAGGCTTTCGGTGGATGAGTTCCATAATGTTATTCATTTGCTCTGTAACGGATTTAAAGGCGCGAAAAAAGTTGGAGGATAAAATACACTTTGTCCCCCTAAAGTATGTGCCTAATTCTTATTTGGTCTTTAAACTTTTAATTATAACAGTCAAGTTTTTAGAGTTCTAATTGAGGTTCAATTTAGTTCCTCAACCAAACTTCATTAAATTATTATGACAAAATTGTCTTTCGTAACCAACACATGACTTAGGTAAAAAAATATATATTTGTCTCGTGAAAAATTTGTTACTTATAGTCTTAAAAATCTTACTTTATTGCTTTTGTTCTTGGGAATAAATGTATTTAAGACTGATATTTTTTGCTCGACAAATATACCCTTACATAGGGCTGTCAATTTTTGACACGACACGTTAACACGACACGAACCGAACACGAAATAAATGGGTTGAACACGAAATTAAATGGGTCAATGGATAAAAATGGGTCAACACGTATAAACACGAAAAAAGTAGGTTGAGTTCATGTCGAAATCAGGTCAACCCGATTTTGACATGATTAACCCGTATATTTTAAATAGGTTAATATAATTCGACCCGAACCCGACCTACCCATTTCATACCCGTTTAACCCATTTATCCAAATATATAAAAATAACAAAAACATGTTTTTTTCTTCATGTTTTTGATGGATTAAATCCATTTAATTGGAAATGCATGTTAAGAATTGGTTTTTTTTTGCTTCTTGTAATTCTTTAAATTTTATTCAATAAAATCTTTTGATTTTTTTAAAGTTGTTAAACAAATAGAATTTGATATGTGGGTTAAACAGATCGGGTTAAACAGGTTAAGCATGTTAGCATGTCGTGTTATGTGTTAACTCAAACCTGACATGTTTATTAAACGTGTTAAACATGTCAGGTTCGGGTAACACGTTTAATAGCCAGGTCAGATTAGTGTTTACACATTTCGACACGTTTATTAAACATGTCAGGTTTGTGTTTAAGAATTTTTGACACAAACCCGACACGAAATGACACGACACGACACGTTTGACACCCCTACTCTTACAGACAAGTCATGTGACATCTTTCTGGAACTAATACATAAATCTAGATGAAATGATTGGATTGAAATTCGCTTAAAATTTTAAGAATGTAACTGTATCAATTATAATTTTAGGGGCCAAAAAAAAATTATGTGCATACTTTAAAGATATAAATTATAAATAACCCAAAGTAAAACATGTAAGCACTAATCATCGAAAAATAAGGTCAAAAAAATTAAATGTAAGTAAGATTTACTATAATCAAAGGTTAAAATATAAATTGAAAAATAAATTATTAGATTTAAACCTTTGAATTGTCATTATACTATATGCAAATAGAATGATCTATTTTATTATATAGATCTTTTGAATATATTCAAAATTTTTGTTTCTTTTCATGAGAATTGACATCATCATGTATGCAAAAGAGGGTTTGGAACTATAACTCTACTTTTTATTTAATAAAAACTTGGCATGTGTAATTTTTTTTATTAATAAATGTAAACTATTTTTTATCACCAAAAAATATTTAAAATATCTATAAAACCAAAATTAATGATAAGTTTTTATGAAAAAAGAGTCACATTTTTTAAAAAAGAAACCATAAAAGTTTGATATTTTCAATTAGAGAAGGAGAGAGATTTGTATTTATTTTAGAAAGTTTAGGGTTGTTCACCTGTCGGACTAAGGTTTTTTGACAATAAAATTAAAATTGTTATCGAGTTGAGTTTGTCCTTACTTTAATTGAGTTTAGTGTTATTTTGACTAGATTCGCATGTAGAATGATATTAAAAAATTTAATCCAATTGAATTTTTTATTTTTTATTTTAAACATGTTTGAATGAATTGAATCTTAAACTAAATCTAAATCTAAATCAACCTCAAATTCTAAAATCTTTTTATTGAGTAGTTGTTGTCACTCAATAAACTACCGTTTATTACATTTAGTGGCATTTTTTTTTTTATAGTGTAGTGACTAGTGAGAGCTGC
Source organism: Ilex asprella (assembly GCA_023539305.1). Classification (NCBI taxonomy): domain Eukaryota; kingdom Viridiplantae; phylum Streptophyta; class Magnoliopsida; order Aquifoliales; family Aquifoliaceae; genus Ilex; species Ilex asprella. The sequence goes on along the minus strand of CM042186.1, from coordinate 37,778,070 downwards.
TGGATCTAATCAAAGAAAGAGAGAAAAGGACAAGCACCAAAGTAAACAATTTCACTAGGCAACAAGATTGTCTCAGTGTATGATGATCTGTCCCATGTTTACAGATTCGCCAATAGACATGCCAAGAATATATGTTGGTCAATAGCAGCCGCAGGCAGAGATATTTTGAGGACTAAAATAAAAATAATAAATAAAAGTTTTTTATTTTTAAAATAAATAATAATTTTGATATTTAAATTTTTAAAATACAAAAATATTAATTAAGTTTTATATTCAACTTTTCATTATCATATTGGAACATTATGGTAAACAAGAGAGAAAGAGAATAATTGAAAAATTATAATAACTTACGTAGTGTTTGGTAACTCATAGTTTTTGTTTTTTTTTTTCATTTTATGGCAAAAAAAAACATGTTTGGGGAATATAAAAAGATTATTTTATTTTGGAAACAAGACTAAAATATAGAAACATTCAAAAAGATTTTTTTGAAAACATAAAAAAAAACAAAAAAAATAAGCACGCAAGGATTTAATGAGGTTTAGGTTTCGATCCTCCTTAGCAACAAAAGGTGAATTTTTTTGCTTGACTATAAAAGGTCATCTCTGTCTATCCCTTTCACACCTCTGTCGACTCTCTCTCGATGCCGAAGACGAAGCCAAAGCAGAAAGATTCAGACCCCATCGCCATCGAAGGATCGGGTCGCCCTCTCTCTCTCACAGCTCTCTTTTTCTCTCAATCTTTTCTATTTTGATAGTGGTGATGAATTTTGGAGAGTGGTGGTAGGATTGGGCGGCGAGGAGTTTTCGAAGATGGAGGTGGGCTTGAGTGATGTTGGGTTGGGTGACGGAATTTCAGTGATGGTGGGTGGCTGTGGGTGATGGGAATTGGGATGGATTTCAAGGGTGGTGGTGGGTGGCTGTGGGTTTCGGGGATGGGG
>CM042186.1:37730289-37772133 GCA_023539305.1 Ilex asprella | reverse complement strand
GTATATATATATATATATATTTAAATTTAAATTCATGAAATATAAAATATAAAATATAAAATTCAAATTTGAGTTCAAGTGATTGTTAAAAAAAATTTATATTTGACTATTCGGATTCGAATCAAAATCTGATTAATTGCTCACAAGTCACAAATCGTGAATGATGTGATTTTCGACCACATTTTATGTAAACACAACGCCACCTTAACTTCAACCACAAAATTTCACCTAAACTACTGAAAGATGGCTATGGCTTAATTACAGGGACACCTCTAGTGATTTTTGAAATATCACTACAATCCCCTATAAATTTTTTTCTTTAACGGAGAATATAAGTATACACATAAATATTCTTGGGCAATTTTCATTTCAATTTCATCAATTCAATATTCAATTCCATCAATTCAATACTAAACATTCAATTTTAGTAAATTAATACTAAATTAATATTTTAATTTAAATAATAAACCTTTAATTGATGAAATATGTATAGTAGAGGCTAACACCAAATTAATATTAAATTTTCATTAATTTGAAATTTAATTTTATCAAAATTGAGTTTTATTTTCATCAAAATTACATTCAATTCAATCAAATGAACATTCAAATATTTAATTTTTTATTTTATCCAAATAATATTCAATTTTATCAAATTAACTCCAAACTGATCTTCTATTTTATCAAATTGGCATTCAATTTCTTCAATATAACATTAAATTTTATTAAATTAATACTAAAGTAACATTTAATTTTTAACTAATTAACATTCAATTGATGAATGAGATTGCATAGTGAGGTTGAGAGCGAGAGAGAGATGTGAGTTCTGCTGATGACTTTGTGCCAATGCTGGCCAAAGGGAGCATTATCCCACCCTGAAAACACTAGGCTTATCGCATTTTGACATTTATCTTTCTGGAAATTTGTAAGTATTAGATATGATGTAATTAAATAATAAACGTATTATCTTATTTTATGAATTATTTACTTCTTCTTTTTTTCCCGAAGCTTGTTAAAGTGTCTGGTGCCTACCCAAAAATCATTTTTTAGCTCTCTTCCTATACTTTAGAAGGTATATTCGCTAATATTATCACTTTTGGACTTGTTAGTAACATTTCTCGCAGTATGTGAAACGCACATATAAATTATAGGGGGGGATGACAGTAATATTTAATTAGTACATTTTTAGGGGGTAGCAATTAAATTTACGCACTACTTCACTAAAGTCAAATCCTCCACTTAGAGGGAGGATTCATGCTATGCCTTCAAACCCACTTCGCCTTATAAGATACGAATCGATGAAGGCAAGTACTATTTGTATTTTAATTTAAAAACTTGGTACAAAGACTTAATCAATAATAATTATTAGATTAAAAATAAATTTTATCCAACAGTACAAATTATAACTCATTTAATGGTTACAACGAGTTCCGCCCTTAAATTAGATTATTGTAACATTGTTAATGTATAGAATCGGGACACAATACTCATATTTTTTTTTAAAAAAAAAAGTGGAGATGTTTTTTTTATTTTTTATTTGTGTGGACTTTTCCTAAATCATGTGCAGGTTGAAGGCAGCACAAAGTTCAACAATAGGAATTTTGGCGTCTTATTCCACAATCATTTGAAGGAATCTTCGGTGAACTAAACACTAGTGTTTGGCAGTCTTAGAATTCCAACAATTTATTTAGTTCATTGATTAATTATAATGTTATTTGGATTGACTGCACAACATGTTCTTTGGGGTGCTTACAAGCTATGAATATTAACTATAAGACTAGTAATTGAATCGTGTTTGGCCGAATTCAAAACGAGTTTTTTTTTTTTATATATGTTGGTGTCTACTATTTAGTCGATTCTAATCTAAATTATTTAATTAATGATGTTCATATGTCTTGTCATTAACATAATCTATTTATTAGTATGTCGTGTTTGAGTTAATCCATATAACTTCTTAATGGTGAATTAGAAATTAGTACATGATCCCATAATTTCTCAAGTAAATCCACCAACTATGATTTTTTATTGGCTAAAAATCTATTTAAGTCCTTATAATAGTAAAATCAAGCAAATAATTCATTTTAATACATGACAAAAGTGACAAAAATCAGTCATTTTATTCGTACGATACTAGTTAAATATATTTATTGTGTGAGATTCGAGTCATTCATGTTTGATAATGAGCTGGCCCAATTATTATTCCTGTTAAAAAAGGCCCTATCATTTTTGGGTTTATATTGAAAAATAATCGACCTTAACTTATTCATTTCATGTCACTTTGAAATCATGTCTTAACTGATCGTGTCCAAAATTACCATGCTTACCCCTCAACTATGCAAACTCGGGTAGAGACTATTTCAAAAGTCTAAAAAATAATTTAAAGGGTAACTCAAATGGTAATAGAAATGAACTATAAATTAAGACGTTCTGAATTTGAATCTTAGCAATCCCATTAAGTCAGGTCATGAGGGATTTATCTCTCATGAATACTCTAATCTTAACTTGAATGATCAACTTTTGACGAAATTGAAGAGGAAATTAGTCAAAATGCACATAAACTAGCGTTGACACCGCTTATCCTTGAAACCAAAAAAAAAAAAAAAATCTAAAAGGATGTCCTTCCTTTTGACATTGAAGCTAAGTTCTGTGATCCATCACTTCATGTAAGTTGTAACATTGCATCATTTACATTGAGAGAAACACAAATAACCTCCGGTATTAAAGAAGCAAATTGTGGTAGCTTGGCCAAGAGGAAGTCACAAATATTGTGTTTCAATAACTTTGAATTTGATGCATTGTAACACGTGTGAAAAGCATACCATAGTCTTTGCTTAAAATTTCTAATTTTCAATGCCTTGTATATAAATTCATTGCATACAAAGTAGATTGTAGAAGAACTCCAACATATGGTCTTTTTTAGCACAACCTTAACATTTTGAAAGGGAAAGAAGGGAAATTAGACAAAAACCTAAAAAAATTGAAATAGGACACCAAGCGTATGAGTTTCCTATCATTACAGGGTAAATGAATAGGGTCAAGTGGAAAAGTTATTTTTCGTGATTTGAACTTTTAATCTTTAAATTACAATGAAACAACTTTATTAGTGTATTAACGTCCATCCTCTCGACCAAAATGTAAAAGAAGAAAAACTTTTGTATTTTACATTGTACTTTTGAAAAAAAGTCCTCGATATCGTCCCTGGTAAAAATATAATTTTGTATAACATACTTTATCTTTTTTGGAAATTAAATGCCTTGATTGAGTAGGCAAATATGAATCCAAATAGCACAGCTATTCCCACAATGATGATGGCAACATATCCTAAGAAGTCATGTTTGAACCCGAAATAACTCCTTACAAAATGCTCTACAGTTTCACCAGTGTCAAGCTCGTCCTTATAGTCTCCAAACTGTGAAGCAACTAATCCATACAAAGTCCAAGAGACAGGGCATATGTAATAGTACCATCTCCACCACACTGGAATTCTCTGCATTGCAAACAAATAAATATGCTTGAGTTCTTGTGAGTTAACATCTTCGTTCCGAAAAAAATTAAAAAAAAATGTGTTTAATTACTGGAATTTACAGTCTTCGGAACGATAAATCCTGAGAAAATGTTCCAAATCGCATAGAAACCAGATGAAACTATTGCAGCAATATTGTGGTTAGGAGTGACTGCCACGGTCATCATCCCGTAGAATGTGTAGTATAAGAAGGTGAAGTACATGAAGAATATGTACCAAAAGAACTTGGCAAATGTCCAGTCAAATCCGATCATGGCGTATACAATCACCCCATAGATGATTGTTTGAACTAAAACATATGGGAGCTCAATCACAACCTATACAGCAAATGGAGTTTGTAAAGAAAAAAAAAATTATTCACAACCATCTATTTAACAAATGGAGATAGTAAAGCATATACAACCAATTTACCTGCCCGAAAGCATATGGCAGAGCTGAATACATCCCAGCAGCTCTTTCCCTGTAAAAGACTGTTCTCTCGATATCAATAACGGGCTGTACTGATGAAGCATTTTGTATACCAATGAAAATGATAGCGGCGTACATAGAACCCATTGCGTTAAATAGATCTTGTTTCCTTCTCCTGGAACTCCCAAGGATTTGAATTGCATTAGAAAAAGAAAAAAAAAACCAAAAACAAACAGTTCATAAACAACAGATGTCGTTTCCCTTTGGCTTTTCTCAAAGTGTTTACCTTTTAGAGCCAATGTTCCAGAATAATGTCCCAAACATTATAGCTATGAAAGTTGTGAACAGAAGTCTGACAGCAGTGTAGGGCGGGTTTCGCCAATATGACAAGCGTTGTTTCCATAGGCAAGCCATACATTGGGTGAAGAAAGACTGTGAGTATTGAGTAGGAAAATGCAAATCTTTTGAACCTGGTACAGGTGTACTGAATTCCTTAATCAACGCTTTGTTTCTCCTGAATGATTCATCAAACAACAGTACTTCGTTACAATACAAATGCCAGAAAAATCTCAAACCTTCCCATAGTTTTTTTTGTGTATTTCAGAACACAAAATTATGATTTACCATTAAAAAAAAAATCATTGGTCCGGTTTGCTTTGCATCTCAGAAACTGTTTTTTTTTTTTTGAAAATAATTTTTGGGAGAAAAACTGTTTAAACAACTATTTCTTGTTTTTGTTTTTTGAAAATTGAGAACAAAAGTGGGTAAATTTAGAAAAAAAAAGTTAATACTGTTTTGTATGTTTTTGAAAATAATTTTTTCAAAATTTAGAAAACACCACCACTATCACCACTATGTCTACCACCACCACCAACACCACGTCCACCATCACCGCCACCATACTTTCATTATCACTACATTTCTATTTTCATTATTTTTTGGATTACTATCCAAATAAGTTTTATTGTTTTCTATTTCGTAGAATTGTTTTTGAAATCATATAACTAAACAAATTCTGCGATACAAAAAACACCAAAATACTATTTTTTAAAAATCTTACCAAAAATAATTTTCGAATATTATTTTTTAAGACACAAACAAAACATGGCTATGCATATTTCTAGGCTTATCTTTATTAGATTCATAATAATTCTTGTATTATAGTTTAATCTAATCCTTTTGAAGTAGATGTTAAAAACCCCAAAAAAATGAATCTATGACTACCTATACAGTTCAGAGTTCTTGTACACTTGGGCAAAGTTAACCTCAAGAGCTGCTTCTTGTGCTGCTGAAGTCACCTCCAACATCCAGGTTGCTGGATTATAACCATCATTTATTTAATTAACTCCACTGATTCCCTTCAAAAGACATCATATAAGTTGTATATATTTTTAGTACTTGTGAGGAACATATTTGAGCCTTCGATGATACGGTGCATTTACCAGCCATACCTCGAAGTAATCGATAAGATGGGAAGAATGGTGGCCTAATGGTCCGGCATATATTTCTTCGACGCCTCGTTTCAAAAGAAATAGCTGCAGTTCAAAATCCTTTTACTTTTAAGTGTTGTCAATTTTAACAGAATTAGAAAACAAAGTAAGTAAACCATTGAATCCTGAATGGCGAAAAAAGATCAGTCACCTCATCGAAGGCATCAAAAATGTCAATGCTGGGCTGATGGATGGTGCACACTACAGTTCGTCCTGTATCCACTGTGTTTCTCACTGTTCTCATCACAATTGCGGCCGCCCTAGCATCAAGGCCTGAGGTTGGTTCATCCATGAATATTATTGATGGGTTGGCCACGAGCTCAACTGCAATTGTAAGCCTCTTGCGCTGCTCGGTTAAAAGACCGTTCACACCAGCCAACCCAACAAGTGCTTCCCTCAGTGGAGCCAGCTCCACAAGCCCCATGACCTCCTCAATGAACATCTGCATTTCATAAGGTAAATTTGCAATTAAGTATGGACTATGGAGTGTATAGACTATATATAGACCAAAGATAAAATACGTTAACGTCTGTATCTTATAATTCTATCGGTAGGAGTCACCTTCATGGTTGGTATATCGACTTCAGGAGGTAGCCGAAGCCGTGCTGAATATAGCAAGGACTCGTAAACTGTAACATGAGGAGAGTGAATATCAGTTTGCTCACAATATCCTGCTATGCGAGCGAATGTTTCTTGCTTCTTTGGGTATCCTGATATAGTGATCCTTCCTTCAATATATCCACTCGTTTTTCTGCCAGCCAAGACGTCCATCAGAGTAGTCTTACCAGCCCCACTAACACCCATTAGAGCTGTAAGAATTCCTGGCCTAAATACACCACTCAGACCTTTCAAAAGTTCTAGCCGGTGATCTTCAGGAACACCCTGAGCCTTCATTTCCTGCAAACATTAGTAATAATTGCATTATGTGCACAATAAGCTACGCAATACTCGGCATCGTGTGAGAATCATAAATTTGTGAAGAAAATTGTCGACAAGTTTTATGGTGAACATAAGTGGGAAGAATAAGCATACAAGTCTTTGATCCAAAATGTATATAAGTCTTTGATGCAAATTGTATAGCAAAAAATTACATGACATATATCATTGAAAGTAGCGTTGTTCGAGCACGAATCAAGGATGATTTGAACAATATTGTCAGAAAATTTTATAAGAGCTTATTTTCAGCGATTTGAGCAAGATTGAAGAAATATTCTTCATCCCGTCATTTTTAAGCCAAAAAATGATGTTTGGCATTTTTCTATTTCATCTCTCTGTTAGGGGTATTTTGATAATATTATTTATTTGCTTAGTTATTTTAGTAATTTAAGACCATTAGGATTTCATATGCTTGGTTATTTTAGTAATTTAAAACCATTAGGGTTTCATATTTATTTGGTGTTGAAAACTGATTCAACAACTGTTGTTTATTTTGAATAAAACTTAGAAATGAATTCTCTTTCAATTCTCAATTGACTTGATATTCTTAAAAATCAACAAGACTCTTGAAGACTCTAATCTGGTATTGTTGCGATAATCAACAAGTTATAATTTATTTTGCTTAATCTCGTTCTTTTATTCACGCTACCCTACATTAGTCTTGCTTTTTTATTGCACAATATTCAGGATTTTACCAAAATAAATGTAAACAATTTCATGCAATCATAATCTAAATTTCCTATTACATATAACCCAAAAGACAAAAGTACCTGAGGCATATCTACTGCATATCGGATATCTTCAAAAGTTATAGAAAGAGGTTCAAAAGGTAAAACCATTCCTAGCTTCCATTCTGGTTGTTCAATTTCACTAATATTCTCCACTCTTGATGACATTGATCTGGATGATACACTTCTTCTAACTTCACTACCACTTTCTGCATATTTCCAAATCAAAAAAATACTATTAGAGACCCAAAAAATTTGTAACCAAAGAACATTGATATCTTGCAATCACCCACCAGCAAAGCTCTTCCTTCTTGACCCTAATTCGACTACAAGCTGTCCAGTTTTGCTGGCATTTCTCTCAGACAAGGTTTCTTCTGACAGAATTGCCTGAGGCTTCCCAAATGCTGCATCATAATAACCCTTTTATTGGGACTAAGCTGAACTCTATAGGCTGTAATTTTTGAAAATGAATGAATTGGAAACTTACGATTGAGATAAGTTAGAGCTAAAGTGAAAAGGAAATTGAATAGAAAGACGTATCCAATCAAAGCTCCAACTCCAATCCAATACCACCGCGCTTCAGGAAAAATTGCACGAAACTTCAAGACAGATACTCCCAAAGGTTCTGTGGAATTAGGAGGAACCTACATAAACAAACAACGTTTCCATAGAATTTCAGTTACTTTGAGGATGGTGAAACTCCAAATTCAAGAAAATGATTCTTACATGTCTCCAGCTTTTACCAAGGAACTCATTCACAGCTATTGCATTTTGCCCATACATCATGGGTGAGAACCAATAACCCCATATGCACCATTTCTTTATGTCAGCTGAGGGAACAGAGTGCAGTTCTTACACAAATAAAATCACCAAGAAGCCTATATATATATAAATACACGCCTTTATGCTATTAGTTTTACAGCTTTTACCTCGTGACAACACGAATCCACCCATCACAAGAACTGTAAGTATTGCAAATGAACCAAATGTGTTTGCAACTATGATGTTCCTTCCCAATGCCCCCATCAAACGGAATAGTGCATAGGCCATCTGAGTAATGCATATGAGTAGAAAGAATTGTCTGAAAAACCTGTGCGTAATGAACATTTATCAGATATCGAATGGAAAAAATTGTGAAACATTATAAACATGTTCTATGATTAATTACTACCTCGTAACATCTGGATCGAATCCTATGACATAGTAAGTCACACAAACCCAAATGGCCGCTTCCACTAGTGCGACTGGGATCTTGAGAATACATGTGGGTAGAGAATATGCCCAAGGGGGAAAGAAGAGAAGGTCCCTTTGCTTGTAAAACACAGGAAGTTTCATAATGCTCATCCCAAGCTCTGAGTATCCAGTAAACAAAATTGTGATTACCACGAAAAACATCGCACCCATGAAATCCCACCATCTGTTATTGTATTCCGGGGCATCTCACTTCGTAGGAAGATAGTCATTGTTATGAAGGCCATAAGCAAAAGCTGAAAATATAATATGAAATACAACCATTTAGCAATTTGAAATGTTTAGGCAACTCAAATTTTTTTTTTTTTTTTGGTTTCTACAGTTAAGAGAGTCCGGGTTCAGAACATCTGTGCTTACAGTTAGTCTTTGCAACTCAAAATTTCAATTCTTTAGATAGCACATAATAAGGACTCAAAAGGCTTTTAGATGCAACTTACTTGAGTTATCTTGAATATGTAGATGAATGAGTTCCTCTTCATAAGCAAGTATTCTCTAGATATGCAGGCCTTCAATATTTCTTTCTTGCTAACACCATACTTGTTAGTGGTTAGAGCAGAAGGGTGGCTTTTGGCTTTGTCAAATGGAATAGCAAGCTCATCACCTAGTTTCTGGCCAACATGAAATGACTGGAATGCTTCTGCAAATTCTCCAACACTAACAAAGCTATAAGGTTTGTCTTTGCACGCCCAATACTGCTCTTGATCTTTCCTTGATATCACCTACGGTTCCCAATCAAAAAAATGTCAATAATTAATCCCCGCATCGGATCATATGTTACGATAGGCCAGTTTGAAACTAGCTTAAACAGAAGAAAATGGCCAACAAGAGAAAGACAAATGCATATGGAAGCTTGAATTACTTCTTGCAAGAAGTCTGCAACTCCTTTCCTCTCAGGACATTTGAAGCCCATGCACTCAAAGAATTCTAGCACGTTTTCATGGGAACCTTGATACACGATTTGGCCATCAGACAGAAGAATTATGTCGTCGAATAGGTCATAAGTTTCTGGCGCAGGCTGGAGTAGCGAAATTAAAGCAGTTTCTTGAAGAATGTGGATGGATTGCTTCATTGAATTAACAATATGAAAAGTTGTTGAGCTGTCCAAACCAGTTGAAATGTCATCCATGAAAAGTGTTGTTGCTGGTCCAACCAGCATCTCCCCTATAATGATATTTCATAAAACAAATCAGAGGAATGAACTCAAGTCCATAGTGACAAGGTCAGTGTTCAATACTCTAAATGCTTCGAGATTCAGAGATCGACACTAATCAAAAGTAAAATTCATGAAAAAAAAAATTGAGAAAAATTACACCCAAACCTCCTAAGATTTGTTACTTAATCACATAAATTCTTAATATTTAAAATATTACACACAGGCCCCTAAGGTTTGTGAGCATAACACATAGACCCTATTAATATCCGTTAGTAAATTATATTCAGACCCCTGAAATTTGAAATATGTAATATTTAGACCCCTCGAGTTAAAAATATTATACTTAGACAAAAAATACTCCAATTAAAGATAGAATATCAAATATTTTAATTTTTACAATCAAAATCATGTTCTATTATGTTATTTATTGAATTAAAATAAAAAATAATCTAATTTTTCCTTTAAAAATCATAATTAGTGCTACTAATGCCAAAATTTGGATGATATTCACATCAGTTTGTTGGATTTTGATCACCTGAAAAAGAAGTCAGAGACCAGAGGAGACTCAAAGATATGAACTTTATTTAGAAGGCAGGAGTGGCATATCTAGAGCATCTTGGATTAAATGGCAAGGGATTAAGTGATACATACCTACAAATTTAAAAAATCTAATTATTACACACTTATAAACTTCAGGGATCTGGGTGTAATTTACTTATAAATATACTAATAGACATTGACAACAGGAATCTTAAGTGTTACGCGCATACAAATTTCAGGGAATTTGTGTGCAATAGTTTAAATATTAAGAAATCTAAGTGATTAAGTAATAGATTTCATGAGACTTTTTTAAATCATAAATAAAGAAATAATCCGATGGTGTTGCGTGGTTTTTTTTTTGTTCCTATGCGCAGTTTTGTGATTTTACCTGTTGTGAGTCGCTTTCGTTCCCCTCCAGAAATACCTCTTAGCATTTCATCCCCCACAAGGGTATCAGCGCAGACTTCAAGTCCCAAAATCTACAAAATATGGTTTAAACACAAACAAAAGATATATACATATCTTACATCAATAGAATTCGTCTACGTTAGACTAAGTTTAATGGGTACCTTGAGAATATAATCAGTCACCACACTGGCTTCCTGCCCTTCCAGTGATGCAGCCTGTACAGCTCCAAAAAAAAAAAAAATGAAGCTTTTTCAGAGATTCACTAAAAGAATTAAGATTTTTTGGCACAAGTTTTTTGCTGCGAAAATATTCATTGTCACAAAAAAAAAAAAAAAAGTGTTTTGAAGATTTTTTTTTTTAGTGGTGATAGTACTATCATAAAAAATTTATCTGTTATTGCAAATAAATACTATTATAGACGGACTGTTAAAGCCACAAAGACTTTTTGAGACTTCACTTATTATGATAAGGTGTTGTAACGGCATGCCTTACTATAATAAGTGGTCTCAAAAAATCTTTGTGGCGACAATGACTGTCTCAAATAACATTTGTGATAATAAATAAATTTTTTGTGACAACAATACCGTCACAATTTTTTTTTCTCTAAAAATTGCATTTTTTTTTTGTCGATGAACGTTGCCGTTGCAAAAAACTTATCTGATGAATAAAAAGAGTCCATCATTACATTCAAGAATAAATGCAAGCATATATGTCTACGAATTGGATCAATGCTTAGCTACTTCCTCACCTTCATGAAGATATCAACATCAGGGTCTGGTTTAATGTTTGCTTTCTTCTCTTCTCTTGCTAATTCAGCTAACATTTCTTCAAAATTTTCGAAATTTAGACTCAGTACTAAATTTCTAAGCAACGCGGTTTAAACTGTTAGAGAATATGTACAATCTTACTGACCATAATGCGGTCCAACTCCTTGACATCTTGCTGAAAAAGCCAATGTTTCTCTCACTGTCATTTCACCTATATGAAGATCATCCTGACTTACATAAGCAGATATCCTTTGTGGAACAAACTCATCCATTCCATGCCCATTATAGGTTACTCTCCCTGAAACCTTTAGTAGTTCAAGTAAGTACACATGCCAAACCGTAAGGTGGAAACAATTTACCAGACAAAAATAGTTGATTATTTTTTGATTTACGATTTCTTTACTTTAAGATCTGAACCAAGTCGTCCGGCCAAGGCCAGCAACAACGTTGTTTTTCCGGAGCTTGGTGGTCCTAATAGCAATACCAGTGTGCAAAAAAACAGGAGCAATGAAATGACAAATGTGATTCTTTCAAGGCTGGGTACCATAGAAAGGGTTGTTTAATAGGTTTATAATTGTTGGCCGATAAATAAAAAAAATATAATTGTCGTACTAAAACTGATTTTTTAGTTGTGAAAATTGATTTTTTGATTGACTTTGAGTCTAGATTAAACTAGAAACCGTTCATCGTTTCGAGTAAACTTTTATGGGCTTGTGTTCTGCTTCGTGAGAAGAATAATATAATAATATTCACTTGCTTAAATTGAGTAAGAAGTGAATGAGAAAGTAGGTTACAAAATAACTCTCTTGAAATATGAAAATAAGAGGTCGGTTAGGATATGATTTAAGATCCAACCTTAGAAGAAAATTTGTTTAATGAATTGAGTCCAAATTCTTAACCTTATTTTAATTTATGTCCATTGAAATTCAAAATTCGCAATTGTTCAAATTTTCAATTTTCCCCCAATACGAATCTTTGAATTTGTGTCTATTAGTAGACAGACATTAATGGTGTCTTTTGGACAGCGTTGTGTCTCCGGGTTGCATCTGTTTACTTGATGGCTGTCCAAAATCTATTAGCATTTAAAATCTATTATGAATTAAGGCAATCATTACGTTCATAATTTTCGCATTGCTAATCTGTGTATCTGAGAGTACACAGCACGATTTTGATTTGGTACGCAATTGAATTGAAGTGCTACAGTCAATTATGTAAAGATCATTGTATCATGAGAGACAATCGCTTAGGCCCCGTTTGGTAACGTTTTCATTTTTCGTTTTTCAAAAACAAAAACCAAAAACGTATTTTTTTATAGTTTTTGAAAATCACCCCTCATTTATAAAACGGTGACAAAAAAAAAACAAAATCGATTACCAAACGAGTTTTTTTTCTTATTTATTCTAAAAATCAAAATAAAAACGAAAAACGGAAACGTTACCAAACGGAACCTTAGATTTTCATAAGTACAACGCATGAGTGTAAAATCTATCTTAAGGACATAATATCAAATTGTAGTCTTGACTTATATAAAGTTTAATCACAGTTCTTATATATATTGCAAATAGGTTAGTTTTATTTATTATTTTGTATGTGTTATTGTTTTGTTCTTGATTATTGCTGTTTTATTTTAAATTACATTGTACAAATCAAAGCTTTCTTTTTTTTTTTTTTGGTACATATACAAATTAAAGTTTTCAATAAGTGATTTTGCCACGTTGAAGAAATACACCCAAGAATAACTTTCCGGAAATATACCCAACACCAACAGTAATGGACAAGTAGAAGTATCGTATTCTCACCTGCCAGGCTTGATAATTCCACTTACATCACGAAGGACTGGAAAGGGTTTCTTTCTACTTGGAAGAATATGAAGATAATTCAAGAGTCCCTTGAGAGAAAAAGAGAGAGATTAGGTGGCGGGCAAAGATATGAGAGATACTTAAGAAGATGCATGTCTGCGGGGTCTGATAGATGAACTACCCTACCTCATATAAATTGATGAAAAAGTTGAATAGAGTGGGCAGTGCTCTACTGCCAACATAAGCTTCTGCATCCACATTTAAATGCTCAAACCGAACTTCAATGGTGGGAAGAGAAATTCCAACTCTGTATAAGAACAACAACACAATCATATCACCAACGAATGTTTCAAAAAAACCTGGTAAAGATGATGCAAAGTTTCAATGTTTCTGTTGAGAATTACCGATCAATGCGTTCCTTGAGCTTTAACAAGAACTTCTCATTATCTTCCTCTGGATTTTTCACAAGCCTCTCTAACAGATTCTTTCTATCTATTAGTCCAAGATTCTTTATATCAATCTCTCTTGGTTGGCCTTGGCCCTCTTCTCCACCCAGTATACCTCTCCTTATTCGAAGATAGGTTGGCAATCTCTCAAGAGCAGCCTATTTCAGTGCTTCTTCATCATCTTCTTCTCGACAACACCGCGAAAAACTATCTAAACGTGCACTACCGACTCGTACAATACTACCACCGTCCATCATTACCAGTCGACAAAAAACTCAAAAGGGTTCTGAGAGTTCTATGAACATATAAGCAGATCTCAGTTTACAAAAAACCCAATAAGGTTCAGAGAGTTCTATGAACAAAGAAGCAGATCTCAGTTTACAAAAAACTCAAAAGGGTTCTGAGAGTTCTATGAACATGTAAGGTGACTTTTTGACCTATATATATATATATATATATATATAGCCGAAGCATAAATCCAGTTCAAACGAAAAAGGACAAGAAATTTTATTACATAGTGACCTCAAATTCTATACAATAATACAAATATACAATAGTCTTTCATAAAAATTATAAATTGATCCCAATATATCTAAAACTTATCTCGACATGTTCCTAACTTGTCCAAATATTTGTTTTCGTTTTCGTTTGAGTTTAATAGTTGATGCATTAAGAAAATAAGATGGTCGACATAATTGAAGATATCTAATGTATAGTAGTATGTGTATATATTTCTATATAGGCAATTTTAAGAAGAAAAAAAAAATTGATGGTGGCCATGTGTCCCCCGGGCCTAAGCTAGATCCGCCCCTATTAATCTTTTGCTCTCTCTCTCTCTCTCTCTTTGTTTGTCTGTCTTCCTCTGAAGGGGTTGCTAGTAACAGTAAACACACACATACAGATAGGAATGTAAGTCAAAATCAATCACTATAGAAGTTTGCTGCGTGAACAAAACTCTCAAACAAAAATTAATGCCAATGTATGTTTAAAAAAATGCTGGTGGTTATTAACTTTGTGACTGTAATTGCAAGTCATGGGAATATAAGAAACTTTAAAAGATGACGGGATCAAATGATTTGGAGTGAGGGAAGCAATCAATCATTGCAGAAAGGTGAAACGAAGCAGACACTAAGAACAATCAATAATTTTTTGTTGTCTAATAACAATCATTTAGCGAGGGAAGGAATCAAACCACTATGTTATTCACAAATATCTACAATAAGTGATGGAAGAAAAGAAAATGAAAAAAATATATTTTTATGCATGTATTTAGTTAACATAAAAAACTTGCGAGAAAGTTTTAAAAATGTTCATTCTATTATTTGAAAGAAACAAAAATTATAATAATTTTTTTCTAATTATCTAAATTATACATGGTAAAAAATTAATTGTTTCCATCATTTTTAATTTCACGCCAAACAAACACGTGAAATTTTTAATTTTTTTTTCTCTTGTATTTTTTATCATTATCTCACTAAACAAAGGACCCTATTTTTCACTCCTTTTCCTTATCATTGTCCTTCTGCTTTCCCATCGATCAAACAGATTAGGGTTTCTGTTGAGGGATTCCATAAATGTAGAACCAATCCTCAAAAACTATGGCCAAGAATTTTCACTAAATATGCCCAAAAACTCATGACTTGCGAATAAAAAGAGCGAAAACTTAAACGACAAATGTCCCACATATCTTGTCCTACATCGGTCCTTTGGTATTTTTTTTTACGGCTAGGGGTGACTTAACTAATTTACGTATACATAGACTAATCTCCTTACAATTTGATCAAAAGTAAATGAATAGAAAATTTATGAAGGATAAATCTTTCATAACTTGATTAAAAATGAGTAAAGGACAAAATATTTGGCAATTAGGAAACAACGTAGTGACAAAATGAGTGTAACAGAAATAATAATGTTAAGGTAAATGTGTGAAAAATTTAAAAAGAATAAAATACGAAATGACTGTATTAGAGAAATGATAGACATAACTCCAATTGAAGATAAGTTGAGAGAAAATAGATTAAGATGGCTTAGTGATGTTCAACAGAAACTGATAGAAATATGGTTAGAAAAAGTGATAGAATTTCTCTCAATGGTACTAGAAATAGGAGTAGACATAAATTAAAATAATAAGACAAGATATAAAAATACTTAACTTAAATGAGTGTCTAACGCATGACCGAAATGAATAGCAAAAATAAACTCATATAGCCGATCTCAAATAATTGAAACATAAAACTTGGTTTGATTTGATAAATCTCTGATAACTTAACTCGGTCACAAATAAATTGTCAAATTTCAAAGAAACTTATTCTCCAATTTGTTTTCTCGTACTAAATAGGCTATTCTTATATATATTCATTTCTTCCATTTCTTCCCCTGAATATTGACATCATCTTGTATTAGAATGAGGAAAACATTTTATTTTATTTTATTTTTTGGTACTATATTAAAAAAATTAATTTATTTTATTTTTTGGTACTACATTTAAAAAATTAAAAATAATAATAAATTTTCCTCAAAAAAATGATATTTTCACCTAAAAGATAGTTATTGAACTTAATTACATCCCAAAAGTTGATAAGCGTCATTCAAAAAATAATATAAATATCCAAAAAATAATAATTCATACCATACTAATATTTTTTCGGTCCTATAATCCAGAAAGAGAGTTGTTCTAATAGTTTGGATATGTATTTGCCAATTTTTTTTAACAAAATTTGAGAATTATTTATAATTTTATGGACTACTTGGAATCGATCCCAAAAAGTTGTAAATGATTTTGGGATCGATCCTAAGTAGTCCACAAAAATTATAAATTATCCACAGAAGTTATAACTTAAATCATAAAAATTATAATATGATCTCAAAAATTATAATTTTTTTATGAAAATAATCCTTAAAAATTATAAAAAACACCCACAAAAATTATAAATTTTAGAGGATGCCGTAGTCTTATTCTGAATGTTAATGTTATGTGATTATGATATTTTGGCCATTTGCGCTTTACTTAATGTTTTATGTATGGAACCAATAGCTTGGCATTGGGACCATAGCATTGTAATGGATTTGGAGATCTTTTAAGGTGATGCTTTCAATGTTATGATAATGAGGAGGATGGTGGTGGCAACGAATATATATTGTTATTGAGATATAAAAAATTAATTTAATTTATTGATATAATAATGATTAAATAGTTAAATAAAGCAGGGAATGATATTTGTGTGGGGTTATTCCCGTCTCTTAAATCTAATTTTTCACCTTATTTAATTTTTTTATTTCAAATTATTAAGTTCATCCTGTCTATACTCATTTTATTAATTACTAAACTCATATCCTCTGTAATCACCAATTAAAAACTAAATCCATCACATTTATTTCAACTTAGTATATTAATAATGATTAAAATTTTATTTCGGTACAGTATTTTGGTATATAAACGTTTGAGAAACAAAATAAAAAAAATGAATAAAAACTTAATAATTTATTTTAAAAAATATTCTAAAAATATTAGTCAAAATATTTTAAAATACCTTAAAACATTTTCTTCAATTATTGTTTTGTTTCCGCTTCCTTGAAGGATATATTTAGTAGTTTAATTAGATGGATATAAATGACATTAACTTAGTCATTAATGTGATATATATATAGATGAGACGAATTAAATAGTTTAAAATAAAACAATTAAATGGGATAGCAACAGATTTTTAAAGAGTAAAAATAATCTCACCCATGAATTTGTTTATTTTCTATCCGAAACCGTTAATTCAAGTCTTGTCGTATATGATTTGCAAATCGTATCTAAACCCTAGCAGGCCAGGGCCGGGCCTATACATCAGGTGTTGTTTTGGGGCGTTGTGAATGTCAATATTGATTACGAAAACTTTTGTTCCGAAAAAAAAAATCGATAATGTACCAAAAATTATTATTTTTAATAATAAGGGCACATATTTAAAAATTTAATAATTTTTGGGTGAGAGTAGTTCATAATCAATCACGAATATCAACATGTATACTTCTTTTCATACATAATCTATCTATTTTTGTTCAATAAAAACATAACATGTATACTTTTTTTTTTATTTCACTTTATTTTTATTATTTTTTGTAATAAGTCACTTTATTTTTATTATTTATGTTTACAAATTTTACAGGGATCAACCAGGTAGCTCAAGTGATAATACAGACAAATTATAAAACATTGACACTCTGAGTTCGAATTTTGACGGCTCTTTGGGATCAGACCAGTATGAATACCCTTTGTCCTGACATAAATAGTCAAAGAAGAAATTAGTCAAGATGCGCTTGAATTAATTCGAAGCCGGTCAAAAGCTACTTTTTTGTGATTATATACCTTCTCAATACCCTCTAGATTGCAGCTGCTGGTGATGGGTTCGATTGCCCTTCATTAAAAAATCAAATCCAACAAAGTCATCTTAGGGCGGCCTATAATATAATCTATATTATAAAAGTGCGATTTTATTGAAGTTTAATGTTCAGGAAAAGAACCTTTAGGGGTGGTTTAATAGTTGGACATAGTTTTTAGTAATTTATATGCCTTAGGTTCAATCTTTTCTCACACCTCTTATGTACTAGTCACCCTTATTCTTAAAGCACATGCTCTAACCCAGTTTTAGTCGTGATAACTAACCGTTGAACTCGAAAGAGTAGTCAATGTAAGTCTAATGACTCATATTATTCTTTTATTGTCACTTCGTCTTATAAGATTTATAATTTCTTTTTTAGGCTGAGATATGAATTGATAAAAACAAGACACAATCAATCTTTGGTGAGCTAACGTAGTGTTTCATTGTGGCAAACTTAAGTAGGACTCATTTACAAGTTGGTCCCTCACTAATATAAGTTAAATTAAAAAAAAATAAAACAAAACAAAACGAAACATATACGGGAAGCATTAAGAATAAATTTGTGCATTAAAATTTTCGTCGTTAAACATAAGTGGAACACACTTATCTGATGGTAAACCCCGTGTCATATCATTTGGAATGAACTTATAGGAAAAATTTTGCTTAAATTTAAAAATCATAATTTGATTTATTAACTTGATCAATCACAATTATTGAATAGATAATAAATTTTAAATAAATAATAAAATTTATAATCAAATCAATGACAATAATCGATTAAATCATCTAATCAAGTTAACATTTTGAGTACATATACCACAACTAACAATTTCCCTAGAGTCCTAGACAACAAGACAGTTACATCCATGATGAACTGTCCCATGTTTACAGATTCAACATGAATCCCAAGAAGTGCTGTTGGTCAAAACTCAAAAAAAATTTGATATTACCTTCCGTAAAAATAAAAAAAACCTTCCGTAACATTTTTTTGATATATAAGTATTTTATAGTTAATTGTCTATTTAGCCTCTGAAATATATTATTTTTGTCAATTAAGTTCCTGAATTATGATTAATGTAAATTTAGCCCCATAAGTATATTATTTGTGTTAATGTAGCTCTTCTGTCCAAATTTGTAGTTAATTTTGACAGAATTCCTTACGTGCACATCACATCAGTCAAGGATTAGGGTATAGTTTAGTGTTCATATATTGTGCACGTGAAGAATTTCATCAAACTTAATTACGAATTTGGACAAAATGACCATATTGACACAAATGTTATAATTTTAAGGCTAAATTGACAAAAAGCGTAGTTTAAGAACTTTGACCAATACATATGATATAATTTAGGGACCAAATAGATAGTTAACTGAATATTCTTCTTCGGTCACATGAGTTAGGCCACTTCATCTTTTTCTCCATTACTTGATCAAATTTTGTGGAATTTTTTTTCTTCAATTTCATAGAATTTATTGGCTAGATTTGTCAATAGATCAAATTTTGATCGATCAGATCATGTCAACCTTTTCTTCTCGTGGAAAGCTCAAAGACTTTCTTGCTTAGCATTGAAGTATCCCCTCTTAGACATTTTGTTCAAAATCTCATTTAGGAGGGTTAAATTTAACTTGATGGGAATTTTCTCCAACTCTCAATATCTATCGCTACTATTCTATTTGTACATAAAAGATAGAGGGGCGCATTCAATCCTTGTTTGTCAATTAGTTTTTAATTTTTCTCTTCAATGCGAGATAGAACAGTGTGATAGCTCGCAAGACTCATAATTTTGAGATCACAAAATTTTGATATCCTTTCCTCGTAAAATTCCATCAGTTATGATGAGAGAAGCATACTAACTCTTTTTATTTATTAAAGAAGCAAATTATGGTACCTTGGCCAAGAGGAAGTCACAAACATAGTGTTTCAAGAACTTTAACTTGATGCATTCCATCAAGTGTGAGACGCATACCATAGTTAATGCTCAAATAGTGCATTTTCAATTGCCTTCTATACAAAATTCATTACATAAAAGGTAGCAAAAAAAAAAGGACACCTTAATTAGCTCCAACCACGCTCGCCAAATTTTGACATCATTTGAATATTGTTGCCTTATTGCAAAATCATTTGAAGAAACACTAGTGTTTGGCAGTGTTGGAGTACCAACAATTTTATTGGTTAATTTATTTTTGGACCGCATTGATACTTTTTTATATATTTGCGTTTACAATAGAGCAATTTTAATCTTTCACAACATAAATAGAAAATGGGCGAATTACACTTTGTACTCTGAAAGATTTCAAGATTCTCACATTACACTCTCAAAAATTAAATTTTTCACATTGTATTCTCAATATATCAAAAATGTTACACTGTGACCCTTTTGTTAGTTTTTCCGTTTGTGTCAATGAGTTGACTTTTGACGGAAAAAAAAAAAAACAAAAGCTAACAGAAGAACTACATTGTAACATTTTTTATAAATTGAAGGTACAATATAAAAAATTAATCTTGAAAGATACAAAGTAAGAATTTTAAAATCTTTTAGAGTGTAAACTGCTAAAAAACCGACAGAAAATATGAAAATTTCAAGGTGCAAAGTGATAGTCATGGGCCAAACTATAGAAACTCCCCTCGAGATCATTTCGAGAGCTTCCAACATGGAGTGGAGACTCCATAATCTACACAAAGAATAACAGATCCACGAATATCATCCTAATTCAAGTCCTGTGCCACACTCAATAGATACCTATAACTCGAACCCTTACCTTGGCCAGGTTGTAGTGAAAACCCTCCATGACATAATCGTTTATAATCAGTCACGGGAGGTTTGAAATAATAAATATAGTGTTTTCAAATGTAGCAGGAAGAGAGGATATACGTAAAATGATTCTCAGACAAAAAACCTATTTTTTGGCCATTGAATCAATAAGGGTGTGATTAAATTTATAAGGCTGCCCTTCCTATATGGATTTAACTCCGATCTAAGTTATGAGTAGGGTTGATAATCGAATTGAGCTACTAGAATTTAGTTTGGGTTCAGCTTTCAAGTTCGACTCGTTTTCTGAACGAACCAAACTTGAATAATTTTTTAGATTTATTTAAAAAACAAGTTTGACAAGATCAGCTTGAACTTGATAGGCTTGACTCATTTATGTGTCAATACTTAGGTTTGACTCAAAATTGCGCTTAAATTGGATTCTAAACAAGCCAAACTTAAATAATTTTTAAGCTCATTTTTAAAAAAATACTTGATAGACTCAGCTCGAGCTCGTTCGAGTTTGTTTGAATATTAGCCCTAGTTATGAGATTCGTCCCTACTTATAAAATTGCATCAGTTACATTGAGGGAAGTGAAGGTTCTAGCTCCATCAGAATGTATCCAGTAGCCCACTCTAGTAGCCACCTCTAAGGATGGCTAGATGGCTGGATTTTTAACAAAGCTTGTTAGTGCATTAAATGTGTTCCCTTCTTTTCTTGACTTTTGGTCCGAAACTCCTATAAGTAGGAAGCTTAGTGAACGCCAGAAGTATGCTTAAGGATTAGTGAGGAAGAAACAGAGAGAAAAAGAAAGAGAGAGAGAGGGAGAGATTCAGGAGAGATCGCATTTGTGAGAGAATTTTTGTATAAATTCTTGTATTTATTTCCAGAGAGAAATAAATATTTCATCTTCCGTTTATATCTTATTTGTGGTGTATTTCCGGTTCTGAGTATCCAACAAGTGGCATCAAAACTTTGGTTGGGTCACCAAAAAAATTTTCAACTTATTGTTTTTGCTTCGTATGAGCTCTAAACTAGCTCAAAATACAATTATGAGCACAACATTGGATTCCTCTCGTTAAAACTCATTTGCCTTGCATCAATCTAAGGTAGGACATGCTTCGCCAGAAAATTTTGTCAAAAAAATCTGTCAAAAGTTTTGCCAAAAAAGTCTACCAGAAACTTTGCCAGATCGGTGATCGGAGAAAGGTTGAAGAAGACAAAATATTCCATCTTCTGTCAAAGCATATTCCATCAGAATATTTTGTTAGAAAAAATATTTTATCACAGTTAAGGATATTCCATCACTGTCAGAATATTCCGCTAATGTTAACGAAATATTTTGTTAAGTTTATCAAAAACATTCGGAGGCAGTTCTGAGCTCATTTTAGCTTTTTTTTTTATGAACCAAGACTCTTTCCCTACTATTTCAATCGTTCCGGACGCAAGGTGCACTCTTTTTTGCAAAATTCAGCACCAAAATTTTTAATCTAGACATTTGTTGCTCAATAACTCAAAATATCCATGGACGAATCAACATTAGGAGTTATGATAAAACTCACTGCCTCCAATTATACACTCAGGAAACCTTGTATGGAAGACCTTCCTAAGTTGTAAAAACTTGTACGATCCTTCCAACAAAAGAAACGGAGTGGAAGAAATTGAATAGAAAAATTATCGGTCAAATCAGGCAATGGATTGACCACAATGTATTCCATCATGCTTCACAAGAGACTAATGCACATGTCCTCTAGAAGAAGTTGGAATAAATATACCAGGCCAAGACTGCTTGGAATAAAGCCCTTTTGATGAGGCGGCTTATGAATTTGAAGCTAAAAAGTGGAACTTCAATTGTCGAGCACACCAGTGAGTTCTAGAGTCTAGTAAATCAATTATCATTAATAGAGTTGAATTTGGGGGATGAAACACAAGCTCTCTTGCTTCTTAGTTCTTTACCAAACAGTTGGGAGATGTTAGTAGTCTTTCTCAGCAATTCGGCTCCAAGAGACAAACTTACCATGTCAATAGTTAAGGATGTCTTGTTCAACGAGGAGGCCAAGAAAAAAGATACCAGCATTGACCAGTCAAATACTCTCGTCATTGAGAGTAGAGGCAGACAGCAAGGAAGTAAGAAATGTAGAGGAAGAGAAAGAGTAAGAGTAAAGAAATGTCACAAGATCTAGAGAGATCAAATGACTGAGGAAGACCCACATACAAGTATTACCATTGTAGCATGCACATGAAGAAAAATTGTCGCAAGTTACTACGAGAGTAAGGCCAAGGCAGTAATCAGCCGAAGAAACAAGATAGAGAGACGCTAGTCACTCTCTTAGAGGACGTTGCCATTCTTTCTGTCAATGAGGAGATATGCCTTTATTTTTTCAACCACAACGTTGAGTGGGTGGTAGATACAACAGCTTCTTGCCGTGCCATTTCTCATATCAATTATTCTTAACATACAAAGTGAGAGACTTTGGTGCAGTGGGGATGGGAAACACTAATTCTTCCAAGATCATGGGAATTGGTGATATTCAAATAAAAACAAATGTTGGTTTTACATTGGTATTGAAGGATGTTCGACACATGTCCGACCTTCGGCTAAATCTACTTTTCAGGATAGCTCTTGACAGACAGGGCTACGATAACAACTTCAGCAATGACACACGGAAGATCACGAAAGGTGTCATGGTTGTCGCTCAAAGACATATTTGTGGCATACTTTACAAGAACCATGTGAAAATTTGTCCAGACAACCTCAATATAGTTGAAAATAAGGCTTCAGCAAATTTGTGGCACCAAAGACTCAGTCACATGGTGAAAAACGATTATTTACCTTGGCAAATAAGGATCTCGTCACAGTTGCCAAGGATGTTGCACTAAATCCTTGTGCAAAATCCTTGTGATCACTGCTTGTTTGGTAAACAACATTGATTCTCGTTCAGTTCCTCTGTGAAGAGGAGATCAAAGTAGTTAAACCTAGTACACTCTGATTTTTGCGGTCCCTTAGAGATGGAATCATTAGGCGACAATATATATTTTCTGACCTTTATTGATGATGTTTCATGGAAGGAATGTGTGTACTTCCTAAAGACGAAGGATCAAATACTCAAATGGTTCAAAAGATTTCATGCTATAGTAGAGCGAGAAATAAGAACGAAGCTAAAGTGTCTCCGAATAGACAATGGAGGCAAATATATTTCCAGAGAGTTTGAAGTATACTGTTGAAATTATGGTATCATACATGAGGAGACTACTCCACGTACCCCACAGCACAATGGACTAGTGGAAAGGATGAATTGAACCATTGTGGAAAGAGCCCGATATATGCTCAGTATGACTAAGCTACTGAAGCCATTTTTGGGTGAAGCTGTTCGTGCCGCCTGTTACCTAATAAACAGATCACCGTCAGTACTATTGAATTTTGATATTCCAGAAAAAATTCTAGTAGGAATCCCTCCTATTCTCACTTAAGAATATTTGGGTGGAAAGTATTTGCACATGTATCCAAGGAGCAGAGGTAGAAACTTGATGCCAAGACCACTCTGTGCATTTTATAGCCTAGGGAGA
This sequence comes from Ilex asprella, assembly GCA_023539305.1. NCBI lineage: Eukaryota > Viridiplantae > Streptophyta > Magnoliopsida > Aquifoliales > Aquifoliaceae > Ilex > Ilex asprella. The sequence goes on along the minus strand of CM042186.1, from coordinate 37,748,005 downwards.
TGAAGAATTTGAATACAGATTGTGGGACTCAAAAGCCAAAAGGATCACCAGGAGCATAGATGTGGTGTTCCATGAAAATCAGGCATATAAGGACTTTAAAAATCCCACAAAGTCCAACAGTTTTAGTTCCAAAGCATGGGATATTGTTCCAAACCCTACACCGTTATAGTTCGCCACAAATAATGACGAAGTGCAGGATGCAGCTACAGAAAGAGAACAAGATGATGAAGAAGATGTTGAGCAGGGGAAGCAACAACCCCATCCACTAGATGTAGCAGGACCATCACAACACTCAGATAATGGTGTACCTCATATAGTTAATGTGCCTTAATCATGAAGCTCAAAAGATGATGCATTCCGTCGAGTAGATATCCGGAGTCAAACTATATTATGCTTACTGATGAAGGGGAGCCGGAGAGCTTCTAGGAAGCACAAGCTCATACGGATAAAAACAAGTGGATGTAAGCCATGCAGGATAAGATGGATTTCTTGTAGAAAAATCAAACCTATGAGCTTGTGAAACTTCCAAAAGGCAAGAAAGCACTAATGAATAAATGGGTGTTCAAATTGAAGAAAGACGGCAGTGGAAAACTAATGAAGTATAAGGCTCGATTAGTCATTAAAGGATTCCAACAGAATAAAGGAATTGACTTTGACGAGATTTTCTCACTAGTTGTTAAGATGACTTCAATTCGAGTCATTCTCAAAATAATAGTCAGTTTAAACTTGGAGCTTGAACAAATGGACGTGAAAATTGCATTTTTTTCATGGAGATCTGAATAAAGAAATCTGTATGGAACAACTGAAAGGTTTCAAGGTTTCAAGAAAAGAAAATCTGGTCTGCAAGTTGAAGAAGAGTCTATACAACTTCAAGCAAGCTCCCAAACAGTGGTATAAGAAGTTTGACTCATTCATGGTGGGTCAAGGGTACAAGAAGACTGCTGCAGATCATCGTGTTTACGTTAAGAGATTCTCAGATAGCAATTTCGTTGCACTCCCACTTTATGTTGACGACATTTTTTGACATGAAGTACTTAGGCCCAACTCAGCGGATCCTAGGCATGCAGATTGTTCGTGATAGGAAAATCAAGAAATTGTGGCTATCACGAGAGAAATATGTTGAACGGGTGATGCAAAAGTTCAACATGGATACTGTCAAGCCAATCAGCATCCCACTAGCTAATCATTTCAAGTTGAGCAAGAATTCTTGTCGATCATCAAAGAAGGAGATAGAAGATACGACAATTATTCTCTTCACTTCAGCAGTTGGGAGTCTAATATATACAATGTTGTGTGCAAGGTCAAATATTGTCCATGTAGTGGGCATGGTGACTATATTTTTTTCCAATCCAGGGAAAAAATACTGAGAGGCAGTCAAGTGGATTCTCAATTACCTTAGGGATACATTGAAGATATGCTTGTATTACAAGGGAGTTGAGCCAGTTTTGAAAGGCTATACATATTCAGATATGGCAGGAGCTCTTTATGGTAGAAAATTTATATCATGATTTCTTTACACTTTTGAGGGGGGTTGTGTCATGGCAGTCAAGGTTGCAAAAACGCATAGTTTTATTAACGACAGAGGCAGAGTATATTATTGCAGTGGAAGTTGGTATGAAAATGTTGTGGTTAAAACGATTTCTCAAAGAACTAGGTATTAAGCAGAAGAAATACAAGGTGCATTATAATAGTCAAAGTGCTCTAGACTTGAGCAAGAACTCAATGTACCATTTCCAGACGAAGCATATTGATATTCGTTATCATTGGATACGTGAGGTGATGGAGCAACAATTATTGAAACTAGTTAAGATCCACTCAAAGAAGAATCTAGTAGATATGTTGACAAAGGTCATTACTCGGGAGAAGCTTGAGCTATGCAGAAACATAACTGGGATAAAATGTCTAATTACAATTTTTTTTTATGGTTTTGGAGGGAATGATTTGAAGGTTTCAGCTCCATCAGAAGGCTATCTAGTAACCCACTCTAGTAGCCACCTCAAAGACAGCTGGACGATTGGATTTTTGACAAAGCTTGTTGGTGCATTAAATAGGATCCCTTCTTTTCTTGACTTTTTGGCCAGAAACTCCCTATAAATAGGAAGCTTAGTGAAAGCCAGAAGTATGTTCAAGGATCAGTGAGGAGGAAACAAAGAGAGATTCAAGAGAGATCTCATTTGTGAGAGAATTTTTCTATAAATTCTTATATTTATTTCCAGAAAGAAATAAAGATTTTATCTTTTGTTTATATCTTGTTTGTGGTGTATTTTCGACCCTGTGTATCCAATAGGAAGCACACTAAGCCTTCGTTATAAAATGAGCAAATTATGGTACTTTGGCAAAGAAGTCACAAAGAACTTGAACTTGATGCATTCCAATGAATGTGAGAAGCATACCATAGTCACAACACAAAAATTCTCATCTTTCAATACCTTCTATATAAAATTCATTATATACAAGATAGATTGCAAAAGGACTAAGATATATATGGCCCATTTTAACATAAACTTAACATCACGAAAAGAAAATAAGGAAAATCGAACCAAAACCTTCGAAGATGAAACAGGATACCCAGCTCATGAGACTTTTATAATGAAGAGGATCATGGGTACGTAATCTTATCCTTACATACGGAAAAATTGTTTCTGTAATTCGGAACATGATTTTCAAATCACAATGAAACAATCTTACTATTTGCATAAAAGATCCATCCTCTCAATCAAAATAGAAAAGAAGTAAAAAACCTTTGTATTTCACAAGGTTTGTAGAAAAAGATCCTTGATATATTCTCCCATAAAGATTTTGCGCAACAATTACAATATTTTTTTGAATGGAGGAAATATTTTTTTTATCACTTTCTTATCTTTTTTGGAAATTAAATGCCTTGATTGAGTAGGCAAAGATGAATCCAAAAAGCACACCTATTCCCACCATAATGATGGCAACATATCCTAAGAAGTCATGTTTGAACCCAAAATAACTCCTTACAAAATGCTCTACAGTTTCACCAGTGTCAAGCTTATCCTTATAGTCTCCAAACTGTGAAGCAACTAATCCATACAAAGTCCAAGAGACAGGGCAAATGTAATAGTACCATCTCCACCACACTGGAATTCTCTGCAATGCATACAAATAAATATGCTTGAGTACTTGTGAGTTAACATCTCATTTCTGTACTTACTGGAAAAAAAAAAATCTCATTTCTGAAAATAAAATGTTTAATCATAGGACTTACTGTCTTTGGAATAATAAATCCCGAGAAAAGGTTCCAAATTGAATAGAAGCCCATCGAAACTATTGCAGCAATATTGTGGTTAGGAGTGACTGCCACTGTCATCATCCCGTAGAAAGTGAAGTATAAGAAGGTGAAGTACATGAAGAATAGGTACCAAAAGAACTTGGCAACTGTCCAGTCAAATCCGATCATGGCATAAATAATTACCCCATAGATGAATGTTTGAACAAAAATGTATGGGAGCTCAATCATGACCTGTACAACAAATGGAGTTAGTAAGGAAAATAGTGTATTACTTGAAAGAAATGAACACTCACCATTCCGCAATCTATGTTCACCAGGCCTAAGTTAATCTATTAGTAATCTGTCTGCAGGTATCATCAGTAATCTAAAGGGATTCTGTGACAGAACATATGCCCTTTGCCCACATTTTCTCACAATTGTCTACACAAAGTTATGTAAAACTACCGAACAACAATTAAAATATTGAGAAATTTCTGAAACATGAATTTTACATCTAAAATGCTGCATGCATGACTAGATCTATTTGCTAATCCTGCATATCATACAAAATATACAAGCAATTTACCTGCCCAAAAGCATAAGGCAAAGCTGAATACATCCCAGCAGCTCTTTCCCTGTAAAAGACTGTTCTCTCAATAGCAACAACCGGTTGCACTGTTGTAGCATTTTGTACTCCAATAAAAAGAATAGCGGCATACATAGAACCCATTGCGTTAAATAGATCTTGTTGTGTTTTCCTGGAAACCCAAAGAATTTGAATTGAATTAGGGAGTCAGGACACGAAAAAACAGTTCGCAAATAATGGATGTCGATCCTTTTAGCTTTTGTCAGCCTGTTTACCTTTTGGAGCCAATATTCCAGAATATTGTCCCAAACATTAAAGCAGTGAACGTAGTGAACAAAAGTCTGACAGCGGTGTATGAAGGGTTTCGCCAGTATGACCAGTGCTGTTTCCACAGGCAAGCCATACATTGGGTGAAGAAAGACTGAGAATATTGGGTAGGGAAATACAAATCTTTTGAATCTGGTGCAGGTGTACCAAATTCCTTAATCAAAGCTTTGTTTCTCCTGAATTATTCATAAAACAACAGTAATGATTATAACACAAATGCCAAAAATTCTCAAATCTGTTCATCAGTCATTTATGTGTTTCAAAACTAATGAATCTGAGCCTCATATCTATTGGATTTATTAGAATCATGTCATCCGGTTTTGATTTAATCCTTTTGAAATAGATGTCCAAACTGAAAAATGATTTCTGAGAGTTTGGCATGACCCTACCTGTAGAGTTCTGAGCTCTTGTACACTTCGGCAAAGTTAACTTCTAGAGCTGCTTCTTGTGCTGCTGAAGTCACTTCCAACATCCAAGTTGCCGGATTATAACCATCTTTTATTTTATTCACTCCACTGATTCCCTTCAAGAAACATAAGTTGTAGCATATTAGTAATTGGGAGGAACAAACTCGAGGCTTCGATGATATCGTGCATTTACTACCACCCTTACCTCAAAGTAATTGATAAGATAGGAAGAATGGCGACCCAATGGACCAACATATATTTCTTCACCTCCTCGTTTTAAAAGAAATAGCTGCAGTTCAAAATTCTTGTGCTTAAGTTTCTCAATTTTTAGAGAGTTAGAATCCTAAGTAGATTATTGGATCCTCAGCCATGGATAAGAATAGTCACCTCATCAAAAGCATCAAAGATATCAATGCTGGGCTGATGGATGGTGCACACTACTGTTCGTCCTGTATCCACTGTGTTCCTCACTGTTCTCATCACAATTGCTGCTGCCCTAGCATCAAGGCCTGACGTAGGTTCATCCATGAATATTATGGATGGGTTGGCCACTAGCTCAACTGCAACTGTAAGCCTCTTGCGCTGCTCAGTTGAAAGACCATTAACGCCAGGCAATCCAACAAGCGCTTCCCTCAATGGGGCCAGCTCCACAAGCTCCATGACCTCCTCAATGAACATCTGCATTCCATTATGCAAATTTCCAGTCAAATATAGGAGGACCGAGGATATATATTTTTGGTTGTATCTTCAATTTCTATCATTAGGAGTCACCTTTCTGGTTGCTGTATTGACTTCAGGAGACAACCGAAGCCATGCAGAATATAGCAAGGACTCATAAACTGTAACATGAGGAGAGTGAATATCAGTTTGCTCACAATATCCTGCTATGCGAGCAAACGTTTCTTGCTTCTTTGGGTACCCTGATATTGTGATCCTTCCTTCGATATATCCACCCGTTTTTCTGCCAGCCAAGACATCCATCAAAGTAGTCTTACCAGCCCCACTAACACCCATTAGAGCTGTAAGAATTCCTGGCCTGAAAGCACCACTCACACCTTTCAGAAGTTCTAACCGGTCTTCAGGAATTCCCTGAGCCTTCATTTCCTGCAAGCAAGGTAATACTTTCAGCATGTGCAAACTATAAGCTATATACCACTGGACAGATTTGAGAATCATGAACTGGTCCAATGATTGTGGACAAAGTGAACTTTGGAAATAGCAAGATCTCGGACAAAAATTTGATACGAACTTGAAGGTGAACATGAACAGGAAACTATATGTGCATGCAGTGCAAGCATAAGTGTTGCTTTTTATTTCACATAGCTCAGGATTTTTCCCCAAGAGTAGACAATAACATCAAATCAAATATCAACTTCCTACCACATACTATTCAAAAGTACCTGTGGCATATCGACTGCATATCTGATATCATCAAACGTTATAGATAGAGGTTCGAAAGGTAAAACCATTCCTTGCTTCCTTTTTGGTTCATTTTTTCCCACTCTTGATGACATTGATATTGATGATACACTTCTTGGAACTTCACTTTCCCTTTCTGCATATGGCAAAATCAAATATGCTATTTGAGATCCATAAATTTGCAATCAAAGCACATTGAGAGTGTAATGACTTACCCAAAGATCTTTTCCCTCTTGATGATAATTCAACAAGTTCTCCAGTTTTGCTGGCATTTCTCTCAGCCAAAGTGTCTTCTGATAAAATTGCCTGAGGCTTCCCAAATGCTGCATCATATATACCCATATTGTGACTAGTTGTATCCCATAGGCTTCGTTGACTTGTATATTATAATAAGCTAAGTGAAAGGAACTTACGATTGAGATAAGTTAGAGCCAAAAGGAATAGGAAATTGAATAGAAAAACATATCCAATCAGAGCTCCTACTCCAATCCAATACCACCGTGCTTCAGGAAAAATTGCACGAGACTTCAAGACAGTTACTCCTAATGGTTCTGTGGAATTAGGAGGAACCTATATAACCAATATTTTGTAGAATTTAGGTTACTTTGCCTCTATATTTCCCCTTTTTTTGTGTGAAACTCCAAATCAAGAAACCATACTTACATGTCTCCAGCTTTTCCCAAGGAACTCATTCACAGCTATTGCATTTTGCGCATACATCATTGGTGAGAACCAATAACCCCATATCCACCACTTCTTTATGGAATCTAAGGACAGAAAGTAGTTCTCACAGTAAAATAACATAACCAAGAAGCATACATAGATATACATGTTTCCATTATACTCTCATCTTTTACCTCGTGACAAGACGAATCCACCCATCACAAGAACTGTAAGTAATGCAAATGAGCCAAATGTGTTTGCTACTATGATGTTCCTTCCCAACGCCCCAATAAAACGGAATAGTGCAGAAGCCATTTGATTAATGCATATGAGTAGAAAGAATTGTTTGAAAAACCTGCCATTATGAACAATTATCAGATGTGAAACTGAAAACTGTGAAACATTATTGAACAAGTTCTATGATTAATTACCTTTCAACGTCTGGATCGAATCCTATGACATAGTAAGTCATGCAAATCCAAATGGCAACTTCCACAAGTGTGACTGGGATCTTGAGGATCCATGTGGGCAAAGAATAAGCCCATGGAGGAAAGAATAGAATGTCCCTGTGTTTGTAAAATACAGGAAGTTTGATAATGCTCAAGGCAAGCTCTGAGTATCCATTAAACATTATCATAGTCACCACAAAAAACAGAGCACCCATGAAAATACCACCATCTGTTTTTGTATTCTTGGGCATCTCGGTTCGTAGGAATACTGTCAGTGTTATGAAAGCCATAAGAATAAGCTGAAAATATGAAATACAACCATCAGTTTAATTTCAGCGTTTGAAAATGGGAATGTTTAGGCAACTTGAAGTATCAGCTCTTTAATATGCCACAGGTAAGGACTCAATCTTTTCAAGTTCAACTTACTTGTGTCATCTTGTATACATAGAAAAATGAGTTCCTCTTCATTAGCAAGTATTCTCTAGATGTGCAAGCTTTCCACAATTCCTTCTGGTTAACACCATACTTGTTAGTGGTTAGAGCAGCAGGGTGGCTCTTGGCTTTGTCGAATGGCACAGCAAGCTCATCACCTAATTTCCGGCCCACATGAAATGACTGAAATGCTTCTGCAAATTCTCTGGCAGTAACAAATTTATACTGCTCATCTCTACGTGCCCAATACTGCTCTTGATCTTTCCTAGATGTCACCTATGGTCCCAACCAAAAGCATTTCAATAATAAGTCCAATATGTTTAGAACTAATTTAAAATGGGTTATAAGATAGAAAATGCATCTTAAATCTAGAATTACTTCTTGTAAGAAGTCTGCAACTCCTTTCCTCTCAGGACATCTGAAGCCAATGCACTCAAAGAACTCTAGCACTTTTTCACGGGGACCTTGATATACAATTTGCCCATCCGAGAGAAGAATGATGTCATCAAACAAGTCATAGGTTTCTGGTGCAGGCTGAAGGAGCGAAATTACAGCTGTTCCTTGAAGTATGTGGATTGATTGCCTGATTGAATTCACAATCTGGAAAGTTGTTGAACTGTCCAAACCAGTCGATATCTCATCCATGAAAAGTGCTCTTGCTGGTCCAACCATCATCTCCCCTGTATCATATTTGGTCAAACAATTCACACAAAAAAAAGACATTCAGGCAAATGTAATGACTCTCAGAGTGAAATAAAAAAAATCTGAAAAATGCAAAGAAACTCTTTCTAACTGAAGGTCAGAAGGAGTCTGGATTCTAAAAAAAATGCTTACAAGAAATATACATGTGTAGGAACCCTCACAGAGAGGATAAAGAGGATATAATGTTGTTTAAAATGAAAAGAATTCTATTACCGTACCTGTTGTGAGTCGCTTTCGTTGCCCTCCAGAAATACCTCTTAGCATTTCATCCCCCACCAGTATATCAGCACAAACATCAAGTCCCAAAATCTGCAAAATAACACAAGAAACCAAACAGAAGATATTTCTTTTATTTATTTATGCAACATATGATTAGCATAGTATAAATTTTAATTTAGTACCTTGAGAATATATTCTGTAACAACACTGGCCTCTTGCCCTTCAAGTGAGGCTGCCTATAGAATTTAAAACATATACATATTGGACCATTTTCGTACTAAAAATATGTAACAAGAAGAAAAAATAAATTTTAAAACATATACAAATTGGACCATATTCATATACTAAAGAGAAGTAAGAAAAAGAAAAAATAAAGCTTTCTATAACTTATGCGGATAAATGTGAATATAACAAACCTTTATCTATCCTCTTACCTTCATATAAATATCAACATCAGCATCTGGCTTAATGTTTGCTTCTTTCTCTCGTCTTGACAATTCGACTAATGTTTCTGCAGAATTTCAAATTCAGGACAAAAGAATCAGATCACTGAAATAATTGGAAATACAGATTAATATGTCCAAGTATCTAACGGCCTTACTGACCATAACGGTCTCCAATTCCTTGACATCTTGCTGAAAAAGCTAATGTCTCTCTCACTGTCAGTTCTCCCATGTGAAGATCATATTGACTTATATAAGCAGATGTCCTTTGTGGAACAAACTCATGCATTCCATGACCATTGTATGTTACTTTCCCTGAAACCTATACTCTCATCAAGTAAAATTATCTATCATAAGTCCAAACAATTTCTCAAAAATTACTGAATATACTAGACTTCCATTTCCTTACTTTTAAATCGGAACCTAGTTTTCCAGCCAACGCCAACAGCAATGTGGTCTTTCCGGAGCTTGGAGGGCCTAAAAGCAATGTCATTCTGCAAAACCCGGTCAATGAAATAAGACATGGCAGGCTAAGATTATGTACAATGGAAAGTTGATATATATTGTCTTCTCACCTGCATGGCTTGATTATTCCACTCACATCATGAAGTATTGATAATGGTTTCTTTCGACTTGGAAGAATATGAATATAATTTAAGAACCCCTTCACAGAGAGAGAGAAATTGCAGGGTGAGTTCAATTACAATTGAGAAGACAACAGTGTAACCTATATCGGTATTTTTGCACAATAGTAATCTGTAAACTACCTCAAGCATATTAACAGAGAAGTTGAATATAGTAGGCAGTGCTCTACCACCAACATAAGCTTCTGCATCCACACTTAAATGCTCAAATCGGACTTCAATAGTGGGGAGATCAAGTCCAACACTGTGTTATTGAGAAAACCCAAGAAAATAAAGCGTAGACATAATGTTTCAAACACATAAAAGGCACCAAAAATTGCAGAGAACCAGATGATTTACAAGATAAATATGCGAAATTTTTTAATTTCTGTTGAAATTACCGATCAATGCGTTCCTTGAGCTTCAACAAGAACTTCTCATTATCTTCGTCTGCAATTTTCACAAGCCTCTCTAACAAGTTCTTTTTCTCCACGAGCCCAAGTTCCTGTATGTCAATCTCTCTTGATTGGCCTTCTTCTTCAGATAGTATCCCCCTCCTGATACGAAGATAAGTGGGTAATTTCTCAAGAGCGGCCCATTTCAGTGCTTCTTCATCGTCTTCTTCCCGAGAAGACTTTGAGAAAATGTCTCTGCCACTGTTCCTCCATATGTTGGAACTACTAACACGTGCACTACTTACTCTAAATATATCACCACTCTCCATTGTCACCCACAGAAAGTTGCAGAGCTCAAACAACGAAAACCCAGAATGTTTTTGATTATTTCATGTAAACAAGCTTGAGTTGTTGAATTATGGAGCCTGAAGAATAAATGGGTATCTTCTCTCTCTCTCTCTCTCTCTCTCTCTCTCTCTCGCTGTTTGATTTTGCAGTTGGTTTTTGGAGGGACTTTCGAGTTTATGAAGAATTTGATGGGAGAGAAGGGTATATATATCATTTTTGAAGTATTATGGGTCAACATGAAATTATTGTTTTTGCGGTGGTTGACGTATTTGTTGATGTCATGACAAACATGTTACAAAGACAAAAAAATATTATTTTCAATTTTTAAATCCTACCATCCTCAATATTCCACCAGAAACATAGAAAGGGTATTGTCATTTTGCACCCCTTTCAAAGTTGTTAAAATAGCATGGCCACCCTCTTATATTTTTAATAGTGGCATAATGACTAACTTTTGAAAAAGTTTAAATGAGCATGTAACCAAACACATGCATTTTCTTCTTCCTCCTCCTCTCCTCCTCAAATATGGCCAACACTTTCCTTATAGGCCTCCTCATTACTTATCTGTCTTGGACCCTAGTATAAGTGGGGATTCTATACATAGAGTATGATTTTTCTCATCTTAGTTTTGTAATTCAATTCAACTATTCTAAGTGTTGGATTCTAATGTTCTGTTTTGTAAGAAGGATGAAAAATAGAAGGAATGGAAAGTAGGAAAAATACAATTTCTATCATTTAAGAAAAAAAAAATGATACATTTTTTTTTCATTTGTGTTTAGTAGGATCGATGAAAAATAAATTTTTTTTTTTTTTTGTGCTTGGTAAAATTGAAAAAAAAATTATTTTTTATTTTTAATTTTATTTATTTTTTAAAAAAAATATAAATACATATTTTATCATTGTATTTATATATGAAATTCATGTATACATAATATTTATGTATATCAAAGGATATATAGACAAATAAGATACATATCAACACAAATAATTAATTTTTCATTCACTTTCCTTCTGATTTTAGAGAAACTGATTTTGGTAAGTTGAAAGAAAAACTCATTCATCTACTTTTTCATCCTTCTTATTTTCTTTCTTTACTAAACATGACATTTAATCTATCCCTTCAACTTTTTATTTTTTTATTTTTTCCATCATACCAAACGAAGCATAAACTTTTATGGATTGCTTCTTTGATTCCCGGTCGAACCCAAAGCATAACATGTTGGTTAATAATTTGTCTTTTATTGCATTGAGAATCTTGGTCCTCAACAAATTAAGCATTAAATTTGCAAGTCATCCTTCTATCCCATTACTCTCTTCATTGTTGTTTGAACACAAATAAAAATAAAAAGCAGGCCTTTATTGTCAAAGGCACCCTCCCCAACCCCCCCCCCCCCCCCCCCCCCAAAAAAAAAGGGGGGGAACAAAAAGTCAGAAGTATGGTAGAGATTACCCATCACTACAAAAGATTTATGAAAAAAAACAACAGATTTTCTCCCCCAACTTCTATGGGACATGTACATTATGGCTAAGATGAACAATTTGATTGTAAGTTTAATAAATTCAGGTGCTCTGTCTAGAAGGACCTTGTTGATCTTCTAGAAGGTATGGAGCCAAGTTTTGTTGAATTTCTTCTTTCTCTCAATTTAATAAGCAGGCCACAGCTGTTTTTCAAGGTATATATACACACACACACACAGTGAAGTATAAGTAGTGGTCCAAAGTGTGTTCACCTCTTGTGATGCTTATAAAATTGATCGCACCATTGAAAAACTTATGTCCATGCCTAACATAGTGATGTATTACAGAATGGGTTTCTGTTGGGGTTTGTTGATGGCAGGCAGGGGTAGGGTTATTACTAATAACCCTGCACAATTTCTAGAAGAAAGCTCCATCTTATTCCAGTGCTTGTGTTATATTATAATTATTTGCTAAGATTGTTAGTCCTATGAATACTAAACTAACAAGAAAAAAATTATTGTTAGACTCTCCAGTGTCAGTTAAAAGACAAACTTTTAGGTTCATGGCATCTGAACTAAACTATACTTATTTATTTTAGATTGAAGGTATGACAAAGTTGGAATATTAGTTGCATAGGGTCATATGACCTGAGGAATCTTCTGTTTAAACTAAAACTGGCTTTTTGGCAGAATCTTCTACGTTTTGATGATTAATTCTTGTAGATCAAAGCCCCTAAATTAGGGTAAAAGAATCATTATTTAAAGATCCTCATTGAAAACATTCATAGCAAGTTGGATTTGAGCATTTCGGATCCGAATCTCTTTTAATACATCTTTTTTGTATTTTTTTCGATAGTAGATTATTACTTGACGTGTTGTGGTAGAAAACTATCTTATATTGTCAGAGCATTCAAAAAAAAAACATGAATTAGATGAGAGATTTAGTCCATTAACTAACCACCCAAAGTCCTGCTTTGATACTAGAAGTATATAAATCAACATTGAGTGTATCTTAAATGCCAACGTCAGATACTTCTCTTCACTTCGATTTTTTATGAATAGTCTGTTGTAAAAAAATGTATTAAAAAAATCTGAATATTAGCGATTCTTCTAGTATGGAATGTACATTAGTTATAACTTGTGTCTAAAGGCACAATGAAACATAAAATTTGAATGTTAAAAAAATCGATCTTATTATATTAAATTTTTTCAACATGTGCATGCTATCGTATATAGATAATGTTTAAAATAAAATTATATTAATTACAAATTAATTAAATATTAAATAATTGAATATGTGATAGAAATAAGTGATAAAATATTTTTTAAGAGAAAAATATACAAGAGATAAAAATTTAAGTTACTATGTGTTTTATCATATAGATATATATGTCTGCAGGATGCCATTTTTCTTATGGCGGAATCATTGTTTCAACAAAGCCACCTTTTTTTTCTTTCTTGATGTGCATTCGTGTTTAGTATGATTTTTGAATATTTTGCACTTATAATAGAGGACAAAACAATTGCAAATGATTTAAAAAACAGTCTAACCCCAAAAATGAGAACATAAAAACAAGTAAGAATTGACCCTCGCAGGTCTTAGTTTACAAACTCTTATAGTGCGTTTGGTAAGGTGTATAAAAAAAATAGAAAGGTAGAAAGTGAAAAAAATTTTATCATTTAAGGGAAGAATCCTTCATTCCTTCTTTTGTCTTTGGCAGGAGGGATGAAAATGGAAAGAATTAATTTTTTTTTGTGTGTGTTTGGTAAGATGAAAAAGTAAAAGAATTAAAAAAATATGGATCCATATTTTACTATTATATATGTATATGAAATTAATAGATACATTGTATATAATATATAAATATGATATACCACATATTAAAGAATATATAAGTCCCGATTAAATATATATATATAAGTAAATAGCATATATGTCAACATACATAATTAATTTTTTATCCATTTTAGTGTGTTAAAAGGAAAGCTAATTCATCCACTTTTTAATCCTTATCAAACATGATTTTTTTTTTCTATCTGTATAATTTTCTATCCTTTTATTTATTTATCATACCAAATAAAACATTAAAAAATTAAGAGTAACGAACTCGGTTAGACCCAACTGAATAGAAAAACTTTCTTTTAGAATGGTGTTTGAGTTTAGCATTTGATAGTTTATAATTACGTCTTTTTTTTTTTCCCAACTTTTTTTTTTTTGGTTCAATAGTTAGGGATGTCTGGGTCAACTTCTACACATCTCGATCAATTCTCTCTTCGGTCCAATCAAAGGCAAACTATCCATACTGAAACTAGAATACTCATGAAAAATACATCAATGATGGTCTGACCCTAAGGGATCATCAATATTCAAACTCATAATATCCAAATTTACAATTCATCTCTATTACTATTTTTAAGCTACCCCTTAATATTTTTTTCCCCAACTTTTGTCATATGGGAATGAGCTTCAAAGCAAAAAATGGCACCAACTCTAGAGTATGGCAAAAATATATCCTTATTTCATGTCCTTAATTTAAAATGCTAATTGGCTGCATAATTATAATATTGACACATTTATATGATTATTATATCCTCTGCAAATATAAAACACAAAAAGGGATTGGATTTAAGAGCACAAAACTGCATGAAGGTGTATTTATTATTATTATTTGCAATATTGAAGCCATGTCCATATATTTAGTTTGACACTTTTGGTAGTGAAAGTATTGTCAGGTGGGTAAGAAAATAAGAACATATTGTAAATATATAAGTAAGTGTCAAAAGTGGGCGTTTGTAGTCCAACGGTTAGGATAATTGCCTTCTAAGCAATAGACCCGGGTTCGACTCCCGGCAAACGCATATTTATTTTTATAAAAATATGTATGCTTCAATTTATGCTCATATCAATATTCACCTGGGATGGAGTGTACGTTAGTGATCGAACTTTAGAGTAATGTTGTTGGGACTTAATTTTTTATGATGTCACGTTATTAGGTCAACAAATTATTTTAATTTTATCTTTAAATTAAAATTGAATTTTGTGTAAAAAAATTGGAATTGATTTGAACTTTGAGATAAACTTACCTTAATTAATTGAATTATTGATTAGATATGATTTGAATTTGAGATAAATATAATGTAATTAACATAATCAATTAGATTTTTTTATGGATATAAGGGCAATTAATTTAACTTACAAAATTAGTTAGATTTGATTTGAATTTGGAGATAAATTTAATTTAATTAATAAATTGATTAGATGACTTTGGGATAGAATTAAGTTTATTAGAATAAATTAAATTTTGTAATTTCCTTTCGGGAATTAATTTCATTAATTTAGTAAATTTTTTGCACTAATTTTTTGTATTTTATAGTGGTATGACAAGACATTGTGTGATTGGATGTTATAAGTAGAGAATCTTTTATATCAAGGGTATTATTGTCATTTTATTTTGTTAGACAAAAGGAACAAACATAACTAACCGAGGAGTTTAGTGTTATTTTTAATACAAAACGGAGTTAATTGTTATTTGACCAAACCTTAGGAGAGATAAATATAATTTACCCAAATTGAAAATTAATTTCCTTTAAGGTAAACTCAACAACATTATAGATCTCGTATGTAAGAACTCGAATTTTCTAACTCAATGCTTAAATTTAACTTCATAATTACGACAGTTCGGTGAAACCTAAATTTACTCTTCTGCGTTCAAAGTATGCGGTCAAATCTTATCTACTCTTCAGCGTCCAAAATACGTGGTCAGTTCCTTTAAGATAAACTCAACAACATTATAAATCCCGTATGTAAGAGCTCGGATTTGCTAACTCAATGGTTAGAGTCAACTCCATAGTTACGACAGTTCAATAAGACCTAAATCTACTCTTCACCGTCTAAGGTACGCGGTCAGGTCTTATCGTCGGCCTTGTAGGGGCGGTGAGATCTCTACATATAGTTTTGTGATGCTGAGGGACAATATTCTCTAACATATATATGAAATGACTTATTTACATATTTATATTATTTACCCAAAAAACAACAACAACAACAACAACATTACACTGAGCCCTATTCGGTGATATCACTCCTTCAACTACCCCAACAAACATTCTTATCAATACCTTTGTTATAGTTAGAACACATACACACACATATAATATGTTATTGGAATAATGGCAATTATTTTTGTGTCTTTTTTTGTTGGTATGTGTAGTTGCATGATTGCCAAAACTTGTATGATTGCTTCTTCATATATATAATTGAGTCAGTTTGCTGCATTCCACAATGCAGACATTATTCTGTTAATGCCTTCTGCCTATTCATAATTATGAGTTTTTATACAGCATAACCTGACGTTGGAACATTGACTTGGATACCCATTTAATTCATATATGTTCTTGGGCATCTCCACTTCTGTCGTTATACATCTGGGATAGCTCAGCATCTTTAGCTAAGAGTCTCTGCCACAATAATAATAATATATAGAGAGAGAAAGAGAGAGGGAGAGAGAGTATAAAAATCGAATGCATGTGAGGGGTGGTTGAGATCAGAGGCCTGTTTTGGGATGCACTGCACCCATCAAAGGTTAAACCGGGCAAGAAGATCAACTTTGGAAACATGCATGAGAATAATGATTTGGAAGATACTCTCTCAAACCTCTCAAAGACTCAAAAATAAAAAAAGTTGTAATTATGTTATCGAAAAAGACTTTTTTTGGCACCATATCTTCACCTTTCATCGAATAAAAATATGATTGTATGTAAATTTTTATTATTTTGTTATTTTTATTACTTTTTAATCACTGGCTACAAATTATTCTGCCGCTTCATATTTACTATCTTAATTTATCATTGATTTTGAAACACAATTGCTACAAATGAAGAACAAGAAAAAAAGACACATTCTACTTGATGGGTCACGTTCAAGGGCCCAACTCACGTTATGAGTCTAGTTTAAATTAAAAGTCTAACTTAAAGAAATCCAATAAGTCCAGTCTAATAGGGTCCACGCCCGATCAAGCTCATTGAGATTTTAGGAGTTATATCACCAAGGGAGTAAGCAAGGTCATTCATGAGCCTCACCTACGCCGCCTTAGAAAAGAATCAACCATCACGTTATCCTTCAATTGAATCTTATGGGGAGCACTGTAACTGCCTCATCCACTGAGAATATGGCATCAACTCCATCAGATTAGTCATTTAATTACTGATAAGTCGTATCAATCTGTTAGGAGATGACTATAAATTGTAAGTTCCGCCAACACTTAGAGGCATCACACACAATCAAGCACATCTGCTATCACTCTTTTCTCTCTCTCATAGTTTGTATTTCTCTGCTCTCTCTACGCACCTCGAAATAATAAAATACTCAGGCGACCCTAACCCTTCAGAGTGGATATAGGTCACATTGAGGAAATCACTTTAAATCTTTGTTTCATTTGAGTTACTCTCTATATACTTAATTACTGCATTTATTACTAATCACCTGACATGTGGTGCACAAAACTAATTTGTGCATCATCACTACTCTCTCAATCGTGATTTGTACCCAGAAAAACAACAAATTATTTTTTTCCTAATAAACTTTGAATCTAAATTGCTACAAAATCTCATTGTAAGGTTCAAATCATAAAAATAAAAATATTTTAAAAAGTTACTCAAAATACACCCCTAAAGCCCTATTTTTCCTATTAAATTTGAGGTTTTAATATTAGTCGTCAGATTAACTTTAAAGTAAAATTTAAAAGAGATCTCAACCGTATTAATTTTGCTATTTACAGTTGAGACATTTTTAAATTTTACTTTAAAGTTAATCTGACGGCTAATATTAAAATCATAAATTTAATAGAAAAAATAGGCTCCTAAATGTGTGTTTGAAGTAATTTTTTAAAAATACTTCCACAAATTATTTCTTATAAGTACTTTAAAAAAACAGTAGTATTTGAAAGTGTCCTACCACTATCTCTACCACCACCACTCTCCCACCACCACCACCACCACCACCACCATCGCCG
>CM042186.1:37696298-37715289 GCA_023539305.1 Ilex asprella | reverse complement strand
ATTGGTATATAGATATAAATATAAATATAAATAGATATAAACTGTGATATTAAATTTAGAGGGTAAACATGACATAATTCTAGTGTTGGAAAATAAAAGTAAAAATAAAATAAAATATTTTTAATGTATTAGGTGCACATTGATACAAATTTTATCTTTGAGGGTGCAAATTGAGATTTTGATATTTGAGGGTGCACATTGATACAAATTATATCTTTAAGGGTGCAAATTGAGATTTTGATCTTTAGGGGTGTGAGATAAATTTCTATCTTTTAGGGTGTAAATTGAGATTTTTGATTTTTAGGGGTACAAATTAAGATTAGAACGATCTTTCGGGGTACAATTTATAATTAACCCTAAGTAATATTCTGCCGTTTGGAATGGATTCTTGAATTTACCGAACTGCCCAATTTCAAGATTCCCAAATATATCCTAAATTTATCCTCTTTTCTGGAAGGGTAAATTACATATAAATTTCCTAAAGTTTGTCTGTTATAGTTAAGGGTATTCACCCTACCATACGGGATAGAAAATATGATCTTTTGTTTTTTTATTCAGTATTTTGTGAAAGAATTTTTTTTTAACTTATCCTACCCGATCAAGTATGGTATTCTTACCCGACTTCCGTCTAAATTAATCGGGTAGAAAATCAGGTGAATACTTTTATAGTTATTAATTTTTGGATCATTTTAACAATTCAATTAAATAGCATGCACCAATTTAATAACACAATAAATCAATAACACTAAAACCTAAAAAATTACAATAACAATTACAACAACAATCAGCAAACAGAGTCATGTGAGTTAGCTTCTAAATTGTTCGGCAAACAAAAAACATCAAACTGTTCAGCAACTTTGAGCATCAAACCAAAGTAACAGCAAGCCCAAAGCTCACACACATGTATGTAATTTAAGAAGAAAAACAAGTGACTGAAACATGAAGAAACAAGATGGAACAAATTCTTAAAGAAATCATGAAAGAACACTAGTTTACCAAATCAAAAATCATGACCAAATTCTTAAACTACAAGACCAGTTTACCAAAGTTACAAACATCAAGTTTAATCCAGAAGGAAAAACACAAAAAACAACAAATTTAATACCTTTGTTTTTCACCCTTCTCATGCCGACCCTTTTTCCAAATTGCGCCCAAATAGTCAAATCCCTCCCAAATAGTCAACTGAGATAGACAGTGACAGTACCTAGGAGAGGCGACTGATAAGGCTAGAAAGGCGATGAAGGCCTAAGGTAGTGGAGGCGAGAGGAGCAGCTGAGCAATAAAGATTGAAGAGATGAGAAATGTGATTGACGAGGCTGGAGAGGCAATAAAGGCCTAAGGCGCTTGAGGCAATTAAGACTGAAGAGCTCAGACGATAGGGTTTGGGAATTTGGATTTTTAGTTTATATATATACTAGCAATTGTCCGTGCCTGAAGGCACGACGTAACAAAAAAAACGAAAGTAAATACGTGTGCATTAAGAGACTGTATATCATAAAAAATTGTCAATTAAAAAAATTAAGAAAAAACTTTGATATATATAATATGGGCCCATTATTTTTAAAAAAAATGATAGAATACGAATCAAAACAATCTCAAAACAATGTTCAATGACCGTTTAATTATTAATTAATATCAAAATCGTAGGAAATTCAATAATCATTGTGGTATGAAAGTAATCAAATAAATATGAGATAGAAAGCAAGGAAATGGGATTAAGAGATTAATTACAATAAAAATATAATAAACAACATCAACAAAAACTAAATCAATTAAAACTAAATTTTTACCACTATCGGGTTAAATTATATTTTTTGTCCTCATAATATGTTGATAGTTTAGAGAATGTTTTGTGTCTCTAAATATTTTTTTTTCTATTCTTCCAAACAATTACGGCTAAATTCTCTCTAAAAATAAGATCCTACAAAAATATGAAGATGTGCAATCCTTATCAAGTAAAGATACTTTTCATATATCATAATTAAACATATTCGTAGAGATAGCATGCCATCAATGAAATTGGTTTTGATCAAATTTTCATGATTAAATCCAACTACGCTAACATTATCAAATTGAGAAACTAAATACATAAAATTTGAGCCATAAAGAATTCAAGCAAAATCCTCTACAAACATAATTATACATAACTATTACCACTAATACCACAATTATCATTATTACCACTTAGCCTAAATTTTGATAACTAATCAAATTTTGTGCTCAAATTGAAATTAAATCTAACTAAGTCAATTATTTAAATTAATTTTTCTATTCAATTCAAACTAAATTTCATCAACTAAGTTAATTTTATGTTATACAAGTTTGTCCCAAGAGCTTTACCCCACCACTACCCATCCATCACAACTTTGAGATTAACTATCATTACTAAGACTACCATCATTATCACTTCCAAACCTAAAACATATCTTCAGAAACCATTGATACCACTTAGAGAATGTGAGCTTACTTTTAACTACAATCTAAGTCAAATAATGTGTCAAATTGGCTACAAATCAAATGAACTATAAGGCACATTGACAAGAAATCAAGTTACATTTCAGTATACTGCAGGGAATAGTGTATAACTTGCAAAATTTATGAATGTTCACAAAACATTAAATTGAAGTAAAGATTTGAATTTTTTTAGAGAAAAAATAATATTTAAAAACATATGCATTACAACATAAAGAACATTGAATAACAGTATGAAGAACTTAATAAACATCGTGCATACACCTCATAATGTTTCCTATCATTTTTGCTTTCTTTTGATGCAAACCATTTGCAAATGTGCCAAAAAATAAAAGGCTTGACTCTTGATCAAAAGGACTACTTGGTTCTTTTCGAATTTTTTTGCAGTTTTTGGACAAAACAAGCACAAAAAATAGATGAATTCATCCTTATTCACAAATGACCACTTAGTCTAAACAAATCTTAGGTCCTCATATCCTAGAACGTATAGAAAAAAATTGTAAATAACCTAAAAATATGTAAAACTAAAAAAAAAAATAACAAACCCAAACCAATAAATCACTTGTTTAGGAGATCGTCGTCTCGCTGGATTTGTGTCATTGCTGATCGTTGGAGCTGCGTCGTCGTGCCATAGAAGGTTGCTGCAGCAGATAAAGTAAATTCACTAAAAGAATAAGGATAATGTTTGACTGCTTATTGAAATAATAATACAAAAATTGGTGTTTCGATGATTGTGGTGGGTTTTGGTAGTAATGTGTGCGTGTGGGGATGGCGAGGCGTTTGTTGGCTAGGGAGGTTTTGGTGGTAGTGGTGGGGATTGGGGAGGAAATGGGGGGTGGAGGTGCTAGTTGGTTGCATGTAAGAGTTTGACTTTAGATATATAGGGTGTTTGGTGGGTTGTTATGAGTTTCAGTGGCAGTATAAAGAGGAAAAAAAATGGTGGTTGTGGTAAGGAGAGACATACGTAGAGAGAGAGAGAGGAGAGGTACTTGGATGAGGCTTCAAGATTGTCGATGGTTGATCACTATGTCTCTGATAGTGTCTGCATAGTGTTGCTGTGAAGAGAAATGGTCTCGGTGATAAGAAAAAAAAAGAGAAAAGAAAGGGGCGTTGGTGGCTTAGCTATTCGTTGGGGACAAAGATCGAGAGGAGGAACAAAGAGAGAAAGAAAAGGAGATAGATGAGAAAGGAGACATCATAAATAATTAGGTGAAAAGATTGAGATAGATGCATGTGATAAATGAAAGATGAGTAAATAATATCGTATCATAATTATATTGAATATTCTAAAGCCGTGATGTGAAAAAAGTGATTTATCTGATATAAAAAGGATATTATTTAGAACAACATGAGCAGATGTCAAAATTTAAATATGAACGTTAATTTTAGATTTATGACATTGATTTTGGGCGAGATTGAGAGACGAATTCAATGTAGAGGTGTCAATTTTAGAAACTAAAAATTTTAAGCAGCAAAATTTTTTCACAAGAGCTAATGTGGTACGTCGGATCAAAACGATGTGAAACGTCAATAGTTTGAGATAATTTGGGATAACACCATCCGTTGGATGATGATTTTTTTAGTTATGAAACGATCTGCACCGTTTTTTGTCTCTAAAATTCAAAATCATTATACTTTATTATATAGATATATATAAATTAATTAGTGCAGGTAGGGTAGAAATACAAAAATTAATGGGTATTCTGCATTCCTACCCAATTTAATCGAAAAATCAAAAACTCTTCCGCATTTCTACTCGATTTAATCGACTTGCCGTTCAATAGGGTCGAATAGGATAGAAAATTGTGGCTAATCGAAAATTTAAACACCCCTAATTGTTGTCACCTCATGGTGTGTCTAATTCGCGAGTCTGTTGTCTTCATAATTTTCTCTTTTTTGGACCATTCCTCAAGTCTTTGAGTGTCAATCTTCGCTTCAGCCAATTATAAGGCCTACCTTGACTTTTTATTTATCGTTCATATTGCGGTTCTAAAAATGAAAGTTCATTTTGTCGTGCTCTGAAACTCTTTAAGTTCAATTGAATTAAAAAAGTTCATTATTGTGAAACCGTAATGTAGGCGAAAACCCTAACGGCTTTGTCCAAAGTTTGACCTTCTTCGGTCTTAGAAGGAAACTCATTTTTATTCCTTCTCCAAGCAGGCAAGAAGATCAAGATCTCTCATATGATAGATGTTGAAACAAACTTTGAATTCAATATGAATCTATAAAATATGAGAATTTATCTTAATATTAGTTTGTATTTGTGCATTTGTAATACATACATCGTGGCTTGCCTTCTGTGAAATTTATCGTCGTTCCAACAATTATTTCATAAAGACATACTATTACTATTTTTTAGTATTTTTTCAAAACTCCACAAATAACTATTTTGTTCCAAGAATGCCCTCTCCTTCACACACACAACCCTCCAAATGCCAACCCATTGAATAAGATGTTACAATAACTACTAAATTGAATATTTTTTTTACACATGCATTAGAGCTAAAATTTAGCAAAATCACATCATATGCATCATTACTTAATTTGTTTACTTTTTAGAGTTAAAACTCATTTATCCTTTAAAATTTGGTCAAAATTAACAAATTGCAAAAGAGATAAAGCAAAAAAGAATTGTAATCTTCGCCATTTTCATAAGTAATCTACAAGGAGCAAATCAATGTAGAACCCCAAGCCCTTCATCGGTTCAGCTCTATCCTTTCATCCAATATCATCTCATTTTTTTCAATCATCGATCACTTTCAAAGCTCTAGCAAGTTTTATCTTTTTTATTTCTCTTTTTATTGCTCCATTTTCTCTCTCTATCTCTCTCCCCTGCATCCATCCACACACACATATACACAATTAAAACAAGAGTAATACTATATATCTCAAATTTGTATCCCAAATTAGTAAAGATGGTTGGATCAGTAGGTCCTAATTAAAAAAATTGATGGAGACTCACTAATCCAATGATTTCCGTTCATTTGGGATGCACATTTGTGATACAAATTTGAGACATAAAATATTACTCTTAAAACAATTAATGTTGGCCCACAGATTTTCAAAATGAGCAATGCTATGTGTTTCAAATCTGCAACTCAAATTTACTTTTTAAATTAAGGAGATCATTTGATCAGTGAATTTCATTTTAAAAAATTAATAAGACCCACTCATTTAACATTCTCTTTTATTTAAAATATAAATTTGGATTATAAATTTAAAATAGATAGTATTTGTCTTTCAAAATGGCTTTGCCATGAGGTTGATCAGGCCAATTACACCAATAGTCACATTGCAGCTCTTTGCTCAATGTCTCGGGTAACTGTATAGCTTCTGTACCTGCTAGAAGCGGATGGAATCTCATTACCTTATGATACGACGTCGCTTACTCTGTACGAATCTTTAGATTCTCTCACCCCCTCCTCTCTGTCTCTTGGTAGATGTACAAATACCATACGCTTAATTCGTTTTGCTGGGTCTGATTGTATTGATTGTGTTTGTACTTGGCGATACAGAGAGGTCAATAAAATGGGGGCTGGACGCGAAGTGACAACGTCGTTGGACGGAGTAAGGGATAAGAACTTGATGCAACTGAAGAAGCTCAACTCTGTCCTCTTTCCAGTTCGTTACAATGACAAATACTACGCCGATGCTCTCGCCTCTGGTGAATTTACAAAGCTCGGTATAATTCTAATTCTGGGTTTTGCTTATTATGCTTTTTTATCAATTGGGTATTCTTCTTTTGAGCTTATAATAAAGTTTATTGTTGTTTATGAGTTCTGGGTTTTAGGGTTTTGTGTTCTATGTATTCGGTGATGTTTGTATTTTGGGTCTAATAGTATTTTTTTTATTGAATTGAAGCCTATCATTTAATAAAAAAAACTGAGAACTCGTGCTGGAAAATGTTGGCTTTGTGGTTCTGCTTCTGGGTATTGTTTATATTTCCCTTTTATCAACCGGGCATTTCTTGCTATGCACTTTCACTGATGTTTGTTATTGTTTGTGACTCCTCTATTTTTTCTGGGTTCTATGTATTGGAAAATGTTGGTATTGTGAATTTATTAGTTCCCTTTCTTTGAAAGAACTGATGCTACATATTAATAAAGGGTAAATTGCACCAATGGTCCCTGAAGTTTGCCACTTATTGTACTTTCGTCCCTAAAGTTTTTATTTCATCAATTTGTCCTCTAGGTTAACAAATTGACTCATTTTGATTCTTACCCTAACAGCCGTCAAAATAATACTCAGAAAATGTCATGTGGCTCGCACATGGAAATGTTAATGGGTGTTTTTGTCATTGTGCATTCAAAATATAGGGCAAAAATGGAAACTCAATAAGTCTAAAGCACAAAAAACTACCATTTACTTGCCACACTCCCTCTTCCCCACACTGTCGGTAATCCCATGATTCCAGTAATCACACACCTTCCCCCAACTGAGCAGCAACCCCAATTCTTTCTCTCCACGCTCTCTCTCAACTAGCGGCCTTTCTCTCTCCAGCTCTTCTCTTCTCTTCCGTGGCTAACCCCAACAACTTCCGACGACCATTCAACCCAGTTAATCTCTATCGTTCTCTCTCTCTATCTCACCTCTCCTTCTTCACAAGCACAAACACTTGACACATGCACACAAACCACACAAACACACACACACAAACACAGACCACACAAACACACACAACCCAACATAAAGAGAGTAACAAATATCTCACTCCACCTCCACCTCCACCTCATAAGCCAACCTAGAAAACCCCAGTGAAAGTTTAGAAAATAAGGCAATTCAGAAGGGAGAGCTATAGAGAAATCACAACCAGAATTCAATTGAGCAATACCCAATTCATACCAAACCCTTCATTAATTCAAAACCTTTATTGCCACCACAGCAGTTTCCGATCTTCTCCACACCCTCTCCGGCAAAGAATACATTACTCTTGTGCGTTTTTTCCTCTCTCTGTGTTCTATTGTGTTTGTGTTAGAGTTTAGATGTGTTGGGTTTGAGGGGTAGAGATGAAGTAACGATGTGGGTGTGTATTTATGGTTTTCTGTTGTGTTTGTGCTAGGGTTCAAATGTGTTGGGTTTGGGGGGGGAGAGAGAGAGAGAGAAAGAGAATGATGTCTACGTTTTTTAGGGGAGAGAAGGATACTGCCTGTGTGAAGGAGAGAGAGGAGAAAAAAGAAAAGAAGAAGAAAGTGGGTGTTTGGGATCATGTGTTAATGTATACATGTAATGGATAATTGTGTTTGGATGCATAAATAGTAGTAAAATACCAAAAATATCCCTCAAAAGTCTCATGTGCTAGGCACGTGACATTTTCCGTCTATTATTTGGACAGCCGTGAGGGGGTAAGGACCAAAGTGAGTCAATGTGTTGGTGGATGAAATTAGAACTTTAGGGACGAAAGTACAATAAGTGGCAAACTTCAGGGACCATTGGCGCAATTTACTCGTTAATAAATTGATATATTGTTTTTTGTTTTGCTTTTGTGCAACATTGAAGTTTGTTCTGCTAAAGTAATGATTGATGCTGCCTTAATGCCACGGAGTCCCTGAAGATAGGTTTTGTTGATCTTCTTGGTTCTGCTTATTGTTGCCTGATTTTGATGGCTTTGTGTTTCAATGATGGGATTAGTAAATTGAAGCTGTCCCTTGGATGGGCAATGGATGCTTTGTTATTTTTCATTCCTTTCACCCATATTTTGTGTGCCCCAAATTTTGTTTCGAGTCAAGTTTTCTTTAATTGCAAACAAAAAATTATACTGATCCCTCTTAACATCCAAATTTCTTATCATCATTTTCTAAATATTGTCTCAATTCCCAATGTGGTGTACACCTGAAAGAGAATACTTCAATTATTGCTTCATCAAGGTTGGCTTTGAGATTACAATGTTGGATCTTAATCTTCTTGGAAACAATATTATAATGACTGATTTCTTTTTACCCTACCGTTTGCAGCATGGCAGCACTGCAAAAAACCTCAAACTATTCTCAAATTCCGAAGATTACTTCTTTACCATGTCATGGGTTACTCATAAATATCATGCCCAGTGTGAATAATTTAATCCATCCAGATTCTTTTTCAGCCTGCATTCTTTTTCTGTCTCCTATAGTTCTTGTTGCTAGTATTCTTTTTGGGAAAATCTGAGTTCAGTCAGTTCGATTAGACCCTGAAGTTTGGCTGGGACAGAATGTATGTTGTACCTTCCCCTGCAGTTAAGACTCTTGCAATCTTATTGTCACTATTCTTTTTATTTGATATTTTCTAATGCAAATTCTAGACACTTACCCATTTGTGGACTTGTTGACTAGAATGTGTAGAAAGCTGTGTATATCACATCTTTTGGTATGGATACTTCATAGGGCCAATAGCTCTCTACTAAAGGATGATGTATAATAACACTTTGATATTCAGGAGCACATCGTACAGTTTGGGCTTTGGACAATGGGCAATTTTATTATTTTTTTACCTAGAAACAAACTTCTTTGTGGCTTTTGCGCAAGAATGTATGTGTAGAAAGAAAACAAATAGATATAATGAGCATGGTGCAGGATTTGAAAGCAAACAAGTAGAGCCATGCATACATCTCAAATATTCTGCATTTTTAATCTCCAGCGTGTCTCAGTAACACATGGTTTCCTTCAGAAATCACAATTTTTTTGGAGATTTTACTTGGTTTTTCTCCCTTTGCAGCATATTACAGCGACATATGTGTTGGTTCAATTGCATGCCGGCTTGAGAAGGAAGATGGAGCTGTCCGTGTATACATTATGACATTGGGTGTTTTGGCGCCATATCGTGGGCTAGGTATTGGTGAGTAAGCTACTTATTTTCCTCTTGATTCATTGCTTGAGTGGGAATTGTTAGGTTAACATGAATATCTGGTCCTTATATCTTGCTGATTCTAAATTAGTTAACCTTGTTGTGCATGCACATAATTGAGAGCAATGAGTTGCAGAGGTATAGCAGCATGCTCCACTATGAAAGTGCTAAGATAGTTCAAGCATGTTTCCCACTAGACCAGGGACGGAACCAGAAATTTTTGACGAGGGAGGCCAAATAAAAACAGAGGCACAATTAATAATTTAATGAAATAAGATCATCCGACTAGTTAGTATTATATTTTTAATTATGAAGACCCAATCCTTTTTTTTTTTAACAGGGAAGACCTTATCATTGGACCATACTATCACAAAAACTTAGTTTGTAAAATCCAAAAACTATTTACTACTTATCATTACAAAATTGAATTTGTAACAATTTCACGGACCACTTATTCCCACCTTATGACATGAGTCACATGATGCAAAATTTTGAATTATATACTATCATAACTATGCACACGATATCATTATAAACGTTAGTTATGAGTTAGTGTATTATTGATGATATAAAGTCACATTTATACCTTGATTTTGCAGCACATTTCCTTCTTTTATCTGTTGGTCATCAAATTTGCCCAAAACAAATATTTTCTTCTATAAGAACCTACTAGTCTGCGCGAACAATATCCCCCATTTAGTTAGTAAATTTTTGATGTCATGCTATTATGCATTTCGAATACACTAATTGAATATCCTTTATACAAAAATAAGTTTTTGAAAACCTAAAAAGACATAGAGAATTCTTAAAAACCTTAGAGGGGGAATAGAGTAATTTTGAAAATATGTGGGGGGCCATGGGCTCCCTTGGTCTCCATGTATGAAGTTCCGTCACTGCACTAGACCCCTTCAACTTACGTAGCCTCCAGCTTCGATTTTGTGGTTTTCATTCACTAGATCTTATAGATTTGGCCTAAGAGCCAAGGTTCTAAGGCCCAAAAAAAGAAAATGAAAACAAAAGGGAAAAAAAAGAATGATTACGGAATCCAATTTAATGCAGCTTTCTTAATTTATCCGGACGATGAAAATTGTGGCATGCTTGGCTGACATGGATTCTGGACTTGGTGCAGGTACGAAGCTGGTAAATCATGTTCTTGATCTCAGCTTCAAGCAGAATATTGGTGAGATTTACTTGCACGTGCAGACAAACAATGACGATGCCATCAACTTCTATAAGAAATTTGGATTTGAAATCACAGACACCATCCACAACTATTACATAAACATTACCCCTCCGGACTGCTATGTTCTAACCAAGTCCATCATTCAACGTCAAACAAAAAAATAAAAACTATAGCGCTGGTTCCCTTCTAGGATAAAGTTTCACCTTTTGCATTTGCATTGGTGTGCAAGTTTTGAGGTACTAAAGATGCTTACTTAGAGAAATGGGGTTGCTTATGAAGACTATCTTTTTTATGCTCCCTAGGATTCCTTTTTTTATTTTATTTTATTTTCTAATGTTTTGATGCTCCCAACGAATTGAAGTCCTTTGTTGAAACTCCTTAGAACAAGAACTGTTTAAACTCTTGTATTTTATGGGGTCTAATTGAATAGATTCTGTTCTCTAAGAAAATGCATATTACTCAATTTAAGACATTAAATTTGATCAGTTTATTTGTTTTACTCAGCCAGTCTTTGAGTTGAAGACATTTTGCTTGTCTTTGTGCTGAATGTGATCAATCTTGGCTTCCATAAGTATATATGTATTTCAGGTTCACAGGATGTCGAAGGTTTGAATGCCTTTTTTCCCCATGTGTCTGCATAATCCAATGGTTTGCTTTGTGAAATTGTTGTTCTCTGTTGGAGCCGTCTTTTTTCTTCGCCTGGGATTATAAAGTTGGGAAAGCCTATAGATTGTGTGCTATCATTGCTAATTCACACAAACACTAAGGGGGTTGACAGTTCCCATGAGAGATGGCAAAAATATTTTCTCTCATTTAGCTGTTTGATTATTATGACCCCCCTTTTGCAATCCAGTGAGAGTATGGTTTTGATGCAACACCTTGTTGTTCAGTTTAGCATGTTATGTGAAAGAAAGGTAGA
The DNA here is from genome assembly GCA_023539305.1 of Ilex asprella. Lineage (NCBI taxonomy): Eukaryota > Viridiplantae > Streptophyta > Magnoliopsida > Aquifoliales > Aquifoliaceae > Ilex > Ilex asprella. Next base: position 37,703,899 of record CM042186.1, on the reverse strand, counting down.
GGAAATGGAAGTAATCTTTGTTACTACTCTTGTATTGTATGCAGGTTTGTTCAACTCTTTTTCATGTTGCAATGCATTGCCCCCAAAAAGAGTTGGCGTGCCATATCATAAAACTAGGTACCCTGTGTGAAATAAAGTTTTTTTTTTCAATCGTAATTAAAATGTAAGTAAGTGATTAAAATATTTACTATGTTCAATTCTGAGTGGGAGTTAAATTGTTTGTTGTGGTCACAAGTATGATTAAAATGTTTATTGTGGTCACGAGTATGATTAAAATGTTTATTGTGGTTAGAATGTTAAATATAAATAAACAGATTTACTGTGGTGAAAAGGTTAAAATAAATTCATAAATGGATTACGTCTTCTTATAATTTTGTAAAAAGTTGAAAATGGAAATTGTGAAGACGCGATCATTTTGTGAAAAAAATCTTTTTTTTTTTAATCCGATGTTAAAAAATATTGAAACCCATCGTTTTGAAACTTATATACAAAACAATAGTATATGCATCATAATAGAAATAGGTCTTTCAATTAATCGAATATTAATTTGAAGTTAATCTAAATTTAAATGTAATTAGTCCTGTGTGAATTTATTTCAAAGTTAAATCTGAATATGTTACATGAATTTGAATTTGAATATATAAAACAACCAATCCATTATAAATGAATTTAAATTTTACATAAATATTTATAAAAAAATAGAGATATTTTAATTTGTTTATTGATAATTTGATAAAATTGATTAAGTTACTCAATTTGGAATGAATCCAAATTTTACGTTGTTTGAATATGAACAGTAAAAATGTTTTTTTAAATTCGGATCAACACAAAGTTCGACCCGAATCCAGTCCGGGCCTAAGTGCACATAGCAGAGCGTGCACAGCGCGCTCCGTTTCCGGAAAACTCGTCAAATGAAACGCGCCTCTCCGCCTCTCCAATTCCTCGCTGCCGCAGCAGCCTCCGACGGGACCTCCACCATGTCCTCTCGCCCTCCGGTGAGCTTCATCCCAAAACCCTTAACACAAACACACTCACACTCACACTCACACTCACACTCACACTCACACTCACACTCACATATATGCATATATAAATGGTATGATCATCAATAACGTGCTGTTTTTACTGCTAGCAGTACAGAGGCAGTCGTACCCAATGGCGAAGAGGCTTCGCTGACCGGCCTTCCGGGGACGGCAGAGGCAACCAGTATGTGGCCGGAGACTCCCACTTCCGGTCCGTCAGAGACGCCAATCGAGGGTTCAGACCAGTAGAGACAGAGAACTTCTCGAACCAAGGCTCGTTTCGTTCTCAACCTCGCCCTCATTCGTTCAATCCTCGAGCACCATCTTTCCATCCTAGACCTCATTATTATCCTCCTCCTCCTCCTCCACTGCCTTTCAACTCTGATCCTCGACCACATTTTGATTCTAATTTTCCCCCTTTCAATCCGAATCAACCATTCCGACCACCGCCACCGCCTAGTTATCGGAATCAACAGTTCCGCCCACAGCAGCAGTATCGGCCACAGCAGTCCAAGCCATTGGATTACCGGAATTGGGAGCATGCTAAGCCGGGACCGCCTCCACATTTTTGCGGTAAGTACCTTTGTGCTTATTTCTAATATGACATATGAGGGTTTTATGCTTGCTAGTTGTTTTAATGTACGATTTGAGGGACGCAGTATTTGTAGTTGAGCTTGATTGAATATTATGATGTACAGCACTATTTTTTAGTTGGGTATTATTTGGACAGACCTATAAAAATGACTTACATTTGTTTTGGAAGGAGAACTTGTTTTTGTTTTTGTATCGAAACAAGTAGTTCTCCTAAAAGGCTCAGGGGGCTTTGGTATGACTTTTTTTTTCTCAGTTTTTGTGTACATGCATAAAGATATCTTGTGCATAGATGGGGGAGACAGAGAAGTGGAAATTAATGATAGACATGCTATGATACAATAATTTCAATGATAAGGCTGGAAAGGATGGTATTTTGCTAGCTGGCTACCTGGTGGTTCTGAGCAAAACCATCTTGAACCTAGTAGAACTTGTTCTTCAAGTGGAGTAGAAATCGATCTAAATAATTTGGTAAGAAAAAGTTTAGGATGAAGAGATGATGCAAAAACAAGGGAAATTTGGAAGCCGGTCCCCTAGACTTATTTAGAGATAAGTTTGACAAAGAAACTTATTTGGTTTTAAGTCAACTTTTTGTCAAGTTTACTATTGTACTCCTACGCTTTGGAAAAACAATAACTGACGTCTGCATTACCGTTCGTCTTCTTCACATAGGTTAGATCATTGAGGTATATATGAAAACTTTTGATTGAGTTATATATGAAAACCGTTTATTAAATATTATGATAATTAATGAAAGTTATATATTCTGATAGTTATATATGAAAGCTTGATGTACGAATAAATGTTGGTCTATTAAGTCAAAATCAAATCACAAAATTTCCTTAAAAATTCAAAATTTTCTTAACATTAGTGTTACTATAGTGACACTAATTTTACTATAGTGACACGACTGAGATTGTTTTCCTTAAAATACTCAATACACAAAATGAAGAATTCCACCATTTTAAATAGTAACACAAACTCAAACCCCAATTTTTACTTACACTACCAATTACAAACTTTTAAACGTATATTATGCAACATACACATTTAATTTTTAAAGTAACATCAAAAGTTTATGCTCAGTAACACATGGACTTTTACAAAATACAAGGCAGTAGAGTTTTCACAGTAACATCAATTTTTAAAAGATTATAGTGAAAATATGATCCACAAATTAAAAATTTATAAAATTTCTAGTAGTAACACACAATTAACAGTTGAATTAGGACACTCAACACCAATCAAGTACATCAAGACATTGAAATTCTGAAATTCATTTTTTAGTGATCAGTACAGTAATATGATATATTTCACAGACATATAACCAAGGTATTTCGAATGTCTTCCACAACAAAGAAAAAACAAAATTGAATTATATAACACTTTAATTTAGTAATAATGAATCTCAATTTTTGAATTACGAATGCAAAAAAAAATAAAAAATAACGGACAATTTGAACTATATATTATGTAGAAATTTTAAAACCCTACAATAAACATCAACTTTCATATAAAATCACATACCTTAATTATATTTTTGATTCCTAAAGTTGTGAAGATGTTTTGAATGCAAAGAATCAACTATAATTTTATGAATGGATTCTACAGTAAACTTGAATAGTAAAATTGAAATTGGGGTTGAGTTTGTATTACTATTTAAAATGGTAAAATTCTTCATTTTGGATATTGAGTATTTTAAGGAAAACAATCTCATTCGTGTCACTGTAGTAACACTAATGTTAAGAAAGTTTTGTGATATGATTTTGACTTAATAGACCAACGATTTATTTGTACATCAAACGACCATATATAACTATCATAATATTTAATAAACGGTTTTCATATATAACTTAATCAAGGATTTTCATATATATACTTCAGTGATCTAACCTATGTGACTTTCTATAATTGGACAAAACTAACACCGTTAGGAGTAATTTTGACATTTAAAAAATAAGTGGACTTAAGTACTTACATATAAGTTTAAACATGGACTTACCTCCAAATAAGTTTCCTTCACGGACTTAAGTCATTATAAGTCCATCTAGGGAGACTCACCTTCAATTTTCACTAAAAACAATTGACAAGAAAGTCACTTTCCCTCGGCTACTTTGGCAGGAAATGGTGACTTCAGTTTTTGTTGTCGAAGCATGCATGAACTCTTAATCTTTCCATGCTACAGTTTATAGTACTTGGGCTGGGACTTGCAAAATGAATTGACCTGGGCAGAACAATAGTTTAAAGGGGAGAATTCTTCTTGTACTATTAAAAATGATTGCACTACATAGGAGATATGGATTGTGAGTATTCAACAAGGTCTATCAAGTATCAAATACTATTTTTGAAGATTGCTGATTAACACTGCTGCTTTAGAGTTTATGTCTAGGTCATGTTCAGTTGTATAGTTTATTTGTGGCCTCGAGGCTTGCCTAAGGGCTTTGTTGAGGTTTGAGGAGTGTGCATCGTCTCTAATGTTAGAGAACACCCACATTGCTTAGTTTTTTGTTTGCAGCTGTAAAGATGCCAAAGATTGATTAGGACCAAGCTGTGCACATATTCATGCACATGCATTTCAATGCGGCTTTGTGTTGGGCAATAAATGTGATGGACTATATTACAAGAGGAGCAGAATAATTCAAATTGAATGCACTACAAGGTCAAGGTTATAAAAGAAGATGGGTTGAGTTGTGATGACACATGATTTAGTATAGGAGATATAGTCTTTGTCAGAGATAATTGTCTAGAGGTATTCATGTGGCCAGCCCTTTTGCGACACAATTAAATGCAGTTCTTTGTGAGTTAGAGGGAATTGTTTCCCCCTATGTAGGTGACATTTAATGTGTTCAGCTAACAGTTTACCAGAGAGTTTAAATGATTTTTTCTTTCAGAAATGTACAACAATTAGGTTGATTTGGGTGCAGTATATGTATATTATGTACTGGTAAAAAAAACTCGAATCTAGTTTAGTCCAGATATTAATTGGTCTCAGTTGAAAGAAAGATCGATTCCAGTTTTATGAAACATGATTGACTGTTTTACTACCGATGCTCACATTTCTAGTGTTATTCTTCTTGTTATGCTCCTTAAACGTTTTATTTGTTCTCTAGTGATTATTGGATGGGATAAACTTGTTTTAGTTTTGCTGGTATTGTCCACAGACCGGTTTACAGTTCTCTCATACAATATACTAGCTGATTACCTGGCTATTAATCATCGGAGCAAGCTTTACTTTCATATACCTCGTCATATTTTGGACTGGGAGTGGCGGAAAAGAAATATTCTTTTTGAGCTTGGGTTATGGTCAGCTGACATACTGTGCTTTCAGGTTAGCAGTCTGATACATCTATTACATCATGTTTATGCCCTTTACTTTCTTGTGCACATTGAAATATAAACAAGAGATACAACGTGGTAATATTTCAAGTGATTGACCCATATTAGAATAGTTTAAAGATGCTAATCATCTGTCCGCTTCAAATGTATGATTTCTGAACATACCTGTATGTTCCAATGTTCTGTGCCTCAGTAAGACTCTATAGAATGTGAGTGTTTGATTGCATTTTTTCGATGACTTCTAGCCTGTCTAGTTCATTTTGTTTGTATATAGCTTAAGATAATTCTGGATGAGGCCCGTATCTAATGTGGGTTCAGCCCCAACTGATCTACTTCTCTATGGATGCTATGTTACCTAAAATGATTAAATCTCAGCATCTAGGCTGATTCGCTGGCATTGCAACCAAAGTATGCAAGCCCAACACGACATTGCCTACATTTTTTATCTCAAGATCCCTCTTGTGCCATCTTTTGCTTTTCACTTTTTCAAAGAACTTTGATCATATGTTGAGGGGCCTCTCCACCCACTATCATTTGGGTTTTGGTTGAATGCTCTACCAGTAACTATCTGTATGTCGTTATTTTGTTTATTGTGGTTTTGACAGTAATTGTACTTTGAAATGATTTATATTTCATTCTCAGGAGGTTGATAGATTTCAAGACTTAGAGGAGGAGTTAAAGATTCGTGGTTATAGTGGCATTTGGAAGGTGCGTTTTCAAGAATAACACAATATTTTTAAGGCTGTTTTCATATCTTAAGCTTGTTTTTTGCTCTACTTGTGTGTATGAATACTTGTATATGCTTGAGACTTTTTTTAAGCATCAGGGAACAATTTGTTTATCCAGTTGTTTGTGGGATTCCAATACTTTGGCTTGAAAGGTTGGTCTCAAAGATATATAGTGCGACTTTGATCAAGGCCCCAAGAGATTATGTGTCATATTCTAGGAAGCACAGACACTTAATTGTTCCCTGATTAAGTGTCGGACATGTCTGGAACACCAACACGTTTCGGACATGTGTTAGACACGCTAAAATGAGTGTCCGATTTTTTTATTGTTAAATTTTTTTCATGACATGTTTTGGACAAGTTGGGGACACGCGACTGAGACACTCGGGATACGTTGGGAACACGCGGCCAACATGTTGGTGGTATTTTGAGATTTCTTTTTAATTTTATGAGAACTTTTTTGATAACTTTATAATAAATAGTTATTTTTGTAATTTTAAAGAGAGATGAGTCAAAGTCATAATATAAAAGAAATTATAATCATTACATTGAACATAAGATATGAATGTAACATAATTTTGGAAACAAATACAAACTTATGTACAAATAGAATAAACTTTTAATATGAAAGTAATGTAGAAAAAATGAAATTACAAAATTGGGGCCTTTTAAAATTAATGAAATTAGTGTTACAAAGTGAAATATTTTTTAAAATGAAAATTGTAGTGGTCATTGATTGTTGGATCATGGATGTTAATGTTGAATGTGCATCGGTATATCTTATATTGTATTTTTTCTGCCGTGATACCATAATGTAAATTTTCAGAATTAGGGAAATGATGAATTAAAAGATAATTATGATAATATTTTTATGTTATCACTTGATTATATATATACACACACACACATACATACATAAATATTATTTAACGAATCGCTAGCGTGTCCGTATCCTATTTTTTTGAAATTTTCGAGCTGGCATGTCCGTATCCGTGCTTCTTAGGTCAGAGGGTTTAGAATTTTGTATTGTGTGAAATTTTTATCAAAACTAAGGGGAGATTGAGAGGGTAAGGGGAAGATGTCTTTGTTCTTGCATATGAATGTTCATCATTAGCTGGTCCACTAGTTCTTCTGTGGGGTACGGATATCACCTGTACTGTTAATAACACTTTTTAAATAAAAGCATGCGCAGCTGCTATACAAGTGGATTCGAAAATAAACTTATTAGGATAGAAGACAGAAGTATATGAAGTAAGGTCTGTGCAAGAAAAAAAGAACTCTTTGTAAGCACAACAAAGAAGCACGAGACAATATCAAAGCGAAAATGGGAGGGGCAAGCTGCTTAGGAAAGCAGGGGACCGAAGTGATATCTGAATTGGATTTTGATCTTGAAGGTTGAGGTTTGAGTCTTGTCCACGTTGATCTCCAAAAATTAAGATAGAAAAATAACATCCTGTTTAGTCCTCATTAATAAGGGTCTGCAAGGGGTAGACTGCCTTTGGCGTTAGTTGGACAAAGTGACTACATTAACTCCAAAATATTTGATGCTGTATGAAATTCTTACAGTGCGTGTGTTTGTAATTGTATAAGCAGCAGGTAGTTTCTATCGAAGCTTATAGAGTTACTGGTGAACCTCTTAGTTAAGTTATTTAGAAAGGGTAATCTATATATGCTATCTGCATCACTGCATAGCCCTCATTTGCAGGAGTTAATATTGTGTAGCACTTTATACTAGAAGGGGGTTGGGGTAGGTATGCTTATGCTTCTAAAATCGTACTTACTTCCCTTTGTGTCTCTATGACAACTAGCTACTGCAGCCAAGTTCCAGAACTCGTCAACCTTTTTGATCCAAATTCGGTAATCTGCTGTTATGTTTATTGGCAGTCTGGCTGAATGTTTTCAGAGTTGTAATAGTTAGTTTTGC
>CM042186.1:37634700-37691298 GCA_023539305.1 Ilex asprella | reverse complement strand
CGGGTCGTACAGTTTACTCTATACTCGACAGAGTTTTGGGTTCTTAACAGGTCTTGTGTAGAAACAATCAAAATACTAAACCGGACTAGTCTTGGTGTTGCGTCAACGGTCACTGGGTTGACTTGCCGGTCTGGTCCAAGTTTAATAACACTGCTTTTGACAATATAATTAACCAAAAAAATAATTTTTTTTTTGTTTCTATTTTTGAATATGTTGTTAGAGAAGTCATGTTATGTCATGTTAAAATTTATTTAATTAATATGTGACCTATATTTAAAATCGTGTATAGTCAACTTTATATCAGTTCTTCTTGTGTTAGGTTTACGAGGTTCATCTTGTATAATATGCAACCCATATTATATTGTTTACGGTGTATATAGGTTGTATTTTATCAAATTCATCTCGTGGTTAACCATATTCATATCAACTTATTTATTTGGCGGGTTTAGCACCTTGACCCGTTTACCTACAAACCCACTAAGGTTTTATTCAAACCCAGTAATTTTGTATCGATTTTATGATGGGTTTGCAAATCACGTTTAGAATTGGTAATCCTAATTGTTATGGTAAAATTAAATTCCCAATTGAAAAATAATAGGCCTAATCTAACCAAGACACTAAATAAAATAATTTCACTTTTTTAGCTACAAAAGGTTTTGAGTTCTTGTTCTAGACGAGAGAGATTGTGCAGGGAAGGTTTCATTGACACAAGAATCTTTGTTGAAGCCATTTGATGAAAATGGGATGTGGAGAAAGATAACCATGCAAGACGGTTGTTGCCTACTTGCAAGGGGAAAATAAAATTTCTCCACACATTTTGCAAGAACCAAGAGTCACATTTACATGCAACATGGGTTGTATGGGAAAATTCGTTTTCTTCCATTCTCTTCCATTTTCATGCTAAACAAACACATAAAAAGTTGATTTTTTTCTCCTTCATTTTTCAACATTTCCTTGCTAAACAAAGCCAGCCTAAAGTGATTTGTCAAGGCCTCGCTATATGTTTGACTGGCTTTAATTAAATTTCTTCAAGCTGCATCTCAAAGTTCAACAGACAACCATAACCATGGGGCAATAAATATGGCAGTAAAGCAACCAGTTTTGAATTTAAATACTCTTAGTTAGTTCGTCAAGGAGGAAATCTTGTTGCATGAGATTAGGGCGTGTTACACTGCTTTGTAGCATCTTGGGATTTTAGAATATTTGTTTGCTAAAAATTTATTATGATCATGGTGAACTTTTGATAGTTTTTGGCATTCAAACTTCCATTTTTGTAAAATGTGGGTTCTCAATTACTTGAAGTCAACATGAACAGTTTTTTAGACTTGATGCATCCCATAAGTGACGATTATCTGGATACTGTTTATGAGTTTGGGAAGTAAGCTGATTAGATTTGTGTTTCATGGTTAATTGTTGTTTTTTGTTTTAAAGTACCAATGCTCTGACGATATCATAACTGGTTGGCATATTTGATTTTGCAATGCTATCTATTTGTCAGATTCAAGTTGCTGCAAGAGGAATTTATCGAATTCAGTAAGCTTGGACTTCGGGATAATGTTGCTCAGATATGCGTGTTTGAGGTATGCTGGATCTTCAAATCCTTTTGTCAATAACACATATTCTCTGACATTATAGTATAGTTTCGATAATTCATATCTCAAATTCCTTTATCATTTTAATTTATTTTATTTTGTTATACAGTCAATGAAGCTGAATGATAATAATTATGCATCAGCTCTACCAGGAAGGTAATTATTGATCTGTTGTCTTCTTTCTATTCCATTTTTGTTGTACATCATTTTTCAATGACAAATTGCTATATAATTTTTCTACTACAGGTAAAAATGAATCTCGATGACCAAGAATGACTTTTGAGATATACTGTACAATATATGCAGCTCATCAAGTCAGAATTCACATTTAGAAACCCTAGAATTTAGTTGAAATTGGGTGCTGATACTTGAGCATTATAATAAATGATGTTTTATTCAGTACAGAGTTAACAAGATGGTGGAAATGGAAGAAAGCGTAAAAAATTAAATTGCCAATGTACAGTAGAGTTATAGGACTGACAAAATATCTATTAAAAGAAAGTTATACGAGCCAAGAAGTGTTGTCATAGGAGTTTATGTCATTGTCTTTTCCTAAATAGGACTATTTATTAATTCGATATAATTTTCTTCACATTCTTGTGAAGATAACATGCAATGTCATGGAAAGATGGTGAATAATAAAGAGTTTCATTCCAGAGAAATGAAAACTTGAAAGTAAAAATCGTTGAATTTTCATTGACAATCTGGGTGTCCAAAATGGGCATCTGCTTGTTTGTTAAATACAGGCTTACTTGTTTTGCATGTAAACAATGCCTTGGAATTTACCAAATTGACTTTTGCGCAAGTCACTAGCATTAAAAACTGAATGGTAATTTTGGCAACATATTTTGCCTCTTCTTATATTTTGTTATCTTTTTGAATTGTAAGAAGTATAGTGGTCGTTGATACTTTTGAGATTTGCCAGCTCAATTACCTCAATAATCGACACTCAGTATTCAATATTAGATGCGAAGCTAATGAATTTACCAGAGTGAAAATTATATTCTTCAGATGAGCATGTAAGATTGCAATAGAAGGCAGGCAAGTTTTGTATGCACTGACATATACAAGCGACAAATAAATCGACTTCAACACATCTCATAATACAAGGGATGATGGTGAAATTCTTTCCACAAAGTCTATCCAAATAAACTCGGTGCAAAACCTCTTAGAAGCATGGACTTAAGTTTTCATGATTCATGAACATTGCGATTCTCAACATCATTCGCAATTGTGGAGGCAACAATAATTATAGGAATGGGAATGCATATACGCCCTTTGGCTGCTAGTTGATGTACCATTGAGTTAGAACAGTCCATTGTTTTCCAGGCAACATTTGAGCAAATAATGCTAGCAGAATACGTTGGGTGGTGGGGAAATGCTTATGTGCGCTTCAGCTGTGTCATAGTGGGACCAAGTTGAAAACATTATGTTCTGCATAGCATCTATTCACGGGGCTTTAAGTTTTGAGTGTAGTGTTTTATTATTACAGCCATTAAGGTGCAGCTCAGTTGGTTTTGGAACTATTTATGAAGTTCAGTACATTTTGGTCCTTGTTAACCAAGGTACAGGGAATGATGGACTTGATATTGATCCAACCTTTGGTGTTGCATTTACAAAATGGTTGTCTTAGATTTGAGGCTAGAATCTAGTGGTTGTTAGCTTGAGCATTCTATCAGTGCAGTAGATTGGTAGAGTTCTTTTATATTATATTAGTTATAATGGTTTAGTATAAGGGTAATATTGTAATTATTCTCAATCACTGTCTAATATAAATGATCTCAGAGGGCACATTGCTGACACTACAAGATTATAATTCCTCAGCCGCCTTCTCTCTTTCTCTTCCCTCTTCTTCTTTTCTCTCCTTATTTCTCAAACCCTAATACCTGGTTTATAGATTCAACTTAGATAATGATGGTTTTTGTACTATTCCCCTATTAAGAAACTGGGGGTTGAGTCTTCTTGAGAGCTTTTTTGCACATGGAATTTGGATCCTTCGCAATGTGTGGTTTGCATTGGACTGTGGAGTACATTGTCTGAACTTCTTCCCTGCCCAACAAAATCTAAAAATAAAGAAGGGACAGGATTGTGACATGACCGTCATTGCTATAAAATGTTCATTGTTGAAACTAATTTTTAGAAAATAGTGAGTTTTTGAGTTGCAATTACAATTTCCTCGTAATGATATGATTATATCTTTGTAACATGCTTGTAGTCGTATATTTGATGGTATTCATCTCTTTATTGCATCTTTTCTTTTCATCTCTCTGTTCTATATCTGCAGCTCATCAGGTTCTAATAGAGTTGTTATATGTAACATTCACGTGCTTTACAATCCCAAAAGGGGGGAGATTAAGCTTGGCCAGGTATTTACTGTTTGTAAATAGGCTTTGTGGACAATTTGAAACCATCCTATTCTCTTTATGATCATGAAAGTTGGTCACAGATTTCTATTTCTATCTGATTTGAGTATTTGTTTACTAGAATAACATGATCGTGTAATATGGTTAGTCCATATTTCACAAGTTAGGAACCAAGTAAATTAGAATCAGTAGTCACCTATAACCTATTTACTAGTTTCCTTCCATTTTCAGTAGTCCGTCTCACTTAACTAAAAATGTATCTCTGTGCATAGAAGCATTTAGATAGTCATTTGTTGGTCTCAATGTTCAAATGTTTGAGGACTGGAACATATTCAGATCAGCCTTTGGAGTCTGCACTTTTTTCTTTTATCTTTTGTTTGACTCCCTATACTTTGATGAGCCGAATTATTATAGTTACAAGTTGTGTCTAGTTTATGTGCTAGTGCTTTTAGCTAGATGTTTTATCAAAGCAACAGTGGGAATATAAGGAATGAGCGGTGCACATAGCCTCATTTTGTTGCTGCAATATGGTATGGGTTGTAGCAACTGTCAAAACTTAGGTCAAGAGACATGAGATAATCTGTTTTTGTATTCTTTTTGGACCCTGTACCTCTCCACTTATCAATTCCTTGCTTATTCGGTGATGGCCTTAAGATCGGGAACAAGGGACCTTTTTTCCTTGGAGGTAAAACTACTGGGGTGGGGGTGAGTGGAGTTGCTCATAGTAACCTTTGGACCTTATTTGAGGAAGAAGAAATAGCTAACGCATGCACCACATGGTCCATCTCATGAAGATATGTACTTCATCGAGTCTTGCAAATAATTGGGAAACTTAAAATTTCCTTGACGAATGGTACAAATCTAGCACATGTATTGTGTTACTCACTAATAATTTCCTTCATGATTTTTCTGATGTCCCGTCTCTTTACTTCTCTTTATGTTTCTTTATTTTTTTTTCCTTTTTATGCACTCTGCTCTTTTATCATATCGCTCTGCAACACAAGAGTGCCCAAGATCTGTTGTAAGGGCCCAGAGATTGGATGCTTAAAAGTGGGGCTATGTTTCCTCCTTAAGGTTCTTAAATGTACACCATGTCATGCCCCTCTTAAAAGTGGTGGGCCCTCTTAACAGTTCTTTGACTCCATATTTACTTGTTGCATGGGTACTGCTATGCTTCAACTTCCATCTACCTGGTGATATCAGATATGCTTTGCCAAGTTGAAGCAAAAATGCTCCATCTTAAGTTCTTGTCCTTTCGCAATTAGAAATTCTGTTACTTGAAATATTATTTCTTCTTCTTCTTCTCTCTCTCTGTGTATACAATTGGCTTTGTCAAAGTTGCTTCATCAGTATATTGCTATAGTTTTTGTGGATCCTGGTTTGCTTAAATGGAACATGGAGATTTCTAAGATTAATTGAATTTGAAATTGGAGCATTGTGTTCTTCATGATTTCTATCAGATCGAAATTTACTTTATGCAATGTAAAGTTATTTATGTACCTGTGGATGGCCTAAATTTTCATTTGCAGATGCCTTACCCCATTAAGCTAGATAAACCCGCAGGTACTGTTCATTTAACTACTACTTACATTCTCTACATCTCTTACAAACAGATTAGGGTGCTTCTAGATAGGGCATATGCTGTATCAAAGCTTTGGGATGATGCTCCTGTGGTTCTTTGTGGGGATTTTAACTGTACCCCAAAGGTAGGTTTTCTTGATCTTCACTTCAGTTGCTTCCATTTTATGAACTGACTCTGTTTTGATATATAGTTTCATCTTTTATTCTGATTTCCTTGTAATGTATTATGTTAATAACTTCCTTGCCTTTTTATCAGAGTCCATTGTACAACTTTATATCAGAACAGAAGGTAGAGTATTAGTGTCTTGGATTTGCTTCTATTTCTGGTTATTGGAAGATACTCTAGTTGGGTCATTATATTAGCCGTGTTCCTGTGTTGCAGTTGGATTTGTCTGAACTTCCTAGAGATAAGATATCGGGACAAGCTTCCGGTGTAATTGGTCCACCGAGGACCTTTATCTCTAATTTCAGGTGTGAGTTTTATTAGTTAAATTTTCCATGAGATCAGAGAGATTTTGTTGCATTCCTAAATTTGAAGCTGAGGGGCTTACACTTTATTGTAGCTCAGCCTGTAATAATTCAGTTCAAACTTGAATAATGGTTGATTACAGGGAACCCAGGCAGAATTACTCCCCTATAGACATGCAGAAACAGAATGGCCTTGGTTGCTCTTCAGAAACTGTACATTTTGGTAGCAGCAGCAGCTTGTCTCAGCCTGAATGCTTGGGTGCTGTAGGGAATATGTCTACCAGTTCATGCATCAATAGGCAACATGAAAATGTGAACACTGCATTGTCTGATGAACCAACAAAAGAAACTCATCAGGGCAGACAAGATGGTTGTGAGGATGAAACTGAATTGGCGCATAATGTTTCGGTTCGTGATCAAAAGGAAAGTCTAATTATTTATCATGATGGAGGCAGGTGTTCTGTTGATCCAATGAAAGACGGAGTTGATGAATTTACTCCAGTTGATTCTCATCTTGAAGATAGTTACTCTGATGACAATCAGATGGATCATGGAGCAGATATACATGCCACGTCTAATTCATCAATTGAACATTCTCTTTCGAATTTGCATTTGGAAGATGTAAGCTTGAACAGTGAAAAGGGTAAACTCTGCTTTGAGGGTGATAATTATTCTGCTGATGCCATAGCTCATCATGAGCCTGTGAGCACTATCAAATCAGATGTATCTCTATCCAATGTGTTGCGTGAAACTTCCTTTCCTGGTGTTCCTGAAGAGTGTCCTATTGGAAGCTCAAGAAATTTATCATCTTTCCCTGACACCAATGAGGAGGCTTGCCCTTCAACTTCATATGAAGATGACGTCGCGTTGAAGTCTGTGTGCATTAACTCTGTGGTTGGTGAGAAAATGGAGAACTTATCACTTAGTGAACTGGTTGAAGCCACAAAGGAAAATGGAACTCCAGGTGAAGACTGTGCAGTATTTTTATCTGAGTTACACAGTACTAATGGTGGATTTCCATCTGCCTTTGGTCAATTTCCAAGATCTGATTCCGTGGAATGCAATGAGTCCTCTGAGGGCTGTCTTGCTTTTCCTGGTGGCCAGGTATTGGACGATTATCCTGGTATAGACTCTGAGCTTTTTAATGTAGAGAAAACCACTTATGATCCATCAGCATGGACTCCAATGGAAATAGAAACTGCATCGGGCAGTTCTGACTGCACTTATTTGGATCACCCTCTAAAGCTAAGAAGCACATACGCTGAAGTTGAGGTATATAATATATTCTTAATTTGTGTTTATTTTTCTGCTACCTCTCTACTTCAATGTAAATGATGATTTTGTTCATTGCTTAACCTTGGTAACATCGAGGAGTCTGGTTCTCTATCCTTCAGGATTTGTTGGGGAGGAGGGACTCAAATGGCGAACCCCTAGTCACCAGCTACAATAGGTGTTTCTTAGGCACAGTTGACTACATATGGTGAGTGTTCAACATGGCATTCTTTTGATGCAATTTTCAATGCCTGCTTCTGGATTGTTCAGATTAAATCCATGCTTTTTTTTTGTCAAGCTAGAGTAATGTCTTCTGAAGAATTTGTTGTACCTTCGTTTCTTGTGGTATTCTCTGTGGCCCGGGGTTTTTTTCTTCGAATTGAGATCTCATGATCTCTATTTCTGGTTCAGTAGTATGCTAAATAACACTGAAGCAGTGAGTTGTATGTTTTGACCTGCAGGCGTTCTGAAGGTCTTCAAACCATCAGGGTCCTTGCTCCGATGGCGAAACATGCTATGCTATGGACACCTGGATTCCCTACAAAGGTACAGTTGGTGATCAAATTTTGAAGACCTCCTTTATATGACAGATCGGAATTATATCACGCCTATAGTGTGCGAACAACACTTACAAATATAGCCGCATAGTTATTAGTATCATACAATACGCGATACGTATTGTATGATAAGTCACGATACACATAAAAAACGATGCGTATCGTGTTTTTGTATCATTTTTGTACCATATCGTACGATACACGATGCGATGCGATACGATACGTCCGATACGTGATGATTATGTTTTTTTGTGTTGAAATAATATCGTTTTATCCTAAGATTTATTTTTAAATCACTAGTCAATGAACACAACATCATTTCAGTGGTTGTGGTTTAAAAAAAACAAAATAAAGTTTGCTGTTAATATTATTCAATTGAGTTCAAAATTCCTGATTAATATTAAAGTTATTCAAGCAGGTGATGTTAGAAGTTTGAATTAGAGATTTTTGCATTTTGATATTACTGAACTATGTTGGGAACTTAAATAATTTGTGGAATATTAATGAAATACTATATTATTATGAGTTTATGATTTTTTTTTACAAATATATATATATATTTTATAAATAATTATTTAAAAATTAAAATTACGCGTATCTTACGATACATGATACGATATACTATTTTTGAAAAACGATATACTTTCTGATACGCGATTTGACAACTATAACAAATACTTTTATGGCTACAATTCTAAAGAAGTTCTTTCAAAACCTCAAATTTTCATGTGAGGTTATCTTGGGAAAGACTCTACACTTATGAGTAGACATATGTAGGTATACATGTGCATTGAGATGATAATGACACACATTCTTATAGTTATAGAAGTTCAGAACGATTATTTTTTCAAATGTGAGTTTTCTTTTTATTCTTGAGAACATTTTCTTACACACAAGTTAAAAGAACATGGAAAGTGTTGCAAAGAAGCTCATGTGGTCCAATTGTGGGTGGCTTTGGTGACCACTTACATTCGATCTTCCTTAAAGTCATACTCTTTAAAATCTAGTACATTGGCATTACATTTTATGCTGAGGAAAAATCAGGTGCATGATAGCAGTATAAGAAAAACTTGGTAAAAAGAGATGTTAACTAGTTCGTAGATCGATTTGGTAAGCGGTTACAGGTGCACTTTCAATGCTTGGTGTGGTGGACTGGTGGGGGAGACTTAGTTGCTATGTTGCTTTGGATCGTTGTTCATTTTTAACTCTTGTCTGGATCGTTTTCATTGTTACATTAATTTATATATATTTACGCATTATTTTATATTTTATAATCCAGTACATTACACTTTTACATACAAATAGTTAAAGATAATAAAAGGTAATGGTTGCATATTTATATTGTGAAAAACTTCGAATCAAAACAAATTTAATTTTAAGATTAACAAGTTAGGGTTAAAATTTTATGACGTGATTATAATTTCTTATTACCCGAATCATGAGTTGATTTAAGATTTGAGTTACAATTTGAGATCAGGAATTTCAGCCATCTGCGAACCCACCTCTTTTCGGGTCAAGTGACTAATTCGTGGGACGCTAGGAGTATCTATGATCTCAATATCTATGGGTAAAAGGTCAAAAACAAGTAAGATAATGCTGGAATTCTTCCATCCGCTTGAACATCTTTGTTTTCTGGAACTGCATTTTGTGGACTATCTAGTGGTGCTCTCAATTTGCAGATCTGTGAATTTAGATCAAAAGAAATTGCCTAATTGTGAACCAACTGTCTTTGTGCCGATGTGAATTGCACAATGAGTTGTACCCTATGATAACATGCATTCTGCCCCATGTTTCCCTATGTCGATCCAATTGATTCTTTGCATTAGTAGAATGCTCCCTCCCTCTCTAAATTACCTTTAAAATGTCTCTCTCTCGTATCTATGCTTGTTAGTCATTGGCTGATCAACATGCAAATCTAAGTAAAAACAATAGGTGTTTGTAGATTATGTTTTTGGTAGAGAAGTGCAAGATCAAGAGGCTTTTTTGTAGCAACATGATAGGAAGATTTATTTTGACATAATAGCTTTCGTGGTACTCAGGATACATGTGCAAATTGTTGTGCTGAATTATATTTGAACTACTACTCTTCTAAGACAAGATCAAAAGGCTTTTTTGTAGCAACATGATAGGAAGATAGATTTGTTTTAACGTAATTTTGACTAGCTTTTGTGGTACTCAGGATACATGTGCAAATTGTTGTGCTGAATTATATTAGAACTGCTCTTCTAAGAAAAAAATAAGTGTCAATTGACAGCAAAAACAATTTCACGTATCTTTTCTTGTAGAACTTATTTACCCCAAAAATAAAAACAATTTCATGTCATATGGTAGAGAGAGAGAGAAAGAGAAGGCTTGTGAGAGTTGAGAGTTTGGAGAGTTGAAGAGTGGTTATAATCAGTTAATGAGGTTTGAGACTTTTAGAGAGTTTAAAGGGTGGTTACAATGGGAGAGGAATGAGGAAGTTGGTTAGTGGGTCGTGGTAGTTAAACATACTATGCAATCAACTACCTTTATGTATTATATCAGCTATTAATTAAGGGAGAAGACAGCAGACCCCACCTTCGCCCTTAATTAAGCGTGTAGATATTTGTATCGAGACTTGTATCCTAATCAATAAGTTAGGACATTAGTTAATAGACTGCTGAAGTTCTAGTTAGCAATCTCCACCTTCTGGCAATTATTTGCTTTCTTACGTGATATACTTACAGATATATGCACAGAATGCTACAAACTCATACTTTATTATTTCAAGTACACTGTTTCCCTTCTCCTATATGAAGCCATCACTAAATGTGGTCCTGCTTACTCAAAGTTCTAGAATGGTAAAAGTAGATACATACCTAACCTTTTGCATACTTGGCATAAAGTGGGACTTGGAGGCTTGAACTTCCATTCTCATAGTTGACAGTTGAAGCACTTTGCCAGTCAACAACCAACGACCCCAAATGCAGTTTTATAAAGATAGGTCTCTCTTGAAGAGCCCTTATTTGGCATCATATCTTTCCTGCATTAAATTGCATTCTTAAAGAGGTGCCCCTGTGTGTGTGTGTGTGTGTGTGTGTGAGAGAGAGAGAGAGAGAGAGAGAGAGAGTGGTTACCTAACTCATTTTATTGCAGTTCGTATTTGACTAATGGTTTAGTTTTTGGCTGGTTTTCAGAAATGGGGAAGTGATCATATTGCCTTGGTTTCTGAATTGGCTTTCACAAAAGATGTGATCATCGAGAATGAGGAAGTTCGGTAGTTGACTAGTCTTGCTCTCGCATCAAGTTGAAGAAGTTCAGTATTTGAATTGTCTGCCCCGGGCAGTTTTAAGTTAGTGTCGATCTTGTACCATTCTTTTTGTAAATATGTATTTGTTGCATATATCATGTACATTTTCTAATTCTTCAGAGACATTTTCTCTCCCAAAAAAGGGTCTTTATCCGATTTTGAGTAGTAGAAGTGCTATAATCGATTCTGCTGGTGTTCTAACCAGCAGTGGTTTTTGTCTTGAATGTATTCTTCTGTCTTCACCGATAATTAGAAGAAAATGACATGTATCTCTAGGTTTTATTACTATGTTTGTATAACTGTTGACATGTACATGGACAGTTTGTGATTAGCTCTTTGTTTTGGGAAAGACAAGTGACAAGAAACTTGAGTGGAACAATGTTTTGCTATGTGGGTAAAGGGTTAAGAAACGGTTGGGTTTGGAAATAGGCAGATGCAGCAAGAGGCAAGGGCCTACCCTCAACTGTTTTTTGAAGATTTTATATTTATACTTGATATATATTTTGAACACTATTTAAATATATAGTTTATTGTGGCCACCCTATCACTTCCCTCTTTAAAGTATTTTTCTAAAAATATTAGTGGTGATTGTTCTATAATTACAAGTTTAGTTAGTTTTGTTATTTTGAAACTTTCTTTAATGGAATTTGATTTACAAATTTACGAGTTTTTTGGTTCTATATTCTTATTTAGAAGTGAAATTATTTAAAAATATTCTATAATTAGCCTTTATTTTTATACAACTTACTGCCTCTGTTTTTCTATGAATTGAGAGGCCAAGGATATGTGGGTATCAATGAGAAGGATGCATTCCATGGCGCCCAAAGTTTCATGTGGAGGGGTGAGGAGTCATTAATTAATTTTGAATTAGATGACCTTGAAAAAATAATAATGTAATTTAAAATTATAAAATAAAAAATTTATGCACCTGGTGTATTTTTATTGATTAAAATGGTAAAGATATAATATCAAAAATGATTAATTATTTTATATCTCTTTGTGATTTCAGTTAGACGTATTTTATTTACTTGATGTTTAAAATTATTCATTTTATCCCTTGTAGTTATTTACTAAAATGAAATGATTATTTTTATCATTCAAGTTAATGAAAAGTGTGCTACTCAACACGTCCAAACACATATTGTAGACTTTGTTTCTATTATATTCCCGACAAAAGAATATTACCTAAGTGTTTAAAATATCATTTTATAATATATAGTATAATATCCAAATAGGTAAGACATCGATTCGAAATTTTTAAAAAAAATGTAAGAAAAACATAAGTGATTTTAGGCCATAGATCAAAACCTCACTTGAGGTAAAAAAAAGACTCGATATATTTGATTGAAATGTGTTAGTTTGTTGTCATATTTCATTAGTTTTATAGTTAAAAGTAAATGAGACGAAAAATCTAATTTTAAAATGTAAGTATTATAATTATTTTTTAATTCTATTAATGATGTCAATTATTTTATTTTGTTACATCATTATAAAGAGATAATGTGTTTAATTTCAAACCTTAAATAAATAAATAATTTTCTAGCCGACATCAAAAGTGGATAAAAAATAATTAATCCTATAAAAAAAAGTGTTTTTCCATATATAATTGGACTGCGATGTGCAACGCCTATGACATTGAAAGAAAAGGTCACTCGAGATGTGACCATGTGAAACTAAAAAGAGATGCTTTTTTTTTTTTTTAAAAAAAGAAAGGAATGAACAATACAGAAGTGTGAGATGAGGTGGAAAGCCAAGAGATATTTATTTTATGAAAAAATTTCATTCACACCCTCTCTAGTTAGGCATAAATTCAAAGACATATCTTACCAATTTTGAATCTTCACTGCACCCTTCTGGTTTACATTTTTAAATCAAAAACACCCCCTACACCTTAAAGTTTAACAGTGACGGTGAATAAATGAAGGGTTTGCCTTCAATTTTTTTCAAGCAATTTTTATTTTTAAAATTTTTATTTTTAATTTTTAGATGTTTAAATGTCAATATATTGTGATGTATTATTATAGGATTCATGTCTTCTTCAACTATTAGCGGAGGTAGAGATATAAGGAGGAGAAGTTTGACCTAAAATATAATTATAAACCAGGCTTTTGTGAGAAAAAAGTTGTGGTTATAAACCCCTTTTCCCTCTCTCTCTCTCTCTCTCTCTCTCTCTCTCTCTCTCTCTCATGCCTTAATAACTCAATCACCCAATAGCAAAAATAATGTGACAATGAACCCAAGCCATTGGTCCTAGCATAAATAAGTAAAGAATAATGTAAAAAATTCACATAAAAAATAAAAAAATCTAGCGCTATGAATCAGTGACACCATAAAAAAATAAAAAAAAATAAAAAATCAGTGACATTGTACGTTTAAACGTAATACAAGGAAAAAATTCAAAAAAAAATTTTAATTTTTTTTTTAAAAAACTCGGTAACACTGTACGTTTAAACATAATACAAGGAAAAAATTCAAAATAATTTTTTTAGATTTTTTTTTTTAAAAAAACTAGTGACATCGTACGCTTAAACATAATACAAGAAAAAAAATTCAAAATAATTTTTTTAAATTTTTTTTTAAAAAAAACGTTGACACCGTATACTTAAACATAGTACAAGAAAAAAAAATTCAAAATAATTTTTTTTAAAAAAAAAACGGTGACATTGTACGCTTAAGCATAATATAAGAAAAAAATTTCAAAAAAAATAGATGAAACCGTACACTTAAACGTAATATAAGAAAAAAATTCAAAAATAAATTTGTCATATGTGAACTATACATAGGAGAGTATTTGGGTCATTTTTCTTGTTTGTACCATTGGTGAATATGTAAATCTTTATAAAATTCATGGGTAAAATGGCAAAACGTCTATTTTCATCAGGGCTGTTAGCCGGCCAACATTGACAGGGGAGGTCAGTGAAATTTCAGAAAAGGCAGGGGGTGTCGTTGAAGATAGACTTATTTAGAGGGGGTGTAGATGAAATTTTTCCTTATTTTATTTATTTTTTAATTGGTTAATGGAGAAATTCAAATTCAAGTAAAGAAAATCAAACCCCCCAAATTCTAAAAAAAAAAACTCTTCTTGTCCATACCGTTGTACTTTCATCAAACAAATTAGGGTGAGGTTACAATACAAAAGAATTATGTTTGTATACCATATTAAAAATTATTACAAAATAAAATTATTTAGAATTAGTTTTGATATTTTAATATTTCTTTAATTTATTTATTGAAACTTGACACATTAAATTATAATCTAATTCAAATAAGTTATAAATAATTATTTTTTATTTTGTAACATTCGATTTTGTACCTGGATCATCATGTAGTCTCACCCATGACCCAACACATTAATGTTTTATGCCAAAAGGGAGATTTAAAAAAGAGAGAGAGAGAGTGTAGAAGCAAGTCATCTGGTTAAGAAAAAAAGCTCGCGCTTGCTTTTATCTTAAGAGTAAGGCTCTTGGAATCTAATTTAAAACAAGATTGACTGTAAATTTTAGTATTGAATAAAGTTTTTCTCACTATTAATATCAATCACACACTGTATTAAATCTCTATATTAATTACAAAAAATATCCATTATGACAAGTCTACGGTAGCATGTGATGTTTCGTATCATATAACATTTACAATAATACTACGCTGATCAAATTTTGGAATCAAATTAAGAGTTCAAATAACGTGACACTAAATAAAAAAGTTCAAGTCAGTTGTCATGTCATTTGAGCTCTTAATTTGATTCCAAAATTTAATCAGTGTAACATTACTGTAACATTTAAGGGTCAATTGATATCAAAAAGGTTTAATCATTTCACTAAAAACACACATTGGTCAAATTATAACTTAAGGGTAGCCTAGTGAAAATAGAAACGAGTTCTGCTCTCAGTGTAGATAACTGACTTTTGATTAGATTGAAAATGAGATTAGTTGAAGTAAGATTAAATTGATTGAGATATCCTCGATCGATCGAACAAGTATAAACTCTATCAATTGTAATTTGACTCTTAGAACTTGTAACTTAACACTCAAATAATTTTTGATACAACTTTAAGGATAACTTAAGTGGTAACAGATGCAAACTGTATATCTAGACATCTTGAATTCAAATTTTGGTAACTCTTGGGTTACGTCATGAGAGATTTATCCCTCATGAATATTGATGAGTTAAACCCAAAGAACTAACTCATATTATAAAGTCCAATCTGAGTTTATTGACCAACTCCTAAAGATCCAACAAATCCAATTTAATGTAGTCAACACGGTCAAGTTTAAGGAGCTACTACATTAGAAGGGAGCATGCAAGGTTATCCAATAATCTTCTCCTAGCAAGGGTCATCCAACAGCCTCCTTCCCACCACTTGGAGAGAGTCAACCTTCTATCATCCTTTGACCTTGGAGAGCATCATAATTTTCTTGCACGTTGAGAAGAGGAGAGGTCACCTAGCTATTTAATTACTATTAAAGTCGCCACAATCTGTTATGACTAATAAATGCCTCCAACCTATTATGACTGCCATACTAGCTATATAAATACTATATTGAGCACTATAAATTATAAGTCACACCAACACTTAGGGGACATCACACTTATTTGAGTATAATTCTCTCCTCTCTCTCTAAAGCTTGTAATTCTTTGCTCTCCCTACACATCGGAGTTAATAAAATATCGACGACCTTTGCCATTCAAAGTGGACGTAGGTCACGTTAATCGAACCATTATAAACTTTGTCTTCTCTCTCCCTCTACTTAATCTACTACATTTTATACTTGTTGTGATTTAAACGAGTTTTAAACTTATAAACAAACACACACAATTGAAAAACAAACCAAGAATATAAAACAAAGAGAAAAAAATAAAGAACAAGACACACAAATTTTATGTGGTTCGACAATTTGCCTACATCCACGAAGTTGCAGGAATTTCACTATTGAGAGGGAGAGTTACAAGAGCAGCTACAATACACTCACAAACCCTAATCATCAAAACAAAGGGTTTTTATATGTCTTATGTACCGGGCCACAAAACAGGCCTAATTTTTTTTTTCTCAAGGGCGTTGCCCCCGAACCCCCATGAGGGTTGTCCACGAGCGCTACGACTTGGGCTTATCGGCCCAAACCTTCGCTTCATGAACTAAGCCTCAAAAAATTTCTCATTAAAAAATGTTCAACATTATTCTGGGTCAGATCACCATCCAGCACACAAAATTAGGCTTCACAAAAGCCCAACAATACTGTTACTTGACAGGTGATGTACAAACTAATTTGTATATCATCAAATACCATGGTCCTAACATGGATAACCTATGATTGATCGAACTGGGAGGAAATTTGTCGAGATTGACTCGAACACTTTTCACTGTTAAAAAATGACTGTTCTATTTGATTATGTCCCTCAATTATGTCCTAATATCATTAGTGAATAATTTTTGATATAATCCTAAAAATCTGCCCTTATCTCCAATTCCAATGTGACTGTCCTATTTGATTACGCAACTCAACTATACATAACACGAGATAAAAAGATCAACAAAAGATCAGCATACCAGACCAGACAAGTAGAGAACTTACAATCGTTAATTTCTTGGGAAACTGTCCCGTCCCCAGTAGATTAGGGCCAAAACCCATATGCAGATGATGCAGACCGTCTCTTTTCACATCAGAGACTGTTTGGATTTATCCACCGATTTTGAATTTTTCAAATGTCCCCCCACCAACCAGTTCTTGTTTTTGCCTCAGCATTGCTTAACGCTGATTAGTTGGTAAGCTCACAGTTGCATAGTAAAACAAACACAGCACGCTGCTGACAACTCATTAAGTCTCACACTGTCGCAACTCCCTCCTTTATTATTAAAGACAATTTCAAAACCACAAATCTCTCTCTTCCCTACATGTGTCTATATATATAACTTGTTCTTCCTATGATCTCTCTGTTTCTGTCTATCTCTACACATTGGTTTATCAGGGGAGGATTAGGGGATCTTTGGTCAGATTTATCATCGTTCAAGGTCAGTTTTATGATCTGGGTTTCTCTTTAAATTCAATTTTCTCTACTGGGTCTGTTGTACTTTTCTCCTAAATTACTGGATTTTCGTTCAAGGTCAGTTTCATGATCTGTGCGTCTTTCTAAATTTAATTTTCTCTACTTGGTCTGTTGTATTTGTCTAATTAAAATAGTGGGTTTGATCATTTGTCTGATTTTGTTTTGATTATAACATTCTTTAGATCTGATATAGGATTCATAGATGAATATAGTTTGTCTACGTTTATGCTGAAGTTCATTATATATATATTTTTTGTGTGGTTTTAGTGATATTGGATCTTCGATTTTGCAGGGATCGTCTCTCTTTGAGCTGCATTTTCGGATTCTTTGTTGCAACTTTCTCCTCTAAAAGTTCCCTGTTTCATCTCAAGTTTGACCTAGGCATTTTTTGGTAATCTTTTTTCTTGTTAGTCTATAGATCTCAGAAAATCCAATTTTAAGTGGCTTTTTAATTTGCTTGGTGTTCCCAACATAACCAATTAGCTAATCTAGATTTTACTTGGTACCCGGATCTTAGATCTCCATTTTCCTTTTTTTTCCAGCTAGTAGAGATTTTGCTTGGTAACCGGATCTTAGTTTTCGATTTTCCATCTTCATTTTCGGAGGTGTGTTTTAAGATTTGTGCCTTTGAACTAGGAAATTACCAGTCTTGATTTGAGGGAATTAGTTGAGTTGTTTGATTTGATCAATTTCGGTACTACCCAAATCTTCAGACTGCTTCTGAAATGAGTGAATCAAAGCCAAATACACCCTTGATTCCAGCATCTTCGGCACGAAAGCTTCCTGATTTTAAACAGTCTATCAAGTTGAAATATGTGAAATTGGGATATCATTACCTCATTACTCATGGGATGTACCTGTTTTTATCCCCACTCATCGTTGTTATTGTGGCTCAGCTGTCTACCTTCTCACTCCAAGACCTCTATGCTCTTTGGGACCAACTTAGATTCAATCTTGTATCGGTGATTCTATGTTCAACCCTTCTGGTTTTCTTGTCAACTCTTTATTTTCTTACTCGTCCTCGCCCAGTTTACCTTGTGAATTTCTCCTGCTATAAACCTGATGATGCTCGGAAATGCACGAGGCAGATTTTCGTGGAGAGATCCCGGTTGACTGGATCATTCACTGAGGAAATCATTCAGTTCCAAAGAAAAATTCTTGAGAGGTCTGGTCTTGGTGAGTCGACCTACCTTCCTGAAGCTGTCCTTAGAGTACCTCCAAATCCGTGTATGGCAGAAGCTAGAAAAGAAGCCGAGGCTGTAATGTTTGGTGCCATTGATGAGCTCTTTGCCAAAACTTCTGTAAAGCCAAAAGACATTGGGATTTTAGTGGTGAATTGCAGCTTGTTTAATCCCACCCCTTCTCTGTCTGCTATGGTTGTTAATCATTACAAACTTCGAGGGAATATTGTTAGTTATAACCTAGGTGGGATGGGTTGTAGTGCTGGTTTGATCTCAATTGATCTTGCTAAAGATCTTCTTCAAGTCCATCCCAATTCATATGCTTTAGTAATTAGCATGGAAAACATCACTTTGAATTGGTATTTTGGGAATGAGAGATCGATGCTTGTTCCAAATTGCTTATTCCGGATGGGAGGGGCTGCAATTTTGCTTTCAAACAAGAGGTCTGATCGACGACGATCCAAGTATCAGTTGGTCCACACTGTCAGAACCAATAAAGGTTCGGATGATAAATGTTTTTCCTGTGTTACCCAAATGGAGGATTCCACTGGCAAGGTTGGAGTTTCTTTGTCAAAGGATCTGATGGCTGTTGCTGGGGATGCTTTGAAGACCAATATCACTACATTGGGCCCTCTTGTGCTGCCAATGTCTGAGCAGTTGCTCTTCTTTGCTACATTGGTTGGGAAAAAACTGTTCAAGATGAAGATAAAGCCCTATATCCCAGATTTCAAACTGGCGTTCGAGCATTTCTGCATTCATGCTGGAGGAAGAGCTGTGTTGGATGAACTGGAGAAAAACTTGCAGCTCTCGGATTGGCATATGGAGCCTTCAAGGATGACACTCTACCGATTTGGCAACACTTCAAGCAGTTCTCTTTGGTACGAATTGGCATATGCAGAAGCCAAGGGAAGGATTAAGAGGGGAGACAGAACATGGCAAATAGCATTTGGGTCTGGGTTCAAGTGCAACAGTGCAGTTTGGAAGGCTTTGAGGACTTTAAATCCTGCAAAGGAGAAGAACCCATGGATGAATGAGATTGATCAGTTCCCAGTGGAAGTTCCAAAGGTCTCGGCCATTTGAAATTCAAGAAAAGTTTCCTACTAAATACCAGCTGCATTTTGTTCATGGCTGCCTTGGAGTTAGTAGTGACATATTATATATGTTTCGAGTCTATTTTAATTTCACAGTGGCTGTGGATGATTGACTAGAATATGCATATTGGTATTCAGCATTTAAGGTGGGAAAATAGTAGGACGATTATTTCTTTGTTTCCTTGTGCCCTAAGTTTAGGTGGATGGTGCGGTTATCAACAAGTCTTCCAAGGTGTGGTTGAAGAAGGCATGTGCTGCAGGAAGTAGGAAATCAAAGGGTACTTATTTGTGCTGTAACAGTAAGCTAGTTTCCAATATTAAATTTTTATTTCAGTGAGAAGCTAGGGTTTTAGTTATTAGGTGTGTTGAACTGTTATCAATTGTTTACTAAGAGCTGGGGAACCAGGCTATTATGAGATTGTGCTTCTCATGTCAATCTTTTTTTTTTTCTATTTGAGTTCAGGGGGCTTCAGACTGGGTTCAATTTTCATTAATCATGTTTTTTGTCCTCTTATTTATTCATCTTCATTCTAAACTGTTGAAGAGCTGATCTATAATTTGTTATTTATGAAGTGAACTGCTGGTTGATGATGTTGGATCTCTCTTACTAGTTGCTTGGCCATGACTGTGTTTACTGGTTATGTGCCTCTGTTTCTTCACGTGTATTCATGCCAAGTAATATTTCACAGTACAAAGGCCTTTTGA
Organism: Ilex asprella; assembly: GCA_023539305.1. Lineage (NCBI taxonomy): Eukaryota > Viridiplantae > Streptophyta > Magnoliopsida > Aquifoliales > Aquifoliaceae > Ilex > Ilex asprella. The sequence goes on along the minus strand of CM042186.1, from coordinate 37,671,174 downwards.
TATGTTATTTAACTGCATTGCTGCATTTTCTTGATCTTTTCCCCCCTTTTTTGTAGCAAAAAACTGGGAACCCCTTATACTTGAGAAGTGCTAGGTTGGGGCTTGGAGTTCAAGGATACTTTTATGGGCTTGATGTAGGGAAGATAGTACCTTAGACCTGGGCATAGAGTGGTATTATATGCAGCTTTCTCTGGAAGTGTATTTTGTGCATTTGGGGAGAACATATAAATGTGGCATATACTGGTGTGGAATCTGAAGGAGCCATTCTGTCACTTTAGCACCAAAGGCAGTTGTGGCATATGTGGAAGGGGACAAAGGGTATGCTTGATTTGTTGTGTTCGGGACTCAGGGAGCTATGATTTGTGACGCTAGTTTTGCAGCTGAGTTATGTCATGATTGTTCAGGTATTATATATAGATGTTATTAGAGCGGAGTGGCAAAGCAGGCTAGGTAGATTAGAAATGTCCCATCTCCGTTTCAGATGGTGCATTATGGAGTGGCTAGGGAATTTTTCTGTGTTGATTTTTGTTGGCAATTGAGGCATGGACTTGAAAATCATCAGCACATTACCTACTCTGGAGAAAAGGGAGGAAAAGAGGAGAGCAAGTGTGCAGTTGCTGAAGCATTTTAGTGAGGATGATTAAAAAACAAAGTCTTTGATTTTCTGAGCAATCCAAGGTCTAGGTCTCTCAATAGGAAGTGGTTATAGGATAAAGCTTATTGACATAAACGGTTGCCCAATCGAAGGTGGGCTTCGTGAGGCTGCGGACTTACAGAAAATCAATATATTGACTCATGTTTTAATTATTTGGGATCAACTACACGAATCTTGTTATGTCAATTTGCACTTTCAAAGGTAATATTATCGAGAAAACCGTTTAGTACTATATTTTCTTTATCGTTTCATTCAAGGTTAATTCCGGATTATCTCTACCCCTCGATTTACTTGCCATAGGTATTATCACGTCACTTTTTGAAAGGAAAACATCTTTCCATATCTTGATAAGCACCACTGAATAATAGACATGCAGCAGTGTGGATCCATGTTCAGTGTTTTTTTTTTAAAAGGAGGGAAAGGAATGAGGTTGAAACCCCGCAACTACTTGCAGGTTAGAGTGAGTTCTTACCTATGGGTCACTCCCTCACCTCAATGGATCTATGTTCAGTTGTAGGCTAATTCCTCACAATCCTTATCTCACATGGCTTGGGAACCGAGGACCAATGCAATTTTTTCCCTCTTTTAAATATAGATTACTGTTTGAACTTCACCTTTAGAAAATCTGCTTAATCTTGACCAAGATCCTGGACGGTATTTTTAGGATTTGGGAATAATATATTCTTAGACCGAGGTAACTCTTGCACAAGATTGACTTGAATTCAGAACATGAGATAATTTCTTGCCAAATCGTAACTACATCTATTTTTTTTTTTGAATTTGAACTACATCAAGTTGACTTAGGCTATTACTTTAGAAAGGTCTGAATGATTTGATTTTTCAATAGCTAAAAACAAGAGTTTCGGGCCTCATGCCCAAATAGGGGCTTTCTTTTCTCTTGCGCCTTCGTCGTTCCTCATTCATTCAACTCAAAAGAAGCTTCATTGGGAAGAGATAGGAATGGCCCATTGACTTGGTTGGCTGCTGGCAAGCTTAGCTCTCATCTTGTAGCTGCTTGTAGCCAGTCTGCCGGTCAATATGCAGCAACAATCATGAAATCTTTGAGCCTTTAGTTCTTCTCCCTAATTTCATTTTCTGTATTTTTATTTTTTATTTTTGGAAGAAAACAGATCCACCATACGCATACCGGGCTTTCATAACTGCCATTACGTAGCACAAAACAAGAGAGAAAAGAAAAGAAAACCAGAAACAAAAGAGAAGAAAGGGAGTTAAAGCCAACCAAATTTCCACGCATACTGCATTGGCAATTCAATATTGCCGCAAAATATCAACAACAGAACAGAGAATGGAAACAAAGCATTTTGCCTTCAGCTACGCAAAAAGACCATCATCCGTCTGCCAAATAGAAAACCTGCAACATGAACGCAGCCATAGCAGCAAACCGGCAACACTATCTACCTAATGGTATTCATTGTTTTAAAACTACAGTAAGTAAACATAACAGTATGGATGATCATCATCAGCTCAATCCTTGGAGGATTTGTTGATAAGTGACTTGTGGATATGAGGGATCACACCACCACCAGCTATGGTTCCTTTGATCAGGGTATCAAGTTCTTCATCACCCCGTATTGCAAGCTGCAAATGCCTAGGTGTGATACGTTTCACTTTTAAATCTTTGCTTGCATTACCTGCCAACTCCAACACTTCAGCAGTAAGATACTCCAAGATAGCTGCAGAGTATACAGCAGCCGTTGCACCAACTCTTCCACTAGCGGTGACCCTTGATTTCAGGAGACGGTGGATGCGACCCACAGGAAACTGCAAGAATATGTTTACAAGCAAACCATAAAAAATATGTAAATTTGCCAAACGCTATTCAAATCTGAGTTAAGCAATCATCACTCATTCCTACACGTCTGAGAAAATTAAAAAAAATCAAAATATACGCAAATATTTACTCTGAGGTGAGTCTGAAAACAGTCCTAGAAATGGGGTCCAGATCATGAACAAAATTAATGAATTATAACCATAAAAAAAGCTACATACGGATTATAAGTAAACAGGAAGAACAATACAAGTAGTCAATCTACCTACTGATTGTGTAGTCAACACTACACAATGGCTGTAGGTTGCCCATGTTTCACCCAAATCAAAAGGAATTTGCTCAAACCAAACACAGATTCTGTAAGTTATATTAGATCGACCGGTTGATTGAATTGGAATGGTGTTGAGTTTTAATATCTACATATATTTTTATACCTGAACAAAGAAGCATGTTATATTTTTGCCATGGCCCCACACAAAGTTTAATATATACATAACTAAACCCAAAGAAATGCCAAAGCTTTTCAAGTTTCTATAAGTAGACCCCAAAGAAACATTCTTGTTGTATTATAATTCAAGTGTCGGAGAGCATTGAAGCACAGTGGTCACGGCATCGCAGAATAGTGTCGGGTAAACAGGCACAATTTGCCAGATTGAAGAAGAATTACATATGCAAGAGATTCAAGCAGGCGCGGAGCCAGATACCCACCTTAGTTGGGGCAAAAATATAAGCAAAAAACTTAACCAAATGGTATTTTAAAAAAAAAATATTTTTGAACCTTCATTAAAGACGATTGAATTGAGGGTTATTTTCGAATGAAGAATTCTTAAGCTAAAATATAAGAAAAACATTAAGATCTAAGATTTAACTATTACATAAAAATCAAGATATCAATATCAATCTAGACGATATTGTCTTTGGTAAATATGTATACGTAAAGATATTTTACATTTATTTTACTCAATTAAAATATGTCTTTGTAGATTAATTAAGGGAGCGAGTGGACCATTGAACTATCAAAAATAAAAACAACTAGGGCACTATATAAATTTGTAAGAATTTATGGGGGCAACATATAAACTTTTGAATTTATGAGGGACAACATTCTTAAAGTTTTGAACCTATAACAATATAAGGACTTTTGCTCAAAATTCAGTGGGGGGCAACTGCCCCCAGCCCTTTACATGTAGCTCCGCCCCTGGATTCAAGTCATTCTGCAACGTCATGGAACGATATCAGCCAGTTCCATGACGATGACTCGGAAACATCTGGTATGACTTAGCTTTTAACATAGGAACTTAGATCAAAGTGGCATGTTGTAAATGTAGAACCATTCTCACAGCTATCAACTGTATGATCAAGGACAGCTAGAATTTGACATTTGTTTTCGGCAAGACCACATTAGAATATGAATACTGTAGCAAGGGTCATCTCAACTGATCTTCAAAAACTAGTCGGTCAGTTTAGGTGGCCAGAAGAAAATTTTGGTAATTCGGGTTTTTTTTTTGGGGTGGGGGGGGGGGGGGACCAAGGTTCTACAAATATCTTTTGCAAAGCTCACATGTCTTGATATGAAAGTGAAAGTAGAATGAAAGCCAGGCCTAATTCCGAAACACATGTACAGATTTTATAGATCTTCACTATTACGTTCATGTACCCTTCTCTGGTATCCCTCTTTTCTTCCTCAAATGCCCTCCCTCCAATTTCGATTTAGGGAAAAAGTAACATCTCCTAATCCCAACCAACCACAATCAATCATGAATAACCACTAAAACCCTTGGGGCCAAAGAAAGACAAAAAGGGATATGCCATTAACCTAGCACGACAAAACACTTTTCACAGGCATGGAACTTCTAATTTTAGGTCAAAATCTCTACAATAATGTCTCGGTTAGATTCTCCAGTCAAAAGATGGAAAAATTTCATTCAATTCTCAATGGAAATGGAGTTTTGAAAATTCTCCCCAAAACTAGAAGAGCATTTCAAGCTCTTTAAACATATTCACGGGTTCAATGTGACTATTGTCCTTCTAGCCAACCCACGAGATGAGAGTTACAGCTAGTGGAAGGCAACTAGAAATTTCTATATCTACGAAAAAGAGACAGAGGACCACGAATTTGTATGAAGCAGCACATCGCCCCCTAGTTGGTATATCCCAGTGGTCACAAGACAGACAATTGAACTTTTTGTCAATCTTTAAAAAGTTTCTAATTTACAAGAAAATGGAGTTTTGATACACAAATATAGTACTCTTCAATCTCTTTCCCAATTTAAAGACATTTTATCACTTATTAGGTCTTTTAGCTTCGAAATTGAGTATATTCTAACATGCAGTGCTCAATAAAATCCAATTTCCTGTCTGCTCAACTGTGGCAATTGCTGTTACTTGTCTCATTTGCCAATCTTTCCAAACCCAGTCCTTTTTCTCTTAGTCTTCTCCTGCTCATCTAATTGTTATCTCCGGTTGATTTCAAAGAAAAAGAAGGAATAGCAACCAACAACACCCACCATAAATACACAGCTAATTTGAGTGAGTGAGTCCTATCATAATATTAGGACCAGTAGTTTAAGATTTCTTGATTTGTTGGGACTCAAAACTTCTCAGTTTCTTTCCTTTTCTCACATTTTCTCAACAACCAAACACAAAACCCAATTCACGCGGCTATTCTAACATATTTAAATTTAGATTTAAAAATCTTGGAAAACCCAAGAATTCAAGAAAAATCCACAAAGATAAGTAGCAAATATATAAGGACAAGCTCACGCAATGCTCTCTGTGTGTGTGCACACAAAACCCATGCTGATTAATCAATAGAAAATGGAAGAAATACAAAATTGAGAGAGAAAAGGGGGGAAAGGACCTGAAGGCCAGCACGTGAGGAGCGAGAGGTGGGTCTTTTCTTGTCTTTGTCTTTGTCTTTTGCTGCAGTCGATGGGGTTTTCCCGGTTAACAACCCTTTAGCACCTTTCCCTGACATCTTTGAAGATCTGATTAGAGGAACTGCAGCAGAACAGATCGAGCAAACAATTCCGCACACACTCACAGAGAGAGAGAGGAGAGAGAGATTTGAGAGTCCGGGGGGGTTTAGAGGTTGTTTTTAGTAATTTGAGACGTCTGTTGACAGTTGGAAGAACCCCGCGTCTTTAACTTCTGGATAAATTTCGATAGGACCCCCATAATCTTACAAAAATAACATAATGGCTATCTAATATTTTAGAATTAGTATAAAGACCCCAATTAGAAACTTTTTACCCCTGTTAACACTAACCCCCAGCACCTCTTTGGCACACTCCCAATTAGGGTTGATAATCAAATCGAACTACTTGAGTTCGGCTTATTTTTCACTCGTTTAAAGCTCGAAATAGTTTTTAGGCTCATTTGAAAAATAAACTCAACAGACTCAGCTCGAACTCAACATATTCAATTCGTTTATGTACAAATACTCGAGTTCGAGCACATTTGACTATCAACCCTACTCCCACTAGAGAACCGTGTCTTGATTCCACAATGTGAGCTTTTATTCTATTTAAGAACAACTTTGAAGACAAACAATCCGAAAAGGTTATAATTTTTTTTTAAAGGGAGAATGGAGCTTGAACTCTTGACTTCAAGAAGGTAAAGTTTTTATAAGTAAGGAGTACCACTTGATCAAATACCCATTGATCAAAAAGGATATCATTGAAAGGTGTTTGTAAACACTGAGACAATGTTGCTAAATTCTTACTCTTGAAGAAAACACAATTCAGTGATAGTGAGTAGTGACACTAAAACTAAGAAAGCACATGATTCTTATGTCAAGTATAGCTTTTTAAAAGAATACATGATGTTGTGCCACCAGCACTAACTCTTAAGCAAGAAGATGATATAAATATTAAATTCAGTTATTCCAAGAGTAAACAAGCTAAAATTAGAAGAAAACATGATTTTGATGTGAAATACACTAATTTTGAAAGGAAAAAAAATATTTTTAGAATCAATATGCAAGAATTTGACTGTGTTGTTGATTATATATATCGTCTAAGTGGAATTGTGGAGGATGGTGGACAGGGGCGAAGCCAGACTTTTTCTCCAGTGGGGGCAACCTATACTATATTAATATTAAAATTTTAAATATTCACAAAATTGTAGTTTTATTAATAGAATATCAATTAAAGACGCAATTCATATACATGAGTGATATACAAAAAGAGCCAACAAAAATAACTCATTATAGATTTATCTATAAGACCTAACAAAAAAATTTTGAACCGTAAAATTGGGCTCAATCATATATTAAATTTTAAGAAAATATTTCATAACTAATTCAAAAATTAAAATTTTCAATTACAAACTGAATATTCATCATTAAATTTTAACAAACAATCGAAACTAGCTTAAACTATAATTATTCTAGTAAGCTAAACCTAGGTATATGAAGTACTTAACTTATCACAATAAAACTATTCAAACTACCAAATCAAAATAATTTAGTCTAATTATAATGGATGATTACAAGTCCCAATTCCAATTTCACAAATAAAAATAAAACAAATGATACGACTGCAAGTCCTAATTCTAATTCAACATATAAAAATAAAACAATAGAGAGGACTACAAACCCAAATATCAATTAAATATATATAAAAAATAAATCATAGAAGAGGACTACAAGTCTCAATTTTATTTTAATATAGAAAAACAAATACAAGACTACAAATCCTAGTTTTAATTTTTTTTAACACATCCTAGTTTTAATTCAAAACATAAGAAATGATTGCAAGCCCCAATTTCATATTTTCAATTCTACATGTAACAAATAAAATACAATAGAGAGTCACAGGCGCTAATTTTAATTCAATATTTAAAAAATAAACTACAAATCTTAATTTTCAAGTCTAACATATAAATATAAAACAAAGAAGATGACTACAATCCCAAAATTTAGTTCAATGTATAAACATAAAACAAAGGAGATGACTAACCTATTCGTAGCATATTAGTTAATCTTTAAATGTCCAAATTTTTTATATCATCTTCTATTGATATTTATAAGTGAGACTCATATATTAATTGAAATAACATAACTACCCATAAATATTTTTAAAAAAATTCAGTGGGGGCAAATCTCTAATAAATTCTAAATTTTTTAAAATTATACTTGGTCCCCAAAACTTTTTAAAATTCCAATGGGAGCAGCTGCCCCTACTGTGGATCCGCCCCTAATGGTGGATGTTACTCATTTGTAGTTGGAGGGTGGGATAAATGATGAGAAATTTTTACATGGGTTATACACGTGTATCATGCCCATGTGATGTGTATAAGTAATAAAAAAGTGAGTGCAATACACATCAGCACTTTAATTCATCTTTTTTCCACCCATTAGTTAACCTCCGTTACGAGTAAATATTGAGTTTAACGTTGAAATTACGTCATTATTGTCACGTGGTGTCATCAATTAATAAGATTAGTGAACCCCAATACTCAAACATAGCATAAGTAGTTAATGGTAGTTAATAAAAAAATGGAGCCCACTAAATCCACTTGATATTCTATTATTGATTGGTGATACCATATCATCAACGTCATACGATATCACCGTTACATCTAATATTTTTTTCCTTCGTTACGACTGTTGTAAAGGTCAAGTCAACTGCATTTTTAAGACTAGTGATTGACTAGATACTGTAGCATTACTTATCCCTTAATTAAACATGCATTGTATCTTTTACCTATTACTCATTCACCGGTCCACTTGTTCATCACTTTTTTCCACAAAAAATCACTCATTCCTACCTTCGAAGTAACATCTCTCCTTCAATCTCTCTTTCTTTTTCTCCATATATCACGTTCCCTTTTAGCATTTCAAAAGTCCCACTTGAAGAATTGGTATGAAATTATTTTTTTTCCTCTTACTGTTCATTAGTGTGGGTACCATGTTTTTTGCTTTGTACTTCTCATGTATTGAGTTTTATTGTATATGGATTCAAGGTGAGGACATCGATTGAACAATGGCCTCAAATCGGGGCAAACAAATTGCACAAACTAACATTTTTTTTAACTTTTTAGATTCGAATTAATTCTGTGTTTGATTTAGTTATACGTGGATAAAAATTTTATTGTCTATCATTAGATAATTTTACACGAGAAATTTGTGACAATAGTGTCGAAGAAGTTAGTGTTGACTACTTTGAAATTAATGTACCTGATAAATTTTTAGCTGTCAATAATGATGATTGTGAGTTAAAAATTGATATGTCAGTGTATCGTGAAGAGGAAACATTTAACAATAAATGTTTTAGCATTCGAAAGGGCATAAGAACTTTTCAAGAAACATGGGTGAAGTTGGCAGCCACCTATTTTTATGTTCAAAAGAGGGATTTAGAAAATTTACAGACCCAAGTGAAGAGAAAAAAATCCTATAAATTAGACACAAAATGTGGTTGTCAGGTTCGTGTTATTTTTACCGTGAAAAATGACTTGTATGAAATTTTACAATTTTTCTCTAGGTACAATAACTCTTTTGTTGAATCTGAATAACACTTGATGAGATCCGCCCGAAAGATACAAAATACTAGTAATGTTATTAAATCAATGGTTGACTTGATGTTGGTATAAGAACTGCAGAAATGTTTTCTTATCTAGTAAGTCAAGTTGTTGGATATCAAAATATTGGATTTACTGAGAGTGATTGTCATAACTTTATACAAGCTAAAAGGTCAAAAAAAAAAAAATCAGTTGGTGATGGTCAAACTTAGATTAATTATTTCAAACACCAGCAAACATAAAAACCAATGTTTTTTCTTATACCGTGCAAGTTGATGAGAAAAACCGAATGATCTATTTTTTTTTTGTAGAGATAGAATATCAAAATTGAATTATGAGGTTTTCGAAGATGTTATATTTGATGCCACTTGTTGTACAAACAAATATAGTATGATTGGTGCTCCATTTGTGAGAGTAAATTGTCATCTAAAAAATATATTGTTTGATTGTGTTTTTTTATGCGATGAGATAACTATTTCATTTGTTTGATTGTTTGATATTTTTTTAGAGCCCATGGATCATAAAGTGCCGAAAACCATTTTTACTAATCAAGATCATGCGATGACAAATGTCATTGTAAAGGTGTTTTCGAATACTCATCACTACTTGTGTTAGTGGCATATCTCAAAAAATATAACTACAAATATTCCTTCTTTTTATAGCAAGCTTAGGTTTTGGTTTTCTTATCTTTTATATAATTGTGACTATAATAGTGATTTTGAAGAAAAGTGGACTGAGATGATGGTGAATTAGAATTGTCTGAACGTATCATGGCTTCAAAAATTGTATAACCATCGTGAAAAATTGGCTCGCCCATTTAGTTTTCATACATTTTCTTTCAACATTAGCTCAAGTTAAAAGAGTGAGATATAAATAATATTTTTCAACATATGGCTTTTAAGACAATGACTTGGATAGAATTTGTGCATCATTTTGAACAAAATGCTAAAAAAATGTGTGAAGTTGAGGTGATTGATGATTATAATTGTGCTCATGATAAATCTTGGGTTTTAGTTTGTGATTTTGAAATTTTAAAGCATGCATGTAAGGTGTACACACAAGTATTTGGATTGTTTCAAGCTGAGTTTTTACAATGTGTTTCTCAAAAAGAGGTTCAATCGAGTCATAACAACAAATTTCATATGTATAAGATAAGAAAGGAAAGTGATGATCAATACTATATTGTGTAGTTGTAAAAAATTTGAGTCATTGGGCTGGTTTTATCGTCATGCATTAAGGGTATTCAATTTGAATGGTATAAACAAAATTCTCGAATAGTATATCTTGAAAAAGATGGACAAAAAATGCAAAATAAGGAGTGGAACTTGGTATGACTGGTATTTTATTGTCAGATAATAGTGAAAATTCATCTAGGACATTGCACTTCAACAAGTTAAAGCAGAAACATTTGGTGTTATGAAGCTTAGTGTGGATGATGATGCAACTATACATTTAGATTGTAGAAAATAACATGAATAACATTGCACAACAAGTTGGATGATGATGCAACTATACATTAAGATTGTAGAAAATAACATGAATAACATTGCACAACAAGCGAGAAAATACAAGTCAACTTTATTAGGGAAAAATACAATTGATGATGATGATAATGAGAAAATTCTATTAGAAATTTCTAGTATGCCAGTGTTGGACCCTTAGTGATTGGGACAGAAAGGAAAAACATATGGTAGGCTAAAAAACTTCTTGGAGAAGAAAAAAGAAAAGTTATCAAAGGCAGATGTATGTACATCCCGAATGCCACAATCTATGACAACTATGTCTTCAAAGTACTCCTGTAGATTAACCTTAGTACTTGTTTGGATGAATTTTCGGAGAGGCTTTGGATTGATTTTTCCAAATCCTTCTAAACTCAAATTTCTCTTTATAAAGATAAGATACAATATTGAATTCAGTTCATACTCATATTTTGTATGCGACACATACACATGTAGATCCCACGAATATATCATAATTATTAACAATAATTTATCTTATAAATGATTATTTTGTCATCTGATCAATCCAATTCATATCCATGTTAAGGGGTATAATTGTATTTTACATCCTTACCCCTTAACCCATCTTTTCAAATATATCTTCTTAGGTTTGACGGAACTCGTGAACATGGATTTAGTCTCCGGGCTAATTGCGGGTCCGGTTGGAAAACTCATTATTGAATTTTTAATCTAAACATAGAATTTGGGGATCCTTTTGACTATTTTTTCCAAACACTGACACAAATTCTTCCAAACCCACAAAATAAACAAGCCCTTAGAGAACCGAGATCCCAAGTCATATTAGGCTGGCAGATGCACTTGCCATGCCTGAAGGATCTTCCTGTAATATGTTTGACCATTCTCCATGAATTTTTTATTAATTGTGCATTAATACTTTAAACCTCTCGTGTCTTTATTTTTATTTTTTGGTTCAACAGTTGAAGGTGATCGAACCAATTTACGTACATCTCTACTAATTTTGTTGTCGATCTTGTCAAAAGTAGGTCATTCACGCGGAGACTAGAATATTAATGAGGGATAAACCTCACCTGTCAACATTACTATCATTTTACCTTGTATTATATTAACAAAAATTTAATATTGAATTATAACTAGTAATTTTTGGGAGGTATTTAATAAATATATTGACATATCAAAAACAAAGAAATGATTATCGTTATATCAACCGATAGACTTTGAATAAATCAATAACATTATCTATTGAAAAATATATATTTATCAAACTTTACACAAAAAAAATAACTAGTCTTTTCACATCTCAAATGATATGACAAGTATTTCCAAATGTGTATGCCTTAAAGTTTAAATGATTATATATTAATATTGATATTATTATGCTAAACTTTGATAGGACCTCATACAATTTTTTTTTGCTTTTGGTTCCAAATTACATGTAGATAATATTTCAAATATAATTATTTTATTAGAGTATGAACGACCCATTTTGTGATTATAATTCACGTCTCGATTTTTTTTGGTACACGGAATTATAATTTGTGTATTTTTTATATTTATCCTTTTGTTTTTATAATTTTATCACTTGAAAAGTTAGATAAACAATTATAAATTTTTTTGGGTGATTATAAATAATTTGTTAAAATAAACTTTTAAAAAATAGTGATTAGTTATTGAGAAGTTGATAAGTAGTTACAAATGACATGTGGTAGAGTCTGATTGGAGGGAATATTAGGTTTTAAATTAAAAAAATTAAATTTTAAAAAATTAGAAAATGAGGAGGAAAAACTAAAAGTCCTCTCACCTCTAAATTGTTTGTTAGTTTTGTTGCTAAATGTTTTCAACGATAAGGGATGTCATGCTATTATGTAAATCTCAAGAACTTGCCCATTGTTTTTATAAACTTAAGGGTATGCAAGTGAAATTTATCTTCGTTATTTTAACAAGAGTAAGTTTTGCCATATTTGAAATTACATTGTTCTCACTTTTCAAAAATTACACTGTTCTCCTTGAGAAGATCAAAATTTTATTTTGATTTATTGTTTCAATCACTTAAAAAATGAAAAATGTTTTGAAAATATTTTCTCATCGTTTCGGAAATATAACGAAAACAAATACAAAAATTGAGAATATATTTCTAAAATATTTTAAATAATTGAAATATACAAAAAAAATATCTTGAAATATCTCAAAATATTCTTAAACAATGGTGTATACATGACAAAATACCTCGAAACATTTTGAAACACCTTGAAATATTAAAATTTCGATTTCATCACTGATTTGTTCTCCCTCCTTAAACATAAACATTTCTCATACTTCGAAACAAAATTTTGATATTTGCTCCTTCACAAACTTTGTCCTGTAATGTTCATAATGTACGTCCAAGTTTCCTCGTACGACAAATCTTTGAATGAGAATCTATTATTGGATGATTTTTCCTTAATATATACTCATAGATAAACATATAAGTCAAAAATAAGTTTCATTATAAAGATTAGACACTAACAAAGTTATTCTCCTACTGTTGAATCAAAATCAATCATTTTCATCCATTCTTTCAAATTTACTAACGACTTTTGGACGATGCCAATTTAATATATTCGCGATAAAACTCATAAACTCTCGACCAATTACCTCCTGTAGTCCTCGTGTTTTTAAAAATGTAGCGTCGAAGATTTGGAGGACAATTTGATTCATTACCATATTGAATAAGAAGATTATTTTCATTTGATGAAGTTCTTAAACTTGTTACATAATTTATATATATAAATCACCTAATCATCCTATTCTCTTTGCCTGTTGATTAGAAATAATGCCATCTTGTCATTGACAGCCTTCGAAAATACGAGTTTTAATGGAGTCTATCAGATGTGGTGTAGCTGATGAGCACCAAATAAGATATTGACTATGAGAATTTTTGTAATATGACGGTAAACCTCTTGTGTCAAATGCATACCATCCCAACTAAGCAGGCACACTACGAGATGTACAACCCTTGGCCCAACCCCACGGCACACTCTTAACACTGATTTTTAGTCAAACCCTGCATAAAAACGTACATTTCAAGGTCATTCAAAAAACAATTCGTCATTTAGATTCACAATCACACGTACAAACACACAGACGCACACAGATGAACAAATACATGCCATCACACCGCACCACCGTCCCCCAACACACGACATTGGTCGATGATGAGGCCCTCCCCACGAATCGAAAATTGGGCTAAGCCCTAAATTTTTCGAGTTGACCAAACCAGTCGGGCTAAGACCACCCTAATGTACACTAAGAGCAAAACTTCGTAAACTCATTTTTCCAAAATCTTGGGCTATAGGAGAGATATTAGGACTTTCTTGAACACATGATCAATCCTTCTAAGCATGTGACCCTTTTTCAATCGCTAATCCCCAAATTTACATCCATCCATCCAAAGGCATGGGTTCGCCTGCTCCCTGGTAGTAAAACCGCCATCGAGTTTTGATAGTTATTGCTGTTGATTCCACCTTTTAGAAACACTGGGTGATTAATATTCACTTGGCCCAAAAGTCCAATAACCAATAGACAGAGCAAAGCACTACGTTTTGCGGGTGAAGAGTCCAACGGCCCGAAAACGTACTCTCTAACAATACAATATTGACGCATTGGATATTTTTTAAATACATTAGAATATGTAATTTATAAAGATTGAGGTTTTGAGATGGCAATTGGCAAATGATATGAGAAAGTTTTAAAGTAAGAGAGATGGCACAGAGTACTAATCTTAGTAACGTTTTTGTACAATAGATTACAAGTAAAAACATATGTACAAACCAGAACTGTTACATATATCACTGGGTTTGGCTCCCCTCCAACCCAGATATCAGTAATCCGAAAATACCTTCATTTTCCATGTGAGAAGCCTTCCATCTACCCTCCTTATTAACAACAAGAATGACAGCAACAAGAAGAAAATGGCATTACGTTTTAACACATCAAAAGGAGGGCTTCACGAGTGCGACCAAGAAGACTCAACGCTGTCGCAGCAATGTGGTGTCCAGTCAGCCCTGCACTAGCAAGTTGTTCATTTGGAGATCCATGCTCAATGTAGCTGTCTGGTAAAACAATCGGTCGCCACTGGGTAATTTAATTTGGAGAAGGATTAGAAACAAGATCAAATTATAAACTTCTTAGAAGATGGAAGGTGATGTTTAAATTTTAATTGAATCTTTTGCATAATCAATCAGACCAGACAAGCAATTCAAAAATTCTAGCCATCTACATATCTATCAGGAGCATCAGAATGTTAGGAAGTCTGACCAATACGCCAAAAGCCCCAGGACAGAAGGAATGCGTTAGATCAAAACTCTTAAACTCAAGTCCCATAGGCTTAGGCTTTCGCTTTCACATCTCTCTAAAATTGTAGTCATGGTAACTATACCTGGAATCACAGTCTCTCTATCCTCATTATTACAACAAGCATTTCTCTTTAGTCAAAAGGCCTGTTAAACAGTTCTGATGGGTGGGAGAAGGTCACTAAATACCAACGTGTCTAATCTACACTGTCTTTAGGGATGAGAGAAGGGGCCAAAATTAGTTATTAGGAATTCTAAAAATAAATCACCAAGATGGGAGAGGGCCAAAACTGGATATTGGAATTTCTGAAACTAAACCACCAAGGTGGGAGGAAAAAAGATTATTTATTTATTTTTGTCCCATCATGGTTGATATCATTTCTCCAGAAAGAGGCACGAAGAGGTGGAGAAAGTCGTAACCAATTTAGAAAGCACACCAAATATGTGCTCTGGGTTTTCTCCAGTATAATTGATGGCAATCCCGTTCCCTTCCCCTTCATGTTCCCACGGAATCAAACAAAAGGACAAATTTGCCTATTTGTTACTCCTTTTCGTATTTTGACAATTATCCCCTCTACAGCAAAGACAGTCTAGTTGGCAATACAACTTCTTTTCGTTGTCACATGTGGTCTTGGAGAAACCTATTCAATCACTAATGAGAATGTAGCTTCCAATTGTGGAAAACCTGACCCAACATTGAAACTAAAATTTGGAAGTATAAAAAGCAGTGAGCAAAAACCAATATAGGTCCATCAAGAAAAGAGTTCAATTGACTAGTCTCACTAAATCCATCAGTTGAGGATGTTAGGAAAGGTGAAACTGGTTAGAGACATGAAATCTGACGCTATTTGCACAAAATGGCTGCTTGCTCTCAGAATTGAACCAATAACCTCACGAAGTTGCAATTGTCAACCTGATTTTTTACCACTACCCTGCCCTCGAGCTAAAAAAAAAATAAATGGTTAAAAAAGTATATTACCTTGATTCGTCCATCGAGCTGGCCATCAAGGGAAATGAATTGAGCAACATGCGAGCTAAATCCTCCTATAGATCCTTCCTCAACAGTTATCAGAAAGGCATGGTTTTCACATAGTTGTCTTACAAGCTTTAAGTCAAGCGGCTTGCAGAATCTTGCATCGGCAACGGTAACCTCAACGCCAAGCTTTGAAAGAAGAGACTGAGCTCTAAGACAGTTCTGTACCATAGCTCCATAACCAAGCAAAGCAATATGCTTACCCTCGATAAGAACTTTCCCTTTGCCAATCTGGCTCCAACAAAGAGTTATATGACAGATTCAGGTTTCAAAAAACTGTTCAGCTAAAGGTAAAACTTGAAATCCTAAAGTAAATAAAGAAAAAGAGAAAAAGATGTATAGAGACCAGCAGTACTTACAAGATCTAGCAAGAAAATTAGAGACACTGTAGCCACAATTTGAGATACATTTAAAACTACTCCGGTAAAGGAACAAAGTATATATGATTCTCTAAACCCGAAGACACTTATTCAGTATTTTAGACAAATGAATAGGTCGTGAACTGATCTGATTTAATATTGCAGGATATTAATCTGATGAGGAAGTTTGTTTGTCGAGGTTTCATTGAAAATATTATGAGTTGTTTCTGAACATAATAGAAATTAGCTGACTCCAAGAAGCGGGACAGGCTTTGCTGAGACCGAAACCAATGTTCATTGATGAATGCAAAGCATCACAAAAACATGATATAATCAAAGAAAGCAAAAAACTGTCACCTCAAGGGGAACACCATTGCATAACAAGTTGTTCATCTTAACAATGGCACCTCTAGGATAGCGCAAGCAAACTGGCCTGTCATTAACAAGGGCTGCAGTGGCCACCATATGAACAAGCTCAACCTCATCGGATGGTGCCATCACAATCATATTTGGCAAACATGACATGAATGTTATATCAAATGCTCCACAGTGTGCTGGACCATCAGACCCTACCAATCCTGCACTTGTAATGACAAAACGCACTGGAATCTTCTGGCGGTCTACATCATGAATTACCTGAGGACGCAGGAAAAAGGAGAACTTAGGCAACCAAAAATAAGTTTGTCCCCACTGGTTATTGGATCTATTATCAAAAATAAGTCTGTCCCCACTGGTCATAGGCAAGGATCAAAATGTCGTGTCGAAACGTCCGAAACGTTTCGGAATTTCAACACACCGACACGAAATATGGGTTGAATCCCAAAATTCAAAGTTTCGGTCGAAACGTGTCGGACCGTTTCGGTCGAAACAGGTCGAAACAGTATCTAGAACTAAATATTTATGTGTTTTAATCATAGTGTACACAATGATTTTAATATTAATGAAATAATATTATTTATTAATTTAAAAACACAATTTAAATTAATAAATTAGTATTATAATAATATGCTACACAAATTAGTATTATAATAATATGTTGCACTTAGTATTATTAATTAGTAATTGGTATTATAATAAAATTGTATTATTAATTTGATAATATTCTAATTTAAACGTTTTTTCCCTCCAAATCCAATATGTCAAACGTTTTTTACCTCCAATTTAAATTTATTCTTATATAAATGGATGTTAATCGAATAAATATGTTAAATTAATCAACTATTTAGCTTATTTTTATAAATAAATGGATTGTATTTGTATTTCTACATGTTTCCACGTGTTTTCATATTTTTTCTGCGTTTCCATTGTGTTTTCGAAACGTTTCTGTTTTTGAGCTGACCGAAACAGTACTTCGAAACGATATTTCGATCCTTGGTCATAGGATCTATTTCTTGCTGCTCAATGCAGCAAATAAAAAATCACAACTAGCCATTCTACCAATCAAAAATAAGAGACTTTGAAACAATTGTTTTTGGTAGGAATTTGAAAACAAATTTTCTTAATATTGTACACAATATCTCTACATTCCATTGTCTAGGTGTAAGGACACGATGCTAAACATATATAACACCTAACGTCTACGCATTCAGCTGCAGAAGGTGCATACACACACACACACAACAGAAGTACCGCTCCCAACATCGAATAACTACATACTTTGAGTTGGACTACTATGTCCATTTTATTTGGTTTAATAATTACCACGAGATGCTTAAGAATAGCGGGGTAGCTCATATCAAGAGGTTATCTGACTGGAAAACAGATGGACTGTTGAGAGATTTGGTTGCAAACCTATGAAATTCTTCACAGAGAAGTACTGAATTTGGTAGAGAGAGAGAGGACCTGATCGTAAGCTCTCTGAAGCAAGGCAGATGGGATTATACAAAATGGCTTCAGTCCTCCACATGACAAACCTGCAGAAAATGTCACCGCATGCTGCTCAGCCATACCCACATTAAAAAATCTGTCTGGAAACTTGTCCTGATATAATTGAAGTGATGGCTCCATTCCCATTCCGGCATGAACTGTCACAATATCTTTGTCTTTCTTTGCCTCCATAATTAATGCATCCACAAAGCAATCACTATATGACTGAGGGCGAGTGTTACAAGGTAATGAATCAGAGTTACATGAACCTGCTTGATGCCAAAAAGGAAAAACAATGAAAAATCGAGAAAACTAGCAATGGGTTCTATTTGTGCATATATAGAAACATTTAGACCAGGACAGCAGCAGTGTAAAAGGTCAGCCACAATGAGAAGGCAGGTGGGGTGCTCCTATGGGACCTAAACTGAGTTGCACTCTCACAATAAGTTTCAACAATGAAAAGTATACAACTTATTAGATGATGAAATTTTCTTTTACTCAATACCTAAATTGCTTCCTCAGAGAGATACATATCAAAGGGAAAAAAAGAATTTCAAAGTGTTGAACATCTGCATCCCAATTTATTGACTTAAATTTCCAATACAACCACCCTCAATATAGTCACCAACCCAACCCAATCCCACCCCACCCCCCAACCCCCACACACAACCACGTCCACATTCTGTACGCCCGTCGCGCAAAAATATGGACGTATGGATTGGGAAGTTCAATAAGAATAATTTGATTTTCCAAGAAAGGATATACTTGCTGGGTACATGTGTGGTGTATTTTTTGTCATGTACTTTTAATCTCTCTGATCTATACCACTTGGCGAATAAACTTAATGAAAACCACAAGCATTTTACTCTTTTCAGAACAAAGCTTTCTCCTTACTGAATAGTAGAGCTATAACAAGCAGCAGCAACTCATAGAAACTAGGTCTAAGCTCACACTTGTGGCTTATACAGTGAACCTAGTCTCCAAGTGAGACCCAACTTGCAACCATGAGAGGAACCGCGGTAGACACATTTCATGAAATGCCTGACCTTGGCAAAGTTTCTTAAATGTTATTTCATTACCCACAATTGCTCCCTGAAAATTCAAAAGCTGAGAAGATTCCAAATCAAGAATACATAAGTTGGAAATTCGTTCACAAGCTCGGATTCCTCAGACATCAAAGGCCTGATCCAAGAATAAGAAAGAACCCTGAACATGAGACCAAGCTGAATTAGGATAAGGTTAGCTCCTTTTACACCCTAGCTGAACTAGAAGATGTGATGCTCCATATTTGAGGTGTCCACCCAAAACCAATAGGCAATAGGTGGAGAGGCCCCTCAACAAACAAATATTGGGTGATCCTAATTTTTCAGTGTGGGATACAATCTCTCATCACACTAGGAAACCCTCAGGAAAAATTAATGATGGAAGAAACATAAGAAGAAATAAAAGAAGCATACCTTCCTGGTGTTCATCTGGCATCTCACTATGGCTAGCATCTTCTACTTCCTGATCTACCTTTGTTATGACATGTACTAAAACAGGACCCATCGAATCTAATGATGCCACTTCATGCAGAACACATACAAGATCCTCAATGTTGTGTCCGTCAACGGGGCCAATGTAATACAAGCCAAGCTCTTCAAAGAGAGTTGACCCTGGTGGACCCACCATACCACGTGCATACTCATCAACTTTGGCTGCCCATTCATGCATGCCCTTACCAATCCTCTTAGTAAAACCCTAAATGAAGCACCAATGACAGGCCATGATGAAGACACAACAAATATTATATACGAAATTGGCATAACAGGGAGGTATAACAAGTAAGGTGGCAAATTACATGATCTATATTTCGTATGTATCAGATAACCAGTCCACATATTACCTATGTTCGTAATATTGGAGCTTGCCATGCGAGTCCAGATTGGGCTCAATGGTCAGCCTCCATTTGAATTATGTCAGGGGTTTTTTTGCTTTTGCCACATCTAGTGAAATACTACACAGGGCCGGCCCAACAACAGGTGTAAAAAAGTCTGGGTTTTAGGCCCCATTTCAAAGGAAGGCCCTAAATTTTTAAACATGGTAAATAATCCATGTAAAAAGAAAACTTATAAAAATATAAGCCCAATCAATAGGCCCATAATTCAATCCAAACATTAAATATCTACAAAAATTAACAATATAAAAAAAAAACTAAAAGGTCAAATCAAAGCCACCAAAAAAATAAAAAAGTTCAATCATATCTTTCTTTTACAACACACAATCTCTCTCTCTCTCTGTCGGTAAACCAACCACACCAACAAAACCATTCCTTTTAACACACACAAACTCTCTCTCTCTCTCTCAGTAAACCAACCACACCAACAAAACCATTCAAATTATTTTTCTTACTCTCTCTCTCATTAAACCGAAACTAGTCTGAAAAAAAAAAAACTCTTCCTTCTTTCCCCATCTCTCTCTCACACAGTGCTCTCAAGCGGTCAAGCCTCAATACTCGCTCACAGATCACTTTTTTCTTTTGCCAAGTCCCAAGTGCTACACAGTAACAACGAACAATCACCGGTGACTGACTCGGCCTCCACTTCATCCTTCATCATCAACATCAACTCGAGTTTTCATTGAAACATTTGAGATCATTCAAGGCTTTCAAGCCAGGTTCTATTGTTTCATAATTTTAATTTTTTTTGTTATATATTTTTAACTATACTATATACTGTGAATTGTGTTTATTTGTGTTTGTTTGGTTGTTATATAGTTATAATATATTAATAATAATATGGCACCTAGAAGACAACTAAGTGGATACGAAAAATTAAAAAAAAAAAATAGATCAACTAATAGAATCTCAAAAAGGATCTCTTGATAAATTTGTTACTAGTAACAAAAATAATGTAACAAAAAATTTAGATGAAAATTTTGAAAATGAACAAGTGCATAATTTTCGAAAATGAACAAGTAGATAATATAATAGAAGAGAATAATATTGAAATAGAAAATATTAAAATAAAAGATAATGAAATAAAAGATAATGAAATAAAAAATATTGAAGTAGAAAATATTGAAATAAAAGATAATAAAATAGAGGATAATGAAATAGAAAATAGTGAAAAAGAAAATAGTGAAATAAAAGATAATGAAGTAGAAGACAATCAAAATCTTAAGGAAACAATTGATTATAGTCATATAAATATTTATGATCCAAGTCAATGGAAAAATATTGATACGAAATTAAGAGATTTATTAGTAGAAAATGGTCCAATTAGATATAATAATTTAGATTTTCCTCGGGATGAACACTCTAGACATTTTTCCACTACACATTATATTCGCAAATTAACAAATGGGGAAACACTTGATAGAAGATGGCTAGTATATTCAAAAGATTTGGATAAGATATTTTGTTTTTGTTGCAAGCTATTCAATATGAATTATTCTACAAGTAAACTAGCTAATGAAGGAACAAAAGATTGAAGAAATATTGGTGTTAAACTTAAAAATC
The DNA here is from genome assembly GCA_023539305.1 of Ilex asprella. Lineage (NCBI taxonomy): Eukaryota > Viridiplantae > Streptophyta > Magnoliopsida > Aquifoliales > Aquifoliaceae > Ilex > Ilex asprella. The sequence goes on along the minus strand of CM042186.1, from coordinate 37,649,642 downwards.
ATGAAATAACTAATGAACATATAACTAATATGAATACTTGGATTGAATTAGAAACAAGATTGCAAGTAAATAAAACAATTGATAAAAGTATCCAAAAACAAATTAACAAAGAGAAAGAATATTGACAAAATGTATTAGTAAGAATTATGTCGTTGTAAAGAATCTTGGTAAAAATAATTTAGCTTTTCGGGAAAAAAATAAAAAAATATATATCAAGAAAATAATGGCAATTTTTTAAGTTTAATTGAAATGATTGCGGAATTTGATCCGATAATACAAGAACACGTTCGTCGTATTCAACAAGATAGAATTCATAATCATTATCTTGGACAAACATATAAAATGAATTGATAAGTTTGTTAGGAAATGAAGTAAGAAACAATATTATTAAAAAAGTTAAAGTAAAATATTATTCAATCATACTTGATTGTACTCCCGATGTAAGTCATCAAGAATAAATGTCTCTCATATTACGATGCGTAGATATTACAATAAGTCCAATAAAAATAAAAAAATATTTTTTAGAGTTTATTAAAGTAGATGATACGAGTGAAAAAGATTTATTTGATAAACTTATAGATGTAATAAGAAATCTTGAACTAGATATTAATGATGTACGAGGACAAGGATATGATAATGGGTCTAATATGAAAGGAAAACATCAAAGTGTACAAAAAAAGCTACTCAATATAAATCCTAGAGCATTTTACACACCATGTAGTTGCCATAATTTAAATCTAGTACTTTGTGATATGGCTAACTCTTGTCCCAAGGCTATATCATTTTTTGGGATAGTACAACGTATATATTCATTATTTTCCTCTTCCACAAAACGATGAAAAATTTTACAAGATAATATTCAAGGTTTAACTCTTAAGTCATTATCACAAACACGTTGGGAAAGTCGTGTTGAAAGTGTTAAAGCAATAAAATTTTAAGCTCCAAAAATAAGAGATGCATTATTGCAATTAGCGAAAACTAATAAAGATCCTAAAAGAAGGAGTGAAGCTAATTGTTTAGCAACATATGAGATTGAGAATTTTGAATTCTTATTGGACATGACTATTTGGTATGATATTTTATTTTCCGTCAACTTACTTAGTAAATATTTACAATCAAAAGATATGCATATTGATATTGCTATAAATCAATTAAAATGTCTTATTTCTTTTTTTGAAAAATTTAGGGAAAGTGGATTTACAAATGCTATGATTACATCTAAAGAGATTGCATATGAAATGGGTATAGAACCTATATTTTGTGAAAAACGTAGAGTTCAAGAAAAAATAATTTGATGAAAATGTTGATGATGAGGAAACACAATCTATTGAAGAATCTTTTAGAATTGATTATTTTACATATATACTTGATCAAGCTATTTCTTCATTAAAAAATAGATTTGAACAATTACAAAAGTACGAAAATATTTTTGATTTTTTATTTAACTTAGAAAAATTAAAATCATTGACCAATGATACTTTAAAACAATATTCTTTGGATCTCGAATGTTTCTTAAAACACGAAAATTTTTCCGATATTGATGGCTTAGATTTATTTTTAGAACTAAATGTTATAAAAGAAATTTTATAAACGGAAGAAAATACTCCAATTGAGATACTAAATTATATAAAAAAATTAGATTCTTTTTCAAATGCATGCATTGCTTATAGAATATTATTAACAATTCTTGTAACAGTTGTTTCTGCGGAAAGAAGTTTTTCTAAATTAAAATTGATAAAATCTTACTTAAGATCGACTATGTCACAAGAAAGATTAACTGGATTAGCGATACTATCAATTGAAAAAGATATGGTTGCAAAACTTGAACATAAAACCTTAATTAATACTTTTACAAGTCAAAAAGCAAGAAAATTTAATTTTAAATAAAAAATATTAACACTAAACATAAAAGGTCTCATTTAAAAGTATTGCTTTAGGCCCCAAATTGTCTTGAGCCACCCCTGATACTACATGTCCTCTGTCAAGGTCGCCCAAAAAATTTAGTCTATGCAGTACATATAATTCAAGTTTACATCCCAAATGCGATGTTTCTATCCCAATAACTACTCTTCAGTCTTCACGTTTATCAAAAACAATCTTATCTGGAATGCAAAAGTTCCTGATCATACACAATGGGTAGGTATGTGGAGTTCGTATGGTTCGATTGTGTTTTATACTTTTCTTTGGGGAAAAGAAAGACTTCTCTCAAAAGGAGGAGAAGATTAATAATGAATTGACACAATGAGAAAGTAATTCTTTGAAGAAAAAAAAAAGCATTTTCTTAGAAAGGAAAAAAAGATGAATAAAGAACTGATATCATGAGAAAGCAAAACTCCTATATTTCCTTCTAACAAAGTTTGTGATGTTGGCTGGTGGTAATCATCATGTGAATAATAGTATATTAACAAAGTTTGTGATGTTGGTTCTTACAAAGATAACAAATAAGAGAGAGAGAGAATATATAAAATACTTGGATCACTGAGAGTACCACAACTACACAGGTGCATACGCATGAACAAGATAATAGCACTTTCTGGTTATTCTACACGAGTCATTGTTCCCGACATGGATGTACCCTAGTAATATAAAAGGAAGATCAGGGAAAGAGTACCTTAGCAACTTCTCTAAATTTCCGGAAGAATTTACTCGACTGCAGCTTGCTTAGATTACTAGACAAAGCATTGATTGGTGTTGTGGAGGCCTCCTCGAGCTTTGGGTGCAATGAGTGACAACTGTCATTCAATATGACAACCATATTTGAATCCAAATAACCTGCATTGCTCATTGCCTCATAAAGCTGCCCAGCCATAGTTGTTTCATTGCTGATTACTGCAACTACACGGTCTCGCTTCCCTTTGATATCTCGTGCAACAGCCATTCCTAGGAGGAAAAAAAAAGAAGGATATAACAAGTTTCAGTTCCCACTTTCCCAGCTTGATATAGAAAATTGCATAGAGGCACAACAGCCAATTTTTTCTATTAATTCTTATTTGAGCCGTTATTTGAAGATCTAACCAAGGCAGGGAGGCTAGGCTGAATTGGATCAAGGGAGCCATGTGCTGTCCAGTTGACCCCACAGGCATTTGAAAATTTAAGAATATATATCACATACAATTGCCTAAATTTGATGGGCTCTGTGAGATTGACCCAGCTAAAATGGATTTGTGAGAAAGAGTTACTTGATGGGGTCAACGTTAGATATACATAATTTTTGTGCAATGTTTTTATATTTCCTCTAATTGAATACCCCGTAAAGATATTTTACTGAAGTAATGGTAACAAAATTGAAGCTCTCGAAATTCAATTGTATAAAATTATTTAAAATTTATATCATAAAAAATAGTTTCAAAGAATCAATTGTCAGCTTTTCTACCCATATCATGGATTGATTTTTTGCATGTCTAATTGGACGTTTTCTTTATTCTTTTACTCGTAATTTTTTATTTTAATACTTTTGATGTACTAGATTTAGACTGGCTTATTGTTTTTAATGAATTATATGTATGTTTGAAATTTTGAGACTAAATACATAGCTGAATATTTTATTATGCACATATTTGTTTATATGTGGCATATTCAACTATGATTGTTTTTTTTTTTGGCCTAAGTTTCATTTGATTAATCTAATACATTGGAAAAAAATATTAATTTTATCACTTCACTTGAGTTTTTTTTTATTTTTTTTGACAATATAAAGTGGGAAAGTTTTGAATAACCTTACTCACGAATAATCCTGGCTCAGGCACTGAATCAGAAAACAATAGTATTGTTGAAGACATAATATTATAATATAGCATGTTAATGAAGGAAAATCTAAGGCATCCTTAGAAAGACATGTAAAGGGATGAAAACAAGGTAATACCAAGCCCAGCAGAAATGCTGTTGCATCCATGCGCAGCACCAAATGGGTCGAATTCACTCTCAGAGCGAGATGTGTAACCTGAAAGACCATTTGTTTGTCTGAGCGTATGCATGAGGGAACGCCTCCCTGTGAGAATCTTATGTGCATATGTCTGTTCAAGTTAAAAATATATAAGATATCATACCTTGGTGGTAATTTTAATCAATAATTTAACATAACATAAGGACACGAGTTATATTCTGGTAGAAGGCAACAGAAAAATTCATAATTCTGCACAAAAATAAGACCCTTATCCCTGGAAAAATAAAAAATACAATCTTACTTGTTCTCCCACATCCCAAAGTATCTTGTCCACTGGAGCATGAAAAACATGGTGTATTGCAACTGTGAGCTCCACCACTGCCAGACTGTCTTTATAGGGTTTTTGAGCTTTTGACATTGTATAAGATAACTCTGATCGGATGTCATCAGCTAATTGTTTCAGTTCCTACAAAGAGCCACTTTCAATGAGTTGATTAATCAGTCACTAAGATTCTCGAGACTTGAGAATCTGAAACTTGTATAAGGAAAAAATATCAGAAAGAAGATTACTTAACCTTAGGAGACAAATTCTTCAAGTGCATAGGGTTTTCAATTGTATCAAGTATGGGTGTTGGAATCTTGTCAGAGAAGCAATCACCTGCATCAGGTAGACAGCATATTCGACCACCAAAACTCTGTATCATGCAATGTCATAACTTATCAGCCTCTAAACCAAATCAATCGCTAGTTTCTCATTTTTGGTATAAGTCAATTGCTAGTTTTGAAGAATATTTAATCAGAACAGAATGCCTACAGACTCATACAAGTGTACAGTGTACAAATAGGAAAGGAGTTTGACTATGGTTCTAATCAAACGGAAATAGAATTACAGGTATAACAGGAGATGTAAGGAGACATTAAAAGCATGTAAGTTTGAAAATTGCTAACAGTTAGTATGGTTCTCAATTATTAGATTGCTCATTTGAGGTGGCAAGTGGAATCACAATCAAGGCATCTGTATTTGTTCAGTGACAAGGTGAGAACAAATGGACTACAGAGTGACTCTGAACGACAAGTACAATCAATAGTAATAATCACTGTCAAACCTAATCAATAACGTAGTATACGGTGCTCAGTTCCAAATCCCAACATAGATTCTATGTTCAGTGACTTTGTTGATTGCAAAACCAAGTCTTTTCACTTTCTTGACAAGAAAAAACGCTTTTGGCAACCGAATTAAGAAAATTACACATCGCATAACACAAATTTAATCTGGAAACCAAGTAGCATGTTAAAAACAAAACCAGGTAGTTAGTGTCTCGCAGCACCGTTAATTTGTTTTGCATTTCATAGATGAGATGGCATAAAACTACATGACAACTCATAACACCATTTATTTATTTTGCATTTCATGGCTGGGAAGACATAAAATTACATGAAAACCAGTACTAACACCACATAGATGTATATAGTCCATATTTGGTTTCATTTGGCTTCTTTCCCTATCTCCTTGGCACCCAATTCTCATTCACCATTATTTCTTACCTAGTTTCCTGGAGGAAACTATTATACTCACGAAACAAAATCCAGCAAAAAACCTAAACTAACCCCTCCCCCCTCTCTTTCTCCAACCCCTCAAAAAAGGGGGAAAATGTTAATAATTTCATACAAATCTTCCTTCAGAAAATGAAGAAGCTAATCAAATAAGGGATACTACTACAAAAATACATGCCTCTTACTTGGATGAAAATACTCAAAATATATTTTCCAAGTATATAAAAAAAATGCAAAGAATTTGTCTACCTTGGAAGTACTGGTGGAAGCAGAACTTGGGAACAAGCTCATTCTTGAAAATTCCCAATTGGAAGGGAAATTAACACTTGAGAAGTCCACTTTGGAAGTAAAATTTCTGGAATTCCCACGAAAGTGAGCGCTGACACCAAATACGTTCTGAGCAGCAGCAGTACCCATTGAGAAAATAGAGACCCAACTTACCCAGAAATATCAATCAATTGCAAGGAAGTCTATAAAAATGGACAATAAAGAGATTGATAGCAAAGCCAAGAGGAAGATATCAGAAAAGAAAAGCTAATTCAACAAATAAAGTACACGAGAGAGAGAGAGAGAGAGAGAGAGCCCAGAAACAAAAATTGATTGTGACCCAGAAGAAGTTGAAGCTTATGCAGCAGTGGTCAGTGGAAAAATACAAGCTTTCCGACAAAAGGACCACGTATTCATAACCAAGTAGTGGTAGAGGGGTCGCATCGGGGGCTTGGCTTCACTTTGGTCGGTTCAAAACAGGCCGGTATCGGTTGGCCGGCAGTTAAGATCCCCGATAATTGACCAGCCAGCCAGTTGGTTTAGTTATAGATAAATAATATTTAGGCATATATTATTTAATAAATATAATTCATTTTTTATTCATTTTTTTTATTTTAGAAGAATATATTTTAATAAATTTAAAAAATGTTAATTCACCCACTTTTTATTTTTTTATATGTAATTTCACATTGTCGATTTACCTTAAGCTAAAAATTTGATATAGAGTTATTTCACTTAAAGTCTATACCATGCGATTTTCACTTCACTTTTTACGCGTCAATTAGATTGCTCTTTTAACTCCATCATTCACGTGCTATTTTTCATCTTTTGAACGGCAATTAGGAATAAGAACGAAAGTCACTCAATATTGTAACATGGAAGACGAAATTGTCAAAATTAAAATTTCGCAGACAAAAGTACAACAAGTGTCAAACCTCAAGAACTAGCGGTTTAAAATTTTAATTTATGCTCTAAAAAATTAAAATTTTCAAATTACACACTCGATCAAATACAAAAATTAGTAATGTGGTATGTTTTAATAAAGTTGAGTATAAAATTTTCATGTAAAATATTTAGAATTGAGTAATATATAAATAATTGAGCTTAGGAATAGAAAAATATAAAGGCTACAACATAAAATTTTGTTTAACAAAGCAACAAATTTGTTGTTTTGGACCATATTTTTACCTTTTCATCTTATTGAGGGTATAATTTGAAAATTTTAATCTTTTAGTGTGTAAATTAAAAGTTTGAAGAACTTTCAAGGTGCAAAGTGTCCTTCGCCCACATAACTATTTAAGAATTTAATTCATGATTTTTCAACATAAAAATTGGTTATAAAATGCACTTCTAGAATTTTTGTCGCTTTTATCTCAAGATACCAAAGTCACCCCCCTCTACCTCCCCGTGCACGCACGATGGGATAATTAGTATATAGTGTTTAGTATGTGCTATCTAGAGGAAAAATATTTATGATTAATTGACAAATCATACACGCTTTCAACATAAAAATTAGAAATTTTTATTCGCCATAAAGAATCCATGTACAAATATGAATATTTTATGAAAAAATTAAATGGATCGAATTCAAGGTGATAAACAATGTAGTAACTTGACATTTTCCTCTCAAAGACTTGTGTGTTTTTTTGGAAGTAAAAGGCTTGTGCGTTTGCAAGGCTCAAAAGTGCATATAAAAAAGGCATTGAGAGAGAACATCCATAGAACTACCAAAATAGCAGCCACAACACTGTAAAAATGATAGCAAATGACTCATATGCACAGTTAACAACAACGTATGAAGACATACACAAGAAACCCTAACATTGATAACAAAGGAGAACACAACTCAAATGTGTTTAGAGATTCTTAATTTGAAAAAGGTGGCGAAAATAAAGTCTAAGCGGTAAATCAATGAATTTGTGATTTTTGGAACCTAAAAAATGTTGGAGGCGGTGTTCCAAATTAGTAAAGTCACCTCTTGATATTTCTGATATTATATAACTTAACATAAAATAAAACAGTAACAATAAAATGCAAAACAGTTACACAGAAACCATTTTGACGAAAGAATTACACAAAAGAGATACAGTAAAGAGTAAAAATGACAAGTTTTCACGAAAGAGTTACAGCACACAGTTACACGTAACTATACTTTCTAAATAAATAAACACTGACCTGTTTGCAGATCAGGAACTGTGATTGAAGTTCAATTAGATCAAGACTAGTGTTTTACATTATGTTCTTATGACAGATTTTACCCCCACACAAAGTGCTTATGGAATCACGAGCGTCTGTCTCCCAGGATACAATGATCTTTACACGGGTAGAAATAGCATTCCAATCTCCCCGTCCAGCGAACCAAAATGTGTTGTGTACTCTCTAAACACACAGACTTAATACCAAAATGTATGGTTTAATGCTTTAATGTATGACCGAATTTCTTGTATGCAGAACCTTATAGACACTTAGGCGACTTTCTGGACAGTCACTATACTAAAAGACACAACATTTAATAGCTAGTAGACACCTTTAAATAACCCTTCAAAAAGATAGGGCAAATCCGGCCGAGTCGTGGTCGTGGCGAGGCGGGCGGCGCGGTGTGTGGTCGAACCAACGGTATGTAGGCGCTTGCTCCGCTCACAAGACTGTGGTACCCCTTGGGGCTCAACCCATAAAGTAAACTTGGCCTATATATGTCCATGTTGAGCTTGTTCCTTAACCAATGTGGGATTGGTGTCACATTCCACATTGCACTTCTTTTATTTCCACCTTTTCAAGAGGGTCACTTTGAAATCTATTTTCTCATTCATTTCTTACTCGATTTGAGCAAGCGAATATACTACATTGTACTCCTCACGGAGTAGAATATGAACCCACAAAAATTTATTCGAAATAACAATTGGGTCCTACTTTAATTTTGACTCAAAGTCGACCAAAAAACTGTTTTAGTCCAACAAAAAAAGTTTGTTCAAAAAATCTTCCCTTTACCAAACATGGATTTGCTCGTCGACACAACATCTGACTATGAGATGTTCTCATTCATGGATGGGTATAATGGCTACAACCAAATCAAGATAACCCTGGGGATGGGGAAAAGATTGACTTCAAAATTTCGATAATTAACTTATATTACACAGTGATGCTTTTTACATTAAAGAATATTGGTACTACTTATCACCGTACTATCACTGCGATTTTTCATGATATTATGCATTAGGAATTGGAGGGCTACATTGATGACATAATAGTGAAATCCAAGAACAGGAAAGATCAGATGGAAGTGCTTTGTTGAGTCCTCCTATAGATGCAGAGAATACAAGCTGAAAGATGAACCCGATGAAGTGTGCCTTCGGAGTAACATCCGGGAAATTTTTAGATCCAGCTAAAGCAAAAGCAGTGCTCGATATGCCAGAACAAACCTCAGCAAAAGAAAAGACTGGAATGTATATCTATCCATCCCAAAAACTCCTTTGTATTCAATTTTCTATTCAATCTACCATCTTCTACAACCTTTTACTCCTTTCCCAAACCCCAAAACTAAAATTAAAGCCAATGAAAGAATAACTGCAATAAATACATTGAAAATCACAATTTTCACAGTATCAAAAGCATGTAAGTGGGATCTTCGTAACATGCAACAAAAATGAACTTGTGTCGCATTACTGTAAAATTCTGCTGTATTTTTGAACAATTTCTCCACCATCACTATCTATATGAATTTTCAGCTCCATCATCACTAGCAAGAACAAGTTTATCACCATCTCTAACAACTGCTATGTCGTCCACTTGAGTACCATCCTTAGTTAGAACTTTGTTGGGAGAGAACCCGAATTTCTGGGCACCAATATCAAGTAACTCCTGTAGAGACTTGGGGAGAAACACAACCTTTCCAGCAGCTTCACCTTTTTCTGGGCAACTAATGGTCACTCTAGCACGGATATCACATAAATTCTGTGGACGTACCAAGTTGGTTGGAGATTTGACAACACTGCTTCCACCTGCAAGATTGGATAAAAGGAACTTGCATTAGAATTAGGTACTTCAACAAAATATAACCACAGCCAAAATAAATGTAAACTGATTGTTGTGTTCCATTTTATCGTTAAGTTCAGAACATCTCAATCAAGCATGTCATGTGTTAAGTTTAGAGGATTAACATAACATTAGAGGAAAATAGAGAGAGGTTAAAAACATAACCTAACTCTCATACATCACTTGTATTTATAGTCAACTCACAATAATAACAATTACACATACTACTCTAACACTATTAATAATTTACATATATTACCCTAATACTCTTAACACTCTCCCTCAAGCTGGACTATATATATCATATAATCTAAGCTTGGAGCAAATTGCTGTAAGACGTGTATGACTCAATACTTTGGTAAACATATCTGCAAGTTGATCTTCAGATTTCACAAATGGAGTTGCAATCTCCCCAGCTACAATCTTGTCCCTAATAAAGTGACAATCAATCTCAATATGTTTAGTTTTCTGGTGAAACACCGAATTGACAGCGATATGGATAGCTGTCTGGTTGTCACAGAACAACTGTAAAGGAAGTTGAACTGAAAACCTAATTTCCTGGAGGAAGTGTAGTAGCCAAGTCAACTCACTCGTCGTATGCGCCATTGCCCTATACTCAGCCTCAGCATTGGATCTTGCTACCACGGATTATTTTTTACTTTTTCATGAGACAACATTACCTCCTAAGAGAGTACAATAACCAGTGGTTAATCTCCGATCAGAAGGAGAGCCAGCTCAATCAGCATCTGAGAAACCTTCCACTCTAAGATGTCCATTAGCTCGATATAACAGACCAAGTCCAGGAGAACATTTGAGATAGCGCAGAATACGAATAACTGCCTCCCAATGTGGTACTCTAGGACACCCCATGAACTGACTTACTATACTGACTACATAGGAAATATCCGGGTGAGTAATAGTGAGGTAATTGAGCTTCCTGACCAATCTGCGATATCGACCCGGATTATCAAACAGTGCACCATCATCCATCAAGAGTTTTTGATTCGGATCCATAGGAACATCAATAGGTCTGCCACCCAGCAAACCTGCTTCCTCTAGCATGTCAAGTACATATTTCCTCTGAGATAAACAAATACCCTGCTTAGATCGACTCACCTCAATACCCAAGAAATGCCTGAGTTTTCTCAAATCATTAGTATGAAATCGATCCTGCAAGAATATTTTTAACTTGGCAATCCCCTCAGAATCATCTCCAGTAATCACAATATCATCTACATAGACCACCAATAGAACATATCAAACATCTGTCTGTCTATGAAACACAGAATGATCTGTCTGACATCGAAGAAGACCAAACTCTAAAACTGCATCTGAAAATTTATCAAACCATGCTCTTGGTGACTGCTTCAACTCATACAAAGATTTCTTTAATCGACATACACTCTTATCATACTCCCCCTAAGCAGTAAACACAGGTGGCTGCTCCATGTATACCTCTTCAACCAAGTCACCATGTAGGAAAGCATTCTTGACGTCTAACTGAAACAATGGTCAATTGATGAGCACATAATATTGCACATTTCATGGCCTCATTACATTCATTATAATTCAACTTTTGCATTTAATTACTTAGTGTTAGCATATTTTATGAATAATATTGAATTCTCGATGTTGCATGTTTTGATAGCTTAAATGTTGGATTTTAGGACCTTGCAACTATGTTGGATGTGTGGTAATGGCATGGACACAATACATGAAGAATTGGAGGCTTAAAAGTGAAGAAATCAAGGAGGTATTAGTGTTTTGAAACAAAGGCACCAGCTGCCACGTCATTGGGAAGTACTGCCTCGGTTTTCCTTCATTTTGACCATGATCTACTCAGAATTTGGAAAAGTTCAAAACATGAAAGTTGTAGATCTGGATGTCGTATGTATCATGTCAAAATTTCAGCTCAATCCAATGGTTATATCAAGAGTTATGTCAATTCTACCAAAACTGGTCCAGAGCATGGGAGAGGTATGGGCTGCAATATGGGGGTTGGCTCTTAGCATGTCAAGACCCATCCTCCGCTGAACCGGACCGATTTAGCCTTTTGGACCACTGAACCGGTCCTGTTGAACCGATGAACCGGGTCCAGTTCACCCTTCTGAACTGATGAACCGGGGCGGTTTACCCTTCTGAACCAGAGAACCAGGCCGGTTTACCCTTCTGAACCGGATTTGGACTTGGGCTTAAAATAATTAAATCCTTGGGCTGAACCCGATTTGAACTTGGGACCCGATTTGGACTTGGGCTTCAAATAATTAAATCCTTCGGCTTGTATCCAAACCCGTCGGGTCTGGACCCTTTCTTCTTCGTCGACTAGGGTTCTAGTAACCCTAGTCTTCGACTGCGCAACCACCACCACCCTAAAGAGGATGCTCTGGCGGCACACACCACGTCCACTACTCAATCACCGAGGGAAGCTACGTTGGATCACTTCTTCTTCGTTGAGATTAGGGTTCTAATAAACCCTATTCGACTGCGCCTCTTCTACCACAACAAACGACTGACGACCACGAACCACAGCCACACCATAACAACGAATACTCGTCAATTAGGGTTACAGTAGTACCCTTCTGCGCCTCGACCAACACAACGGTAGCACCACTACGACAAGTGATGCGACTCGACGGTGAACAGAGACCACACCACCACACCAACAGGGACCACCACAACACAACCACCACAAACAACGCAGAGACCACCACTGTTGGTACAACCACCACCACCACCAACAGTACGACCAACGCAACAACAAAGCACCACCACTACGCTGGCACCACCTCAACAGTAACACAAATACACTGAGATTTGTATTTTGGATCGAATTGCTCTGATACCATGTTAAGTTTAGAGGATTAACATAACATTAGAGGGAAATAGAGAGAGGTTAAAAACATAACCTAACTCTCATACATCACTTGTATTTATAGTCAACTCACAATAATAACAATTACACATACTACCCTAACACTATTAACAATTTACATATATTACCCTAATACTCTTAACACCATGTTTAAGATTAATGACTTCCGATCTAGTCAGAATACTGCGATTTGATTTTCCAACTTCTTACAAGAAGTTTAACTTGTACCATACAATTTAATTAACTAAGGACAACCAACACTGACATATAACATTTATGTTCCACCAAGTTATTCGCAATGTGCTGAATATATGAACTATTTCCGAATTATTTACAAGCTCAATATGCTCCCTTATAAGTTCACAGCCAACAATATTGAGGATTTGCACAAGGCTAGTCGATAGATTTTCTATTTTCTTGCTTGCGTTGTCACTTAATTAGTAGTTCTCTACAATCAAGTCTATCCCTCTTGATTAATACATCTAAAAGAGAATTAGATATGTGGAAATTAGCAAAAAAAGACAACTGAAGTACCCCACCGTTATTGGGTCTATGGGATGCTGACATGAATCCAAAGAGTGAATTATTGAAATTGTTGGCCCTTTGTCTCCAATGTCTATTGGACCAGGAAACCTGTTTCACATTCGCTGATGTAACCTCGGCAGGTAAAGGAGGTATTGTTGGCTCACTCTGATACTTGTTAAGGTATGGCACATCATGCATCTCAGGAACTGGGACAACAGGTTGGTCTTTATTCTCTTTATTGGTCTGAAATAGAACTTTTATTTCTTCATGGCACTGATAATTGGCCAGAGCCCTTGGTGTCCAGCCATGCTCATCCGGTCGGTCAATGTCGACTCCTTGCTCTACCAAAAACTTAACTATTTCAGCATTCTCTTCGGAAATTGCAGTATGGAGTGCAGTAGTTCCCATGTTATTGAGCATAGTGACATCCCCACCATGACGGATTATGTCCTTAAGCAAGTCTAAGTTGCTTTGCTCAACAGCAAAGCATGCACATTGACCAACATCGCCTGAAGATATCGTTGCACCATTTTCTACAAGTATATTAATCACGGATTCATGCCTACCCAATAATGCATCCCATAGTGGCACACGTCCCTCGGAATCTGCAAAGGCACTATATAACCATTAGAACTTTTGTAATAATATTTTTCAGCATTACAAACTCAATAAAACAATAAAAGATGATGATGATGATGACGACGATGGAGGTGGTAGTGGTACATCTTGTCAGCACCAGTAGTAATTTCTGGTAGCAATAACTTGTTTTGTAATAGTCAACTTGTGCAGATAGTAGAAGAACGAGATACATTCACAATAACTTGCATTTTAACATGATTTCACTGTTGAAAAATAAATTGATTATGGGCAGGAAGGTACCTTTTATGTTGGGATCTGCTCCGTATTCTAGAAGTAGCAGCACACATTCCAAACTTCCTTTTGAAGCTGCAATGTGCTGTAGCATAAAACACAAAATGAACTTCAACCCTCTAACTCAAATATTTATTTCAGATATAATGCATGTAGCACAGAAACAGGGAAATCTGAATACCATAGATGTTCGCCCCGTTGCTGTCCAATTCATTAGGATCCAAACCGCGTCTCAGCAACTGATGCAACAATAGATCATCCCCTCTCATTGCCGCAAAACACAAACTGAGAGGCATATCCATTCTTCCCTTGGCCAGCATGTGCTCTGTCTCTACCAAAATTTCTTCCATCAATGGCTCCTTCCTCTCTTTTAAATGCTGTATGCGCAATAAAAAATTAGTACACCAAATACTACATTTTTGTCAACTACCTGTATTGCACAGAAGCATCTCAATGACAAAAAAAAAAAGGGCCAGAGTCCTCATTGTGAAGAGCCAAAAGAATATTATCAAGAGATTTCCAATATGAAACATTCTGATTTCTTTTACTAAGGTATGAAGGCAACGAAGTCCTTGAGCTCAGCAAGAGATGAATCCAAATCTTGGACACAGCTGAGCACAGACTATCAACTTTACAAGTCTATAATTCATTGCAGTCTTTATGTAGATCAACATGTAAATATCTCAAATGTTTTTCTTCATAACTCAGAAGCAGTTCTTAAGAAATAGATATGAGACATTCCTCCTGACCTAACTCCGAAAAAGTTCACGCATTATCTTGAATAAAACTCGCCACAGCAATTAAAAATATTTGCACATATTATGAAAACAGTATTAGTCAAAAAAATAGCTGACTCAAGTGGTTGGCACAATTCTTAATTTGAGTGTACTTGTTGATGTAGATCGTATTAGCTCTGATACCAAATTGATGTAGATCGTA
>CM042186.1:37621536-37634690 GCA_023539305.1 Ilex asprella | reverse complement strand
TGTAGATCGTATTAGCTCTGATACCAAATTGATGTAGATCGTATTAGTTCTGATACCATAATTGACGTAGATCGTATTAGATCTAATACCAAATTGATGTAGATTAGGAAGGTAAAGAATTAGAAATGAGAAGAGAAGAAGAAAGAGATGAGAAAAGAGAAAGAATTTGAGAAGGAAGCAATATCAATATTCAATAATAATCAAAGTCTAATCTAAATAAAACCCTTACATGCATCCCTTTATATAGGGAAAGTAAAACTCTAAAACAAATAAATAATGACAAACAAACCCTCAAAAGTTAAAAGAAAATACTAAAAGTATCCAAATTACTCTCATGATTAATCTAAAATATCTATCCAATTCCTACACGATCCTCATCACTTGTATTATCCACCAAAGAGATTGATGATACCATGCATACTAAACTTTCTGATAGTTATAAACTGAAATGATGCACAGACGTTATTATAACAAGATACGCTCAATTTTTTCAGATAAGTAGGACACCTGAAGGAGATTATTCATGATTATTGTCCCATTTCCAACATTTGCCTGAACAATATTTAGAAAAGCTGTTCGGTTCAACCGTAATAGCTGACTCAATCGTTTTATTCGAACAGTAAATAGTTGTGGCCGGTAACAGAGGACACCTATCTCACCAAACACATCTCCCCTCTTTAACTCTCCAACCACCTACAAATCATCCATTTCAATATTTTAAATTGCTAAATAAGCTTCAATATTCTCTTTTTTAACAAACCCAAGTGGATGTATAATGTGAAATTCTAAGAAGAGAGATTAAATGCCCAAAACTAACCTGTTCTGTTCCATTCCTATGCGTGATAAGGTCCTGTCCCAAAGAGTTCAATGTCAAAATCCATCATAGTATCAATAAATTGGACAGAAAAGAAAACTCTGCATAAAAAATGAAAGAAAGCAAGACCTTTGCTTCAAGCTTAGGAAACTCCTAGAAGGATACATTTCAGAAAAATGCAAGGGTTGACCAATGAATACATGTGCAGTTTCTAATACCATGATGGTGGTTCACTTTAAACAATTCCACCAGTCAACTTCTCCAACAAATAAGCAGGTTGAGTACTCAGAAGACATGCTAATACTGAGAATAATAAATATTATACCAATAGAAAAAGAACCCCTCTGTTAAGCTACAAAACAATTATCCATTTCCATGTTTTGTCCATCTTTTAACCCCACTGTTGGTAAAAAAAAATGTCAAAGTATCTCCTTGTCATTAAACGATGGTTTTAAAATTCCTTCGGACGACACCCATAACCATGGATCCATTCTGAATTCCCAACAATATATTCATCTATTAATTTCATAATTTCTGTTCAAAAAAGATTAGTTTCAGAATTAGTTAGATTATAGTCTCTATATATGCGTTTCTGTCTGTGTGAGTGTGTGTGCTTTTGAGAGAGAGAAAGAACTCAGAGAGGCATTGAGTCTCACCACTGCTCCATTCACCAGAATGTACAAGTCTGTGGGTGCTTCATTTTGCAAAATCACATCTTCTCTGGGAGGAAAATACTCTGGTTTCATCTCTGAGACCTACAAATTTCAAAAAGTAAAAAAAAAAAGACTGAGTTTCCATTTTCCAGGCCAGTTGACAGAAACAACCAGTTTTGGAGCTTAGTACCACACGTCAAAAAGAAAAAGAAAAAGAAAAGGTCATGTTTCCCATAGCCATAACTCCTTAAAAGAGAGTGTAGATGGATTTGTTGTTTTTATGAGGGGAATAACAAGAACAAAAACAAGCAACAGTAATTATAACCCCTTTTGCAGACAAAGAAGACTCGTTAAACAACAAGCTCCATCCAAACAACACCACTGAAGATGAGCTGGTGCTAGTAATTACCAGTTGGAAAAGTAAATCGTTTGATACACCACGGAACAAGTACACCGTATCAACAAGCAAGTAGAAGAGAAAATGTGAAATACTTGATCGAATAGCTTTAGGAAGCACATCATTAGTTTCTTGTTGCTGCAGCCGTTCCGAATCAGTTCTATGCCTCAAACACAAGTGTGCAAGCATCTGATCTTGCAGGTGAACAGGTAGTTGGTTCCGTTGTGCGAAACTTGAAGCAGCTTGAATTACATCTCTCTGTAATTCCACAAAAATGCACCCAATACAAATGTTAACGGAAATGTTTAAATTCGAGCGGCACAAACCAACAGAAGAGGGATGCAAGCTCAAGGCGACGACATATCTTTAATATTAGACTAGTGAAATCAGGAATTCATATGATGTTCTAGATGTACTTTGCCAGACACAAACTCCCAAGAAAATACACCTTAGTATATTTCATGTTAACAGAATTTTCTGCTCCGATAAAAAACCACTTTTATGGTATTGCTATCCGTTTAGGGCCTCCTTTATAGTAGCATCCATTAGGACTTGGGGTCAGAGCCAGGATTCTTTTAGGGTAGGGGCTACTTAAAACTAATTAATAAAGTAAGACCACAATATATTGAGTTTAGAAGGCTTCTATCCCTTGAGGTAGGAACGTGGGAGGAGGAGGTAGAGACAAAAAGTTGTACCTACATCCTTCGACTAATAATCTGAGGCAGTCTCTAGTCCAGTCTCTTATCTTCTCTAGCTAAAAAAAGGAAACACGATATACTGCTCAAGTTAAAAGATGATGGTGTTTAAGCTTTATTAATGGGAGCACAGTTGGAGTCAAAAGTATTTACTCTTATTCCAGCATTTGAGTAAATCTGCTATAATTTAAGTCTTTTTAGGGCTTTTCACAATAATGGTTAGGACAAAGCATAACACTTTGGAAGGAGGACACTTTGCAGGAATCGAGTTCAAGGCATCAACAGTTGTCCTCTCCCTCAGCCATTATCATTATTTTCACAAAGATACTAATTCTTACTACTTTTCTATCAATTTAGAATGCCGATAGGAGGCGCAACCCCTATACACATGACATACAAAAAGAGTCTACTAAAAATAATTGCATATAAAATCTACTACCATCCTCTAAATATAGCAAAGTATTTTGCACCTAGTCTCCCTCAGGTTGAGAGAATTTGTAATATCATTAACAAATTTGGTGTGTGTCTATCTACTTTTTCATGAGTTAAGCTCCATGTGGCCCAATTGGGGTGTGTATCTACATGTATATGTATTGAGCTACATTGTATATCATCCTTTTCAAAATATACTTATTTTACTTACTAAAAGTATTATTGTAAGGTTATCCACGATACCTAGCAGAAACACTTGATACCAAAGTGTAAAATTCAATACCTTATCATTGAGTCTTTAACAAATAATTTGTAGGGACCATAAATAACCAAAATTGGTCAGAACTTAATCAATAGAAACACCTTAAAAAATCAACATATCACAAGTCTACTAAAGTGAACTTTGATATAAAAAATTTAATCTATCACAACCAAATTATTCAAGTCCAATTAATCGAAATAATTTGATCCAAATGTAATTCATAATTGACAAATTCCAAATGTATTACTCAAATAAGAAAGGAAAAACCTAGCTCCAACAATAAACTGAGCTCAAGTAAGGAACTTAGTCCAAGCCATCTGGGGCATAGTAGATGTCTTCTCACCACACAAGGACAAGGCTATTAAAACTACAAATTGTTTTCTCTGTGTGCGCAAGTATGCCAAGAACTACCTAAGGCATCGTGCAAGTATCAACCTAAACAATATAAAAGTATATACTTACAAATTTCCTAGTTCAGCTGGTCCCATGTACAACCAAGTTGGTCATATTTCCAATCAGATATGATATCAACCCAAGGTCGAATAGCATATAAAAGATGTTGAATAGCATTTCCTGTGTATTCACAGCATGAAGATCACCATATCCAGTTGTTGTAACTGTGGTGATGGACCAGTACATTGCTGTCACATACCTGACCCACACACTCTCATGAAAATTCTCCCCAGAAGTCCCAAGCCAAGTCCTTTTTGGATCCTCCTGACGAGCAGCAACAATATAGAAAAAACAGCCAGCAAAGTGAACTGAGAAAAGAGTTACCTATTTAAGGCATCACGAGCTTGATAAGATATACGACAATTCGAATCCAACTCTTTCGTAAATATGAACAAACAACTCTTACAGATACTTACAAATATAAGCTTTGCACATCGGACCCAAAAATAGCTAAAGTTCCTGTCTTTCTCCAATCTGCAATATTAAAGCAAGACAGAGAATTCTCAATCAAAAGATCAATGTTTGGACAGGATTCATTGCGTAGAAGTTTGGAAAAAATAATACATTTCAAAGAAAATGACGATGGTCATCATCATCATTTTTGCAGCTGCAAAACAGCAACAATATGAGGCTTAATAAAATATAATATGTAAGGTGACAAAGTATATATAGTCAGTCCATCTTCCAGAAAGCGTTATGCTTCTGCTTCTCATGATGAAAGGCAAAAAGATGGGAACAACTTATGTTTTAGTTGTCCCCTGAAACAATCACAAAAATAGATAGAAAACAGGAAACAAAGACAAGCTTATCTTGGAATTTAAATTGCTCATCACATGCTTTTCAATAAATAATATAAAGAGACCACTTAAAATCTAACCTGGCAAACATGGGACTGACACGTCGAAGACGCCAAAGGGAAGCATATTGAAGTAGCCATATTCTTGAAGCGGAAGAGGCAAAACAGTCCGAGCAAGTTCTGAAGGGATTGTAGAAATCACATCAAAGACCAACCAAGTTTTTCCATACTGCCAAGCAATCATCTTTGGGTTGTCATTGAGAAGGTAAGTTGCTCTATCAAGATAGGCAACAAAGAAGGTTAAAATAATGTCAATGGCGAAAAACCCATTGACCACATTGTCTGTAATGGAGAGAGGCCCCCTTGGTTTATCTAGGAATCCAAATTCAAATGGACAAACCCATGCGGTGTAGAAGACCAGAAATACCAAAAACGTCTCCCAATTTCTGTAAAGGTCAGTTTAGGCAATGCCCCCATTAGTTTTGAAGGACAAAAATTAAAAGATCCTCAAATAATCAGCTTATATGAACCAAAATTGTCCAAAAGACAGTGAGACAAAATAGTGTCCAGAGCAAAAGAGAAGCAAAAGCAAGTGTCTAATGCATAATTAAGCCCTTGCCTACATGAGGTTCTGACTTCTGAGTTCTAACAATACAATTCAGCTGAGTCTTACAATCAAGCATGAAGCAAAATTGACAAAGATTCAAGAGTGCAAGTAAATATATCTCACACTTTAAGCTTTAATTAATAAAATTCGCAAAAACTAATTGAAATCATAAAAGTTCATATGAATTGAGCAATGCAAGTGCATATGAAACCATGCTCAACTAATGATGTAATCAAGAATCATGGGAACAGTGATAGACTTTTTCCAATGAGGTTTTATGAAAGTGGTAGAGTTTCGAGGAACACAAGTCCCTATAGTTAAGTTGTGGTTCCAAGAAAGAAATAACTAGTTCCTCAAGTTGTGGTTCCAAGCAAGAAACAACTAGTTCCTATGTAGTGATTAGTGATATCAACCTATAATACCTAGTATATGTACTTTAATTGAATAGGAGAAGGAGAGTTTTGGTTGCTGAAAATTATCGTTGTGAGAGTGCTTAGAGCCTCAATTTGAAAGTTGAGTGATTCCTCTATTGAAGGTGAGTAGGACCCTTTATTGAGTGAGTGATTCCCCATCTATCCTTTCTTGGGTGAGTGATTCCCCAACTATCCTCTGGTAGTCTAATATTTTATATTTAGTATTTTTCCTTTAAATATCAATCTAAGCTTCCTAGTTATATTTTGAGTCTTTTATCAATTTTGGCCTCCATCAACTAAAAAGCCACATCAAAGATGATCTTTTTCTGATCTCCGATGTAGTACAGAA
Organism: Ilex asprella; assembly: GCA_023539305.1. NCBI lineage: Eukaryota > Viridiplantae > Streptophyta > Magnoliopsida > Aquifoliales > Aquifoliaceae > Ilex > Ilex asprella. The sequence continues at coordinate 37,628,819 of CM042186.1, read as the reverse complement.
ACTGTATTACAAAAACAAAAACAATGGGGGTAAAAAGGGAAAATAAAAAGTAGAAGATTGTTGCTTTTGCAAAGTGAACTTTCCTATTCCCATCTTTTTCTCATTCAATGCGCTTTGCCAAGAATTAAAATTTTAATAACATAATTCCAGTGAAATACATATCATGAAGTCATTTCCTTTATAAATCAACTAAAACTCATAGAATACATTAATCAAAAGAAGGTGTAAAAAACAAAGACAAAAGATCGCACAAACTTAATGATAGAAAAACCTCAATTTATGGGGAAAAAAAAGCTTGTGAAACTGAAAAAATATCAAATGAAATTGCATATTCCAAAACCCCGAAAAGAAATATTCTTATGTACATTGATGTATTCACACATGCTATGTCATAAATTGTTGGTCATAAGATTAAGAACTAGCGTGAAATTTAGCCCATTTTCAAAAAAGGATAAAGAAATCAGCTAATATGCACAAAGTTGCATGATATATAAAAGAAGAGAGAGAGTGAGAAGCCTGTTGGAATTTGACCCAAACTAATCAATGTGAGAATCCTAAATAGAATAGGAAATGTGTTGGGAGAGTTTTAATAATTTACAGGGAGAGGGGGGAGAGAGAGATAGAGAGAGAAACTTGTAACGAGCATAAAATGGGGAGATAATGAAGCGACGAAGCTTGACTTTGCGATTACTATGTGAAGGGACTCAAGACTGCTCAGCAGCACCCGAAACGACACGTGGATAGAGGGGGTATGATGGAAAGCCGAGTTATGAAGCCGAGGACACTAGCAAAGCCGAGTGGTGGAGCCGAGAGGCGGCATTTTCGTAGAGCCGAGTACAACCTCTGACAAGCAATTAATGCGATTTGACCCAGCATTTATGACAATATGAGTGACTCAGATAGGGCATTTAATGAGCCCCTGTACCCTCGAAGACCCAAACTGACATCCATGAGTGGGTGCATTAATGGCTAGGGGTCCGGACACAGAGCTATAAATGATAGCCTCTGAGGCGCCGACTGCTATGAGATAGGCGTCAGATGCCGTTCATGGGTACTCATGTGCTCGGCATGGCCCCGAGGTTGGGTCTCGGACGCCAAGCATTGATGAGACGGGAGTGCAAGTGGGAATCAATCATTACGCTTGGACTAGTCTGAAGAGCATTAACTGCTGAGAGGACCTCTGTATCAGAGTAATCATTTCAAGCCCAGGTATAAATACCCTTCAAAAAAATGAACTAAGGTACGCAAAATTAGAACCCAGAAAACTAAGTGAATTCAGCTTGATCCTTCTTCCCTTGCTGACTTAAGCTTCGGAGGGGATAAGCCGGGCAGACGCTTGGCTCCCTTTTCCTAACCTTGTGATTGTTTCAGGGTTCACCAGCCATACGATCGCTGTTTCGAAACAATTACAGGATCAATCCCGTGCAATTTAGCGCCGTCTGTGGGAACCAAAAAACCCATATTCCGTAGTGATTGCGTCATGGTGAACACAAGATCCCAAGGTGAGGGGATAGGGAGTTTACGCGCGAGGAATGGGGAGGCTACTCGCCTCCCGACGGTCGTAGAGTTCGGTCTGACGAATCGACCTACGAGGGATGAACATTCCTCACAGCGAACGTTTCCCGTAGATCAAGGTCCGGGAGGACAAGGCCCTTCAGCTCGTGACATCGTGGAAATGATGGAAAGACGTATGGAAAAGCGCATCAAAGAACTTGAAAAAGACAATGCCAAGGTGAGGCGTAGGCTTGAGGAGTTCGAGCAGTCCGCAAATGTAAGCTGGCGGACGCGAGAAACGGGGGCCCGAATTCCGGGCCGAGAGAGACCCGCGAGAATGGAGTCGGGGACCCCCGAGAAACACCGACGCAGGCATTCAGCTGATAGGCAGGATCCGTACAGCTGGGGAAAGCAAGTCCCCATTGGGGAATCCGGAGCAGGTCACCACTGAACCGGCCTTTCACGACGAGACCTCCGCCAAGAGGTTCCTTGCAAAGTCATGTCGGAATCTCAGGCAGAGTCTACCGCCAGAGGGCCGAGGGGGCAGGGTACTCCCAAACGCAGTTCGATGACAGGCACCGGGAACCAAAGCCTGTGGGGAATGACGAGGAGCAAATCTCCTCCCCCTTTGTCAGGTCTATTAGGAAAATCGAGATGCCGAAGAAATTTGCGGTTCCTCGGTTCAAAGTATACGATGGAAGAACCGACCCCGAGGGTCACATTCGGCACCATAGACAACTAATGTCACTTTACGATACCGACCAGAGGGTGTTGTGTTGGGTCTTCCCCATGAGTCTGGGGAGACGTTGCCATGAAATGGTATGAGGGCCTTGCCCCTGAGAGCATCAGGTTCTGGAAGCAGATGGTGGAGCTATTCAAAACGCGATTTATTACCAGCACCAAGAGGCCGAAAGATGTCGGCGCCTTGCTAACACTTAAGCGCAAGAACGGAGAGTCCCTTCGGCAGTACGCGATAAGGTACTGGGAGGAGGTTAACGAAGTAGACGCATGTTCAGAGGCAATGACTGCAGCATCTTTCCAACTGAGGTTATCCCGAGATGCCGGCCTTTATAGGTCCCTGACCAAGAAGGTCCCGAAGGACTTAATGGTGTGGATAGACAAATATGCTCGAGTCGAGGAAGAAACCATTGATCCCGAGAACAGGAGAGGAAGAGACCAGGGGTCGGTGCCGAGGAAGAGGGATAGGGAAATAACGGCAAGGAGAGGCTCGCCTACAGCCCCCCCAGGCCGACTATCCTTCCAGGGGGTCCACGCTATTTTTAAAGAGCCTATTTATAGGATATTGAGAAAAATACAAGATCGACCGTATTTCAGATGGCCCCCGAAGATGCTAGGGGATCCGTCCACAAGGGACCAAACGGCACGGTGTTCCTATCATAAAGATGTGGGCCACATGACTGAAGATTGCAGAACATTCAAATCCTTCCTCGAGCAGCTAGTCCGAGAGGGTCATCTTGAGGAGTTCATTGACCATAGGCCTCGCCGGAGAATTGCAGAGGAAAGGGCGGAGCCGTCCCAAGAGGTGGTCCCCGTGATCAATGTTATACACGCCTGGACAACCGAGAGGCCATCGTATAATGTGCTCCGAGCTGAGCGAAAGTGAGTCTCGCAGGCACTGAAGGTCGGAGAGGATGAGGGAGGACAACCGCCCGCCAAAAGGCCCCGCCAAGACGAGGAGATCATCAGCTTCTCTGAAGCCGACTTGGCTGGAGTAGCTCTCCCCCATGATGATGCGCTCGTGATCACATTATGAATTGACAAGTTTGATGTGAAGAGGATATTGATAGATTCGGGAAATTCGTCCGAAGTGATGTACGAAGACCTCTTCAAAAAAAAGGGCTTGACCTGAGCGGGCTTGAAGCCCGTTCAGACGCCCCTCGTCGGTTTTAATGGTTCCAGTGCCCTCCCGCTTGGCAAAATAACCCTGATGGTGCAGGCGGCGGTTGTCTCAATTCCTGTAGAATTCCTTATAATCGACTCCGATTTCCCGTACAATGCCATCATGGGGAGAACTTGGTTGCATGCTATGAGGGCAGTCCACTCCAGCTTCCATCAGAAAGTAAAGTTCCCCACCCCGCGCGGCGTCACGGATATCCGGGGGGACCAATTGGCGGCAAAAAATTGCTTTTATGTGGCCATGCGAACAGGGCTCGGTGTTTGGCCTATGGGTCGCGACCCCGAGGAGGTGGTGGCTAAATAGCAGTCACAGTTCGGTCGGCTGGGGGTAGATGACCCGGCGGTGGATCCAGCCGACCGCTCTATCGAACCACTAATTAAAGTTTTCCTGAGGACCGACGACGAGTCAAGGTACTTCCCGGTGGGATCCTCCCTGAACGACGACGAACGGGCAGAAATGTTTTCTTTCTTGCGTAGGAACACTGACGTCTTTGCCTGGACCCAGGCCGACATGACCGGGATCAATCCCGAGGTGATGACTCATCGTCTCCATGTTAATCCAAACTTCAAGCCGGCGAAACAAAAAGCCCGCAGGACGGCTCCGCATCATGCAAAGGCCGTAAACGAAGAGGTTGACAAATTGTTAGAGGCGGGCTCGATCCGGGAGGTCCAATTCCCCGAGTGGTTATCTAACACGGTGTGTGCCAAGAAGAAGGAAGGGAAGTGGCAAGTTTGCGTGGACTTCACCGACCTGAACAAAGCATGTCCCAAGGATGGGTACCCACTCCCTAAGGTGGATCAGCTGGTGGACGCAATTGCGGGTCACAAACGCATAACGTTCATGGATGCCCGAGCGGGGTATCACCAAATTTCATTGGAGGAGTCTGACCAAGAAAAACGGCTTTCTTTACGCCCCGAGGAATATATTGTTACACGGTCATGCCGTTTGGATTAAAAAATGCGGGGGCCACTTACCAGCGCCTGATGAACAAAATGTTCAAACCCCTACTCAGCACAACCATGGAGGTGTACATTGATGATATGCTAGTCAAGAGTAAAGATGGGGCTGATCATATTCACGACCTCGGCGCCTCATTCGACATACTTCGGCGCCATGGATTCAAGCTCAACGCCTCGAAGTGTGCCTTCGCGCTAGAAGTGTGCCTTCGGGGTGAGTTCGGGAAAATTTTTGGGGTACTTGGTGACGCATAGGGGCATCGAAGCCAATCCCGAGCAGATTCAAGCAATGCAAAATATTAAGGCGCCAAGGACTATCAAGGATGTCCAGAAGTTGACTGGCATTCTGGCCGCCCTCAACCGGTTTATATCCAAGTCCTCGGATAGGTGCAAATCATTTTTCACCAAGCTCAGGGGAGCGGCGAATGGTGTCTGGGACAAGGACTGTGATCTGGCACTTGAAGGGATCAAGGAATACCTAAAGCACCCACCGACCTTGTCTGTACCGGAGGCCGAGGAGACTCTCTACTTGTACTTGTCGGTTTTGGAGGAAGCTGTCAGTAGCGCTCTGGTGAGAGAGTGCAATGGGGCGCAGAGGCCCATCTACTTCGTGAGCAAATCCCTCCTCGATGCCGAGACAAGATATTTGCCGATGGAGAAGCTGGCCTTAGCATTAGTCATGTCGGCAAGAAAACTCAGACATTATTTCCAAGCGCACACCATAGAGGTATTGACTGATCGCCCCCTGAGGCCCATTTTCAGAGGACCGATTTGTCAGGAAGAATTGCCAAATGGACTGTGGAACTTGGAGAATTCGACATAAGATACAAGCCTCGTACTTCGATCAAGGGACAGGTCCTTGCCGACTTCGTCGCCGAGTTCTCTTCACCTGAGTCCCCACTAGAGATCGATACCTCTGGAGTATGGAGTCTCCACGTTGATGGTTCCTCGAACGCGAGGGGGCAGGAGTAGGGGTGGTACTGGCTAATTCTGAAGGGTTCACAATAGAGCGAGCTATCAGATTGGGTATCAAAGCATCCAATAATGAAGCCGAGTACGAGGCACTGTTGGCTGGGCTTGATATGGCCTATTCGGTCGGGGTTCGGCAGTTACGGGTCTTCTGTGACTCCCAGTTAGTGGTCAACCAGATCAATGGTGATTTCGAGGATCAGAAAACTAGGATGAAGGCATACTGCCAAAAAGCAAAAACTAGGATGAAGAAGCTAGAAGAGATAGAAGTGTCCCAAATTCCCTGGGATCAGAACAACCATGCCGACGCGTAGCCTGCTTAGCCTCGGCAATGGCCTCAGAGTTAACCCGGCGCATCATTGTCAAAAATCGAGAAAAACCGAGTATAAAAGGAACAGATTGCATGCAAGTGTTGCCAGTAGAGACACCCACAACTCCTTCGGGCTGGATGAAACCTATCATTGCTTATTTGATGGAGGGTGCGCTCCTGGAAGATGCCAGGGAAGCAAGGAAAATCAGGCTGAAGGCTCCCAGGTTCTGGCTATCCGCTGATCAGAAATTATACAAGAAATCCTTTTCCGGACCGCATTTGCTCTGTGTCCCCAAAGATAAAATAGAACCTTTGCTCTACGAGATCCATGAGGGTGTATGCGAAAGTCACACAGGAGCTAGATCCCTTGCACATTGAGCAATGACGCAAGGATATTGGTGGCCCTACATGCAGAAAGATGCAAAGAAGTACGTTCGAAGATGCGAGAAGTATCAGAAATTCGCTCCCATCATCAGACAACCGGCAGGAGACCTGAATTTGTTAACTAGCCCGTGGCCATTCTCTCAGTGGGGAATGGATATTGTCGGACCACTCCCGAAGGCCCCATCCGGCAAGAAATTTCTGTTAGTAGCGACGGATTATTTCACCAAATGGATTGAAGCCGAGCCCCTAAGCCGTATCAGAGATACGGAGACAAAGAAGTTCGTACGGCAGAACATAATCACTCGGTTCGGAATCCCGAGGGCGATTGTCTCGGATAATGGCACACAATTCAATAGTGGTCCTTTCTGAGAATTTTGTTCACGGTTTGGGATACGCAATTATTACTCCACCCCAGCCTATCCCCAGAGTAATGGCCAAGCCGAGGTATCTAACAAGACTGTATTGGCCAGAATCAAGAAAAGGCTTGAGAAAGCGAAAGGGAAGTGGACCGAGGAGTTGCTCAACGTGCTTTGGGCCTACAGAACCACACTGAGGGTTTCAACGGGCGAAACGCCGTTCGCCTTGACTTATGGGGTCGAAGCCGTCATTCCATTGGAGATAGGGCTCCAGACGATCCGGAGCCAGGCGTTCGAGTTAGGAAAATATGACCAGATGCTTGCAAAAGACCTCGACCTAGCTGAAGAGAGGAGAGTACTGGCATCCATCAAATTGGAAAAGTACCAGGGCGAACTATCCAGACAACATCAAAGGAAAGTCCGAGCAAGGGATTTCAAAGTGGGCGACCTGGTTCTGAGGAGGGCAGTAGGCACTGCTCGAGAACCCGCCGAGGGAAAACTCGGGCCCAATTGGGAAGGCCCTTACAAAGTAACGGCCATAGGGGGCACCGGCGCCTATAGGCTGCAAGATATGGGTGGGAATGATGTAATCCGACCATGGAATGTGTCTAATCTGAAAAAAAAACTTTTCTTGAGACCATCAATTCTTTACTTTCTGCCACTCGCCACGCTCTCAAACAGTACGAGACAAACTCTCGGTCGCTAGGGGCACGGTCCCGAGGGGTGTAAGACTCCATCCCTGGAGCCACGCTCTCAAAAAAAGCATGAGACGAGCTCCCGGTCGCTAGGGGAACGGTCCCGAGGGGTGTAAGACTCCATCCCTGGAGCCACACTCTCAAAAACAGCACGAGACGAGCTCTCGGTCGCTAGGGGCACGGTCCCGAGGGGTGTAAGAC
>CM042186.1:37588531-37604770 GCA_023539305.1 Ilex asprella | reverse complement strand
TCTAATATCTAAACACTATATATAATGGGAACAACGTAATAGATCGAAGAAAAATGGAAATAGAGATCGAGAAGGGGCTTACCATGGATCAGTGTTGAGAGACTGCGGTAGCAATGTTTTGGGGAGAGAGAGAGAGATGGTGTGAAGAAAGCACGAGGGTTTGGGGATTTATACACACAGGACGAGAGCCAAGTGAGGGTTTTGGGGTGTGTGTGAAAGACGAAAAGGGGCGAGAGAGAGAGAGAGAGAGAGAGTTTGAATTTGAAATGACTCAGTAGCTTTAAGCTGACGCGAATCTTTGGACCGTCCGATCAAAATTCTCTTGATCTCGGGGGGAGAACAGGTGAGACGTGAGTCACTTTACACTCTAAAAAATTTTAAAATTTTGAATTTATATTTTTTGTGGTTATTTTTTTATATTACATTTTTAATATTATAAAATAATTATAATATAACTTTCATACTAATTTTCATTGTAATTTTTGTTAATTTTCATTTTTATTTAATGTGGGGGCCACATAATAGATTGGAAAAAAATTATAATAAATGTCAGTGCAAAAACTAAGGCGTTTGTTTAGTTTGTATATCAAAAAATAGTATTTGAAAATTATTTTTAAAAATAATTTTAGAAAATTAATTTTAGTGTTTTTTATATCGCATAACTTATTTGAATATATAATTTTAAAAATAATTTTATGAAATAAAAAATAATAAAATTTGTTTGGACAATGTTTGAAAAAAATAAAAAAAATTAAAAACATAAATGTGATAATAGTAAAAGTGTGGTAGTAATGGTTGTTATGGTGGGGGTGGTGGTATTTTGAAATGTTATTTAAAAAATATATAAAACAATTCTAACTTGTTCTTTAATAATTTTTTTCAATTTTTGTTCTTAATTTTTAAATAAAAAAAACAAAAAAAAAGTTGGTTAAATAGTTTTTCTCTCAAAAATTATTTCTAAAAACAAAAATAAGTTTTTGAAATACAAATCAAACATGATCTAATATTATAAACTAAACTTTTTACATGATAAACTTATTTAATTATTATTAGAAAAATAAATAATTTTTTATTTGTATTTTCAAACAAGTATTTTATGAATTATTGTAGTAAATTACAAGATTTGATTTTCTAGTGCAAGGATCGAGCATACTTTTAACGTGATTATATAAAATATATTGAATTTAAAGTGATTTATTGTGTGATAGATTTTTTTTTTTGACTAAACGAACACACACAAGACCACTAAAATACGTCACTTAAAAGTGGTAGTGGTATAAGGCATTATACATACACACACAACCCCAAAGCTATCCGATATGGGATAGTCTTGGCCTCCTACTCTTCATTCGGTATCAAACCGGGCCCATAACAGTAACTGTGGGACAGACGTACGCACACAAGTTCCCGGTGGTGTGACACAATTTTTTGTCTTTTTTGACTAAACAAACACACACACAAGACCACTATAACACCGCTATTTAAAAGTGATAGTGGTGTAGGGTCTTATACACACACATCCAAGACTATCTGATGTGGGATAGCCCCAATTGTGTGATAGATTTAGTTGAGAAGAAAGGAAATTCGATTCTACTATTTCTACTCAACAAGTTATATAAAAATGACATGAATTTTACATTTTTTTTTATATCAAAACTCAGCATGTTACTTGGACTGAAATGTCATGAAAATGAGGCACTACTCTAAGAGTTTGTTTTGATGGATTTTTGAAAAAGGTTTGGATTGGCTTTTCCAAATTCTTTTAAACTTAAACTTTTTTTTATAAAACTCATGTTTAATGTGCAACTCAGACACATATAAGTTTTAACAATCATTTGTCTTGTAAATGGCTATTTTGTCATTTGATCAATCTAATTTATACTCATGTTAAGGAATACAATTGTCTTTTGTATCTTTAACTTATCTTTTCAAACACACTCCCCAGATTTGACGAAACACGTGATCATGGTTTAATATCCGGGCCAACTGTAGGCCGAGTTTGGGGACCAATGATTAAATTTTTAAGGGTTTTAAGGAGGTCGGTACCCTTTTTAGAATTATAGGGCAGAAAGTACCACTTTTAAAAACATAAATAAAAAAAGTACACAACCCCTACCAAATTTCCAAAATACCCCTTTCAGTAAAATGGAATCGATTCCTATATTTTTGCCTCAACAACCAAAACTTAAAGGATCTTATTCTCGATATTATGATTGTCCATTCTAATTCTTCCATCTTCAACGTCATAGAAAGCAGCCACCTCAAAGGGAAAGAAAAAATTGCAATCTAACATAGCGATCACTAAAACAAACTTCACACTATCACCCATTTTCTAATCCAACCCCATCATTAACGTATTTGAAACCTTTCATCTCTTAAAATCTCAACCATCAAAAAAATACCAAAGACCCACGTGAGAATCCAGAGAGAGAGACAGAGAAACAAAGATGGTGATGTTTGGTTTCTTGATTCTCTCTGTAAAAGCTAGATAAAATTTGAACTTTTATGCAAAAAAGGGTAAATTATCGTCACAGTTCAGGTTGTAAACCTAAAAATTTCTAGAGCTCGGATGACGAAATAGACCTCACCATTGAATTCGTCTCGCGAAATTTAGTTATTCCGTCAAATTTCTTCGAATTTCAAGATAGTCGGATTTTTTGTGTTTTACAAGGCAGTCGAGCCTCAGGTGACCCATATACGAATTTTTTAAGAAAATTATGAATTTGGAAAATAAATGAAGGCAAGTTAAAATAAAAATATTTTGAACTTGAACCGGAACGCAATTTAATGGTTTCGGGATGAAAACAGGCCTAGAAAAAGATGGACGTGTGGCGCGTTGTGGGCCTAGCAGTTAGAAAATATAAATAGAAAAAAAATCATATTTCTCCCCATTTTTACTTAGCCGATTCATCCTATAGAGAGGGAAAGGTGAGGGTTTCTTCAACTTTTCTCTATGATTTACGTCACTTTGTCGCTCAAATCAACTCGAGTCAAGTATTAAAGTTGTTCCTATCGGCAAGGGCTATGCGACTATACCAAAAAGTGCGGGTTTTACCGAAGGTTGAGGAATGGAATTTTGAGGAAGTGGAAATTCTAGCTTGTTTGGGGGTCTTAGAGCTTCTCAACACCGTTTTACGCTACAAAAGGTAGAGTTCCTTCCTAATTAGGTTTACTCTCAACCTAGAATGTCTATATGGAATGGTTAGGTGATTAGATGATTTAACACTTGCCTATTGTAATAAAATTTGGAGGAAATGGGTATGGAAATAAGTTGAATAAATTTTGTCTCGAAATGAGTGTAGAAATTGACCCAAGGAGATCCTTGAGTTATGGGAATTGTGGAATGTTTTGTGTTATTATTATGCTTTGATGAATTTGGTATGTTGATAGCATGATATTGTGATAACATGCTTGGGAAATCATATTGAATGAAATGTTGGTATATATACATGCGGGTGAGATGTTGGCATTGAAGGAATGCGAAATTATATGTTTTTATTTTTGTATAATTGTTAATGGAATGGTAGAAATTGTTCATTGACATTCATTGAACATTGGACATATTGTTGGCATCACATTCATGAGTATTAGGCATGAGTGTGGGTGTGTGTGTGTTCATGGTTAAGTCAAACACCACATTTGGTGGATGATGGGTAGGCTCAGGAAAAGTTGGAACGAAATTCCAATTGAGTTGGATGGTTGCATGAAAAACTTGCGTCGGGTATAGCAAGAAGAGCTAGACACTCCCTCGGGTGCAAGCCCCAACCGCTGGTTTATATACTTTCGTTGGTGTAAGCTCAAAAAAGTGTATCGGTGTGCGGAGCCGGCGGTGCGACACCAAAAGTCGGCTACCCAATAAAGACGCATGATTTTACTTATAAAATTGTCATTGGATTTATAACATCAATGGCGGATTTATCATACATTGACATTGCATTGTGTGGTGAGAGCCGGTGAGGGCTCGGGTCAAGGTACATGCATAGGTCTCATCTCATTTCATGGCAGGGCATGGTAGGACTTAACCTTGAATAGTTATTCATGCTTGGTATGATTGTTGATGTTTAAATGTTGCATTAATATTTCATATGCATATGGGTCATAGAGTGACCTATTTAAGAGATACTCTATTAAGCGTGACTCACCTTTTATGTGACAAACATTTCAAGTTCGGGGATTACACCGGCGGACGATTCCCATTTCGAGCCTCAAAGATGAAGAAAGTCGACTTGTGGCTTTTATGGTTATTTTATAAAACTTTTATGAAAAAATTGTATTTTATGTATAAATTTATGGAATTGATTGTAATGTAACTTGTACAAGTCATGTTTGTATGGAAAATATTAGTAAACATGTATTGGGTAATTATGGGAAGGTTTGGAACAAGTTGGAGGTACAAAACAGGTGAAACAAGCAAAATTGGGCAAAGAGTAGCAATACTGTGTACCGATACGATTCAGTACCGATACAGTGTACCTGCATGCTGTGATCCAAAAGGTTCACCGTATCGGTACTATTTTAAAAATTTTGAAATTTTAAAATTGTTTGCCATGTTTTCGGTCCATATTTTCCTCCTTTCCAAAAAATACAAATGGACATTAAATGAAATATATTGAAACATATTGGACCTCAGATAAATTAAATGATTAAAAGAACACCGGTTATATGCGTGGGTTATAATCCCGATTAAGGGGATTCGCTTGACATGAGGTCGAAAATTGTGACAAGCAAAGTTATTTCCGCGGGTTGATGGTTAATAAAGAACTCCCGAATTTTGGTGCGTCACACTCTCTAATTCAAACACTCTTTCTCTCTTTGAAGTTTAAACCCATTAACAATCCCAGATAGGCTCTGCATATAGTCTAAGAATAGATTTTAGAGAGAGAGATGAAGCCTGTTTTCTTGATTCTCTTAAGGAATTGTAATGGACAATCATAACCGAAATTTAAGAGATCCCTTAAGTTTCATTGATTCAAAACTTCATGTTGATCACTGAATAGGATGTGAAAGTCCCTTAAGTTTTCAGCGATCAACATGAAGTTTATTCCTTAAATTTTGTATGAAGTTTATTTTATTACCTATTTAATCAGAATCGTCATCATTAACATTGCCACGAAATTCTCAAAATTGCCTTATTCAAGTGATGGCATAAAAGGCAATTCAAGCACATGACTTTAGTTACTTAGGATGAATGAAAGTTAAAGTGTTATAATTTTATTTTTTTTCACAACAAAACTAATTTTATAACTCAAATTAAAATCCAATCAATGATTACAAATCAATCTAAGCAAAATCTATGATTCGCGATGAACTTCAGTGTCATACCCATATTTTCTCGTGGGTATCATAAACTAGTCCGCAGTGGTTGCCGGAAGGCGGCAGTAACTGCCTGCTTTTCTTTAAGCCAATTGCATTACGATGTGAGGGAGAGTCTAGCAAGGGCTCTATAAAACGAGTGTAAAAGACTTGGTACTCACAGAGAATCTTGCAGGGCCAGTTCCAAACCTTAAAACTTAACCTATTATCCTGAAAAGAATCAACAAAAGAACCATCAGATTGTTGTCATACACACGAAGGCTAAAGCAAAATTCACGATCACAGTGTGTGACACAGACGACCAATTTCACTTTGTTAGCAACAGATATGAAAGCTACCCAGTGCATCAATGGAAGACCCCAGCATTCGGGAGAGATGATGAATGTGAATAGATGATATGCGCCTTCACCTGGGACTTTTGTGGATGGATTATGTCAAAGAGTTGAGGGTTTGTTGAGACCAGATCACATTGAACTAATGGCCGTGTTCATTGGAATGCAGCTAGCTAAAGAGTTGAGCATTATGAATATCATTTTGGAAGGAGACTCAAAGAGTGTTTTAGGGTCCATATGAGATACGAAGATAAATCTTTCGAAAGTGGGGATTTTTGTAAAGCAGATACAAACCCAGGCCACATACCTTTGCCATTTCAGGGGAGCGACAATGGGGTAGCAAATTGCTTAGCCAAGTACGCTTTAATGCATAAAGATGGATGCATATCAAAGGAGCAAGTGCCTATGTTTTTGTTACCTTCAATACAATGTGATGTATCACAGCTATCAATCAGATTAGTTTCATTAATATTATTGATTGTTTCTTATCCAAAAAAAAAAACACTACATGTAAGTTCAGTATATATAGTGAAAAGAACTAAAATAAAGAGAATACACATATCAGATAGCAATTTGCAGTTAAAGGGCTAAGGAATCTGTCCATGCTATCTAAGCTTTGATCTTTCAAGGAACCAATGCCTACTTGCCCAGGGATACAAAACCTAAATCCTTGTATGTTCCCAATCACTATGCATTCTAGAAAACAGTGGAGTAGTTGCATCTAACATGCTTCTCACAAAGCATTTAAGGCATTCCTGAATTGTTTTTAATCCTTAAATGCTACAAATGTTTCTTCCCACCATCTAACCCTCTGGCCAACCACTATACCTCCATAATACCCACCAAAACTAGGCAATCTATCAACTCTCAGTTTCTTACATCAGCAACACTGCAACACTAATGTTAGATTGTAGTGGAACATTTTTCATGCAGGGGAGTATGTAGTTTGTAGAAATGATCCACACGACTCCACTTCAAAGACTAGATAATTCACTCTATGTATATTTTCTTTGGCAGATATAGTACAATTTCAGGTTCAAAACCATGTGTAGAGTCTGTAGACATAATTAAAGACCTAAGTTCTCTGAAAAGTATTTAAGAATTTAAGGAACCAACCTAATGTTAATGGCGTTCGTCCCTCAAACAAGATTATTTCCTAAGTTCAGAATATTGAAAACTGTATTTCCTTCCTACGTTGAGAGAGACAGTCCTAACAAATTCTCAATCATTAACTTTGAATTCATCAAGAAATGTTGATGACCAGCAAATTTAAAGAACTTGCAGGATAAAAGTTGGAGTTTGAGATTTCTATGCAACAGTTTCTCATGGTTAAAAGCTCCTTCACACAAACAACCATATGAAAAAATGGTGGCCCAGGGCAGGAGGTTCCTGCCACTGTAATGTCTCGCCTGATCAGAAATAATCATATACAAGTGAAAAACTCTTGGCATGGGAAAGCTTTCTCCATATACATCAAAATAACATACATGATAGGGTCTCCAATTGAACTATGCATTTCCTTTTTCATTTCTTCAAACTAGCCAATTTTCCCATTGTTTGTTTGGGCTGTACTTTTTTTCCCTCATAAAGTATCTCAAACTGGGTCATGTCACCTCTTGCCTCTTAATAACCCAAACATGAGCTTGCCATTCAACAAAACATATGAAGTTTAGCATCCACAGCAAACTGGCATTCAAATGCCAAAGTCTGATATCCACCATTGTCAGGACACCTTTTATGCACATCATGATATAGCATGTACTTCGACGAACAATCTCTTTCATTGTTATGCTTGACTCTCTACAAAGGATATTGGTGCCAATTTCTTACCTATAAAACAAATAATTTTTACATATGAGAAGAGCGGCTTTTATTGGGAAAGGGGATGAGGCTCAAACCTACATCTACCATCAAAGGGATCTTCTATGGGCCATCACTTGACCTCTACCTACTGACGAACCCGTGAACTATTTGAATCCCACTAAATAATACAAATTATTTTTCACACATAAGATTTATAGGGGAAGGAGACAAGGCTTGAACCCACATCTACTGCCGACAGGATCCTGTCTGGGCCATCCATTGACCTCTACCTACCAAGCAAATCATGAAATTATGGAATCACACAGGATAAGTCAAAAAAAAAAAAAAATCACACAAAAGATCTAAATTGAATTACTAATTTTTCATGCTATCCAAGGTGGTTGATGCAATGCATATTGAACAGAATATATAAAATAACATATTACATGTAAGATTTGGAATATGCATAGAGTTGTTTTCAAAGATTAAATTGCATTTTGTAAAACTAACATGGAAGTAAAAACTAAATGAGATTTGTTAGTTCTAATGAAAAATCGAAGTTCTTGATTTTATAATAACATTTTTAGCATTTGAGTTAGCTCTTAACCAGCATATATGATAAGGGCAATCATAGGTACTTCATTTGTTGACACAACTCAAAATTAGAATCAACCAGCTCCCATGGGTTTCCTAAATCCAAAAATCTAATGATAATGATCAAACCATTAAATATTGAGCCACCGAGGTATCATGGTAGTGTCGAACACGAAAACGCGTCAAACACGGTTAGCAGTGTCCTGAATAGTGAATTTAGTCGGATACAACCAGAATACAACTAAGATACGACCATGATTTTTTTTTTTAAAAGAATGATTGTTAACTACTAAAAGTGATGTGATTTCTATTTTTTTTAATATATTTTTTTGGTATGTAACTTATATACTATGAATGTCAATGGATATAATGACATTTAATGAAAATGGTGGATATTTTTTTGATCTATTACAATTTTAATTAAAAAAATAATAATATTTGCAAGGTCTTATTATTAATATTGTTATAATATATCTTTTTATGCTTTATTTTTAATATAATATGACTCTATTATCTAAAAAAAATATATTATATTTGTTTTAATATATTTTTTTTGTTATGTAACTTATAGAGTATGAATGTTAATGGATATAATGATGTTTAATAAAATGGTGGATATTTTTTTGATCTATTTCAATTTTAATCAAAAAATTAATATTTGTTAGGTCTTATTATTAATATTTTTATAATATATGCTTTATTTTAAATATAATATAACTCTATTATTATCTAAAAATATATTATATTATTTTAATAGTCATATCCTTGCGGTATACGTATCCTATATTTTCGAACTTTGCCGTATCCCCTTGTTCATATTGTATCCAATTCGACACCCTTGTCTGTATCCATGTTGCCTAGATTGAGACTTATTTATAGCAATACAAAACAAAAATATATATATACAAAAGCAAAACAATGTAGCATGCAAAGAGTGGGAAGACAAATCAGCTAGCAAATAACCCAACCATTTGCAGCACTTGAGCTAGAAGGTTGACAAGAAAACCTTCTAAATCAAGGCATCATGGCAGCTTTGTAAAATTATGATCTCACTTCCTTCAGCAAGACAAGTTGACAGATTGAGGCTAGCCTAAAATAAAATAAATCAACGAAGTATATTAAACGATGATACCATTGACTGGTAATGAATTGTCTTATCTGAAGGACAGTGCACCCGGGAATCATCTGTCCACTGTTTACGCCAAATGACAGGCGGCAAACTATATTATCATCTTTAGACCTGTGGAAGCAAGGGATCCATGCCTCCAACTGTGGCCCTGGAAAATGCAGAGGATAATCAATAACATCCACAAAAGAGAACTCCGTACACTATCAATTGTAAGGAAGCCAAAGCTATTCATTATCTGATCCAAACCAAGAAGCACAAAATAGCTGCATCCAATTCAAATATTTACACACACCAATTGAAGTTACGACCTCCATTAGAATGTTATAGCTGGGATTACAAACAGAAAAGCAATTAGCAGACTTTCCATCAGCTTCTGAACAACTACATTATCATGGATATGCAGTTGTCATATTCCTTGCATAAACAAAAATGGCCAATCTGAACCTTCCTTAGGCTTATGTAAAGCACTAGACTCGAAGTAAAATGAGCCTCCTCTTAAATAAAGAAGTCGAGGTGATTGGTTAATTATGAAACCACCTGTCTTTGATGCATGCAAGCCCATGCCAGAGATTGTAGACTCAGAACCCTCCTATCCACATAGGCATTCTTTAAATATACAATCTGGAACCACATGGAAAAATAAGTCTAATTGTTGATCACTCACATTGATGACTGAATGGATACAACTGGGGTTTTAACAACATGGAGACCACATCATCGGTAGCTGTGTGAAGTTTATATGATGCTTTTAGTTCACTGGAATCCTTGGTAACAGAGAGGAATATTCAGGATCCTTGTTAAACAATAGCTACGTAACATCAGCCCACTAAGAATAAAAGAAGAAAAACTACACAAAACCAATATAAGGCTGGATATATTTATTTCTTGCAAAAGTTTTGATACATGTTCTCATAGTTACAGAAGTGAGCTGTCTACACAATTGAAGGTTTAATAAAAAAAGATAGAAGCTACAAAATGTAACACGGTCATCTTGCTTCTTAGGCATTCTCTGGACAAAGACAAAGACCTCTACATATTAAGAAAAGAAGAAACTATTCTACTGACTGTCAACTAATATGATAGCCAGTTCCAGCAGAAATTAGGTCTCTCAACTCCTTCAAATGTTCATCATTTGAAATATAGAGTGTAATACGCAGATTTGTCAATAATTCTTCCTTTTCCCAACTTAATGGGCCAGTAGCATACAATGCCTCCAGAGTGCAACGATAAGCATGCAACTCTAACCTATGGATACTTTCTGCGACTTCCTCTTTTGGAGGAAGAAGACAATTTACGTCTTCACCCCCTAAATTACAAGAAGATTCTGCATCACTACAAAGCGTAACTGTCTCTCGACAAGGAATTGGTACAAAACGACCACGAAACTTAATTGGACTCTTACTAGTAACACTACAACTACCAACTGAGCATTCATCACTATCAGAATCATCAGGGTCTGAGCTTTTTGCAAGAGAACAACCAACGACGCCATTTTGTTTTCCTCTCTCCAGTTCATAATATCCATTTGACTTATTCATAAAGAAAGCATGCATGTATTTTTCACCCAAATTTTCTTTTGGGTAAGCAACAGCATCTACCTTTTCCACTAATGGGGCCCTTGTACCTTCCTTCTCAATTCCTCTTATTTTGTGGAAGTTTCCAGGATATGCCTCAAAAGTAGATGAGTAATACGGGGATGCTCTCTTCAGTGTCCTTGAAGAGACCATATGAGAGTCCTGTAATCCAGCATCCCTACATTCATGTCCTGCTGGCTGTGTAATCTTGGCATTAGATAGGGGCACCTGAAAGCTTGCCATCGGATAACAATTGGTGGTTAACAGCTTCTTAGATTTGACATCTCCCCAACTTGCAGAACCCTATATGCAACAATCAAGATAAATTCAGCGAATGCATTAGAACCATAAAAATGTTTCTAAAATTAAAATATAGACAAATAAAATAAAAGAATTCTAGGAGGCATGGTTCATTGTCACTGTAGTTGATATTTAAGTCTGAAATAGTAGACAAAATATAACTACTTAAGCAATACTACAGCCAAAATGACTGCAAAAACTTAATACTAAGAAAAAAAATGCAACTCTCAAATGCTAAAACTCTCGAAAATCACCCCAAAATTTGCACCTGCATCTAGAAAAACTTAACGAAGCTTTATCTGAACTACTTAGAGCATAGGTTTCTGATGAGAGGCAAAAATGTAAACCACTTTGCAAACCTAAAGTTCTCAATCTAACTTCTAACCAATAACATTTCACAAATAAGACTTTCCGGGAAAAAAAACATTTCACAAATAAGAAATTACTAAGATTGGGCTTCACAAAAATATAGGTTAAAACACAAGCATTTAAATACCCAAAAAAAAAGAAGCAACGATGCAACACACTTGAGACAATCTACATAGAATTTTACAAACATTCAAATAATTGCAGCAGAATTATATTAATAAAAATCATGCCCAGAGACAAAGGAAATACCTTTCCCATCACAACCCATTTGTCATCTTGCCAGGACTGTCTCACCCTGATGTTTGATTGGTGGACCCTGAATTCTTTTGAAGATCCAAGCAGCCTTACAAGATAATAGTGTCCATCCAAATCCTTCGAGATTGTCGCAATTCTCCATGAACTTTGATCAAATATTTCCACAACATCACCAGCCATCCAACTCTCCCCACCTTCCATAAGAGGAGGGCAGGGCCTAATAGTCTTCCTAGACACCCTCTCCACAACTTGCTCGCTTGTCATGTCTGGATGACAATCATACCTCACATTGTAAGTATGCCCATCACCAGACATAATTTTAGCACAACGCCACGAGAATGGAACCTCATTTTTTTTCATTACTTCCACTCTACTCCCTCTTTTAAACCTCATGATTGCACAAAACTCAGTGACTGAAAACCTGTCAAAACCAAGAGATTCAGAAATTTTGCGTCAGAAGACAGATCAAAACAGTTGCAGGAGAAATATAAAAAGGCTAAACAATCAAAACAACAAACCAAAAATTTGAAATCGGTTGTAGCTGATATATTATTTACTTTCTAGGTCATGATAATTAAAGAAACAAGAAATCATAGATTGTGGTACTTAAATAGCTTTAATAGCAATATATGAGCATAAAAAAGTAGTTCTTTCACACAAATCTCTGGGTTTGAGGATTGAACCCAACCATGGGCCATATAATCCCCAGAACCAACCAAAGCACCTTAGGATTTGCCATCTTTTTCTGTTGATTAGGATTTGTGTACAAAACCCAACCCAACCCAACAATCCCCAAGGAATAAATCCAATGTTTAGCAAATTCCATTGCAGTAGCAAGTGATGAACAATCAAAGCACAAATAGCACCCAACATCCCTCTCCCCTCCGCCCCACCAAATATAACCAACAAAATAATCAAACCAAATACATCCAAAAACCCACAAAATTTCCTGTTCTGTAGCACAAAAACTGATCAACTCAAATCCCCCAAATTTGAACAATATATTATAATCACATTACTAAGCAAATAATAAGCAGAAAATAAAACTAAAACAACACTGAATTAAAATCCTAATAAATTTAAAATTAGATTGAAAATTTAATCAAATTCTACCACAAAAATTCCTGTTCTGTAGCACAAAAACTGATCTACTCAAATCCCCCAAATTTGAATAATTTAGTATAATCACATTACTAAGCAAATAATAAACAGAAAACAAAACTAAAACAACACTGAATTAAAATCCTAATAAATTTAAAAGTAGATTGAAATTTTAATCAAATTATCTAATTGACTCTCCAAAAAAGTCACAAACTTTGATCAATGAACTAATTTAAAACTTCCCAAAAACAATAAATTTTGGGACTAAAAGTTCAAAATGAAAGCCAAGAAATCGAAATCCACTGACCGTATGTTGAAATTCGTGCAAGATTCTGATCTCAAGGAATTGATTCTTTGTTGTTTTGATCTCTATAGATTTGAATTTCGGACCTTTGAATTGGTATTTTGTGTCCTAGGGTTTGGTATTGTGTGAGAAAATAAATGGGAATTTAAAAATTAAATTGCGGATATGTATTGGTGTGGAGGGTATAATGGGAATTGGGAAGAATGAAAGATAGGTTCCAAAATCAAATCTACCAGAAAAAGTAGGGGGTGCGTAATGCACGCTCTCGTCTGTACAAACACACCTAGCGCCCCGATAGACTGTGTGAACAAGGAATTAATTTTTTTTAAATTTTTTTTTATCCAACCATTTTATTTTTATAAAATTGTGTTTTGAAAATATGTTGTTATATTAAAGTTGTCTTTTGAAATATCCTTTCAATGTAAAAACCTTGAAATTGTGCTTCCGAAATATGACAATTTAAAAATCTATAATATAAAACAGAGTTAGTTTCAATAAGTTTATCCGACGGTTTCAAATAAACTCATCCAACAGTTATCAACATCCTTCTCGTACTTTTAAGTACGAGTTATCTCTAATCTATAATATAAAACAGAGCGGCTCAAATCCAAATATTTTAACATCCAACGGTCACAAATCAATTAAAACTTCAACATCCAACGATCTCAAATCAATCCAAGCTTTAACATCCAACAACCATCAACTCTCTTTCGTTTGGACCCGACTCCTCTGCTTTTCTCTAAGAATAGCAGGCCTGCTGTTCCCCCCTAAACGGCTGCGTTTTGTAATTTTTTTTTTTGGCCTTTTTTCCTCCTTAAACGGTACCGTTCCAATTTACCTGTTCAGTACCAAACATAACATTGGTGCCATTGTTGGCACCATCCAGCTCCTCTGCCATTTTGCTCGTTGCGATTCTTGGTGCACAAGTGGAACAAAAAAATTCAAATTTTACCCTTGCCATTTCCAAAGAAACGAATCAAGATTTGTTTATTCACAAAGGTAACGTTTGGTTTTGCGATTCGTCTCCTTCGTCCAATTAACTTACGAATTGACTGATGTACGTACTATACTAATGATGATTGGAAACCATTCCTCGCGTATAATTTTTTTTAAAAATTTGTGTATGTATTAAAATTCGAGTCGATTAAATTTGATCCGAACTAATTAAAATTTATTTTTTATATATTAAATTTGAGTCAATTAAAATTTATATTTTAATTAAAATTTGTGTCAATTTTTTTTATCAGAAATTTGAGTTAATTAAAATTTATATTTTTTAATATATAAAAAATTGGATCTATTAAAATTTAACTTGAGCCTCGAATAGAATTTTAATCGGCTCAAATTTTAATACGTAAAAAAAAATTAATAGATTTAAATTTTAATATAAAAAAATAAATTTTAATTAGTTCGAATCAAATTTAATCGATTCGAATTTTAATACGTACAAAAATTTTTTAAAAAAATTATACGCGAGGAATGGTTTCAAATCGTCATTAGTATAATACGTACATCAGTCAATTCGTAAGTTAATTGGACGAAGGAGACGAATCGCAAAACCAAACGTTACCTTTGTGAATAAACAAATCTTGATTCGTTTCTTTGGAAATGGCAAGGGTAAAATTTGAATTTTTTTGTTCCACTTGTGCACCAAGAATCGCAACGAGCAAAATGGCAGAGGAGCTAGATGGCGCCAACAATGGCGCCAATGTTATGTTTGGTACTGAACAGGTAAATTAGAACGGTACCATTTAAGGAGGAAAAAAGGCAAAAAAAAAAATTACAAAACGCAACCGTTTAGGGGGAAACAGCAGGCCCTGCTGTTCTTAGAGAAAAGCAGAGGAGCCGGGTCCCTTTCGTTTCCCCACAAATTTATCTCTATTTTATATTATAAAATTTTCAAAATCTGTCTCCCTCCGTCACTTCATCTGTCAGAGCTGTAGCCTCCCTACGACTCTTTTTTTTTTCAATTCAGACCTCTCAAGCCATGCCTCTGCATTTTCACCTTCGCTGGCCCTTCACCTCACCCTCGCTGCCCCTCTCTCTCTCTCTCTCCGAAGATCACCGAGGCTTTATCGCAGGCAGAACACCAAAGATCACCGCGGCTTCATCGCAGGCTCCACCGAAGCTTCACTGAGAAGGCTCCACCGACTGATGCTTCAGCTTCACCGTGCCTTCACCGTTGTACCGTGCCTTCAGCTTCACCGAGAAGGCTCCATCGGCTCCACCGACATTTAGATTTGCTTCAGAATCGAACAAAATCGAACAAAGTTCTTTCTCAATCAATCAAAATCGAACAAAGCTGCTTTGGATTTTCACCAAAACTGAGGCTCTACCGTCTGAGGCTCCACCGACTGAGGATCCACCGGCTGAAGACTCCACGGTATGGTCTCTTTCTCTCTCTCTCTCTCTGTTCAAATTGATTTGTTGGGGACATTGGTTCTAGATTTATCAAATTTATCAAATATGAATCTTGCAACTAAGGAATTTGGCAATCTAGAACTTGTGATCAAATTTTTTGAAATTTTTTGACTTTAATTGTTTTACGTTTCAGATTGACACTGCATTTATGGAAGTTATAGCTTTCAGGTAATATTACTACGACTTTTCATACTAAGGAACTTACTTGACATATAAAATTCTGTTCAAATTGATTTGTTTGGGACATTGGATTTGATAAGTTGATTTGTTGGATATGAATTTTTTTGACTTTAATTGTTTATGTTTCAGAAATTTTTTGACTTTAATTGTAAAAATATAATCTCCAAATCCAATATCATTGATTTTTCACATGCTTTTGATGTATCCAATTCTAGGCATGCTCACAATGTGACTTTTTGGTTTTTTTTTCATTGTAACATGACTGCTATTTTGTTAAATTCTCAATTTTTCTGTTTGAGTTTTCTATTTGAGATTTTTTGCTCTTTTGTGTTGTCGTTTGTTTGAGTTGTTAACGGGCCAGAGGTTGATGTATACAATATCAATGTGATTGTATATGTTTTGTAATATCAACACATAGTACACACATTAATTTTTTTCTAATTACTGCTACCCAAGCTTGAAGCTTTAGATGGTGGTGTTGATGATACGAATGTGTATTGCACCTTGTAGAGTAAGAATTTTATGGATGCTTACGAAATTTGTCATTTCTTTGATTTTTTTTTT
>CM042186.1:37559015-37578531 GCA_023539305.1 Ilex asprella | reverse complement strand
TTGTATTTTAACCCATTAAATTTAAATATAGATTTTTTCATAGCATAACGTCTTCTCTCTTACTATATAATTTGATAATTTTTTTTGGTCAAGATTTGACCACACACACTTAATTAAACTAATTGTTCACCCCCACTTTTTTTTTAAGAGAATCGCTCACATGCACTTGCTAAATTCACAAAAATCTCTGGTTCACATGAAAATACGTGAAAATAAATTAAAAAGTTGATAACAAAAATTTGAAAAATTTATAGTTTGAAAAAATTTAGTATCAAAATTATAATAAATAGAACAAACATTAAAAAAAACTATAAAAATAATCTATATAAAAATCATTGTCAATGATAATTTTAAAGGAATTTAGGTCCTAAATCAATAAGATCTAATTTCACGCAAAGATGTAAAACTCAAATAAAAAAGTCATCAAATCATGAAAAATATGTGCTATTTTTTATTTACATTAAGTGTTATTTACAAATTAAGAAGTAAGTGGCAAAATACATGTCATTAGATATATAAAAAATTTGAATTAATTTCATGGAATAAATAATTGTATAACATGTAGTTTTCATATGTTTTATGAAGAAAATAAGATAATAATATGAGAGGGAGAAAGAGAGAGAGTGTATCAAGATATATATAAAGAAAGTTAGATAAGAAATAGGAGTCTTAGAAAAAGTTGGTATGAGAACCGTCAGATTAATAATTGTCAAGCGATCTGAGCCGCGAAAAGCTAAAGACAAACAAATCTAGCTACTTTATTATATAGATATACACATATATATACTTGTTTTCTCAAGTATTTCATTCAATTAGCTTACACGGACAAATCATAACTATGTTACTCTGTTTGGTACACGATAAGATTTTTACACGAAAATAAAATTAAGGTAAAAATAGAATTAAGGTAGAAATTAAATGAAATATATATTACCATTTTAATGTTTGCTAACAACTAGAATTAAGCTTTGTAATATAATTGAAAATTCACTCAAATATTTAAATAAATAAATATTTGAAAAATCCTTAGACACATACCTAGACTAGACCGCACACACCAAACCAACTCCAATCCCGAGTGGTAGTTGTGGTGGTGGTAGTAATGACAAGTGAAGTAATTATGAATAAAAAATACCATCAAATGTTAAGAAATAATAAATCCTATGTTAACGGGATTAGACATTTCATGGAAATAAAAAATGAATTTTCATTATTACATACCAAACATTGGAATGAATACTACTAAGTAATAGTTACTCCATTCTAATGCTTCATTATCACCTGCCAAATATAGCATAAAATATCTCCGAAATCACATGTCTGACTTAGAGCATATCTAATAAATTTTCTATAGTCACTAAGTTTTGTATTGCCGCGAACAAATCATACATCTGCCCAAGAGTATCAACAACAAATTCTCTATTGTCACTTTAGTCTTTAATTTTAAGAACTCAACTCTGAAAAATCAATCTTCTCTATGCTCTGCATCATTACAAGTTAAAAGAGGGAGCCAAATTTGACTATACATATTTGGAAAGCTAAATTTACTTGGTACTTTATCAAAATCGAATGAAAAAAGAACACATAAACTATACATATTTGGAAAGTCAAAATAATGTATTTTACTAAAAAAATTTAGGTAGTGTTTGGGATGATTTATTAAATTCAAAAGTACTTCCTGAATAATTACCTTTTAAAAAACACTTTATTAAAAAAATACTTTCTTCCATAAGCATCATTTAGATGCTTATTAATAAATGTACTTAAATAAAAATGATTTTACGAAAATTGTGTTTGAATGGTCAATTAAAAAAGTATTTATTTATATCATAATTACAAATATGCCCTTCATAATAAAAAATGTGTGTGTGTGTGTGTGCATATATTTTGTTAAAGACGTTGACAGGGATCTAAAGACATGATGAACCCAAGTGTAAGCTTGAAGTTCACTACTACGAATTTTTTTATACCCATGTGTAAGCTTCTACTCTTTGATGCAAATATTTTTTTTCAAACAAATCAACACTTTATTTTATTATTCAAATATTATTTACAATGGAATAAAAGTCAGACTGACCCTCTCTTAATAAGACTTTAACCCAAAATGAATAAAAGAAGTTAAGAGACTTTACAAAAGAATCAAAAAATAAATCCCGCATAACAGGTAGCTTGTTCGATTCGTGTTATTGACCAATGAACATGACATTCAAAAATAAACAACAAAAGACGTTAACAAGACTGACCAATGAACATGAAACACATATATCCACGAAAAAATAAAATTCAAGAAAAAAAAATAATAACATTAAATTCATTTGCCCTGCTGAATAGAGGGGCAAACATTGTCATTTTTTTTGAAGTTCCTAGAGAATAGGGGGGCAAACATTGGATGTGGTTAAGCAACAGACTCCTTGGCAATCTTCTCCGCCTTGGCAATGACCTATTCAATTCCACCAACCATGTAAAATGACTGCTCATGAAGGTCATCGTATTTTCCATCCAATACTCCCTGGAAACTGGTAATACTCTCTTTCAGCTCTACATACTTTCCTGGGTCTCCGGTGAAAACTTCAGCAACATGGAACGGCTGGCTCAAGAACCTTTGAATCTTTCGTGCACGAGAAACAGTCAACTTGTCATCTTCACTGAGCTCATCCATCCCCAAAATGACAATGATATCCTGAAGATTCTTATAGTTCTGAAGAACCTTTTGAACACCACGAGCAGTGTTGTAGTGTTCCTTCTCCCAGAATGTGTGGCGATAGCATGCGAGATGTAGAATCTAAAGGGTCAACAGCCCAAATCTCGGACCTCCATTTCCTTTTACAATTCTCCATTCATACACAAATTTAAGAAGTTCATTGCTAATCTGAAGTCAGCAATACCTCAACCACAAGCTTTGCCAAGACTTCATAAACACGCTTTTGTGATGCAAATTCCGAAAGAACCTCATCAAACTCATAGGTATCAGAAACCCATTTGTTTCTTCGAAGTTTTAACCTTTTGAGGTGAAATAAAGTCAGGAATCAAAGAAAAACATAAATTACAAAACTCTGATAAAGCAGTAGCCAGCAGGCATGTAAAAATAATGTCCTTTTGATATTCCAAATAGACTCTGCTACATAAGAATGCCATGAAGAATACCTCTGGCTGCAACTCTACGCAAACAGCGAAATCAGCATCAGCGACCAACTCTTCTGCATTTCGAGGTCGTAATCTCACGGCAACTCGAACTCTCCCAATAACTATATGCAAGTATAGGCACATCGAAGAAAGCAAAGAAAGCACATTTTGAGATTCACAATAATGACCTAAATCCAAAACAAAGATAGAAAGAAAATATAGTACTTCCTTATTTTGCTAAAAAATAATCTGTAGACCATACTTAAAAGCATACTCTAATAAAATGTAGGGGGTCTCCGGATGCTCAATATTAATATATAATATCCCTCCCTTCCTTAACAAAACAAAATTTCCATTATTAGAGAAATAGAAATCAAAATTCTAGCAGCATTTTCATGCATCCAACCTCAACATTCCAATTTCACATTAGTACTCACCAAGGGGTTTACACGTTTGTCTACTTAGTCAAACCAGGAACATTAAATATTCAGCTAAAACAAGACACAACTAGTAGGTCTTAAAGATCAAAGTCTAGAAAGGAGCACAAATGGCAACACTTGTGATGCTTCTCTTCACTTCGGAAGATAGTCATAGCTCACCAAAATTATGCGGCCTTATTCACCATACAGACAAAGTATATGACTTCACCAAAAGAGCCCCCTAAGAACAATCTATGAAAGACTAAGTTCCTACTAGGAAGCACAAAAAAGGGTACTGCATTGTCATTGTCAAAGTATCAGGGCATCAGGCTCTTGAATAAGAATGGACGTACTCTTTTTAAGTCACAACACATCGAAATGATCTCTCCAACGACTACTACATGCAGAATTAGTGGTAGCAGCAACGATGCAGCATGGCAAAAGCAATCACACTAGAAAGCTCAGCTCAGCTCAACCCCCTTATTAGTTAAAACAAATTACTTCCCAAGGCTCCCTTCTTAACTTGAGCTAACAACTTGATATGGATCCGAATACTAAGTCTAATGACCACAATCAAGGCCTTTCATTATGACCTTTTATGATGATTAATGGACATGGAGAACAAACAACAGAGTTCTCTAAATTTTGGGTTCCCGTTTTCAAATTCCATCAGTTTAAATGCCCTTCACAAGTCAAAAAGATTAGTATATAATAGCGTAGAAAGGATTTCCAGGTGGATAGAGCAACACATTGCATTGTGACAGACAAGAGATCTATTTCTGCAGAGAATATGATATCTAAAACAACAATTTCAAATGTAAAATACCATTCACTAACGGGGTGCAGCAATTGACTTTCAAAAGCTCACACGTTAACCAAGAAAATAATGAACTAAAAATTCCAACCTTCCTGAAAACATTCCTGAAATTCAAAACACTAACCTCTAGCATCGTCCTTAACCGCAGCGGTGGAATTACCGAGCGAACCAGTACTAGTGCGGCGGAGACCCAAAGAGTTCGACACCGGCACCGAAGGCTTGGACTTCAACGAAAAAGACGACGACTTCGTGTTTGAGTTCCCTGAGAGTGGTCTATCGACCTTGACAGCCCCTATCTGAGCACCATTTCGATAAGTATTCGCCATTAATGATCACTTCTCATGATTTAGCTTTCAAAAACTGTTCACCATTGAAGACCAGAGAGAGAGAGCTTTGAATGATATGCAGAGAGTTGAAATTGACTACAGATTAGCAACCATATTGGCTTCTCTATACACATGCCTCAGCTCAAACTCAACCATCCTCAAAAGCTCCTTAATCTATCACAAAAGATTCATCGAAGCCCATGAACTTCCACACTTCCCCTTCACAGAATTGGGAGCTCATTTTATCAAACACCTTACATGCATATTGATTCACAGATAATTCTTGAAAAAACCATTCATTCAATAATCACTTCAAAGAGCTTATGCACATATTTGTTACTACTGATAATAACAACTCCATTTCATTGGCTGGAATCAAGAGCGCACCAAAAAATTACAAATACCTCAAAACAGCACAAATCAACTATCTAGCTTTGATAGAATGTGATCCTCCTCTGCTTTGATGATTTTGTCGTTGAAACCAAAAGAAAATCTGAAACCAAACATCATATTTCATTAACGATCGGTGAGAGAGAGGGAAACTCCAGCATCGTTCATGGAATTCTCCGGTGTCGTTGAGATGATAGAAGAAAGCGTGGTCGGAGGTAGTCGACAGTCGATGATGGCTACAGCGGTAGAGATCGAGAGAGATCGGGGGCGGCAAAGAGCGAGAGAGATTGAGGGATATCGTGGAGAGGTAAGTGTTTTAATTAAAAAACGTTATTGGAAGTAAAAGTTTTTTTTTTTTACTTCTCTTTAATAGCTTATTTAAGCACTAAAATTATTTTTACTAAATAACAAAAATATTTTTAAAAAATTAATCCAAACACTACTTTTTTTTAAAGTATTTATGATAAGTCAAAATATAAAAAATATATATATATTTTTTAATATTCCAAACAAACTCTTAGTACATCTTACTGATTCAACTATCTCCATTGATTTGATAATCCATCATCTTTTTCTTTGAGCCAAATTTGGTAAAACAATACAGGTTTAGATAATGGCTGATACTTCTGCTCTCTCTCTCCCTCTCTCTCTCCTGACAAAAATCTCCTCCTGCTGCCCGGCCAATATCTCCTCCCTCATCCTACCTACATCCCCCAAACAAAAACCCATCTCCTCCCTCCCACAACCAATTGTCGCCAGCGTCATTGTCATTTTTTTGGCACGCTAGTAAGTGTAGACTCCCAACTTTTAGCGATAGAAGACTTAAATGACTAACAACAATAAACCAATCTAGCAAACATAATGTTCGAACTGCCAATGGGATTCCAAACCACAGACAGGGAAAAAAGAATTCCAAAGCTGCAAAGGCCTTCACAAACCAGCTCAGAGTTTCTTTATCGTCGTACTCTGATGTCAATTTGCACATGCTCCTCCAAATGGTTATAGCACTGGTATATGTACCAGTTGTAACGATGGTGGTGGCAGTGGCAGTGGCGGCAGCCGCCCTACAAATTCAAGAAAATTAGACTCGTGAGAACTCCACCAATTGTTACTTCCAAGTGGCTAAAAAATGTTTGATCTAGAAAATAGTGGGAAAGAAGATATGCAAGTCATGTAAAATCCCAACTGATTACAGCCGAAATTCAGAATTACTAATGGGGTTCAATTTAGAACAGAAATAATTACTAGACTGTAGTGGCAAGTGAATTTTACCTTCCAGAGCAGAGGGCGGGATATTGACTTTCAGGGAGCATATATTTTCTGTGATTTAAGTGACCAATCTAAAATGGGTAGTACACCATTGACTGGTTATTTAGACACAAGAAGCCCCAACAGGGGACTTATTGCCCTTAAACTTCCCACTGACGAGAATCTCATAAAGCATCTCATCTCTCATCATGCAATCTAAAGGCCTCTTACAAATTCCCCACCCTGAAGTATCCAGCAATCAATGTATTGTAAATAAGAACACTAGGAGCCATATTCTTTCCATCCATCTCTTTCAAAACCTTGTGCACATTCTCTACCTGTCCTTTGTTACAGAGACCCTGTACCAAAACAGTATATGTGATGGCATCAGGCACAATACCCTTGGAAAGCATCTCTGTGTACAAATCTGATGCGAGGAGTATTTTCCCTTCTTTCAACAACCCATCAATTAACATAGTGTATGTTGCCAAATCCAATGGAATTTCCTCTCGGATCATTTTGGTAAGCAAAGCGACCGCTGCTTCCATGTTATTTAGATTTCTGAAGCCACTAATCATGCTATTATAAACAACTGTATTGGGAGACAACCATACTTGAAGGAGTTCATTTACAAAGACAAAAGACAACATTGGTTACAAACCAATGAAAGGCCTTGCATTTAGAATAGTGTAGACTAAAATATGAGACAAAAACAACATTTACAAGGAAGTAATCTACACATTTGCATTCAAAGGCCTAGCATTTACTCTTCCCCATTGAGGAACAAGTGCAGTCGGAGTGATAAATGTGGTGCCAAGCATTGCTAAATATTGTTGAAATCCAAGGATAACAGCATCGGCTGCATCAGAAAATACCCCATAAATTTAAAGGAATCAGACTGAAACAATTGGTTGCAAAACAATGAAAGTGCAACTATGCTTGAGAATGCATGCTCTATGAACATCAATTAAACTATCGCACAATGGAAACTCAGACATGTTCCACCAAAATTAAATAAGTATCCTGCAATGACAATGTAATAGTCTTTTCTCTGTAACAAGAAGAGAAGGCAACCTCCTGGATTGGCACGGTAACTCAAAATTAATATGGTTCGTGTTGTCATCCCAATCAGTCCTAAAAAATCATCTGAAATGTCATGGGTTTTATCATATGTGAATTCACAGTGATGAGACACGGGATACATAGTTAATAACATGAATTCCATTAAAAGTTTTACGGAATCGTAAATTAACTTCAAACAACTTAGAACATGCACAAATCTGGAATTACCATCAATATTGCGACAAATTCTAGATTAAACAAGTCCCAAACACAGGACACTAAACAACGAACATTTGATAAATGGAAGCACGACCATTTCACAATTTGCTTATGAAGATTGTACTTTGTCGTCTTCTTTTTTCTTTACTTTTTTTTTTTTTTGAGGAATATGTTCTACAATAGAAGATAACAAGCTCTAAAGAGAAGAAGAAAGCAAATGGATGCAAAAGTATCAGAACCCACAACTACCTAGAGTAACTTACTAGAAAAACATGCATCAAGAAATCGAACTATAGCAACTTGTTACAGAGAATTTAAAACTACTTGTCAAACCAAACAAAAAGCTGAAATTCATTGAACACTCTATAAAAACAGAAGGTGTACCTCATTCAAGCATTTTGCAGTCTCTCAAAGTAGCAGAGAACTCTTAAGATTTGGCTTCAAAATCTCCTGCACTGATCATTATCTGATAAGTGCTATCCACATTCAGTTCCATGTATGTAGTAGCCACCACTGCCACAATGAAAGGAGGGAAATATCGAAAGAAGAGAGCAGGTGGAAGGAAGGAGAATATGAGATGCTAATGTATCACCAGAATTGGTAGAGTTTTTTTCTTGCTTTGTTAACAGATGAAGACATAAGTTCCAATTTGTAACTTTGGCATTCAGTGCATATCAGGTACGGATAAAAATGACCTAATTGTATTTTTTAAGGGTAAAAAAGGAAAACAGAAGTTTATTAGAATAGGTGGCATTTAGAAGTAGTGTGTATATATAAAATTTGAGCACTTCTAAAACTATGAACAAACTTTCCACCGTGGAAATAAATTTATTGAAATCCTGGCTAAATCATCTGCTTGAAATGGCAACAGGACTCCTTATGTGATGGATCACAACTCTTTTTTGATGTTAAAATGGCTTAGATTCAACATTGTCGAGATAACTTGGAAGACAATTTTGGTGGTTAACAGCTCAAGTCCTAAGTTCGAGTCTTACAGAAAAAAAAAAAAAACACTCTGGTTGATCCAATGCGCATGCATCCAGATTAACGGACCAATTACAAATCCAAAGGGCATGCAACTATGATGGTTCTTGGCAATTAAAAAAACATCTTAGTTTCTATTCTTGGAGACTCCACTGGAAATGAGCCAGATCCAGAAAAAAAAAAAAAAAAACAGCTTCTTCCACCCACTTTATACACACTATTTTCAGATCGTCAAAAAAATAAAAGAAAAAGGGAGTCTTAAAGGGAAGTGAGGTTGAGATATTTGCATATAGACCTGATCTAAACAAGCAATCAGTCAAATAGACATATCACATGGTTTTATATTATATCACATACACTTCCAAACACAAGTTCAGACACCAGCTCAAAGTTGGATTTAGTTTGGGTGGCAAGGTTGCTATTGAAATAAATCAGTATTACAACATTATTGGTAGTTGTTGCTACTTCTTTGCACTCACAAAATTTCTATTTATTCCCTCTGCCTACTGGACAGCAACAGACTAATTAGTTTTTTTTTTGGGAGGGGGGGGGGTTGGATTGAGGCCAAGAGTTTCAATTCCCTACATTGTACTGAATAGATAAATTATATAGAGTTTGAATCATATAAACAACTCATCAATCAAGCATCTCTGGTTCATCCAAAGAATATTCAGAAGTTTACTGACAGCCATTCCAATACTGGTTACCTAACCGGTCATGCACGGAAGCCCCTCATGGATTCCCAACTATCCAATCTTCTTAACAGAACTGCTGCTTAAAATAAGTTACACATGCTGTGGTACTCCAATGTTAGTTTCCCTGTGAGCTAGCTCGATGGTTCTTCCTCCAGCAAACAATAATAGCCAGATATAGTATAGAGCTCTGCAAGTTAAACCCAACTTATTATCCACCGAAAAGATGTCAAGTAGACTGTTTGACAAGTGAAGATAAAATAAAGTTAAGAGTGCTAGTACATTAAAAATATATACATCCCAAACCAGAATAATTTTTTAATTTTTTTTAATGGGAAACAAAATTTCATTCCATAGAAAGATGAATGTGTACAAAAATAGTGGATAAGAAATCCACCTACAAGAACAAAATAAAAAGAAAAAACAAATTATAAAGGAGTGTCACAAAACTCATTAGTAACCACAAATAAAAAAGAAGCCAAAAATTTCACTCTATCTAATAATTCTTTTTCCCTCCTCCTTTTCTTCAAAAATTCTGCGATTCTTTTCTATCCACAACACCCACAAAAATGGCCAAAATAGCACATCTTCACAACGTAGAAGCTCTCTTACCCTTTCCAAAACCATCAAAACACATTACCAAAAGAGTTGCACAACTAGGAAGAGTCACCCACACCAATTCCGCCAGCCAGAACAACTTATACCACAAGAAATGAGCTATGGGGTAATGAAAAAACAAATGATTTACACTTTTACCACTTATCTTAAACAACACACCGATGAGAAATATAAGTCTTAGGCCTTTTCTCTTGCAACAGAGCACAAGTATTCACATTATCGTGAAATATCACCCAAGCAAGCACTTGCACCTTAACGGGCACTATTGCCTTCCAAATCATTGAGTGAGTTTCAAAAATGGAATCAATTGGATCATCAATCAATTGCTGGAAATAGGAACAAGAAGAAAAAATTTTAGAAGACTCAAGAGACCTAGACCTTTTATCACTAACTGTAGGATCCAAATTCTACTCTTTAATATTATGAAAAAAATCAAATTCCACCCCCTAAGGAAGAAGATAAGAACTAAACACCCTAGACACCGGAAAATTGAGACCCCCGATAATCTAAATAGTCGTGGAAAACATGATGCTAAGGATGACTCGCCAATCCAATTATCCTCCCAAAAGCGGACTCTTTTCTCGTTTCTCACCCTCAAGGTAACATGCTTTTTAAATTATCCAAACCGTGAGAAATAAATTTCCAAAGACAACGGAAGAAGCCTCGACTCACCACATTAGAGTCACAACCATTGGCATGGATTTCATACTTACTTTTGATAATAGAATGCCACAAAGAATTAGGCTTCAATGAAACCTCCAACATCACTTTCCCAACATGCCACGGTAGCCAAACCTAGGCCTGTCAAAATCTAATACGACTCAATTAACCGACACTAATTAAACGTGTTTAGGTGAGATCTTAATGGGTTTGGATGGTAAACGGGTTAACCTGCCTGATACGTTTAATAAACGGGTCGTGTTTGGGTGAAGTCTGTCAACTCGTTTATCACCCATTTACCCGTTTTAAAAAAATTAATATAATAATAAATTAATAATTATTTTTAAAAAATAGTCAAAATTAAAATATCTTCATTGTATTTCCCAAGCACTTCATGAGTAGATACACTACTGGACTCGACAGGTTTTCTGGGTTTATTTCTCTGCATTCCTTCTTGGACACAGATTTTCTAGACAACTTGGAAGCTTTTATTTTTTTGGATATTCATCTTCTGCATTGCTATAAAAAGGAAGAGTTTTTGTCCAGAAGCTATAAGGAGGAGGACATCTTGGAATCTTCAGCATTGCTAGTGGCAAAACCTATCTCTCCCACTAAAAGATCATTTCCTTTGTTTGTAAAATTGCAAGATAGTCTCCTTTTGGCTTGAATCCCACATCGACAAATTCAAATGAAAGAGACCTCTCATGTGCCTATAAAAAGATGGAGCCCCTTCTTTTAGTTATTTAACCTTCTCACTTGCTTTTAGAAGTGGCAGTCAACTGAAAATTTTTTAATTAAGAGAGAATAGTTGGTGTGGGTAATTAATGGAGTTTAAAATTTTAATAGGATAGTTTTTGTTGTGAGTCAAAATTTTAATAGAATAATTTTAATAAAATTAAACGAGTAAAACGAGTCGTGTCGTGTCGTGTTTTCCGTTAATTAAATGGTTCGTGTTCGTATTTTGGTTTTTTACACGTTTATTAAACGTGTCGTGTAAGGGTTCACATATTTTCTACCCGTCACCTGTTTAACCCGACACGTTTGACACCCCTAGCCAAACCCCCTCTTGGTTTAGACTTTACACAACTTCCCACTTAACAAGATGATCTTTATTTCCTTCCCCACCACCATCCATAGAAATCTCCCATCATTTTCTCCAAAATCTTCGCCAATTTTTATGGAATCTTAAAAATCAGCATAAAATACGTAGAAATACTGCCTATAACCGCTTGGATTAAAGTAAACCTCCTAGAATAAAATTGAAGTGATACCAACGAGCATTGGAAAAGTTTAAAAGCTACTTTTCCAGTTTCCGAGTCCAAATATTCTGCCTCAACAAGTTTACCACTTTTGCCACTGCTGAGATGATAGAAAGAGTTCCTCATTTCACATTCAACATATCTCTTCTGCAGTTGTTGTATCATCTCTGTAGAATTTTGGGACTTCACCAACTTTTAACTCTAGGACAAAGCAGAATCCTAACTGAAGTTAAGAGACACTGCTACACTGGCAAAAGTTGTACTACAACACAACTTAATTAAATGAAAATATACGAGCAAGTATAACCTGTGATGAGAAAGGTGGCTGGCTTCCTGCTTTGTCAGGCTTTCTAGGAGAAAAGCTCTAAGGTCATCAAAGATTGGCAAGTCCTGAATCTAAAAGCAAGAACACTGAGCAAGAAAACCAGAGCCAGGTGATTGTAATTCACCACTGGCAAACAACAGCGGTTCACATTACACACAATATGTTCCCCCCCAAGAAGATACATGCAACTTAGGCAAATGTCAAAGGTCTTCAAAGGTAAATTCCATTTTACATATAACCACTAAAGCATCAACATCTACACATCTTTAGATAAACAAACCCAAGAGTCGTCGCTTCTAGAAAATACAAACCAGACACAAAGGGTCTGTTCGGTTATGTACTAAAAAAACTCTGTTGAAAAACATGTTTCCCAAAAGAATTTCAAGTTTCAACAAAAGTGGTTTTGGCGTTTGCTGTATGGCAAAACCCCGTTTGGTTACCATAGCTCCAAAATTGCTTTGCAACTTTTTTCAATAAGAATCAACAAGTCAAAAATATAATAACAAAAGAAAAAAAGTTAGTCAGAAAAACCAATCAAAGGTGAACAATTAGGCCAACCCAATGAGCTGAACTATGGAAGATCAAAGACATAAACAAAAACAGTTGAACTTGAACTTACCTTCCAAAAAAAAAAACAGTTGAACTGGTTAAAATTATTAACAGTTACACTTGTTTGGATAGCGATTCTTAAAACAGTGAAATTGTTAGATGGGGATTGGATAGATTGGTTTTCTGAAACAAGAAAATATTCTTGTTTGGACCCCTAACCCAAGATGAAATTCTTGTTCGAACACATAATTCAACGATTACTGTGTGAACATTCTACATACCTTCATAGTTCACACCCCATGTGTTCACTATTTCCGTTGTGCTTAAGTTAGGATTTTCTTAACATATAAAGCCAAGGACTCGGGTAGCGGCAGATGGAACGGAAACTGCATCTCCAACCTCAGAATCGACAGAAGTAATGTGCATGGAGCTACAAGAAAAACTTCGTCTATCTCCTCTCAAATGCCAACTGATTACAGCCAAAATTCAGAATTACTAATGGGGCTCTTATTATAAAAGAAAGAATTACTAGATTGTAGTGGCAAGTGAATTTTACCTTCCAGAGTAGACGACGGGAGGACATTGACTTTCAGGGAACAAATATTCTCTCCTTTAAGTGACCAGTCTAAAATGGGTAGTAAATCATTGAGTGGTTATTTAGACACAAGAAGCCCCAACAGGGGACTTATTGCCCTTAAACTTCCCACTGACAAGAATATCATAAGTCGTATCATCAGGTACAAGTCCTCTGTCAAGCATCTCATCATGCAATCTAAAGGCCTCTTGCAAATTCCCCTCCCTGAAGTATCCAGCAATCAATGTATTGTAAATAAGAACACTAGGAGCCATATTCTTTCCATCCATCTCTTTCAAAACCTTGCGCGCATTCTCTACCTGTCCTTTGTTACAGAGACCATGTACCAAAACAGTATATGTGATGGCATCAGGCACAATACCCTTGGAAAGCATCTCTGTGTACAAATCTGACGCAAGGAGTATTTTCCCTTCTTTCAACAACCCATCAATTAACGTAGTGTATGTTGCCAAATCCAATGTAATTTCCTCTTGGATCATTTTGGCATGCAAAGCGAGCGCTGCTTCCATGTTATTTAGATTTCTGAAGCCACTAATCATGCTATTATAAACAACTGTATTGGGAGACAACCCTACTTGACGGATTTCATCAAAAAGTTCAAGTGCAATTTCCACGTCTCTTCTTTTGCAAAATCCATCAATTAGGGCACTATATGCGGTAACATCTAATTCAAGGCCCTTGTTTCTCATCTCATTCCGCATCTTCAAAGCAAGATCAAGATTGTTGCTTTTGCAAAACCCGTCAATCAAACTTGTGTATGTAACAACACTGGGGTAAACCCCACTTTCACACATCTCTCTATATGCAGCCAATGCAGAATTTATGGTGCCCTCCTTGACAAAACCATCTATAATGCAATTGTAAGTCATACAGATTGGAACAAAACCATTCTCCACCAACTTCTTCAGCATGCTTTTAGCATCAGATGTTCGTCCAACTTTGCACAAACCATTGATAACAGTATTTAATGTGACGTCAGTGGGAGTGATGCCCACACCCTTCATTTGGTCAAACAACTCAAGAGCTCGTTCAGGCTCACCTTTTCTGAAATAGCCATCAATTAAAATACTATACGTGACTACATTAGCTTTCAAACCCCTTGGCAGCATATCAGAAAATAAATTTAAGGCCAAGTCCATATCACTTTTTTTGCAGTGGCCCAGTATTAGATTGTTATAAGAAACTACGTTTGGGTTCACTCCTTTATTCACCATCTTGTCCCACACACTGCAAGCTTCATCCATCCTGCCCTCTTTACATAGCCAGGATATCATATTATTATACGTAAAAACATTAGCAATATCATGCTCAACTGCCTCATCAAATTGTTTGCTAGCCTCCTCCCAAAGCCGAGCATTCAAGTATCCCCGTATGATAGAATTCACATTATAAACACTTGGCTGGATATCTGCACATTTCATTTGGGCGTATAACTCACATGCCTTTTCCATAGCTCCATTTCTACAGCAGCCCTCAATCAGAACCGAGTAAGTGACCTTATTTGGAGTGAGTCCATCCTCAACAATCTTATCAAACAAATCCAAACCCCTGCTCAAATCACCCTGCAGATAATACCCCTTCATCAAACTAGTTGCAACCACCAAATTCATCGAGTGCCCACTACTAACCATTTCATCCTTTAGCCTTAAAGCCTCAACCATTTGTCTCTGCTTCACACAAGCAGTAATTACACTCGTGAAAGTGCCCTCAGAAGGGACCCACCCCATTTTCTTCATCTCATTCAACAGTTTGCATGCAGAATTAGCATTGGGAATCTTACAAACTGCCTGAATAGCAATACTATACATCACTGCATCAAGCTCTACCCCACTAGCCTTTGCTTCCCTAAAGAACCCTTCCGCCTCCTCAACCTTTCCTTCTTTCAAACACGCCCGCATCATCACATGTACGGTGACACAATCACGATGAATTCCTTCTGAAACTATAACATCATATAAGTCTCGCGCTTCATTAATCATATTCTTCCTAACCAAGGCAGTCAATAACATATTTACAAATCCAACCCACGGAGTTATATCACAATGGATCATTCTATTTATACATAGAATAGCATCATCATATAAATGCAACCTAACATAAGTGTTCAACAAATAATTAAAAACCCGCGAATCAAATTCAAATACATATTCAAAACCTTTGAATTTCTCAACCAAGTGATCAACAAGAACATTAGCTGCGGGGACTGAACCACCCAAAATGCACTGATTAAGTAAACTCCGAGCAATTCCCCGATGGTTCGGTGAACTTACCAAAATGTGGAGCAATACACAGAAGGGGCCAGCAATGCCACGGACAAAACCGCGTTGCTTCTCAGCCCACTTGTAGTATGTCAAGGCCGAATCAGGGTCATTCTTGTGGCTTAAGAGAACTTCAATGACATGGGTTTGCGTTAAAACAGTGTCTTGCGAAATGGGTTTGGATGAATAGTGATTTGGCTGAGTTGGGTGTGTTGTTTTACTGGAAAACTCGGTGTCCGATGTAGGTTTTACCGGCAAAGAGAGGTCTTTGGTGTTTGAAAGCTGAGAATCTGAGGTGGGATTTTGGGAAAAGATGAGGCATTGAGACTGTGGGATAGAAGATGAACATAGAGATCTGCAGGGTTTGCGAGAAAGATTCAACCATGGTGAGATTGGAGAAGAAGTTAACCGGATTCTCATGATTTGTTTACGCAGAAGTCACAAATCAGACCTCAATAAACCCTATTGGGTAATGG
The DNA here is from genome assembly GCA_023539305.1 of Ilex asprella. NCBI lineage: Eukaryota > Viridiplantae > Streptophyta > Magnoliopsida > Aquifoliales > Aquifoliaceae > Ilex > Ilex asprella. The sequence continues at coordinate 37,562,511 of CM042186.1, read as the reverse complement.
GTATCTTTTTGACATGTAGTCAGTTGTTGAAGCACTTGTGAGATGTTCCTGCTTCTATCTATTTTTTTTCATTCCTTGTGCAACAGCATACAGGCAAATACAAATTCACAATTACTGTTTACACTAGCACTATAGAGTTTGGTGGAGAAAGAAACACAGGAATTTCGTGGGAGAAAAAAGAAGAGTAAGGAACTTGTCCAAAAAAATCGCCTTAGAGCAAGGGTTTGACCATCTAGTTTTAGGGAAGATACTGACTACCTCAAAACCGTGCCGTTTAGGGAAGATGGTTATGTGTGCTCTGGACAAAACGGCGCCGCACCGCATAACATAACAGCCGTAGACGTAGACGAGCCAGACCCTAGCTGGGTTAGCAACCTTAAACTCAATTTGGGAATTTTTGTCACAATCTTTAGGATTAAAAAAACTGTTTTTTATTTTCTTTGATTTTACTGTTCTATTTTTATAAGAGCATCTTCAATTCTTACTCTTTTTTAAACTTAATTTAAATTTGAATAAAAAAATTCTTAAAAAAAAATTTTAATGTTAGACTCATACCCATATTAAATTGAAAAAAAATTATTTTTTTACTCAAATATTTTATAGTGAGATTATACATTTATATCTATCTATACTACTTTAAAAAGTCGAGATATGTGAAATACATTTTTTTTTTTAATTTTATCCTCTAAAATCACAACCATATCATTCATGTCCACTACACTTGATTGCTTCCATTACCCTCTCTAGTCGTTAACGCTTCCTCTGTTCTCTTTCTCTCACTATTTCCTGTCCCAAATTCAGACTTAGGCGTTACAGTCTCTTCCTTTCTCTGACTTTCTCTCCCTGTTGTCTCTCTCTCTCTTGCAAATTCACAGTCAATCTCTTCATCTTCCCCTCTCCATCTCTCTATCTTTTTTCTCCCCTGCATTTTCACAAACAAAGAAGAGCACACTGCCCCCTTCACCATCTCCCTCTTAGTCTCTCTCTCACACCGTTATGGACCCCCTTCACCATCCCCTTCTCAGTCTCTCTCCCCAATTTTATTTAATTACATGTTTTCAATTACAAAAATCAGTTACCCATTACAGATTTCAATTAGACATCCAACAATTAATTTGTTTTATTACAAAAACCGCTGAGCTTCTTCAAAATCCTATTTACAATCGCCTTTTTCTATTCGAAAAATTCTTTGAAATCTCATTGTCCTTCGCCCCTCTCTGTCAAACGCCGACTACCTATTGTGTTTTTGCATCATCAAGCCTTCCGAGCTCCAACCTCTCCCTTTGACCAGGTAACTGCCACTTGTGTTTAAATTATTAGTTCAGAATTTTGGGTTTTCTTTTGGTTTGAATTATTACTCAATTAGATTTGATTAATGCTGGTGTCTTCTTCTTTGTGGTTTTGTTTTTGATTCAACGAAATCCCATTGTCCTTTGCCCATCTCTATCAGATGTTGGCTGCCTGTTGTGTTTTGGCATCATCAAGCTTTCCACCGCTAGAGGAGCTTCAACCTCTCCCTCTGACCAGGTAACGGCCACTTGTGTTCAAATTATTAGTTCAGAATTTTTGTTTTGGTTTGGTTTGAATTACTACTGAATTAGATTTGATTTATGCTGGTGTTTTTTTCTTTGTTGTTTCGTTTTTGATTCAATTTATTATTCTATTTAGTTGTTGCAACACTCGTGGAGAACATTAGTTTATGTCTTTTGAAAGTGTTTGGTTTCTTTTTTTTGTTGCTTAAAGAATATATGTAACTTGGGAGTGTTGTGTCTTTAAAGTTGAAATTTACCTAGGCTATTGATTTGGTTGGCTCAGAGTAATACATAATTTTTTATTTTAATCTTTATCTATTAAAACACAAAAATAAAAAACATATTATTTTAACCACAAATTGTTGCTTATAATGTATTATTTGCTATCACATGCTAAGAGATTATAAAGTGAGTTAAAATACACTGCATCTTTTTTCTACAAGTATTTCTAAACAAATCAGTTAGTTAGACATTAGTTGTGAATTACTTATGTTCACTTTGTAATATGTGTACGGTCCTTGGAGTTCTTCAGCTATAAGTCTTTAGTCCTATCAAAGGATGGTTTTAAAGTAAGAGATCGGTGTGAGAATATAAAATATATTTTATTATATACATTCATTGGTAATATTCGTATCTTAATTTTTAAATTTTCTTATTTTTTTTCAGATATTATCTTATCACGATTTTCATATCGTAACATACATTTATCTCATATTCTCATATCTGATATTTCTAACACTAGACCCAGGTTCTCAATCATAACAAAGATTAAACCAGTCCAATCAAGTTCAATACATACAAATTGTTTCCCACACACACACACACACAAGAAGAGAGAGTAAAACTGGACTCAAATTCACAGAATTGGTATGGCCCATAATATTAGGCCAGCTATTGGATATGAAATATGGGCAGGTGAAAGTGATTGAGGATCTGCCAACCCCAGCAGAGCAGCTAGGATAAACAACTGTAATATGGGAAAATTTGAAAAACTAGGTGTGATGTTATGTCAGAGTGCATCTTTAACTTCTGAACATGACAAATAACACTTTTCCAATAGGGGTGTGGATGGAAATACAATAAATTGTTTTTTGAACCCTAAACTATACCACGAGTTTCCATTCAATCCTTACATTATAGCTTATATCAATTGAACTATTCAACTTATGAATTTGAGTCTATTTTAACCTTGGGTAAATTTTACTATGACAATAACATACACCTACACTTGATTTCTTCAAAAAAACCTTGAAGCATATAGTTTTCAGCACAATAAACTCAGCACTAATCTCTCTAAATCCTAAAATTTTCATTTTTATCATACATAGCCCTTGGCAAAAAGATCAATTCTCAACCAGCCCAAGCCGGTCTGCTCAAACATAAAAGGTCAGAAACCATCAGACTTACATCATAACAAAGTTCCACAAATGGAATACCAGTGATGATAGAAAAAAGCAACACAGTATACTGCAATAAAAATTTTCCTGAAGATAAAAGCTATGTATAAAGAAGGAACAAAGTAGGTGACAATATGATTACTGACTTCAAGATGACATGAGTACCTGTATGGTATGTGCTTATGAGTCTGAAGATCTCAATCCTTCTTAGCAAGATTGAAGTCAATAATGTATACAAGTGATAAGACTTAGGAATGTCACTGAGCTTATACCGAATTAGGGATCATGAAAATGCCATTCATGATTAATAGATTTAAGTAGTACAATAACACTTACCAGCATTTCCAAATTGATCTTTTTTAGGCAATACAACACATAAAGAACTTCGATGGGGCTTTATGAAACTAATTCATGGCTGATAATAATATGGAAGAAGAAGAAATACAACAGCTTGGAGAAATTGCTGGTAGAGATTCACAAACTCATGAAGGTGGTGGTGACCTCGGGATTGTATTCTCCCCCAGTTGCAAGGTACACCATGGTCACCATACTTTGAGTTTTTCTATG
>CM042186.1:37508813-37542081 GCA_023539305.1 Ilex asprella | reverse complement strand
TTGTTTTTTGTTTTTTTTGAAACAATGTGGGACAATGTTATGCTCAAATTAATGTGATCACAACATTGAACTATTGCAAAAATTAAAACCAAATTATGTTCGGTATTTCCACTTGGTGACACAGCTGAAAATTAGAATGAAATATAAAGGTAGATGACATAAATATAACTGCAAACCCAACTTTTACTTTGGATTGGATAGGAGTGAAGAGTAAAATTGTAATTTAATATGAAAGTAAAAATATTTGACTCAAAAAACAAAAGTTTTTTTTGTGGGCCCCATAATATACAAAAATACTTCTCAAATGAAGTATAAGATTACACAACTTCATTAGTATCCTATCTATGTACAGGGTATTGGGTTTTCATTGGATAGGTTTGGATTAAAAAGCCAAACCAATCCGATGAAAACCCAAGTCCAGGGTATTGGGTTTTCATTGGATAGATTTGGATTAAAAAGCCAAACCAATCTGATGAAAACCCAAGTCCAAGGGACATAGATAGGATACTAATAAAATTGTGTAATCCAATCTTTGCTTTGGGAAGTACTTTTGTACATTATGGGGCCCATAGAAAAACTATTGTTTTTTGTGTAAATTCTCTTACCTCTCACATTAAATTATAATTTTACCCTTGACTTCTATCCAATCCAAAGTCAATGTAGGGTGAGGCAATATTATTTATTTTGTCCACCTTTAAATTTCACTCCAATTTTCATCTATGTTACCAAGTATACAAATCGAAAACAATTTGGTTTTAATGTTTGCAATACCAAAAAATTTTGATCTAATAAATTTTCTCATAAAATTGTCCCACATTGTTTTAAAAAATAAAAAATAAAAAATTAACCGATATACACAAATCAATAAACACCTAAACATATTTCATTACCACACGTAGCATTATACAAAAAACGAAGCAAAAGTAAGGCAGCGTACTACGTAATTACACGTACCCAATATGTTTATATTCTTTGTTACCTTCAAATATACATACAAAACGAATGCAACACTAGGAGGTATGAAAGCGTGAAGCTACATGCACACACGCTATTGTGTGTTGTATAAAAAAAATGGGTAAACATACTTACTCAGCTGCTACATACAAATATACATTGTAATACATACAAATATTATAAGTTACCATTACAACAAACAACTTGACCGATCGCAACCAACAATCAATCATTGATCACTATAACATCACAGTCAAAGTGAGAGTTAATCGACGGTGAACTCCCAACACTATCACTAGGAGGGTGACTTGAGCTTGCTTCATCTTTTTTAAATATAACACCGAAATATTCAAAATTGGGCATGATTGAAGACAATATTGTGAAGCAAAATCATCCTCCTACAATTAATAACATGAAAGTATGTGTTAATGGACGCAAAAATAAATATCAAACATCCCTTCATAATTGACAATAATGTAAGAAAAGTTCTAACAATGAAGTAACTTACCTCCAAATACTCATCAGGTCCTCTTCCCAGTCCTGTTACGACCGACTTCTTCAACGGGTCCCAGGTAAAACTGTCAGAATCAAGCATTGTCGTAATAGTGAAGAATTATTTTTCCCAGAAGAAAATTATTCGAATAAATTCAGTAAATGACAATGTAAACCCTCTACAATGTCGTTTTAACGACATGCAACCAATCATCCATCATCTTATGGGTGTAATGGCCCACAGGAAGTAACTTTCATTTATTCTTGAATTCTAATAATGTGTCTAAAATGACGTCTGATTCATCCTTCGAAATCTGTGGAATCTTCATTGTCAACTACAACATATAATTTACATATTAATTTGAGTTCAAATTAACATAATATAAGACTAATCGTCGACAGTAAACGAATCACATGCATATATTTTATACTCATTCATCATTACATACATTTAACAGTTATCCATATGGACAAAATCAACTTATTAGTACGCAAATATATTTGATCAAAATGCATAAGATACTAAGGTTTACACGGTACATGTACACAAGGCATTACATATTGTTTGACCATTAAAAAAAGATGTTTGTTGTTATGGTAACCACTTAAACTAACCCACGATAACTCATTATAGAATACACAATATGGGTGAGCACGATACCCAGAATAAGCATGACTACACTTATCATGCACCAAATGAGATCACGGGTGTATGCGTTTGTTCCAATTGCACGAACATGTACTTCATCGTTGTTCACAACACCATCGTCAATGACATTGTCCATAGGTGCAGACGGATGAAAAGTCATCGCATTGGGTACATCAACTTCATGTCAGGTACGGTGCAAATGTCAATGTTGTTTCTGCCTCAGCATACGAATCATAAGATTTGTCTAATGCACCTGGATACCTGTTAACATGTGCATGACATTCCACCCATGACTCATAAATACCAACATGTCGTCCAATGAATACTACATACCAACGTTGTTTCTTGTTCATATCTACGTACACAAATAAGGCAACACGTTGTTACTCATAATATGTTGTAACATTATTCCACTCAAATGCATATTTGGTCATATTAACAACGTCCCTTCTAATATCTATTTACAAAAATTAGTAGTACTCATACAATATATCAAAACCATACACGTAGTTGTACCAATTAGGTCATATATGACATTACATTGGTTACATACACACCAAAAAACATACCAACAATATAGAACGTCGACATTTTCAAAGTCGTTAATAACTATTAATGTACTTCAACTACCTCCACATATAAGGTTACATTTACCTTCAACAAAATCCCCCACACATTATTAGAAAAAAAATGATTTTAGGTGGTGGCCTAGTCAAACGATATCCATGTATGTTTATCAACATTGTGGTGGTTGCCACAACAGTCCACCAACTCATGTAGATCGCTCATAATCCGACAAACTAAAGAAGATGTCAACCTTTACTGGGTCAGAACAAATCTTAAAAAGTGATGCATGTCGATCAACCATTGATCTTCTCAAGTGCCACATTCACTCGCTTTCGTGCATCTGCAACATCATGCATGTGCCCAACTCGATGTGCAATACTGTCAAGTTTTTTACGATTCTCTTGAACATATTCACCAAAGACCTTGGAGATGTATCCCAAACTTTTTACAATAGAGTTAGATGCATTACCACTAACCTTAACTTTCTTTCTTTTATTTGGGCAAGGTGAGGCGGCACTTGGTTCCATTATAGGTGGTTGATCACCTCCATGTGTTTGCACTACTTGATGTTGGGACATTCGTTCCTAATGGATTTTGTGCTTCCATGGTCTCAACTTCCCTCATTGATGTTTCGGCCTCGGCATCACCAACCATGTCTAAGGCCATGATTTATCTCGCAATCCTTTTGCATTTCTGTCATTCTACAACATATATGAACAATTATTATCAGCCTTTACAATAATTAAAACTATGTTAGTACATATTACAATGTAACCTAGTTAAATAGTTGGTTAACAAGATTCACTTTCAAGTAGTCTTGTCATATGTCATTGTTGTTTACCGTCATTTTATTCTCAGTATTGTTGAACACAAACCCTGATATGGCCATCATGGTAAACAGAGAGTTGTAATTCTTCTTCCATATTTTCAACTTTGACTCTATATGGGCGAAGCGCGCAACTCACAACCTGGAATCGCTATTTTCAACTTGTTCTCAAGTGCTTGTAAGTATCCAAATCTAAAAGTGCCATTTTGGCACTTTCACCTGTTAACGCACGGTTCCTTCAATGACTGTAAGAGCTGATTTTCTTTAGCAGTACTCCATGTCCTTCTAACACCTCTGTCTGATTGTGTATTTGTCATTGTCTACTCTGTTGTAAAATACAACAACATGACAATTGACAATTGAAAAATAAAAATCCAAATTACGGGTTAAACATGAAAAGTGGCAATGAAAAACAGTTGGTAGTAGCATACAAGATCACATTGTAACGCATTCAAGTCCTCATGTCCAACAACGTCTTCATTAATAAAGCCATAAATTAGTAAATAACATAAAACACTAAGTACTCCAATTAGGTATTTTGTCCATGACTACTTCTCCACTCATTGTACATATCTAATGTCATTTGACTTCGGAACGTAGACCATTCGGTGGGTGTCTCGACAATGTCTATGATATCATCTGCATGTTCACCATCAACAGGAATTTCTTCTGGAAGATCCTCCTCAAATGGGTCAACGCTTATTTCATTTCTAATTAAGTTGTGTAACAAACAATATGCAGTCATGATGCAATTATGCGTGCGAACAGGGTAATAGCAAGGTGCCCTAAGAATCGTCCATATATTTTTTAGCAAAGCAAAACATCTCTCAATGCTAGTCCTTGCCACAGAATGACGTAAGTTAAACAATTCTTCAGGATTTCTTGGTGTTGTAGAAGTAGCCCCAAACTCTTGGATATGATATCTCTGACCCCGAAATGGTGCTAAAAATTCATCACCATTTGTATAACCAACATCAACTAGGTAGTATGTGTATGTGTTTTATAAGAATATATTTGTTACACATACCAAACATATGTAAATGTGCGCATAGTTACACAATTTTTTTTGTACAAAAAAAAATTATATATAATATACTACGTACCACATGTTACCTTCAACCTATTTGACTTATTAATCGTATCACGCAATATCCTGGAATCGGCAACTAACTCTTCCCATCTAGGAAGCACGTAAATGAACTTCATGTTCGATGCACATACATCCAACACATTGGTTGCTATACCATTTTCACGTGTTCTATATCTGGCTTGATGGACAAGCGGTACTCGGGTAGGAACATATGTGACATTCAATGCCCCCACACAATTCTATAAAGTCAAGTGAGTAAACAAATTTATTAAATAAAAAAATTCCATGTTAGATGGCGTAATAATTAATATTGACTTGAATGTTAAATGGTCATTACCTTAAACCACTTCCATTTAAGGTCTGTATTGTGTTCTGGCACTGGCTCGGGCGACTGGAGCAATAACCTATGTAGTCTTAAGACCGCAGTAAGGATATTGTTGAAATGTCTACTAACGGTTTCACCCAAGCACAAAAAATTGAACTTAACTGGTTTATTTTTGTCGTCGTGACCTAAAATACTTAAGAACATTGCCACCATCTCCTCGACACTTACGTGCCTAGTTGGTCTTAACTGCCCCACATCACGAACCAGATTATAAAGTACCATAAGCGTGTGTCTATTCATCCTAAGTTGGCTTATACATGTCCTGTCACTCTCCCCAATGAGATGGTGCAAGTGTTCAATTTGTAATCGAGATGTATTGAAAGTTCAAGGAACCTCAGATGTTGTACCATTGTGTTCCATGTCCCATATCATCAACATTATAGATACCACAAGATTAAACACCACTACCATCTCTCGAATATTCCTATGCATAAACGTAAGTAACAAACATAATTCATCGGAATGGCTGTCCATAATTACCTAATTCAATTGAAACACAAAAAATTCAATAACTTTGTTATCACCCAACATGGATATGTGAACAACAAAAATATATTACAACGGAAATTGTTTGAGCAACAAACTAATACACATGAATATGGTATGCTATTTACGAAATATGTAAAAATAACATCCTTCAACGTATAACCAGTAAATAAAATCATGTCAAAACATTGGTCTACAATCTGACACAAAAGTTTTAACTGCCAACTGAGAAAAAAAAATTAAAATAGCTAAGTACCTAAAGAGTGCTTCTGAAACCGCTGATTTGAGACACTGTTAAGAACGTAACAACTGTATTATAAATACTAAACATACCACAACACAAAGGAGAAAAATGAAAATTGATTTAAGAGACTTGCAAGGGTAAGGTTGTGAAATACATCTAGTCAACAACATTCTCAATAAATTTTATATAATAACAGAATAAGATTACATCAGTATTTATAGTCTACTATGCTACTTATACTTAAATTACTTTCCTGGTAAAACTATGTTCGAAAACTATCGAAACACTCAGAGTTAAACAAAGGTTTCATAATGAATTTAATTAAACGAATAGATCCTACCAATAACAAAACTAAAAAAAATGATTAACATCCTAATCTTTAACTTCAAGCTTCATTTAATTCCTTTTCAATCCTCATTATTTTTCTAACATTTAAATTTGATTTTTTGCCTTTCTCAAGTAGGATGATGACACTTGGGTTGTTTGGGGGAGAGAAAGACAAGTTCACAACCAAATAATATTACACGTCTCTTAATAAATTCAGCATAATAAACACTCTTAAACTCGAATTTAGTTGTTTGTTTCCATAGATTTTTTCCTCTCTCAATACACCTAATTGATTTTAGAAATGTCATTTTGTTTTATGAGTTTGATGCATGAACCTTTAACAGTTTCTTTTTTCTTTCATATTACTACAAAATATGTTTGCTTTCTTGGTATTTTTCTTAATGACAAAAAAAAATTGATCTTATATAATATTACAGATTGAAGGTTGGCGGGAAGTCAAACCAAAAGCATTACATGGTAATCGCAAAATGCACAATAATCAGAACTAAAATAGTACAAACCATTCACCCATCCACAATACAAAAATGTGGAGCTCATTGAAATTCTTAGTGACGGATACCAAAAAGAGATGCAAGAAAGTAACTTCCATCCCATAACCCTTCTATTGTCAAATATCTTCGCAATCATTTGCAACCAAAAACACACACAACCGCAAGTCCATAAAGTGATTCCCTTCATTGTGCTTCCAAAACCACAAAGATCTCAACAAACGTAGAGGACGACCTCAGAGCTATCCAACACAATCCAGCAAAATAAAACAAATTATTCAATATAGACAAAGCAGCAGGGCAGTGTTAAAATAACTGATCCACAAATTCGCTAGGCTAGTGTATTTATAGATATATACACATAACACAATCCATCAAATGGAGACCCTATATCACATTGAGCCCACTTCGAAGCATTATGCATTTTAGGCTAGTGCTTTAGTTGTTGGGTCTGCTAGAAGAAGTAGATAAAGTGTATGTGGGATGCCCTTTGCTCTCCAAATTAGAGTCTAGAACCTTATCTTTGGTGAGGTTTGTTTGAAGGTTTTAGAACTTGTACATATAGACCAAGATACATAGATATATAGAGACACATACATGTATATATATACATACACAGAGAGATAGCGAAAGAGAGAGAGAGAGAGATATACACAGATGTATAGAGAGAGACGACATATCGACTTTGAGATATATATATACATACAGAGAGAGAGAGAGAAATACCTTGAGTGGGGGGACCACTGGGCGTCGCTTGTAGGAAAAAGGACCAATTAGAAGAACTGAAATGAAGAAGACAAACATAGGTGAAGGGTAAAAACCCTACATTTGGTACTGTACGATGGTATTCTAGTAATTACAAGCCCAATCCAGTAACTGGGCTAACTAATCCTAAAGTTACCGTGGAATATAATAAAGTGGGTTAGATGGGAAAAAGAGGGGGAAATTACTACAGGCCAAGGAATTAAGCCCAACGAGTATTCCATTCACAAAAATGAATCCAAACCAAGGATTTGTGGGATAGGTTTCATTTGATTTGTAGGCCTCATTCACATGTGAAGATAAAATATACTAAAATGACCATTGTACCCTTGTGTAAAAAAAATGTTATTCAATCCTATACCATGTTTGGAAAAGCATGAAAAAAATTAAATCCATTAGTATTGTCTTATTTAGGAAAAAAATATGAATCAATAAATAATGCATTTTTACAAAAACAATACACAAATCGATACAACTTATACATAAGTCGTTATTTGTTTATTTCTAAAAAATCTAAAGTTGTATGTTTAAAAATAAAACTTATTTTTTTTCAATAAATAACAAAATTAATCCGAACCATATTAAATTTTTTTCAATGACCCAAATGCAATTTATTTTCTATGAATTTTAGGTCATTTTAATATTATTACCTGAATTAATAGCACAAATCAGGTCAATTTAAAATATGTTGCTTTACTTAAAATGTTAATTTTTTTTAGAGTTCATCTATAAGGAAACAAGTGGATGAACATAAAATTTTTTAGATCTTAAAAATTTAAGATGTAATGAGACCCACCACCACAGAACAAATGTTTTTAATGAGAGTCAAACCCTTTCATCATAATGTGGTTAGAGAAATATTAATTACATGCTTTGTAAATGAGAAAATAAATAGTTGTTGAGCAATGTTATTGGGACCTAATTTACTAACCTAATTCACTATGGCATTTGGATTGACTGTGGGCTTCATAAAACATTGAAATTTGGTGTTAATCCAATGGTTTCAATGCAGCCAAGTCATTATGTCAGCAAACTATGTTAAATTTTTAAGTCTAAATAGCATTTTCCATAGTTGTTTTATCATCATATAAGTATAACAGTTGTTTTACTTCCCTCATCTTTATTGAAAAAAGGAGAAATTAAAAAATAAAGAGTACTCAATGTGACCCTTTTCTTTGCTTTCAAATTGGTTTTTTAATGAGACCCAACAGACAGAGAGAAAGAGTGAGACAAAGAGAGAATGAGAGAATTGGTTTTTTAAATTGGTTTTTTATCGTGGAGAGAGAGATGCTCCGGCTTCTCCAACAAATAAAGAGAAAAAGAATGAGAGAGAGAGAGAACATATGATGGGGTCTTCGAAGGAGCAAATCAACAAATGGAAGTTGCAGATTTGCTACTAGTTGGGTTCAACACTCAGATCTGCTCAAGGGATCTGGGGGTTTTGGAGAGTTCCAAACACCACCGATAGAAAAAATCAAGATGGGTTACAACCGATGAAAAAAATTGACATGAATTACAACTGATGGACACTCAAACTATGTCCTGATCTGCACAGTAGAAGGGATTGTTCAATGGCCTGCAAGGGGTATTTTGGATTTTTCAAATGTAATCGTACCTCATAATTCTGAATCCCACATAGCAGAAGGGATTTTTCAATGGCCCGCAGAGGGGATTCTCAGTTGCAAAACCTACCGCCCGAGGAATTCAAATCCAAGGATAATTCCATGCCAAAAAATTACCCAAAACAGGGATAAGTGGACCCCATTCACAATTTTAATTCAATCCCCCCAATCCTTTGACCCAAACACCACCTATAGGTTTTTCTTTCATGACAGGTAAGGTTGGGGTGGTTTCAAGTGGAAAATGGTTGGGAACGTGAGTGATAATACTTTTGGGTGTTGTTTGGATTGCCATGGGATGATTGGGTTGGATTGGATTTGAATTCGAATCTGAATCCAATCCAACTCAATACAAAGTGGTCTAATTGGAGGATTATAAAGTAATGTATCAAATTTTATCCCATCTTTGGATAGAAACCATTTGGTTTGTGGGCTCCATTCACATGTGAAGATAAAAGATACTAAAATGGTCATTGCACCCTTGTGTAAATAAATGTAATCCAATCATATACCAAATTTGGAATTGAATGAAAAAAGTCTAATCCATTAATATTGTCTTATTTAAGAAAAAAAATATAAATCAATAAATTACGCATTTTTACAAAATAATGCAAAAAATATGTTTATAATTTATTTAGTTTAATTTGTACAATATATAATTAATCACAAAAATCATATGTATCATGCAAAAATAAAAAAATAATGTACAACACAAATGCAAAATTATAGTCTGAATATTTTGCTTGTACATAAAAAAAAAATACAATGCTAGACAAAAGGTCCCTATTTTACAATCGTTCATACACAACTTACAAATTGCCTATTGGAGACCCTCCACAACAAAATAAGGCATACACTTTGCATTTTTGGAGACCCTCCACCACAAAATAGAGCAATATGGTTAATGTGATAGAAATACATATACATGTCTTCACAACTCAATCAAACAACATACAGTGAACACAAAATAACCTTTAAACATCTCATAGTTCCACAAGCGTAGTTACATAGATACCAAAATGACTTGTGGATCATAGCAGTAAGTTCCGTATCGATGTAGGGGTTATTGGAAGAAGTCAATCGTCAATAATTATAACATCGACGATTGGGACGGAATTCACTGATGGAGACGATCCTACACTATCAGAAGGTTGTGCGCTTGATGGTGGAACATCATTTTTTAAAATGACTTCAAAATATTGGTAGTTAGGGCATGGGTCTAGACAGTAATCCACAGCAAATTATACTTCTTGTATGATGTAAACAACAAAGAGTTATTAATTAAAAAGTTGGAAAAAAAATTATATAATTTTCACTTAAATTAATGAAGCACATTCATTTCCAAAATTCCATTTGATCCCTCCACCTCTCCTTTTATGACACATTTATTGCGATTGTCCCAAGAAAATTTGTTCATCTTCAACATCTCTGAAATTTTGAAATATTGCCGCTCCCAAAAAAAGATCATGCGTAAAACCTCAATTAATTAGAGACTAAAGTCTGGCAAACGCCTATGTAGGACATCTAACAATTGATCAATCATGCTAAAAATTTCTCCCCATTAGTGTACCCAGCATCAACTGGGTAATAGGTTCCTGTGTTGTATGAAATATGTTGATTAATCTAACACGTTGTGTATAAAATTACAATTTTATACTGAATGTTACATTGTATGACTCTACTTACCATGTCTGACCTTCAAGTCATTAGGTCTAGTCACGGCATCACGTAGTATTCTAGAATCTGCAACGGACCCCTCTCATCTGGGAAACACATAAATTATTTTCATGTCTGGGTTACAAACACCCAATACATTTGTTGTTATTCCTCATTTACGTGTTTTATACCTAGCTTGATTCACAAGAAACTCTCGGGCTGGAACATAAGTATCATCTAAGGCACCCACACAATTCTCCAACACCAAAATAAAAAATTAAGTAGGATTGTATCACCTTAGAAACGAAAAGAAAATGAGAAATTGGACAAGAGGTAAATATAGTGACACAATATTTACCTCGAACCACCTCCATTTCGGGTCAATATTGCTCTTCAGAATTAGCTCAGGTGACTTTGGCAACACCCTTCTTAACCTCAACACCGCAGTCAAGACATTATTGAAATGTCGACTAATTGTTTCACCCGATCGAAGAAAGTTGAACTTAACCAGCCTATTTTTGTCATCGTGACCTAAGATACTTAAGAACATAGCAACCATTTCCTCCACACTAACATTCCTACTTGGATTTAAGTCTCCTACATCACGCATCAAATTGGATAATACCCCAAACGTGTGTATGTCCATCTTCAATTGGTTTATACAAGTTATATCATTCTCACCAATTAGACGATGTAAGTGTTCATGTTGTAGGTGAATCCTACGCAATGGTCGTGACACCATATGCCTATGAACATTGTTTTTCATGTCCCATATCGCGATTATTATACAAATCAAAAGGTGAAACACAAATACCATTTCCCAAATAGTCTCATTCACAAAGGTAAGCAATATACAAACTTCATCATTAGGGTTTTCCATGTTCACTGCAAAAATCATAAATTTGAGTTATATGTTTAATTTACCATAACTGATAACTCACAATTTGCAAATCATGATTGATTCCAGATACACATGTTTTGTTTTGTTTTACATGTTATTAAGATTTCATTGACAATGACAAATAAATGTGATAATCTGGCAACATGATTGAATACATAATATAAGTAAATTCCTTGTATTACCTCACTTGCAGAGACGATCCTGATACACTGTACACAAAAAAATAGCATTCCCAAATTGATATTTACAATGGATAAAAAATTATCATGTATTTGGGATATAATAACATTCCCAAATTTATTTAAACTAAATTTCATAAACTATTTCCACACAGTATGGTAAAATTATGCACATGTACGATTATCCACATGCATGAAATTGGTTCAATTGTAACATATTCAGCCATTCACTGGTATTGTGATTAGGATAATATAAAAACATAATACAAATTGATACAACGCATGCCTTAGTTGTTATGTGTTTCTTTCTAGAAAAACCTAAATTGTGTATTTTTAAAAAAAACTTAATTGTTTTTTTCAATAAATAGCTAAATTAATCCGAACCATATTAAATTTGAACCCATGACCAAAAGGCCAATTCATTTCTGTGTGATATTTTACGTGTTTCATAAGAAAATGCAATTTATTTTCCACGAATTTAAATTTAGGGCATTTTAATATTAGGGATAATGGGATGTAAGTACTTTTTCCAAAACTTATTTGGCTTTAAATACCACGTTCAAACTTATCCTATTTTAAGTCCTCTTTTTCATTAAATAGTTGTCAATAAGTACACATTTTAAAACATTTTTAAATTCTTTCTAAAATGTATTCCATAATTACCCCTACAATAAATAGTGCATACCTACTTGAATGTGAGACTTTCAAGATTAGAATGTGAAACTTTCAAGATTCCTTTTGATATTTGTGTATCATTTGAATTTTAAAATTTCATATATATACACACACACACACATATATTTATACACACACACGTATTAATGTATACACACACACACACACACACGTAATACAGTGACACACTCAACAAAAAAAATAATAACATCAAACAGTGACACGTTCACGAAAAATATTTGTGTAACTATTTTTTTATTGAGTGTGTTACTGTTTGATGTTACTCTTTTTTTGTTGAGCGTGTCACAGTTTGATGTTACTATTTTTTTATTGAGCGTGTCACTGTTTGATGTCACTGTATTACGTGTGTGTGTATGTATGTATATATATATATATATGAATGTGTCTGTGTGTACATATATATACATATGTGTGTGTATATATGTACGTGTGTGTGTATATATATATATGTGTGTGTGTATACGTATATATAAATATATATATACATATATCTATATAATAAAGTAGAGCGAAGTTTGAATTCAAAAGACAAAGAGAGGTCCAGATCATTTTGAGATAAAACATAAACAAATCTAACGGATGACGTTATCTTAATCCAAGAGATAAAGAGAGGTTCAGATCGTTTTGACATAAAACATAAACAAATCTAACGGACAACGTAATCCCAACATAAAAGACGGTTCAAATCATCTTAAAAATTCTGATCCGATGGTTTACGGTTAGTCCTAAATATTTTTTCCCGCCCATGAAGAAGCCTCTCATCGAAAGACTCTACACTCCTATCTCTCATACGTATCTATCTCTCCGATATCTTTCTCTCAAATCTCCCAAATCTCAGGCCTTATTTGTTTGAATCCCTTAATCACTCCCTCAATCTGTCTTCTCTCCCCCATCTTGCCCTAATCTCCAACCAATTCCCTTTTCTTTATTTTTTTTCTCTCCGCAAATATCCTTTCTCTTCTCCCATGACACTCGAGCGAACAGGGGTGCTCCCTAATCTCACGTATCTCTCTATCTCTCTCCTTCTCCCCTTCCTTTTTCCCCTTCTCTGCCCTAATTTCACGTATCTCTATTTCTCTCTCCTTCTCGGCACCCTCTCTGCATCATCATAGCCAAGCCGCCAACAACAACCACGATGCCACCAACAACCATGATGACTTTGACTCACCGCCTTCGACGCTATCCAGGTATGTCTCCCTCTCTCTCTTTTCATCTCCTCTCCTTCTCTGATTTTAATTGTACAAAACCTAAGGTTTTATTGTTTCGATAAGGACAAGCTTGATGGAATTGATCCAATTTTTAATTTTCCTTTGTGGAATCGATAATCTTTTCTTGGTTGCGTGGAGTTATAACAATAGTTTGAAATTTTTGTATTTTATTTAATTTAATTTCATGTTGTTTTGATTGAGTTTTGAATCTTGAAAAATTGTAGCTTGAGGCTCTGTGTGTGTGTGATTCAAATACTTCTTCCATTCTCATTTCTTGGTTTGAAATTGCATGACCTGATATCTGTCATGAAATTTTACTTTAGGGTTCAGGTCAGGTTGTGGCAATTAGAGTGACTGCAGATCGTTCCGCATTTTATAATTGCAGATTTCTTGGGTGGTAGGTACACTCACTGCTATTAGTCAATGGTAGAAAAAATGATCTTCCTTTCAGTTCGGATGTTGTATGAAATCTCCAATTGATTGATTTCAACAAGCACTGTAACACTGAGTAGGAACGAGGGAAATGAAACCTCATAATATTTGTAAAAGTCTGAAATATTTCATTCAAAATGAAGTTTTGAACTTTTCAGCAACATCAATTCTAAGATGTATTGTTCTTACATAACCAAATCTAGAGATTTGAATGTTTAACTATCTCCTTCTTAAAATTGTAATGGATGTTCTTGCTCTACGAGCTCATATATTATTTGTAGAGATGTGGGTCTGTCCCAAGCAGAGATGTGACTTCCCAAATAACCAAGGACAATTGCTTACAAAGTACTGGCGTAATCTACAGTTTGGTTGATTAGTCAGAGCATTTTTTTCATAGGACTGGCAGAGTGGTAAACTTTGTAGCAGGAGTCTTTTACTTTACTACGTATAAACCAGAGCATTTGATATTCAAAACCTGGTGTTGGGTTTTATATATCACTGTGGGCTCAAAAAAATTCCTAAAACATAAGAAATAGAGAAAGTCTACATTTTTAATGAACAGTTCAACCTTATTTTAAGTTATCCCCTTGATCTTACAATAGTTTTATTTGGAGTTTGAGTACACTGGCATGTTTATGTGGGTTTCCCAACTGTGTAGGTTTAAATTACAAAAAAAAACTTAGTTAGAGAGCCTTGCCGGGGATTGCATTATCATTAGCTATCTCGGAGATAATGAGAGTGCAATTAGCAGCATGGCAAGCAGGGTTCGTTGAAATGGAGAATGTTAGTTTCACAGATTTAGAGTTGGTGCATCATGTAAGGGACGCCCTCAGAGCAGCCCTCTTGGTAAGCATTCTGAAATGCACGCAAAGTTTTCTTCTTCAACATGACTTTACTTTTCCTATCAAGCAGAAATAGAACATGTGGCCTTACTTTATCAATTATACCTTGATGAAGTGTGTTATACCAATTGCAACAAACTTTTATCAGTATTTATATATAGCGAAGTGTCGGGGTTTCAAGAATAAATGGGTGCTTCATGTTTTCTGTTCCAGATGACTATGTTCATTTGTACAATCTAATGACCTATTGACATTGATGATGTTAAGATCTGACAGGATACATTGTTTTGCAGGTTAGGTTGCTAATTTTAATACATGCATGATTTTGGTATGATAAGTCTGGGTGAAATTTCTTTGCCCCCTTTTTTATTTAGTTTATGCTGAAGAACTCTAGAAGCTGGAATCTTTGATGTTGGCTGTTATTTCCATCTATTTGACACTTACGTCGTTATCACCATTATTATTTCCCTTTGCAAATTGCTATGATTTTTATAAAAAAGGACAAACATGGATGAAATTTTATAATATTGGCTCTCTTCTATCGTCTAACTGTTGGATGATGATGCATAGCTTCATGCCTAGCAACTTGGCATAGTATCCAGAATTTATGGTGAGGTTTTGATCAATGATTTGATAATGAAATTATTACTTCCTCCGGGAGACACTGACAATTATAATTCAAAATGCCTTTATAGTTTAACAAAGGGTATACCATCCATGGCCACATAAGATTTTCTTCATGTTATGTGTCATTTAGTTTTTATTTTCATTGTTTGTTAGTTGCATTCTCTCTATTTCAGGGATAACCTATTTGTTGCATGTTTTTTTTTCTTTTTCAAAGTAAATTGAGTTTGATATTCTGCGGATAAATGCTTTTTTAAGCGGTTATAGCTTCATGCCTAGCAACTTGGCATAGCATCCAGAATTTATGGTGAGGTTTTGATCAATCATTTGATAATGAAATTATTACTTCCTCCGGGAGACACTGACAATTATAATTCAAAATGCCTTTATAGTTTAACAAAGGGTATACCATCCATGGCCACATAAGATTTTCTTCATGTTATGTGTCATTTAGATTTTATTTTCATTGTTTGTTAGTTGCATTCTCTCTATTTCTGGAATAACCTATTTGTTGCATGTATTTTTTTTCTTTTTCAAAGTAAATTTAGTTTGACATTCTGCGGATAAATGCTTTTTTAAGCGGTGATAACAAAAATAGTTAAGCTAAGAATCACATAATTTGATAGGGCTGTGAGAAACGTAGTATCATGAAATGAAATTTTTTGTCTTCACTCAGTAGTTTATTATATAGATTTTTGAGATTCAATCACATTTGACTTTCTTGGGCACTTATCTCAATTTTTTGTTTGTTCTTTATTCTTTGACAATTTGCTTTTGGCAACTCTAGGATGAAGTATAATGAGCTAGAGAATTCACATGACTGAGGATGAAGAAAGAGAGACCAATGGTAGCAGAATATATCCGGTTAGTATTATGAATTAATTGGTCGTGTTATGTTATTTGGATTAATCCTATGGAATATGATTTTCTTAATTTTTCAAATACTAGCTAAAATGGTTGTGGTTTATATTTTATTTTTTATAGATGTGGATTGAGGATTGGGTTAAAGTCTTCGTTTAATTGTGTTAAATATGTTGTAAATAGCTCAACACATTGTTTTAGTTATGGTAATCGTGTTATGCGAGTTGTGTCAACCCAAACATAATCCATGTATTATTTAAAGGGTTGGTAACATACAGTGTCAACCCGGACAAGACTTCTTAATTTAAATGTGTTATATAGGTCATCTACAAGTTTTGGAGCGATTTTTGAATTTTCATTTTTTTTTTTGCAATATTTGTTTTGAAAATTACACAGTGCCTTCAAGCACGGACATTAACGAGTATATCTATATAATAAAATAGGAGTGTATTTGAATTTTATCCCAGTCATATTTTTCCCCTCAAAACCATCACCAATCACTTACCTCACCCATTATCCTTTTGTCATACTCAAACGTCAAATCGCATCACTTATTTCTATCACATGTTTAATCATTTATATATTTTCTCCCTAAAAGCATAGCATCACTGATTTCTATCATATATTTAATTATTTAATATTTGATTAATTTGTAGTTAATATAATTTGAAAAAATTTAATATAGTGAGATCAATTTTTTGGACGCTCGAATTTTATATTTTAACGTGTCTTCAGGCACAGGTTATGACTAGTATATATATATATAATGTCAAAATTCAAATGATGCACAAATATCAAAAAGAATCTTGAAAATCTCACATTCTAATCTTGAAAGTCTCACATTCAATTTGGTATACACTATTTATAGTATGAGTAAAAATGACTTTTATGACTTTTTTTTAATTGTCCTTCTATCCCAAATATTTTAAAAAATGAACTTTTGTCGTAATAAATTTTGGGAGAAGGACCGGCCTCCCTATAGCCCTTAATATTATTGGTTGAATTAATAGCCCACATCCGCTCAAATTGAAATATTTTGCTTTAATTTAAATCAAAAAAAAATTAGGGTCCATTTTTAAGGGAAGAAATGGATGATCATAAACATTTTATGATCTTAAAAATTTAAGATGTAATGAGGCCATAACACATGACCAAATTTGATTTTTTTTTTTAATACCAACTTTCACTATCTTCTCAAACATAATCTGGGTTAGCGTGGAGAGATAGAGAGAGTCTTCCTTGGAGCTAATCTACATCTTACACTTGCAGATTTGCTACTTCCATGGACATAGACAGTAGATCTGCTCAACAGTGATATTTGGAGAGTTCCAAACACCACAATAGCAAGAGACATAGAGAGAAAGAGAACAGATGGGTTAGCATGGAGAGAGAGAACAGATGGGTTAGCGTGTAAAGAGAGAGAGAGAACAGATTATTGGATTCACAGTGGAGCTGAGTTGAGCTGAGCTGAGCAGTGATACTATACCCAGATCTACTACTTCCATGGAAAAATCAGAGCCAATGTGAAGCAGTAAGATCCAGCAAATGAAGAAAGGAGAAAAAGAGATAGAGAGATCGAGCAAATGCAAGAAACAAAGAGGTAAGTCAGTCGAGTATATTGTTCTAAAACGACAATTTGTAGTTGTTCAATATCCCTCATATCCTTGTGTTTACAAGTGTTCCCCACTTCACAGACCAATGAAAACGACACACACGCACACACACGCAGAGAGGGGGAAACCTGGTTGGTGGAGATGAGCGTCGTTCAAGGAGTAGGGGAGACTAGTGAAGGAAAAGTGAAGGGGAATGAATATAAAAACCACAGAATTTTTACTGTGGAGGGTATTTTAGATATTACACATAATCCTCCTTCTCATTCCACAATCCCTCACAACAGATGGGTTTTCTCAATCACCTACACATGGTATTATCACCTTCAAAACATACGGCCTGAGGAATTCAAAAGCAATGATAATCCCATGCCAAAAAATTACCCGACCAAAGTATATGTGAGGCCCATTCACAATTTTAATCCAATTCCTCTGAATCCTTTGATCCAAACACCACCATAGGGGATTGCGGTTGCTCCATCGACCAAACAGGACGAAAGAAATTACGGGTGTAACAAAGGTATACGACACTCGTATCACAGCAGGTAATCTAGTACCAAACAATGTCCGCCACAGGATGTTTAAACTTTGAACCAGCAACACTAATTTAAGTCTCCATAACTTTCACTTTCTCCTCCTAGAAGAATGGCAACTATGGCTTTAGAATAGTGTAGACTAAAGTATGAGACAAGACAACATTTACAAGGAAGTAATGTACACATTTGCATTCAAAGGACTTGCATTTACTCTTCACCATTGAGGAACAAGAGCAGTCGGAGTGATAAATGTAGTACCAAGCATTGCTAAATATTGTTGAAATCCAAGGATAACCGTATCGGCTGCATCAGAAAATACCCCATAAATTTGAAGGAATCAGGCCGAAACAATGAAAGTGCAACTATGCATGAGCATGTGTGCTCTATGAACATCAATTAAACTATCACACAACTGAAACCCAGACATGTTCTACCAA
This sequence comes from Ilex asprella, assembly GCA_023539305.1. Classification (NCBI taxonomy): domain Eukaryota; kingdom Viridiplantae; phylum Streptophyta; class Magnoliopsida; order Aquifoliales; family Aquifoliaceae; genus Ilex; species Ilex asprella. Next base: position 37,523,189 of record CM042186.1, on the reverse strand, counting down.
AAATAAATAAGTATCCTGCAATGACAATGTAATAGTCTTTTCTCTGTAATAAGAAGAGAAGCCAACCTCCTGGATTGGCACGGTAACTCAAAATTATATGGTTCGTGTTGTCATCCCAAACAGTCCTAAAAAATCATCTGAAATGTCGTGGGTTTTATCGTATGTGAATTGACAGTGATGAGACACAGGGGATACATAGTTAATAACATGAATTCCATTAAAACTTCTACGGAATCATAAATTAACTTCAACGGTTCAACCAACTTAAAACATGCACAAATCTGGAATTACCATCAATATTGCAACAAATTCTAGATTAAAAAAGCCCGAAACCCAGGACACTAAACAACGAACATTCGATAAATGGAAGCACGACCAATTCACAATTTGCTTATAAAGATTGTACTTTGTCGTCTTCTTTTTTCTTTACCCTTTTTTTTTTAGGAAAATGTTCTACAATAGAAGGTAACAAGCTCTAAAGAGAAGAAGAAAGCAAATGGATGCAAAAGTATCAGAACCCACAAGTACCTAGAGTAACTTACTACAAAAACATGCATCAAGAAATTGAACTATAGCAACTTGTTACAGAGAATTTAAAACTACTTATCAAACCAAATAAAAAGGTGAAATTCATTGAACACACTATAAAAAACAGAGGGTGTACCTCATTCAAGCATTTTGCAGTCTCTCAAAGAAGCAGAAAACTCCTAAGATTTGGCTTCAAAATCTCCTGCACTGATCATTATCTGATAAGTGCTATCCACATTCAGTTCCATATATGTAGTAGCCGCCACCGCCACAATGAAAAGAGGGAGATATCGAAAGAAGAGAGCATGTGGGAGGAAGGAGAATATGACAGATGAAGACATAAGTTCTAATTTGTAACTTTGCAATTCGGTGCATAACGGATACGGATAAAAATGACCTAATTGTATTGTCTAAGGGTAAAAATGGAAAACATAAGTTTATTAGAATAGGTGGCATTTAGAAGTAGTGTGTATATATATAATTTGAGCACTTCTCAAACAATGAACAAACTTTTCACCATGGAAATAAATTTATTGAAATCCACGCTAAATCATCTGCTTGAAATGGCAACAGGACTCATGTGATGGATCATAACTCTTTTTTGATGCTAAAATGGCTTAGATTCAACATTGTCAAGACAACTTTGGTGGGTAACAACTCAAGTCCCAAGTTCAAGTCTTACAGAAAAAGAAAACACTGGTTGATACAATGCGCATGCATCCCAAATTTACGCACCAATTACAAATCCAAAGGGCATGCAACTAAGATGGTTCTTGGCAATAAAAACCGTCTTAGTTTCTATTCTTGGAGACTCCACCGGTAATGAGCCAGATCCAGAAAAAGAAACAGCTTCTTCCACCCACTTTATACACAAAATTTTGTCAGATCATAAAAAAAATAAAAGAAAAAAAGGGAGTCTTAAAGGGAAAGTGTGGTTAAAGTATTTGCATATAAACCTGATCTAAACAAGCAATCAGCCAAATAGACATATCACATGGTTTTATATTATATTACATTCACTTCCAAACACAAGTTCAGACACCAGCTCAAAGTTGGATTTAGTTTGGGTGGCAAGGTTGCTATTGAAATAAATCAGTATTACTACAGTAGTGGTAGTTGGTGCTACTTCTTTCTCATCCATCCATGTAGACAGAACTACCAAGCACTCTACGTTAAGCACGGAACACAGCACTCAGAAAATTTCTATTTATTCCCTCTGCCAACTGGACAGCAACAGACTAATTAGATGTTTTTTTTGCAGTGGTGGTGGTGGTGGTGGTTTTTTTTTTTTTTTTTTTTTGAGGGAGGTGTGGTTGGATTGAGGCCAAGAGTTTCAATTCCCTACGTTATACTGAATATATAAATTATATAGAGTTTGAATCATATAAACAACTCATCAATCAAACATCTCTGGTTCATCAAAAGAATATTCAGAAGCTTACTGACGGCCATTCTAATACTGGTTACCTAACCGTTCATGCACGGAAGCCCCTCATGGATTCCCAACTATCCAATCTTCTTAACAAAACTGCTGCTTGAAATAAGTTATACATGCTGTGGTACTCCAACATTAGTTTCCCTGTGAGCTAGCTTGATGGTACTTCCTCCGGCAAACAATAACAGCCCGATATAGTATAGAGCTCTGCAAGTTAAACCCAACTTATTATCCACCCAAAAGATGTCAAGTAAACTGTTTGACATGTGAAGATAAAATAAAGTTAAGAGTGCTAGTACATTAAAAGTATATACATCCCAAACCAGAATAATTTTTTAATTTTTTTTAATGGAAAACAAAATTTCATTCCATAGAAAGATGAAAGTGTACAAAAATAGTGGATAAGAAATCCACCTACAAGAACAAAATAAAAAGAAAAAACAAATTAAGATCTACAAATAGCTTTCCAGTTATGTTGTGAACTAATAAAGGAGTGTCACGAAACTCATTAGTAACAACAGCTAAAAAAGAAACCAAAAATTTCACTCTATCCATAATAATTCTTTTCCCCCCTCCTTTTCTTCAAAAATTCTGCAATTCCTTTCTATCTACAATACCCAAAAAAATAGTCAAAATAGCACATCTCCACAAAGTAGAAGCTTTCTTACCCTTTCCAAAACCATCAAAACACATTACCAAAAGAGATGCACAACTAGGAAGAGTCACCCAAACCAATTCTGCCAACCAGAACAACTTATAACACAAGAAATGAGCTATGGGGTAATGAAGAAACAATGATTCACACTTTCACCACTTTTCTTACACAACACACCGATGAGGAGAAATATAAGTATTAGGCCTTTTCTTTTGCAACACAGCACAAGTATTCACCTTACAGTGAAATATCATCCAAGCAAGCACCAGCTTGCACCTTAATGGCCACTCTTGCCTTCCAAATCATTGAGTGAGGTTCAAAAATGGAATCAATTGGATCATCAATCAACCACTGGAAATAGGAACAAGAAAAAAAAATTCCAAAAAGACTAGAGACCATAACTTTTTATCACTAACCGTAGGATCCAAATTCTGCTCATTAATATTACGAAAAAAATCAAATTCCACCCCCTAAGGAGGAAAGATAAGAACTAAACACCCTAGACACCGAAAAATTGAGACCCTTGATAATCTAAGTAGTCGTGGAAAACATGATGCTAAGGATGACTCGCCAATCCAATTATCTTCCCAAAAGCAGTCTTTTTCCGTTTCTTACCCTCAAGGTAACATGCTTTCTAAATTATCCAACCCATGAGAAATAAATTTCCAAGGACAACATAATAAGCCTCAACTCACCACATTAGAGTCCCAACCATTGGCATGGATTTCATACTTACTTTTGACAATAGAATGCCACAAAGAATTAGGATCCAATGAAAACCTCCAAAGTCACTTCCCATCAATGTCACATTCCTCTTAACTAAATTACCGGTAGCCAACCCCCCTCTTGGTTTAGACTTTGACGCAACTTCCTACCTAACAAGATGATCTTTCTTTCATTCCTCACAACCTTCCATAGAAAATTTCTCATCATTTTCTCCAAAAACTTATTCACTTTTTTTTGGAATCTTAAAAATCAACATAAAATACATAGAAATACTGCCTAGAACTGCTTGGATTAAAGTAAACCTCCTAGAATAAAATTGAAGTGACACCAACGAGCATCGGAAAAGTTTAAAAGCTACTTTTCCAGTTTCCAAGTCCAAATATTCTGCCTCAACAAGTTTACCACTTTTGCCACTGCTGAGATGATAGAAAGAGTTCCTCATTTCACATTCAACATATCTTGTTGTATCCTCTCTGTAGAATTTTGGGACTTCACCAACTTTTAACTCTAGGACAAAGCAGAATCCTAACTGAAGTTAAGAGACACTGCTACACTGGCAAAAGTTGTACTGCAACACAAATTAATTAAATGAAGATATACTAGCCAGCATAACCTATGATAAGAAAGGTTGCTGGCTTCCTGCCTTGTCACTTGTCAGGCTTTCTAGGAGAAAAGCTGCTAAGGTCATCAAAGATTGGCAAGTCCTGAATCTAAAAGCAAGAACACTGAGCAAGAAAACCAGAGCCAGGTGATTGTAATTCACCACTGACAAACAACAGCGGTTTAAATTACCCACAATACCCCCCCCCCCAAAGAAGATACATGCAACTTAGGCCAATGTTAGAGGTCTTCAAAGGTAAATTCCATTTTACATATAACCACTAACGCATCAACATCTACACATCTTTAGATAAACAAACCCAAGAGTCGTCGCTTCTAGAGAATACAAACCAGACACAAAGGGTCTGTTCAGTTATGCACTCAAAAAACTCCGTCAAAAAGCATGTTTCCCAAAAGAATTTCAAGTTTTAACAAAAGTGGTTTCGGCGTTTGCAGTACGGCAAAACCTGTTTGGTTACCATAGCTCCAAAATTGTTTTGCAACCTTTTTCGATAAGAATCAACAAGTCAAAAAAATAATAACACAAGAAAAAAAGTTAGTTAGAAAAACCAATCAAAGGTGAACAAGTTGTCCAACCCAATGAACTGAACTATGGAAGATTTTACAGATGAACTTGAACTAACCTTCTGGAAAAAAAACAGTTGAACTTGTTAAAATTATTAACAGTTACACTTGTTTGGATAACAATTCTTAAAACAGTGAAATTGTTAGATGGGGATTGGATAGATTGGTTTTCTGAAACAAGAAAATATTCTTGTTTGGACCGCTAACCCAAGATGAAATTCTTGTTCGAACACATAATTCAACGATTACTGTGGTTCAGATGAACCCCTGAACATTCTACATACCTTCATAGTTCACACCTCATGTGTTCACTATTTCCATTGTGCTTAAGTTAGGTTTTTCTTAACATATAATGCCAAGGACTGGGGAAGTTGCAGATGGAAGGGCAACTGCCTCCCGAACCTCGGAATCGACAGAAGTAATATGCAGGGAGCTACAAGAAAAACTTCATCTATCTCCTCTCAAATGCATGTGAAATACCATGAATTGAGCTCATTATCACCTAAAAAACAAATTATAACTCAACTTATCCAATAAATTAACACTCAAACAACCAGTTTAAATTAAACTAGTTTAGTATCAAAAAATTTCATAGCTTTTCAAGAATAAAAACAATTTGATCTTCAAACAAGAGCAATAAGTATAAAAACTCGAAACTGAGTGGAAACACAGGCTTTTTAATCAGAATCTAGTGGCAATAAGAGACGAGGTCATGGAAACCAATGGAGTCCATGGTGGTTTCGCCGTTGTAGAGGTCGTCATCCATGGATAGCGCTTCCAACGTAGATCAACGACAGATATAAGTTAAAAACACATGAATATGAGCATGAAGAACACATGTCAAGAAACCCAAATGGCGACAATGAAGAAAAGGACCAGAAATATTTTGCCCTGCAGAGGGTTAGGCCTAGATTCAACTGCATGAAGGTGGAAAATTAGAAAAAACATATTTGGAATTCTCATACTTTATTCAAGTTTCTTATCAACAAATCTAGCGACGTTTAGTAAGTGGAGGACGGGTGAAGCAAAGGCAGAGTGAGGGCATACTTCTCAGTTCTCACAAACGGTGGTGACCAATGAAGTGAACAGGAGAGAGAGAGAGAGAGAGAGAGAAATTTCCTTTCACATTGGGAATTAAGTGCGCAGTAATTCAAATCTCCATGTTTTCAAAGTTTTCGGACATTCGTTTATGGAAGTACGAAAGGATATATATGTAGTGTTTCCCAAAATCAGCCCTCCAAAAAAAATTCCCAAAAACCTTCTTGGAAAACAGCAAACCAAACAGCGTTTTGGTGTTTACTTGTATTTGACAACAAATTAACTGTTTTCAACACAGAAATCAAACAGGCCCTAAATTTCAAGTACTTGCAGAAAACTGACAGAAAACAGAATATGAGAAATAGCCATATGTTTTGCTAAATTGGTAGCAAAATTTAAAGTCAAGTCAACAGAGTCCCCATAATTTTAAGCATTACCTAAGAACACAAAAAATAACTCCAAATCACCCAAAAATGACTACTTACACTAAAAATCTTTCAAAGCCAACCAGAGAGTTGACTTTACAAATTGCTGCTGAATTATATGGCTGAATTAAGTCAAGTTAACCCTAAAATGTTCATGTCAACCTATAGCTCCACGCAAAGTCCATTTTTCTTTTTGCCTACGTTTTTTTGGATGAGAAGCAAAGCTCCACGCATATTCTAATTTTATAATCTCAATTTTAGAAATTTTAGACTTACAGACATCATAGAACTTGACAAAAACTTTTCCACTCATTTATAGCTACCACTTAAAGAAAACCCGAACCAGAGCATTCCAATCCAAACCCACTTTAAATAACAGTCCACCACTGAAAATCAGGCCGTAAGAAAATTATTAAACTCAACAATACCAAACCCTACGCACATTCTTTGAACACATCCTAATCATAATTGAAGCCAATCTAACTGCAAAAAAAAACAACTAATATGTGATATCCACTTCTGTTTGACAGACCCATCACTATCCAGAAATTGAAACACAAATAAAACTAAAATGGGACAAGAACAGATGATAGAACCGATATATGTGTGTGTGTGTGTGTGTGTGTGTGTGTGCATACTCTACACATTCAACTTGAATATAACTGCATATATGATTAAAGAACAGATAAATGACCAGTAAGAGCTTAGCCATGTGCACCCCTACCCCATCCATAAACAAGAAAAAGAAAAAAAAAACACATTTCCGCATAAAACTTATGTCCTTAGCAAAATGATACCATGCACTACAGTGCTTATATAGCACAAATCACAACTGCAATGGAACTTAGGGAAAACAAATGCATTCAGAGAAATGGAGAAATAGTACCTCAAAATTGGTCACCACTCATCACCAATAATCCCGGCAAGAACACAATCCATCTTTGAAATGGTGAAACCTCTTGGCATCTCGTATGATGAGTTCCCTCCCAACCAGCTTCGAAATGATCTTCAGTGCACTATGACAATCTCCACAAACACGAAGATTCTTGATTATACGCAGTGGCGAGCGGGCTGCGCTGCTCAAAAGACCCTGAGCAACAGCAAGTCTCTCACTATGAGCAAGCAGAGCTTCCTCCTTACCTTCTTGGTCTATGTCATGGAGTACAAACTTAGTCTCTGGCACATAACCAGCCTCTTTCATCTGCTGCTTCATCCCCCTTAGCAGCGCATATATCTTGTCATTATCAGGGTGCGAAGTATCTCCTGCCCTATATTCGTGAACCCTACTCCTAACTTCCAAGAGATTTTGACCCGCCAATTTCTTTCTCTCCTTTTCTTTTGCAAGGTCTGAAGCTTTCACTGGTATGAGGCCTGCCGTTGATTGCTCATTCAAGCGAGAGCAATCCAGGAGCTCAACAAATTCAGCACACCGATCCCCAAGCTCCATGTTTCCATGAACTCTACAGAGATTCATCAAGGCTTCCCAAACATCTACACTTGGCTCCATTGGCATCTTTTCAATGAACTCCAAAGCTTCATCTAAGTACCCTGTACTTCCTAGCATTTCTACTATATTCACATAATGCTTCATAGATGGAACAATGCCGTAATCCTTGGTCATTGATTCAAAGTGCAATAAACCCTCAGTGATGTCACCTAGGACAGTACATGCAGAGAACACACCAAAAAACATTTCGCCATCAGGTTTCAGCCCTGAGTTTTTGAACTGAGTGAACAATTCAATAGCATCTTCCCCAAGACCATTGTTGGCAGTCCACATTATCATGGTATCCCAAGAAGTGAGATTTCGCTGTGGCATTTTATGAAATACCATGCCTGCATCATCCATGGAACCACAATTACAATACATCTCAAGAATCTTGTTGTAAGTGCTGACTTCAGGATAGGGCACTGATTTCATAAGATGCTCATGAACAGATTTGGCCTCTTTTAAAGCTTTAGACTCTCCGCATGCCCTCATCAATATCAGATATCGGGGCATATCAACTGGGATACACTGCTGCTCTAGCAAACTCAAAACTTCAATGGCTTCCTTCAGTTTGCCATCCTTGCAAAAATCATCAAACTCCTCGATAGTGCCTCTTAATTGGTTACTTTCACCAGCTTCAACAGACTCCCTGTCAGGTATAGAATTATTCAAAACTTGAGGACCCAACCCATACCGAGAATCATTTGAAATCTGCTGATAGTGTCCACGACTAGCATGATAAATCCCACTTGAGTTCTGCTGATATCCTCCAACCTTCTCCCCAGCAAACCCATTTTTTGAAGTCCCAGCATTTTCTCCATAAAACCCACTTGGATTTTGATGATAAGTTCCAGTTTTGCCTCCATAATGATTGCCCTGCATATTCTGAAAACTGTCGGTGCTTCCCGGGTATTTTTGATAAGGGCTTTGCTCAGCAGTTTCAGTGTTTCCCATGGAATGATTCGTTGGATTTTCTTGGGGGACGTAATTGCTTTCCAAGTGAGAATTACTAGAGCTCTGCCAAGTTTGTCCAGTACTACCCCCAAAATTCCTGTTTACACTTCCTTGAGATTCTAATGCACTTTGTCCATTTGGATTTTGCGGCACTTCTACTGATCCCACTCTGTTAAACCCGTGCTGATCCTGTAAGTTCATGTTTTCTCCATACAATCCATTTGATCTTTGCTGCAAAGTCCTTGTCCTCTCTGTGTTAAACAAATTCGAGTTTCGCCACATTTCCCTTGTATTTTCCCCATTAGAACCATTAAAGCTCCCATTTTGCCCAACTGGGTTATTCCGAAAATCATTTCTAGTCCCTTCCCTGATATACCCAGAGGAAAAATTCCCATTTTGCATAATTGGGTTCCGCTGAAATTCACTTACATGGCTTACTTTATAATCTGCATTATAAGATTTCCCGCTTTGTCCAACTACGTTCTGCTGAAATTCATTTCCTGGGTTTTGCCCATAAATCCCGCTGGGGTTTTGGCCATCACCCACTGAACTTTCCCCATAAAACCCATCTGGGTTTTGTTGATACTCCCCATTATTTCCTCTATATACCCAATCTCGGCCATGTCCATCTGATTGACTCTGATACTCTACATTAATTGCATTATTACCATGAAACCCGCTATTATTTTGCGGATATTCCACACAATTTTCTCCATTGGACCCATTTGGGTTTTGAAAAAATGATCTTTCAGCGGCAGTGCTGAGGAGCCTCACGTACACAACGGTTCTGTGGGAACTTAAAGAGTAGCGTGAATTACATACCTTGGGCAAAGCAAAGAGAGATTTGATGGTGAGAAGTGAGGCTCTCTTTTTGGACATTGGTGGGTAGAACTCGTCCTGGTCCACAGAGAATCGTTTCACGTAGACAGCGAGAGACGGAGGAAGAAAGAGGCGTCGCTGGAACGTAAAACCCTCCCTATATCTCTCTACGGGTTTTCGAAATCGTCTCATGTAAAACCCTCTCGTACAACTCGAAATGGGTTCTCCGTGACTGTATCTCTCTACCGGCTTTCGAGTTGTACGACGTCGTTGCCGGTTTGTTTACACCCAAAACCCTGCTCTGTATCCCCTGCTGTTGACGAAAAACAGCTCAAACAAAACGCCAGCGTTTTGTTAAATGTCTGGAGCACTGTAAAGATATTTTCCGCACAAGGAGACAAACGATCCCCAAAATAAATAAATAAATAAAAAACAAGTGAAAAATTAATTTGTAATTTTTTTTGGTCTGGAATTTGTAATTTTACTTAAAATTTTTATTTCAAGGATCAAATGAATTTAAATAACTCAAATTAAAATTTATAAATAAAAATTATTTACAAGATATGGCACTAAATTTTCTTTGAATATGGTACAGAAAAAGATTTACATTCTGAGTAGTATTTGGGCTGTTTATTTTAGATTCATGTCGAATACTAGTCAACTTTAATTTAATTTATTTTATTAATTAAATAATATGTCATGACCTTAATCCGAATTATTTATTATCCCAGTATGCTCGGGTAACCTATTTAACTTCCAGACTGAAAATGTAAAACTAAACATTATTATATCTCATAATTTTTTCATTGACTAAAAATTTGTTAAATCCACCTAATAATAAAAAATACATAAAGGATCATTTTTTAACAAGGATTCGTGTTACTATCCAATAAAGAAATAACAAAATTATGATATCTCATTTGTACAATAAAAGTTAAATATATTAATCGTGTCAATTTTACGTCATTTGTGTCCAACGCAAACCTTCTCCATTTATTATTCATGTTGGTAATTCATATATTTTTTAATTCGTGCCAAAAATAGTAAAACTTAACCTGCAAAATTCGTATCCAGTTTGAGTCATTTTATTGTATCATGTAAAAAATTACCACCCTAAATATAGGTAGTAGGTGATTAAAATATTTATTTTAGTTAAATATAAGTATTATTAAATATAAATTATTATATTAACCATCTAATGTATGCAATCATATTGTGATTTATTTTTATAGATATTGACATATTTTTGATAAAATTTTCGTTCGTCTCTTTGTTAGGGATGGCAATGGAACGAGAAAAATGGACTTTTGTTTAAACATGTCCCGTTTGAATCGAGGATGGACTATATGTATTGGAAGGTGGATATATAAGGGGATACCTGTATTAATTCGAACGAAAATGGATTGACACTTACCCCCTCCCTACCTCCGGCCTCCCTAACTTGATATATATTATATGTAATAAGTTAGGGTACTTTTCAAACTTCTTAAATTAAAATTAGCTCTCCCAATTTAGAAAATCAAAAGAAAGGTTAAGATTTAATTGAAGTTTAATCATACGATTCAGAATCTCATCTAAATTCATCTAATTAAATTAAATGGCTCACAATTCATCTCACCTAAAATTCAAATCCCACCCACTATACCAACACACACGCCACCCTCTTTTCCCGAAGCAAATCACCTCTCGAATATGATGGACTACGGACCTTACTCACATACATTCATGCTCGCTTCATGGAGTGCAAGTATCTTAGAATGATTGGAAGATGTAACAATCAAAGTCCGCTTGGTAGATTGTCATGAGATCTCTAAATCACCACATGTGAAAACATCTCTAGTTTATGAACAAGCGTTGTGGGAATCTGATAGGTATCCAGAATTTGTATAATTAACTGAATGTGAATCATTGCCTAATTGCATTGAGTATGACAAGTCAAAATATGTAATTCCACGAAGGTAACATCGGACAATTTATGTCATTCCAATGTCGCCGAGTTGGTGTAGAACTAAATCTTGTCAATAAGTTTGACTACAAATATATAAGACATAATACATTGTGCATGTATAACAAAGTACCAATTGCACTTAGGTGTGGTAATTCAAGACCAAGAAGCATTTCATTTTCCTCCTTATGACGAAAGGGATCCTCATTGCCATCAAAAGATCGGACAACCATTGTAGTACTTAACGGAGATACTTTATCCATGTTAAAGTACTTCAGGACCTTTTTAGTGTAGGTTGTTTGATGGATAAAAATTTCGTTTAACGTATACTCGATTTACAAGCCGAGACAATACTTTATTTTTTATCTCAATTTTTTTTTCAAATATTCAGCTGTTTTTATCAACTCTTCAGAAGTTCCAATCAAATTCATATTATCAACATATACTGCAATGATGACAAAATCCAGATTTTAATTTCTTAATAAATACACATGGGCATATGAGGTTGTTAACATACCCTTCCTTTACCAAGTACTCACTAAGACGATTTTTCCACATTCTTTTAGATTATTTCAATCTATATAAGGATCGTCTTAGCTTAATTGAATACATGTGTTTGTGATTTTGATGTGTTTATTGCAGACAATTGTAATCCTTCAAGGACTTTCATATAAATATCAATATATAACTTTTTATATAAATATGCAGTAACAACGTCCATAAGACACATATCAAATCCTTCTGAGATTGCTAGATTAAAAAGATACCGAAATGTGATTGCATCTATTATTAGTGAGTATGTTTCTTCATAATCAATCACGAGTCACTGTAATACACCAAATAATTATTCATAAAAGAGTTTAGAAATGGTAAATAAGTAAAAAAAATCAAATATTATTTGAATTTTGTACCTAATCACAAAATATTTTATTAAAATTGAACTTAATAGAGTAAAATACTTATTCAAACACTTCCTCTTCAATAAGTTTTAAAAAATGTACCTACACCCAAGAAACCTTTTTTTTATATATATAAACTGTAATAAGGCTTATGGATGTTTAGTCAAAATACACTCAACCTTTTGAGATTTTAGAAATTACAAAAAATTTAGAGGTTTTAAGACAACCTCTAGTATCTTTGATCTCCATTAGTGACCTTTAATTGATTTTGTTAAAACGCCAAAACAACCATCATTTAATTTGAAAAAAAAAGATTGCATGAAATTTCAAAAGTAAAAATGAATCAGATGGAAAGTTAAAAAACTAATTAAATTAAGAAAAATAACGAAATTGAGTTATTTTTATCTTTCTTTCTTTTTGAGAAACAAAAAAATATAGTAAGTTCGCTTTCATCATGAATCTTTTTCCCCCCTCTGTCTACCAATATATCTTAACCGAAACAACCTACCATGAACCACCAAACAACATCCATCACCATATCCAAATCCTAACACAAGTATAACGCATAATCACTATAGTCTATCCCCAACAACACCATCCACCATCTCTACGATTAAAACAACCACCTCCACAAAATTGATCACCCACAACAAATCAAAACTTAAACTCCATGTACCCCTCCCCTCCAAAAAGAAAAAAAAAATAAAGACATCATCCACTACCAGGAAGCTCTCATTTATGCATCATGAATATGAAGTGGGAGAAAATTAATCTGGAGGTGGACGTAGAGGTAGGGTTAAGAGAGAAAAGTGTCAGAGAAAACTATCATTTATTAGCATGCACACACATACCCACATATGCATTTAGAGGTAGAAGACACGCACAAAGATGCAAAAGGCACCTAGAAGTTTGGAGGGTGTAATGTTGGGGGGGGGGGGAGAGGCATTTAAGGAAAATAAGGGGTCATTTTCTTTTCTATTTTTTTTTTCACCCATACTCTAAGAGAGCTCTACTTGGTTTACATTTTGGTCCTACGCTTTTACCCTATATCAAGTTTTTTAGTTACTTTACTTGGGGGAATGTGGATTGGATTGCTCCATGTCAAATGGACCCATAAAACGTTCAACGAATCACTTGATATCACAAGTGTGACATGGGAACTTTATAGAGAAAGATCCTAATATACATGTTTAAAATTATAGTTAACCAAAAAAGATAATTCTAGTAAGTAACAAACTTGTTAATGCAAACTATTCCATCTTTAGTATCATATTTATCTAATATGGGACTTAGTCTTCTTGAATTGGAAAAAAAAATCAAATGTCTCATGCTAATTTGGAAGATTCTTGGTGAGAAAGATAATTGGTAAGGTGTAAAATGTTATTACCCAACCATAATTATGATCTATTGATCTGTCCATATGGATATTGACCCAAATTTAGTTGAAAAATATTGATTTGTACAAAATGTAACAAATCATTTACTCTTAATTTGACAATGATTTGGGCTTACGGGCCCAAACACTTTGAAAAGGACCTTGAAGCTACCAAAAATTTTAGTCACTTATTGATGTTGAGCGATGGTAGTGATATTCAAACCCCATTGAATGCTGCAACATAACACAAACCATTAATAAGTTGAAGGTAACTATTGACGTATGCAACTATAGATTATAGCTGCAAGACATAGTGAAACAACACATATTATATGGTGTACCCGCAAGCATAAGAGAAAAATTAGAGTTAGTTAGGCAAGAGATGAGCTGACAGGTAGTTAGACATTAGTTAGAAGTTTGTTATTTGTCTTTCCATGTAAAGAGGATTATGATGATGTAGATTGTATATGTTGGAACGAAAATCCCAAAAATCATTGACAGTTCGTATGTATCGAATACAAATTTTTTTTTAAAACCAAAAATCATATAAGATAGAATTAGGGTTTACCTTCGAGGTCGCATTGGTTTGATCTCATCTCAGCAAGAACGCAAAAAAGAGAAGATAAACATAGAAGGTTGCTCACCAAACCTCACGATCTTCTATCGTATATCCCCAAATGCCAAAAATTCAATGTAGTGTGGGCTGCAAAAACCTCTGAACTTCTATTATCTCTCTCTCTCATCCTTTCTCAAAATGTAAGTTATGAATTAATGCTAATTTAGAGAGCCTAGACGTCTATATATATGCTATGATAAAAACTCTAAGGAGAAAAAAGGACCGGACTTCCAATGGGCATAAGATTCCTATGTTTAACATAGAACAAACATTCTACAATCCACTAA
>CM042186.1:37480788-37498813 GCA_023539305.1 Ilex asprella | reverse complement strand
AATATGGGGGGTGGTGGTGGCGGTGGCGGTAGCAACGACGACAGTGATGGTGGTGGTGGCAGCGGCGACAACAGTAGTGGTGGTGGTAATTGTTCACAATAATGAAATGAGTATAGATTTTCTTTTTCCCAAATCTCAAATGTCTTCTCCTTTATTTCTTAACATAGTATCAGGGCTTTACAAGCTTCCTCTTTAATTTTCTTTCTTCTTCTTCCAAGGGTCACTGACTCAACTGTTACAAACTCACATACTTATTCTTTAACCTCGTTTGAGGATTTTTCTCATCCAATTCGTCTACATCATGGAGACAGTCTAGGTGCTTTATTAGTTTCTCAACCTTTAACAGGAGAGAACTATAATTCTGGGAATAGATCTATCTTCATGGCCTTGAATGCCAAGAACACGATTGCATTTATTGATGTCATCTCTTCAAAACCTACAAATCAAACAGATCTTTTGTACAATTCATGGTTTCGTTGCAACAACATAGTGATCTCTTGGATACCGAATACATTATCGAAAGAATAGCACATAGTGTTCTTTATGTCAACGCTGCCAAAGAAATCTAGGAAGAGCTCAAGGAAAGGTTTTCCCAAACTAATGCTCCAAGGATTTATCAATTGTAGAAGTGAATTTCCTTTCTTCGACAAGAACAACATGTACATTCAAACGTGGGATGAGTTGATGAATTACAAACCTTTACCAATTTGTACATGTGATGCTCTGAAGACCTTGATTCAAATTCAGCAACAAGACTATGTCATTCGGGGCCAAATGATTCATTTTCCAACATTCAAACTCAGATCTTGCTATAAGATCCTTTACCTCCAATTAACAGAGTATTTTCTCATATTCTACGAGAGAGAAAGACAGCATTAAATTATTTTCTCTACAACTCCTATTTTGGAATCTACTACTCTTTTGAGCAAATTCAATTCATCAACTCAACAAAATTTTGGAAAATCAAATTCTAACAAGCCTTAATCACGACCTCTTTGTACTCACTATGGAATGCAAGGTCATACAATAGATAAATGCTATAAACTCCATGGATATCCTCTAGGATATTGTTTTTCCAAAGAGAATAACAACTCCAAAATTGTGAATCAAGTGGCTATTAATTGCCAGATTGACATGACTAGTTCAATATCAGATGGAATGGCCAAAGAAACTTCTTCTTTGCTAATTACTCACGCACAAATCTGGCAATTACTCCATCTTCAACAAACTCAGCCTCAAATTCCTAATCAAGCTTCAGTCAATTAGGTCATCAATCCTCATTCTGAGTTTCTTTTCAACATGACAGGTGAGAACTGAGAAGTCTTCTTCATCTTCTATGATAAATATGTTTTCATCTTCTTCTTCATGTCCATCCTTTCCATGGATTATCGATACTACAGCAACAAACCAAGTAGTCTATTCAATATATTTTTTATCCACTATATCTTCAGTTGTTAACACTTCAATAAAATTACCTGATGGAAGTGTAGTTGCAGTCAATCACATAGGTACAGTCAGAATTTCTGATTCTCTCTTGCTCACTAATGTGCTTTGTGTACCTTCTTTCAAGTATAACCTTCTTTCCACTAGCAAGTTAACACAACAAACTGCTTGTTGTTTTTTTTTCTTCATGGTTATTGTTTTATACAGGACCTATTAACATAGAAAACGATTGGGATGGGAAAAGAAAGGAGAGACTTGTATCTTTTGCAAATACTAGATGCATAACATCTTCTTCTTGTTTCCAGTATTTTTTTTGTTCAATGTAACACAGAAGTGTCTACACATCTTTGGCATTTTCGTTTGGGACATTTGTCTCCCCAAAGACTAAATTCTTTACATATGCTAGTCCCTGAAATTTCAACTTCTAGTGATTCTCATTGTAGCATCTGTCATTATGCTAAAGAAAATCGATTATCTTTTCTTTTCTAGTCAGTAGTACTAAAACATATGTTCCTTTTGCACTTATTCATTGTGACATTTGGGGGGCTTTTTTCTGGTCCTTCTATAAATGGATCTCACTATTTTCTTACAATAGTTAATGATTACTCCAGATGTACTTGGCTTTATCCGATAAAGTCTAAATCTACGACTCATCAATTACTTGTTTCTTTTTTGCTATGGTAGAAACTTAGTTTCATGCTAGAATCAAGACCATTAGGTCTTGCAAATGGCCAAGAATTTGTTATGACTTCTTTTTATGCCTCTAAAGGAAGCATTCATCAGTTGAGTTATGTTGATACTCCCCAACAAAATGGAGTTGTGGAGAGAAAGAATCAACATCTATTAAAGGTGGATAGAGCACTTAGATTTCAAGCCAATTTACCTTTTTTTTGTTGGGGAGATTGTCTTTTAACTGCTACATACCTTATTAATATAATTCCCACACCATTTCTTTTTTGGTAAATCACCTCTTAAAGTTTTATTTTCTTCCAACCCATTTTACTCTCATTTAAGAGTCTTTGGTTGT
Source organism: Ilex asprella (assembly GCA_023539305.1). Lineage (NCBI taxonomy): Eukaryota > Viridiplantae > Streptophyta > Magnoliopsida > Aquifoliales > Aquifoliaceae > Ilex > Ilex asprella. Next base: position 37,496,343 of record CM042186.1, on the reverse strand, counting down.
TTATGTTATGCTTCAACACTCAAGCAAAATTGGTTTAAATTTGACTCTAGGGCTAGACAATGCGTGTTCATTGGCTACACAACAACCAACAAAGCCTACAAATTGTTTGATCTCAAAATAAATTATGTGTTTGTTTCCAAGGATGTTCTATTCTATGAAACTATTTTTCCATTCTCTTGTCCTAGATTAGAATCATGTTTTGGTGCAGAAACCTTATCTAGTACAGACTAAGTAGTTCTACCATCTCTAGTTTAAAATTTTAGTACTTTTGTTGATCCTAATCGTTCTGTTCCTCTCTCAACACATACTCATGTGCCAAAACCTTCTATTGTCTTAGATGCAACACAACCTTGTGTCTCATATACAACACAGTTCATTCCTCATGCTATTCCTTGCAATTCCAAATAGTTCACTAGAACCATGAAAGCTCCAAGTTACTTACAAGATTACCATTACAATCTTCTCTGTTCTCATACATCCCTTTCCATTTGCATGATTACTGGTTCCAAAGGTCCAGGTATTTCTCATGGTCTTTCTCAAGTTTTATCTTATCACAAATTATCTCCTTCTCACGAAATATTTAGTCTTAGTATTTCTTGTCATCAAGAACCTCAGTTTTTTCATGAAGTCATTAAGGCTCCTGAGTGGTGTTGTGAAGATATGAATGCTGAGATTAAAGCTTTTGAATCCAACAATACTTGGACTCTCACCTCTTTTCCTCCAGGAAAACAACCAATAGGTTGTAAGTGGGTGTATAAAATCAAATATAAATTAGATGGTACCATTGAAAGGTACAAGGCTAGGTTTGTTGCTAGGGGGTACACATAACACGAAGTGTTAGATTATTCAAAAATATTTTCTCTTGTGGCCGAATTTACTACCATTTGATGCCTTTTAGCTATGGCTGCTATCAAGAGTTGGCATTTGTTTCAAATGGACATTCATAATTCTTTTCTCCATGGTAATTTAGAGGAAGAAGTTTACATGAAAATTCCTTTTGACTATGACAAAAAAGGGGACCATTTGGTTTGTCTTTTGAACAAATCTCTTTATCATCTTAAGTAGGCCTCTAAACAATGGTTTTCAAAACTGTCTACTACTCTTCTTGCTTATGGTTTCTCTCAGTCTAAGTCAGATTACTCCTTTTTGACCAAGATCCTTGATACCAGTTTTATTGCTTTGTTGCTTTATGTGGATGATATTGTCATTGCTACTAATGATCTTGCTACAACTGCAGAGCTTAAAGCCTTTCTTCATAGTTAATTTCATCTTAAGGATCTTGATATTTTAAAGTTTTTCTTAGAACTTGAAATAGCAAGATTATCCAAGGGGATTTATATTTGTCAAAGGAAAATTGCACTTGAAATTTTACAAGATTCAAACCTTCTTGGGTCTAAACCTACTCATTCATCCATGGAATAACATCTCAAACTATCCAAGGATGTTGGTCCTCTTTTATCAAAACCTTTTGTTTATAGAAGGATGATTGGAAAATTATTATACTTGACTCTCACATGGCCTGATCTCTTTTTTGTTGTTCAAATTCTCAGTCAGTTTATGGATAAGCCTAGGCAACCATATTTGGATGCTACATACAGAGTCTTGAAGTATCTTAAGGGTTCTCCTACATAGGGTCTTTTCTTCTATGTTGTATCTCCATTTCAACTCAAAGGCTTTTGTGATGCAGATTGGGCAGGCTCTCCAGATTCTCGAAGGTCTATTACTACCTTCTGCATTTTGCTCGGAGATTCTCTCATTTCTTGGAAATTCAAGAGCATGTTACTATCTCACATTCTTCTACTGAAACAGAATATAGAGCCATGACTTTATCTTCTCGTGAGTTTACTTGGCTTAATCCTGTTTTCACGAACAAACCAAGCATATTGAGCTTAATTGCCATTTCATCCAAGATAAAATACAAGTTGGAATCCTCAAGACTCTTCATACCACTACAGCCCATCAGCTTAATGATATCTTTACTAAGCCTTTTGGGGTTCATCACTTTGGTTTTTTGTTAGGCAAGATGGGTGTGATTACCATCCCCTCTCAATCTTGAGGGGGCCTATTGAAGTATGCCGCTACAGATTACGGTTACATAGCACAACGAAGCAACATAGTGTAACAATACAGATTATATGATGCAACTATAAGCATAGGAGAAAAATTAGAGTTAGTTAGGCAAGAGACGAGCTGAAAGTTAGTTAGACATTAGTTAGAAGTTTATTATTTATCTTTCCATGTGAAGAGGACTATGGCAGTGTAGATTGTATATATATCTATACTACTTCTAAATGTCAACAAAAGTGAAACACATTTGTTAAACCAAAATAACCTTGACAAACTAACTAATGTCTATCCTACCCGATGATCCCAAAATTAACTGGGCTAGGCCCAATGAATCAAAGAGGCCCAAGTCAAGTAAAAAGCGACCTAGGCCCAACAAGTCAAGAGAGACCAAGAAACCAACGCCCAAAGGAGTAGCCCAAGGGGGCGCCACCCATGGGGACTCCTGACTCTCCTTTGTTCCACACACTCTCTTCCTTAGCACTGCCTTAGTGATATCCCTCCTCACTTTGCCAGTCCAACCCAGCTCAGGATCCAGGAAGCCCGAAGAAATATGAGCACATGGGAGAGAATATCGAGATGCGCATCATAGAGATCTAATCCTACCTTGTACTTACCAAAATAGTAGAGTCTTCTCTCTCACATCACCGTCTCACCATAACTATATAATGTAAGCCCTCTCAACATAGAGGGCATGACCTTGAGACTTCACACATCTCTCTACACACATTGCTCTCTCACTCTCAAAGCATTGTAATACTCCTGAAGCATATTTGTGGATGTGATTAACACCAACACCTATTGTGTTTCCCTTGTTGATCCTAACTATTCATTTTCTTAGTGGGTTGAGAATCTTGATTACATATAAACCTCTTGACATGATGAACTTGTGAGGCTATGCAAATATAATCATAACCACAATTTGTTAGCATGCATCGTAGTGTTTACTGAGCCATTGCCGAATACTTCTGACACTAAGCCACCAAATCTATTTCTTCATTTTATGAAGTAATAAATCATAAAGTAGGTCATTTTTAAAACAAAATAAAGTAGGTCATTGAATATATAGAAAAATATATCTAGTTAAGAGAAACCTATTTGTATTATATGTATCTTGATTCTTGAATCTATTACTAAAATACAACACTTTTCAAACAAATTTACCAAAATATGAAACTTTTGAACTTATTTATCAAATTACAACACTTTATTTAAAGTGAAGTCAACAATCCCGCTTTTATTAAAAAATAGATTCAGTAATCCTGTTTTTGTTAAAAATTGGGGTTAACAACCCCGCTTTCAAATAAAAAAACATGGTGAATACTATAGCACTTTTTAGGAGCTTAAACTTGAAATGTGTGATTACTATCCACACTTTCTAAAAAGCGTGGTTATTAACCACGCTTTTATCATGTTTTTGCATACTGACGCTAGGCTTGAACGTGGAGGCTGAACTTCTCTGTCTTGCTTGGATTTGATATGAGTTTTGAAAGTAGTGATTGAAATCACCCAAGAACTATCTTCACCAATTGTCACCTCCATAGGCTCTCTCACTTAGCCCACAAACAGTGATTGAAACAACTTAAAAACCATCTTCACCCAAAGTCACTTGCTTAGGCCAGTCCGAGCTCTAAGGTCCTCCAAGAACAACTCTGGCATGTCCAAATTGAATTTTGATAAATAACTCCAAGACTTCTTATCTCATAACACAAAAATTCTGTCTGTGTGTGTGCATATGTTGATTATCAACAATTAATTATATATAAATATCAACCTACCTACGCACCATTGACCCTCTGGGCTTCTCACACTCTTTAGACTTTCTTTTTATGCTTCTTATTTGTTTGTATCTATTTCAATCTTTTTGGGTATATCTTAAAATTTTTCATCATCATCACAAAGAATCGTAGGACTGAAGACGCTACTAGGGATTAGGGGTTCCTTTTTATATATAAATTTTCAAGATTTGGGTTTGTTGTAGCAATTGGGTTTGTTGTGCAGCAGTTTGAAGGCCAGGGAAAGAAGGCTATGTTTTTCTAAAAGTGTGTTTAATAACCACGTTTTTTAAAAAGCGTGGTTATTAAGCACGTTTTTTGTGCTTATTGGCTCTATTATGCATTTACAAGCAGGAATATTGACTCCTTTTTTTAACAAAAGTGGAATTAGTGAATCCGCTTTTAAAAAGTGTCATAGTTTAGTAAATAAGTTCAAAAGTGCTGTATTTTATTAAATTTATTTAAAAAGTGCGATATTTTGGTAATAGATTCCTTGATTTTTTTTGTTATAACAGGACAATATATTATATGTATAACTTCAATAAACAACATTACATAGAGATAATTCTAGAATACCATACACCCATCATATTAGCTAGAAGCTTCATTTTATTACATTTCAAAGGTTATGTTTGATACTCTCGAAAACTTAAGTTAGAAGTTGGATCGTAATTAATATCTTGATTCATAAGCAAATATTTGATAAAAATAGTTGTTATATAATTTTAGCAAAACTAAAAATATAAAAATAAAATTATAATTCAAAATGTCTCATGTGCAACGCATATATATAACAACTAGTATATATAAGTGATGTAATTGTTCACAATAATGAAATGAGTATAGATTTTCTTCTTCCCAAATCTCAAATTTCTTCTTCTTCCTTTCTAAACAACAATAGCTGAGTTATTTGTCATGATTTTATTTGATAACAAATAGTCATAACCAATCATGTGTTCGCCATACTCTTAGATATAACACAATTTGGATCCAAACAATCATTTGGTAAATCAAAGTTTTATAGGGCAATGACCTTCGGTGTGAGTTTTCTTAATTGAGCCAAAAACTCATATATAATAGTGGACTTAGGCACAATCAAATTTCATAGGAAAAATGTTTAAGAAATCTTTTATAGATTTGAAATATTTAGATGGCCCCCACTAGTCAAACTCTTCTAGGCCATTCCTATTTTTTTTTTGGTTAACAACCCCACATTTGGATTTTTAATAGCTACTCTAGACTCTTTCAAAAAAAAAAAAAATAGCTACTCTAGATTTAATTTTTTTTGAGAAATTAATTTCATGCATTAATTTATAAAAATTTAATAATGTTGGGGTAAGAGTGAAGGCAAGTAACACCGAAAAAATGGTGGAGAGAGAAAAATTATAAAATCTGTAAGTCACGTGTAGGTAGGGTTGATAACTGAGCCGACCTATTCAGATTCGACTTAAATAAGACTTAATACGTGAGTTGAATTTGAATAATATTTTATGCTTATTTAAAAAACGAGTCTAAAAAACTCGATTCGAGTTCTTGTAAAATTTAGTTCATTTATATATAAAATTATAATCGAACTACTTGAGTTTGACACATTTTTTAAATGAAACGTACTTAAATAATATTTCAAATTTATTTTAAAAAATAAAAAAGCTGGATCCGATTATCAACCGTGGTTTAGTCATTTTCTGAACTCTTGGTTGGAAAAGGCTCCAAACTACTCATCAGTTCACAGCTGAGTAGAAAAGCATGCCCACGAACAGAGGCATTGCTGTCAATTCAATTACCGAATGGCAATTCAAGACATTCAAGAACAAACCCAGGGCCAGTTTAGTAAAATCACATCTCAAAAGAAGTAGCTAGGTCCGCTTATAACTTTAGGTTTTCCTCTGGCTCTCACACAGTGTGTCATCATCGTCACATATCTGTGGAGTGTGGAGGAGCAGCACCATAAGCTGCACCGTCTATTTGGTAATACTTAGTGTTAGGGTTTTTTTTTCCTGTGAAAAACACCCATCGATACACATATCTATGTGTTTTCTCCGATCTTAAGTTCGATTTTTCAATATCCTATGTACTGTTACTGAATATTCGAATTTGTTGTTCAATAATTGATATTGTGCTTGTGTCGCTGATGAACGTTATTATTATGCTATTTTCGGTTAATGGGTTTCCTTTTTAATGTTATTTTTTGTCATGTTTATGAAAATTTACTTTGGGTTTAGGGCTTATTGTGAAACCTTTTGTTAAACAGGCATATGTATGTGTATTTATGCATGAGTGTTTATTTTGTCTATTGATTAATTCGATTTTTTTAATATTATGTAATGTGATGTAGTGTATACTATCTACAAATATACGTAGTTATTGCTAGAAAAAGTTTTTTTTTTCGGTGATGGGTACGTGTGAGGAGTGAATTCTCTGTTTTCTGATCAAGGTCCCCGTGTCATCTTGTGGGGTTAATGAAATTAAGAAATGATTATGGGTTTGAATAGTTAAGTGAAGAGCCATGAATGTCACAGTATTTCTAGTTTTTTCACTGCATGGCGTGGTTCTGGAAGCACTTGTTTATGTTTTTCTATTGCCACCTATTGTGTGGGACGAACTAGAGTTTAGTTAAAACTGCATGAATGTTCACTAAGTCAAGCTACCCTGGAAATGGCATGTGTCAAGAGGGATTTATGTGCCACGATAACATACTGGTTTGTTGTGGTCAAGGAAATGTAAAGTAAGTTATAATTTGTGCTGTAACACCAAGAAGGTAAAAGAGAAAGGTTGCAGCTAGAAGAAGAATGTTTGTATAATAGACAATTGAGTTTTTGCTTTGTAATAGAAAATGGGAAAAGTCCTATAAAAAAAATAGAAATGGTAAAAGAAAAAGATTACAGAAGTTGAGTTTTTGTCAGTGATCACCAAGTTTGGTTAGATGTTCCATACATGTAAATGCTGTGATCTGCATTTGGTTGGCCTAATCTGACTTGTGGAGAGATTTGTCATTTTTGAAAGTTTGAAGTGAGTTGCACATAGTTCACCTATCGTTAGATGAAAGGGAGGTATGCTTCTGATGCGGTGATAAACAAAGATCTATAGTACCCTGCAAAAACTCTTCTTTTTTTTTTGGGAAAATTTTAAGGCTTCATACATTATGGTATTCATTTCTTTGAAGTGCATAACTCCATCAGCGTAGTCTCTCACATATGAGGGCACTTAGATAGGTGGTGGGTGGTACATGAAAAGGTGGAATTATATGAATTGTAGCTCAAGAAGTTAGAGGTACTACTACTTAACACATTGGACCTTAATGAAGTAGTCCGTGGAGAGCACTTATTGCATCAGTTTGTTTTTATCTGATCAGGCAGTGAAAAATAACGAGCTTGATGTGGAAAGGGACAAAAATGATTCCTAGAGTTATGCCTTGGATAAGGCAGAAGTCCGAATGGTAGTGTTGGGATTTGTAAAGTCCATCACTTGACTGGAAGTCTGGAACACAAGCCTTGATAACTTGAGTTTGTGCAAGTTGTGTTTAAGAGAGTTTTCTTGTTGCTTTCTTGAAAACCTGGACCATTCTCTCTTCTTTGCCTGTTGGGTATTTTGGGTGTGTATCCTGGGGTAGCTTTTATGAACATTTGTCCTATAGTCCATATGGACATGACACTAATTAGTGTGTTGTGCCAGATTGTTCACAGAGATAAATCTACAGCTCTGCTGGATTGTTTTGTATTGCTGCTGCTTTCCTCAATTTGTTAAAATTTATTGGCATGATTTTTATTAGTTTATGTGCCCATGAAAAAGTAATGGTATTCTTGCTTTATCAGATTATTGGTGATGCTGGCTTGATTTCTGGAATATTAAAAAGGAATGAGTAAGAAGAACCCATTTGTTTTCTTGGACGTGTCCATTGATGGAGATCCCGTGGAAAGAATGGTTTTTGAGGTATCAAAATATTTTGCTTGATGACTCGAGTACTAAATGAGATTTTTTTTTGGTAGGGATAATTGATATTTGATTTTTGTTGTTCACTCCTAAAGCCAGCCATGTTTCTATTCTTCCTTGTCCACTATCATAATACTTCCTTCCTCAATGCAAACGTGTACTGTTTATATGTTGTCTTGCAGCTTTTCTCTGATGTTGTTCCCAAGACTGCTGAAAATTTTCGTGCTCTATGTACAGGTAATATGTTTGTCTGTAATTGATTGTAGGTAGTTCTAATTTTCTCCAGTAATTTTACCCAGTCTTTTTGGTTCGGTAGTTCTTATGTAGCTCCATGTTGTATTCCCACAATGGTTCAAAAAGCTCTCTATAAATATTCCTAACTGTGTACCCGGGGGGAGCTGTTACACACTATTAGTATCCGTAAACATGGCTACTGATCATGCTATGTAAATTTACATGTTTACTTTTACTTATTTTCACCTTTTTAGATGTTTACTCCTATTGTTGACTGGAGTAAATCGTTAATTCTGTTTCCATTTTTTGCATAATTTATTACCCTCCAGGGGAGAAGGGAAACAGTCAAAAAACTGGAAGACCTCTACACTACAAAGGAACCTTTTTCCACAGCATTATCAAAGGATCCATGGCTCAGGTATGTTCTTCATTCCTTTATCTGTTTTTATCTTTTCCTCAGCTTATGGATGGAACGGTTCATTCCCTCTGTGCTTAGTTTCTCGTTGAGAATGACTTAGAAGTGGTCTTCGTCTTTTTTGTCAGCTACCCTTTTTTATAATGTAGGATACAGGGATGATTGTCACGACTGCTTTTCTTGTGATTATTTTAAGGTTGTACTTACCGAGTTATTCTCAAAAAATTACTTGGTATACTCTGCCCACTGCCGAGTATTGCAGCAATTTCCTATAATTATTACAAGATGTTTAACAGCTTGTACTCATTTTGCAGGGTGGCGATTTTCTTAGACGAGAGGGTATGTATTCTTTGGCAATCATTAGCATTCATGTACTATACCCTCTATTATTTTCATGATCCTCCAATCATTTGCATTTGCAAACTATGCTGTTTATTTCATATAGTGTATCAGTGTATGCCATAGATGCTAAAAAGCATCAATTTAGTTAGCGAGGTTTGTATTTTCTTTTCAAATGGTGAAATACGTACATTCTATAAATACATTAGTCATGTCTGGGCTACATCCTCACCATTCAAAATGGAATTGGAGGATCCTCTAACTATTAGGAAATTGGAGAGGAGCTAACTCCATAGCAAAATCTCCATCCCATCCCCCAAAGGAAAGGAATTAAGTACCACAAACCCACAATTTATTACCTCTAAATCCTTGGATTATGTTTTATTGAAAAAAATGCCATTAGCTAGTTGTTGGTCCTGGGCATTTTGGATCTAAAATCTTTGGCATATTTTTGCCCAAAGCGGCAACTGGCCTTCCACCTGCTGTCTCATGTTTGGCAGCCAAGTATTTTTATCAACAGCACCTCAGATTGATGTTTTTCGCCTGATAAGAGTCCATACAGTTTATTCTTTGACTTGAAATAGGACCAGCTGTCAACCCAAGGTTAGAAAAGTCCTTTCTGACAGTATATGCCGAGTAAAATCATGAATTGAGCTTTCACAATGATCGAAGAGGATGCAAGACTATAGATGTTGCAGGCTTGCAGCAGTTCTTTCATTTTTACACATGCTTTGGGAATAGCTGATGACATAACTACCTGCAGTAAATAGATTAATATGTTGACCTCAAAAGTTTAATGACTACAATTGCATATAATTAGTACAGTTGTTGGAACTAGGTGGGCTGAGTAACCTGATCATGTTTGGTTCAGATTGCAGTATTTTCAATATATTGGTTTAGGGACCAAATCAACTGCTTTTATGGTCGTTGAGATTCTTCTTTCACTGACTTCTATTTTCCTTTTTTGCAGGGGCTTATGGAGAAAGCATATATGGTGGAAGGTTTCCAGGTGAGAGCATGTTCACGTGATTGTCCCTTTTTGTGTGGATTATGTAGAAAATCTTGATGGCCTTTTGGTGATGCGTACCTCAAGTAGTCGATGGACTACACCTGCTTGATAATATTAGGAGGGTGTGACTTGGATAGTGATAACATCAATTGCACGCACACACACACATTCATTAATATTTTTCCTGCAAATCATTTGTATCTTGAGAGCAAATGGGTTTCCTTTTGCATTGCCTGTGAAGGTGGGGGCTGACTTTGATCTTATGTCGCTGTGGGAGCTTCGGTCCAATGAAATTGCACAGTTGTAATTCTATCTCTTAAATGGTAGGGTATATGAATGTTACGTCTACTTGTGTATATGCAACTCTTTGGTTTCTGGATTGGTAACCTTACATGTGTTTGACATGCAGCCAGTTTTTTTTTTTTTTGCTTCCATTCCCTTATTTAATTGCTGGTTTAGTGTTGTTTATTTTAATATGTAGTGGATTTGGAGATGAGGGAGAAAAAGTAATGGTGGAGGTAAGGTTGTTATGTTTGTTCACTATTTCAAGGCAAGAAAAGTTGCTTCTTGCAGTTGGATTGAATATGGAAGTATAGTGACACTTTTTTTTTTGGTGTGTGTTTCTAGTTTAGTAAAGTTATGGTTCAATGGTGAACTTTGGCTGAAGGTAGCGGGTATAACCAGCCCCAACTATTTGAGCTCATGCAGCTATATTATCTATACATATTTGATTTCTTCTTGGCTGAGCTTGCTTATGTGCATTCATGCGAATTGATTAAAGGTTGCTGTTTGATAACTCTGCTATGGTGTACCAATTAAATGCTTGGCCTAACGTGGTGATCACCGAGTGGTAAATGTCAACCATTCTCCTAAAGAAAGATCATGCTATTTCAATTTGTATCTTCAATTTGTAGTCCTTGAGTGGATTAGAAATCTGTTTACATCGGATAGGGGATGATCTCATTTGGCTCGTTGTTTCTGTTTAAGGCTAGACTTGGGAGACTTTCTTTTTGTGTGAAAACTGAAGTTGTCTTGGGTCTGATGTTTAATCCTTGGTGATGCGGGCACTGTGTCACATTGGTGCTAAAAGTTGTAATTAGGGCACAATGCTCTCGCATATAGTTGTATCTGGAAAAGGTGTATTGTAGACAACTTTACCCCCATAATGTTACTCAATGATAATTGTCACCGTAACACCATATTTGCTCCTCTGATTTGCTGCTGGTACCATCAATTCCCACCCCCTTTGCATAACATCACACAGCTGAACCACATTTCTGTTGTCTCTGCCATAACTGGCGTTCATATTATTGGGGCTGTGAATATCCTTGGTGCATCAACTGTTCACCAGTCACCACAGCTACCGCCGTTGACATCTTGGGCCACTCCCAATTTCTTACATCCACAGCTGGACCATTTTTGTTTTTGTCGCTCTAAAAATTTATTTCTTGCAATACACCACAATGATTGCTTTCTTGCTGTAACAATTGTTGCCCCTCTGGTGTTGCTGCAAATGTTTTTTTTCCCTGGGTAGTGCCATCATTACTATTATTAGCACCAACACGTGGACCTTAGTTTCTATGCTGTATTTTTGAACGTATTATCTTTTCTTTCCAGTTAGATTATATATATATACTAGTCATAATCCGTGTCTGAAGGCACGATGAAACATAAAATTCGAGTGTCCAAAAAATCAATCCCACTATATTAAATAATAATTTTTCTTTCCTTCATTTATTGGATTACATCATTAAATTTTATTTTTCTCATTATTTATTAAAAAATATTGACAAAAATATGTAAATTAATCAAATATTAAATAATTAAACATGTGATAGAAATGAGTGATGTGATGGTTTTTTTTTGGGGGGGGGATATGTATGAGATAAAATTTCAAACACCTAGCTATTTTATTATATAGATTTTTAATTTGATTTTGACAGAATTCACTCTCTGTTTTTGAATAGACGGCCAATTTTCTGAAACTTTGTAAAGCAGTTGAAGTGTGCTTCTCATTTAAGAATAAAGTGTGTTCTGTGTGCTGCAGTGCTTTTCGTATGCATAGCACCCTGTGTTGCTCATTGTGAAGGTCTCCATTGTTGTGTGGTTGTGAATAACAAGCATTGCACGAGATCTGTGTTACTTAACTGGTGGTTCGCGTGACATGTTTCAGATGAGTTTTCCAAGCTAAAGCATGATAGTCCTGGTCTTCTGTCGATGGCAATTGCTGATCGTGATACACGTGGTTCTCTATTTAATATCACTTTCAAGGCTAATCATCATCTTGACAGGTTTATTTAGCTAATTTGAACCACTTTTAAATTATCATGACTTGAATATTTATTATCATTCTAAACGTATTCCTAATTATTCTGCATTTTACTTTACTTTATACATGCACCTTCCTTGAAATTTTTTTTGGTGACATTCTTAACAGGAAATATGTAGTCTTTGGGAAACTTCTTCAAGGACATGAAGTTTTGAAAAAGATTGAACAAGCCGGCGATGAAGATGGGCGACCAGCAGTAACTGTGAAGATAATTTATTGTGGTGAAATTGGTGAGAGTGAGAATCAGAATGCTGCTGTGTTGGAGAATGGTATTGTCCCATTGTGAAATATTATTTTGAAAATTACTATGTTATGGAGCGTCTCTTCAATTTTTTTCAAGCTTGAGATGAATCTTTTATGTTATTTTGTGTATTCTTTGTTAATGTTTTTTGCTTTCTATATGTAGAGAAAAAGAAAGTGAATAAATTGAAAATGGGGAAGGATGCTTCTTCGGAGGCAAACAGTCAGGAAATACGGCGTAGGGGAAAGCACAAGAAATCTTTAAAAGAGAGAAGGAAAAAGAGAAGAAGATATTACACATCTGAATCAGACAGTTCCTCAGACTCCGAGACTGAATCATCTGAATCTGATAGTGATTCTGACTCATATATATCTTCTTCAACTGACATAAGCTCTTCAAGTGCCGACAAACGTAGGAAGAGAAAGAGATCTTCTAAGGGAGACAAATATAGGCGTGGGAAAAGGAGGGATAAACGACGTGAAAAAAAGCGCAAGAGGCGTGATAAGAGATCAAAACGCAGAACAAAAAGGTTGTATCGACCTTATTGAGTTTTATACCTTTTTGTTCTTTACTCCCTGTATAGTTTGAGATGATTTGTCTATTTTTCTCAGTTTTATAGCGATTTTCATGATATTAATTCACTATGCAGGATATACTATCTTGAATCCACCTAGTGTGAAAATGTTTGGTTTGACTTGTTGACATAGTAGGAACCTTTGATTAGAAATGCATTCATACATTTTGAAGTCGTTTTTTGTGCACGGTTTTTATGATCCTGATCCCCATTAAATGCTTTTTTGTGTGGAAAATAGTTTCCATTTACTTGGTAGATTTGTGTAACCATACCTTGTCAACGATCTAGGTTGTCTGGGAAGCAATGCTACACTAAGAGGAATGCTATTGGGACCTAAAAAAATTGACCTAATTTGTTGACCTTATGATGTGACAGTGATGCGGTCCAATAGTGTTGTGACTGTAACTCTTGGACTTTTGCATTGGCAAATCAGGTCAGTTTTTTCAGTTTCAATAGCATTACTCTTGCAGAAATATCTTACTGTAAGTATATACATTTAACAGCATGTGGTGAAAAATGACTCATATGGTCTAGTGAACTCAGCTGTTCGCTCTGTCTCCTTCTGAGGAGAAAAAGGGGGTTTAAAAAGGAAGAAAAAAAAAAAAAGCATCTATCATGCATAAAGTACACGGCACACAAAACTGCCTCTTGCTTTGGATCTTCGCGTTCTCTTTATGCCATGTTGTTTGTCAGTTATGCCTTCTTAAGTGATATGATACTAATCGAAATGTTTTTTCACCCGTGGAGGATGTAACTGGCCATGAAGTGAATGTAAGAGATTATGATGTGGACAATCTCCTGATTTTCAATTTGAATGTGAGAGTTATGATGCAGCTTATCTTCTGGCGGTCAATATAATCTTTATTTCTTCATTTTTTATTTTGTATGCTTGCCTCTTTTTAATAATTCATTCATTCTTTTTGCATGTGCATGTGTTGTGTCTCCCCCCTCCTCCCCCCCCCCTCTTTTCCTTCTTCCCGCTACCTCCGGGTTCTATTGGTTTTTCTTTTGGGGAGTAGGGAGACTATTGGGTTATATGGTGGAAGAATTATTGCTTACTTGCCATCTTCTGAAGAAAGTATTTACTCTCTTGCTGTTCTGGTGTAAGCATTATCTTTGCATATCATGTTGATTTATTTGTTTCTGTAATATTGTTAAAGGGAACTGGATGGTCTCTCTGAGAGTGGGAGTGGAAGTAGCTCTGAAGGTAACGCCGGTGATGTTGGAATGTTAGATTGGAATCCTAAAGCCCCGGCTAAGACAACTGGTATGAGTGAATCAATTTCATTGCGTATCTGGCAAAGCTATCTGCTACTTTTGATATATTTTCTGTTGGCCTCCCTCATTCTCTCTCACTATATGTTTCTGTCCAAGATATTCTATCAAATAATTGTGAGGGAAAATTCTATTTTACCCCTTGGGATTTGGGCCCGCACTACTTTAACTCATACAATTCAAATATAACCATAAAACTCTTGTGTAGTTTGCGCTAATGTGATATTGTTACAAAGTCCATACAATTGTGTTACAGACACCCTTTTTGGCGATGTGAATCCTTTTAGTTTCTTATAAATACTTTCGCTTTCTCCTGTAGTTTGCTCTCTCTCTCTCCCCTCCCTCTCTAAATGTGTTTCTCTCTCTACTACTATTATTTGATAAAAACTATTGTTGTAGCCCACCATCGCCACATTCAGTTCCATCACCACAACAATTCACTTGCAACACTGCCAATTCCATAACCACATCAAATTCACGTACATGTCGGCTACAAATCCACCTATACCTCGTAACATGAATATTGATATAACCTAAAACCGTTGTACCCCAGCCGCCGCCACCACCACTCAGTTATTTCAGAAGTATGACTGAACCATCACCTGCACGAACCCTACCACCTCCACCCCACTTACTACCAAAAATCAAACGCACACCAGCATAACTGCACTTTCACCTTCTGTCGTGGCCTCTCCACCCAGGACCCACTAGTCATCAACCACGGCAATAAAAAAATTTAAACCAACTCCATTTTCACCCATTGTCATTACATCTACACCCAAGACCGCCAATCATTAGTTATCCCAAATTCATGAGCTGAATCAAGCAACCTTTGCCATTTATGATGCTTACCATTTCAATTGCAAGTGATCAAGGTGCATCCATTGCTATTACCAAAAATGCTGACAAGTTGTAACACTAGAGTTGACGATGATTTTCCCGGTGGTCATCTTCTTGTGCTTTTGAAATTTTGGTTTTCCTATGAGTCATCTTTGAATTAATTGGTTGAAGTTTGATGTGTTCGGTTTAATTGCTTTGTGGATAAATTGTGTAGTTAGGGGTTTATTTTGTGACTGGGTGGTGGAATTTTTTTGCTGGGTGGGTCTTGGTGTGGGGTTGTTAGAGGTCTGACTGTTTTATGGTGGGAGGGAGGGAGATCAGTCATCTTTTCATCAGTGAAAACCTAACCCAATTGGCTTTGATTTCAACTGGTAGGCTGATTATTTGGCCTGAAGCAATTTGAGTTACTAATTGGATACTTAGGTTGACTTGTCCAACACATTGAAGGAGTGGTGATTCCAACACCACCATATGCAGCAAAACCAAAGTTTGTGGAAGATTGACTCTAGAGGTTGTGGGGTTGGCATGGG
>CM042186.1:37452191-37480388 GCA_023539305.1 Ilex asprella | reverse complement strand
ATGTGTATAAGAGACAGGTTTTGGCTACAGTCTGTTTGTGAAGGTTTTTGCCATGGTGGGGGGTTCAAAATGATTAGCTATATGGGTTCGATAGTGGGTTGTGGCAGTGGTTATGTATGGGGTTCAGCAGTGAGGGTGGTTGAATAGTGTGTTACTAATGGAAGGAGATGGTTTTCATGTATAGTGGAGATGGTTTTCACATATGGTTGGATGGTACATGGTTTTCATGTATCCGTCTATCACCATATACCAGAGGACGACTGCATGCCATACATGTTTTCCATGCTGCATTCTTTTTTGTCTTTTTAAAACTTGTGGCTTGTGACTTCGTTCCGACAAACTCTGCAGTTATTCTTTCGCCTTTCAAAATATCACCTAGTGGGGAAAGAGTTGGTGACGGACCAAAATTCCTTTAAAAAACCAAAACACAGCTGCTTTACATAGTAGTATAGATAATGGCATTAGTCCCCACCAATGTTACCTAGATCGTGGGTCGCTTTGGTACGTGGTACAGGTACGGATACATGGTACGACACTTTCTTAGGTACGTGGTACGATGGGGGTAAGTTTAGCTGGTACGGTATTTTTTGTCGCAATTCGTTTTATAACTCTTATGTAGATCTTTTTCACTACTATACAACATTATATATTACAAAACATTCATAAACATTAAGTTAGTTACCATTTATCTTATAATTGTGCTTGATTTTCTCTTATCTAAAATAATATATAATTATAAATCTATATGCATTTAGTCAATTAATATGTATTTTATATTTGTGCTACATGTTCTAAAGCAAATTGATTTAGGGTTAGTATTGCAATTTGGGGTCGTCAATTTTGGTGATTTGGATCGCCAACCCACCACGTTCCGGATCGATGTACCCATATCGTGGGTCGTTAAGGATTTAGTGAATTGTGGTAACAATGGTCCCCACTCCCTGTCACCCAAAATTATGAGAGACCAAACTGGTTCTTGGTTATGCAGTCACTTTTCATTACTACCGAATGGTTGCCTGTGATTAATATTGGATATTATCTAGTTATGTTACTTTCATTCTAAGCAATAATGCATTTGATGGATGTGGCATAATTTTGAGTTCTTTATGACCATCTTAATATCGTACTGGCGAATGTTTATAGGGTTTCAAATACGTGTATTTTTATTAATGATATGTGCAACTGTATGTTGTTAAATTTTTGCAGTTGGAAATCTGCCTCCTGTAGTTCAGGAAAGGGAAGCTGATTCCACTCAACATAAAACGGGGGAGGTGAGGGATATACTCGACAGGGAAGAGGGTGAATTCCCTAAAGAAAATGGAGAGCACCTGAGCAACGGGATTAACCTGCAAAATGGATCTGACAAGAGTGCCGATAGACAACCTGATGTTGTAGATGATCACCCTGGCAAATCTAGGTTTTCTTTCCATTCTTTTCATTACTTGGTTATTCTTTATGCTTTCTGATTCTTCCAGATTGGTATTTAATAGAAGTTGATGAGCAGGAGCCGAAGTGCAAGTCCTAAAAAGACCATGAGTAAGAGTATGAGTATAAGTCCCAAGAAGGGTCTGAGCAACAGCCAGAGTGTGAGCCCCAAACGGAGTGTGAGCAAGAGTGCAAGTGTGAGTGGAAGCCCTCCTCTGGCTTTGCGGAGAAGCAGAAGCATCAGCAGAAGTCCAGTTAGAAGTGGAAGCAACAGGAGCCCGGCTAGAAGTGGAAGCAGAAGTCCAGTGAGGGGCAAGAGAGGAAAAAGCATCAACCTGAGCCCAGTGAGAGGCCACCCTCAAAGAAGTTTTAGCAGGAGTCCCACATCATCCCCCCCTGGGAGGAGTCTTAGCCGGAGCCCACCTAGAACCTCTTCAAGAAAGTCATCCCGGAAATCAGTGAGCAGAAGCCCTATGAGACCATCTCGAAGAAGCATAAGCAGAAGCCCTGTTAGACTATCTCGAAGAAGCATAAGCAGAAGCTCTGGTAGGGCCCCTTCTAGGAGAACTGGCAGTCAAAGTCCGGTTAGAGCACCAGCAAGGAATAATCGCCGCAGCTATTCAAGGAGTCCCGTAAGTGCTGGACGAAGGGCAAGGTCACCTATTTCTGATCGTGCAAAAAGTTCATCGAGAAGTCCTTCGCCAGATGGGTCCTCCAAGCGCATTAGAAGGGGGAGAGGTTTCAGTGAGCGATTCTCTTTTGTACGAAGATACCGGAGCCGTTCTCCTGATCGTTCTCCAGTAAGATCATATCGATATGGCGGTAGAGGTGATCGTGACAGGTAATACACACACCCTGTCAGTCTCTTTACATAGTTGTGTTTTTCTTGGGGTTTGTTACTTCTACTGTTAATTTACTGGCACCTCTTTTTTTCCATTGCTGCTAGATATTCTACTTACAGGAGATCACCTAGGCGTTACAGGAGCCCAATAAGAGGAAGAACTCCTCCAAGGTCTGTGCTCTTGTAATGAGTTAGACATTATTTATTCTGTTTTACACCATAGCATGAACAAAAATATTAATGGTTAAATGAGACCTGCTATTATATTACTTGTGCTATTGTAACATTTAAAAGACACTGTAACACTTGCAGATACAGAAGCAGAAGAAGTAGGACGAGGAGCCATAGTGTCTCACGGAGCCCTATCCGCTATCGCAACCGACGATATAGTCGCAGCCCCATTCGCAGCCGTTCTCCTGTGGATACATCTAGATATCGTGCATCCCCACGTGCTGAGAGACGTAGATCACCTTCTCGTAGCAGGAGCCCATCTAGATCAAGGTCTTCAGGTGACTCACAATCTCCAAAGGTGGCAAGCAAAGATAAGTCACAGTCAAGGTCATCCTCTGGTAGTCCCCTCCCCCCTGGGAAGAAAGGCCTGGTCTCTTATGGAGATGGCTCTCCCGATTCTGGCCAAAGGTAAGAGCATGGTAGTGGTGATTGTGGTGGTGGTAGTTGGTGGTCTGGATAAGCGTCGATCACTCCTGACAACTGGTGGCTTATGTTTTTCCCAGTGGATGATGAATGATGTTGCTCTGGTAGAGGTAGTGCGGATGTTACAGATGATATTTTACTTCCTTTCGGATGATGGTGTGTTTCGAAGGTGTATGCTTAATAATAGATGTTCTTTGCATTGCATCCTTGTGCTTGCAGTCATGGATATTCTTGTTATGAAGTTGCTTGGGCCCTTCTTCTAGTTGAAGGTAACTTTGAGCTGAGCGAGCTTGGATTGCATGTAGGAAGCTGGATAATGATTTCTAGATCTGATGAGATTTGAGAAAATTGATCTGTGTTTGTTATAAACCGGTGATACGTTCTATTAATCACTTGTCCTTAATTTTGTCTTTTGAATTTGCGGTGAAAATGGTGATATTTTTCATTTCTCTCGTCCCGTCCCGTTCCTGTATGAAAACTCGAGCCCCCCTCCCTCCTCTACCCTTTTTTTCCCTTGTCTTTTTTCTTATATTGCTTCCTCTTCATTCTCTTCTTGGTGGCTTCTTTTTCCTCTTCCCAATGTCTCCCCTTCTCTGCCATTTCGACACTTCTTTCATGCGTCATCCAGTATGTAGATATTGAATTGTTTGTATATATCTCTAAGTATGGTATCATCCGAAGGTTTGCAAGGCATTAGATGGAGATATGACTAAAAAAAGAGAGGGTATTTTAGCATCATAAATCGTTGAAAAGGTTAATGAAGTGTTACCAAAGTAGAAAGGAAGTTGGGTATATTTATTTTCTTCAGTATAAAAATAGGCAAGTAGCTGTGGGGTGTTCTATGGAATGGTGAATCAAAAGTAGAAGGAATTTAAGTCGTTTGCGGCTTCAAAATTTAGAGGTGCTGATTGGTTCTGCTTGTGTTCTTCTAGAGTGTTTCTGTAAAATAATTACTAGGAGGTGGTCTGTAACAAACTTAGTACTCCTACAAAGAAAGAGCCAGGTCTCTGCATGCTTCAACTACCACTAAGTTGCATATATTTACTGGGGAAAAGGACTTGAGAGACTTTGATTTGCCCTTATGTTGCATTTCCATCGAACTTTTGTGGAAGAATCCAAACCTGAAGATTTTTAAGTTGTTAAATGACAATGGAAAATTGGCTTGTAACTGAAAATCTTATGCACACAGTAGAATTTTTTTTCTGAGATTTGCTTCTGTCAAAATAATATTCTACTAAACTGGTTTAATAACAAGCGATAAAAGTTAGTTCTTTTGACTTCATATTCATAATCAGACACTCATTACAAGTGAGGACACGTTAGCTATGCATGAAAAATATAATGTATAATAATTTTATTAATTCACCCTTTGTACCCCACAAGTTTAGATTAATTAGACTTTTACCCGAGCACATTTTTTTTTCTCTCGTGAACTAATGTGCATTAGTCTAGTTATGTGATTGAACTTTACTTCATAAGCAGTTAAAGTCAGACATGTTCAATAGGGATATCTGGTGTAAAAAGGTAATCTGAGTCCTCTCCTTGATCTTAGAGGAGAGTGAAAGCCCAATTCATTTGGTTATTATGTAGTCCAAGACTTTTAGTTAGGAGAGGGCATCTGAGGAGAGAACAATAGCTTCAACCGATTCAACGAGTTGGTTAAAGAAGGATGTTCCAGGTTCTTGATAAATAACACTTGCTTTTTGTGGAAAGACCATGTTTGGGCCGAAGTGCTATACTAGCTGAGCAACTGGATTTCTTTATCAGCAAATGACCAACCTTGTCCAGTAATCATTCTAAGGGGGTGTAAAAAACTAAGCAAAACTTACTAGATCCTCAATAAAGAACTAGTGGTCCTTATATATCATATTAACAACTGAAAGATGGTTGGAAAAAAAAATCTCTATTTGATAGGGCTTCTTCCTTAGAGACAATTATGGGATTGTTTATAGTATTACACTCTCCTAGCATCTGGGCAACAGATTATTTTTTTACCAACAGCATCTGTGTTAAATTTCATCCTGATGTGTGTGCTCGCGTGCATGCATAGATTTTTTTGTTTTGTTTTGTTTTTTTGGGGTGGAGGTTGTACATAAGGACAGTGATGACAAACTTCTGATGGGAAGAGAAAGTTGGGGGGCGGGGGGCGGGGGACTGTATCTGCAACTGATTACAGGCAAGAATGGCCCCTGCGCCTCTGTGCCAAATATATTATACCGATTGAAGTGAGGCAGTTGTAGAATGTAATGTGACATCCAAATGTATGTAGTTTCTATCGTGCAATCTGCTTGAAGGAAGAACCTGCCATCGTTAGGCCTGTTTATTAAAAAAAACTAGTTGGATGCTCTGGTGGTGAGGCAGGTGAGAATTAAAAGTATCATATACTTTTTGCTTGCTTTCTTTATAATCAAGCAAAACAGTTATTTGAATACAGTACATTGTATTACAGATAATTAGAAATGCTTGATTGGTTAACAATGCCATAGATACATTTAATTATATATCTTGAGTTGTGGATAATGTCTAGGTTTTAAGCTTCGAGTCTTGCCAAAGATGCCTTGCTTATTCCTCAGTTGATTAGGTGCATATCGAGTTTATGTTGTATTGAATACTCCAAATGGCGCGTGAGAGGGTTGGTTCTTGATTATTAAAAAAAAAATGGATCATGGATGACGGCCTGAATGTTTTGTTGGAGTGCATCACAATGTTTACTTCTTGGAGGCTTGCAATTGTTGATTTTTTAATTTCAACTCTTTGATAGTATCGAAGCAATTGTCCAAACAGGTTAAGTATGGGGGACAATAGACAACCCAAGCTGGTGCTGAGGGTTGTCCAATGCAGTTGAACTTTGGGACCATCTATGACTTAATCCTATGTGTATTATCTCTTCATATATCAGAAGACATCACCACTTCTAATGCATCAAGGATCATTTCAGCACGCCGGCAACTCTGATCTGTTGAATGGTTCATAGATAGTTAAAATTATGACAGAAATTCAGAATATCGGTTCTCTCCCTGTGGCGAAGTACCACCATCTGTAACGATCTGAACAACCTAGACTCGAATCTCCCTTTTCCCATTGTTGTACATTCAGACACTAAACGATGACAACAGTTCGGTTCCACGATACCATAATCGAATGTCTGTCTGAAGCCCAATCTGACTCTGATCCAATTCAACAAAAAGCTCTCCAAACTTTGGGTTCCATCACAAAAGTTAGTCCCCAGAATAGGAACTTGCTTGCACAAACAGGTGGTGCCATACCTTCCCTACTCACCCTGCTAAAATTTTCATCCCCCACCATCCAGACTCTCTCACTATCCATCCTCTTCAACCTCTCTCTAAACCCTAATCTAAAGCAGTCTCTCGCAGACATGGAAACCATCAGTCACCTCAACTTCGTAATTCTCTCTCCAAGCACCCCAGAATCGAGCAAACTAGCTGCTTCTTTGATCTGTAGCTTGGCAATGTTAGACAAGAACAAGGCCAAATTTGGGGTAGCAGGTACAATTCAGTCATTGGTAAAGGCAGTTTCAGGACCCCGAGGTCCTGCTGCCCATCACCTCCTCAGCTCTCTGGCCGAGCTTGTGCAATTCCATGGGAACTGCACAGTAGCTGTTCGATCAGGAGCTGTCCCTGTGCTAATACAAATAGTGGAAAGCACTGAAGGTGAGGATCTTGCTGGGACTTCTCTGGCCATCTTGTGTCTTCTTGCTAGGTTTGAAGAAGGGCTAAATGCCTTGATCAAAACAGACCAGATTGTAAGTTTTATGCTAGAGGTGTTGAAGGGGAGGTGCATGCTGAATAAGGAGGGTGCTGCTGAACTACTCGTTCGCCTTTTTGAAGAAAGGGAAGGTTGCGTGAGAGACGCTTTGAGCCTGCCCGATTTCTCTTCTGTGCTAGCTGATCTTTCAGTGAGAGGATCAGGGAGAACCCGGGAGAGGGCGGCTGTGCTGATGAAGAAGATGGTGGAGACTGACTTGGATTCTTATGTGGATGGAAGCCCCATGTTCTTTCAATGGTAGTGAGGGCTTTGTGTTGCTGAAATCTGGAAGGATGCAGTCAAATGAGGCCATGATTGAGCATTTTTTTTCCTACATAACATAGCAGAAGTTGTGTTCTATGAAGAGAGTGATTATTATGTGCATTCAATTACTAAAATTTAATCTGTTTTAGAGACTAAGTTGTTTCATTTTCATGTAATCCAATAGCTTCAAGTTACAGACTTGATATTCATTTCCACTAGGATTTTCTATAGCAGAGGGGGACTTCTTGGGACCAGGGCATCCTAAGGTCAAAGTAAGGTATCGAAGTATTAATTTTCGATATCGTACCAAAGTTTACAACAAAATAAAGGTGAGATTACGACTCTGTTTGGGGAGATTAATACAAAATGGGGAGTTCCCGAATATTTTTCAGATTTGACTTATTACAACTTAGTTTGGAGAGACTAATACAAAAGAGGGTTTTTTTTCTTTCTAATATTTCAGATTGACTTTATTGAATTGTACCTCGTCTTTTTTAGTAGTAATTTGACCCGACACAAACACCTTAATTTTACTCTTTTGTGTCAATTTTCTAGAAGTTTGGTCGCCGAGGCTAAACAAATAACCAACTTTGCAAGTTTTAGTTAATACAAATAGACAATCTTGGCCTTACCCGAGCTAGGATATGGTCAAGAACCACACAATGAATAAATAATTTTTTAATAATTTTCTCACACCAACAAATTAATAAATATATATTTAATATTTTAGAAAATCATTAGATCACTCCCCCCTAATCTACATTGCCTTGTTCTACTATGTTAAAAAGTCAAATTCACTATTTACAAGCAATGCTAGGAATCTCAAATGAATAGGGATCCTTTGATCAGTAGGTCGTTAACTTTTTTCAAGTGTGCACTGCTACACCATCTTACCAATAATTGTTGAAAGAATAAGATTATGAACATAATCGATATAGAAAAGGAGTTGTTACATTTCCACCAAAGCAGCAAGGGGAAAAGCAGAAACAAAAGGTGAAAACGAGTGATGACAGATTAATGGAGAAAAGTTGACACTCTTTAGTTCTGACGAGTTCAGATTTAGTTGGATTCTGGCCTAATTCATGGGTGAGTCTGAATCAGTTAAAAGGCAAGTCAAGTCCAGCTCATAGCTTCAGCCGAGTCCAAAGTTTAAAAGACTCACACGGGGAGCAATCATCGAGATAATCACTGCTCAAAAATCACGTATATCCTTAATTATACCTATTCTTAGTTATAGCTATCCTTCTCGAGAGACTAATAACCTAATCTTTACGCCATTGCTTTAACTATGACTTCGTGTCTATAAAAGTACATATTATAAGTCCTCTACATATGAGGGACATATCTCTCACACAGTTATCTCACCAAACCTAGACCTTGTTTTTTTTTCTTTGTCTCTCCCTCACCTATTATTTTATTATCTCGTTAATAAAGTTATTTGGCCACCGCTACCGCTTTTAGTGGTTAGGTCACCTCGGCTCAACCACCCAATCTTTGTCTTTTGTTATTAATTGCTTAATTAATTACCCTATTTTTTTACACTTGATTGATTTGATTGTGCATAACCTATTTTGTGCATCATCAAGTTATGTTTTAGATGAAATCAAGTATAAATTCTAGTTCATTTAGGCCATCTAATTACCAATATCAAGAAGGGTAGATTAATACATGATGCTTCCGTTATTGTTGGTCAAATACAAACAACCATATCTCCACTTGCAGGGAGACTGCATATGGAGCTCCAACCTATGAAATTATGGTTACAATGAGAAAACTTTATTGCTATGTTAATTATATCATTAATTACTATTTTTTTTAGCCTTGCTAGTATTTTGTTGTTCATGAGGCTGGAAATTGATTCTGATTTCAATGATATCAATCTAATTGAGATCCATTATATACAAATGGGCTCTCCTCTTACTAAAAAATAGAAATTGAAGGGAAGTATACGAGAGGAGAGCCGAATCCGATAAACAATGTCCCTAAAATAACACTTAATATGGGACATTACAAACATTTTACTTCTGTTTTATAAAACATTAAATTTAGGTTGTTATCAAGAATCATTATTTGGATTTGAAAAATAAGCCTATTGAGCAGTCTGAATTGTGAAAAACAAAAATCCAATAATTTCATTTAGTGTGGAAAGCAAATGAACCTCTCAGACTTATGTGTAATACGACGTTATTTTGAGAATAACATTCCTACTGTACACCATAGGCCCGGGACTCGAGCAACTATGTATTAAAAGCCTTTAAAATTATTCTCAATATACAAAAAGTTAACATATATATACACTATAACCGGACATTTTATTGGTTTTTATGTCAAGTTATATCATACAAAGTACATCAAATCACACATGGGTGTATAAATTATTTTGCAAGTAGGTAGGCACGTACTTGTAATTATATTCTAAAAATGTGTGGCACTCCATATAAAGTTAGCAAAACTTTTAGGCTAATCTCCATTTTGGAATCATTCTTAGGCAAAAATGTATTTACATTTAAGTATAAATAAAGACACTTATACCCCCAAGTAGTGTGGCACCAGCTCATGTCATTTACCATTTTTAAAAAGATTGTTAAATAGGGGAGAAATTATTTAGTTCATCTCACCATGATTCCAATAGTAGACTTGATAATAAAACACTTACGGCTTGTTTGGATGGAATTTTGGGAAGAGTTTAGATTAGTTTCTCTAAATTCTTTCAAATTTAAATTCTTCTTTACAAAGATGAGATTTAACATTTGATGGTATAAAACCTCGTGCGTGAGCTAGGGACGTGAACGACGTTGCCTTACGTAAGGCCAAGCTACAAGGCCCGTTGAAAGTTCGATGGAATAAGGGATTTGCACAATAAAAGTATAGTGGTTCGCCAGCTGTATTGCTTGGTTAGTCCACTCTCTAATGGAGGCTCTTGCTCCCTTTTCTTTATTGATCACTCGAATTACAGAATGGTGTTTTTACCTCTAGGGTCTTTTTTCTTTTTGTGTGTCCCCCCACCTCAATGGAAGCTCTGTCCAGCATATATAGATTGATTCCTAGTTCTAAGGAGTCTACACCGAGATCCTTGCCTTGCATCCGTGAGATTTTCCTTGATTTTTTGGGAGAAGATCTTGGTTGGTTGAAAGTTTTATGCCTTGACTCTAGCTTTTCGTTCTCGTTCCCTTTATTTTAGGGATGCTTGTTGTCTATCCGGCTGTCTCTATGTCATTCCAGTCGGTTTGTTGTTGACGAGAGACTGAGCTCTTATTCTTCGAGCTCTTCTTCCTTGTCTGACCTCCTGCCTGGACAAAAGGTCTGAGCTCACACTTAAAATTATTTTTGGTTTCATCAACATTGAATTTGGTTCATACCCATGTTTGGAATGTAACACATATACATGTAGGACTCACGGATATATCATAATTATTAACAACTATTTGTCTTGTAAATGACTATTTAACCCTTAATCAATCTAATTCATAGCCATGTTAAGGCTATAATTGTTTTTTCTATCCTTAACTCCTTAGCACATCTTCCCAAATCTATTCCCGTATGTTTGATGAAATCTATGATCATGAGTTTAATAATCAGGACAGTTGTGGGCCATGTTTGAGAACCCAAAAATTAAATTTTCAATCCAAATATGAAGTTACTATATATTTAATCTTTCTTGAAAACATACACTTGCCTTAAAGTTATGACATCATAAATTTTTTTTTTTGTGGATAATGGTGAACCGTTCTAATCATACATTGTTTAGACTTGTATTTATACCGTAAATTTCAAATGTACATAATTTGAGATGATAAACCAGAGTCAACCCTGAATTCTTTCAATTACGTGTTAATCTCAGGTATTGGTAGGACGCAAGAGTCACTGGAGAGAGTTAAATTTAAAATGTCCAATTTTACCGTCCGCTTCAAGAGTCACCAAAGTGAGTTAAATTTAGAATATCCCAATTTACGGTTCATCCCAAACTAGTCTTACAGTATATATCATGTTGATATATAAGAATTTAGTGGATTCAATTAGTGATTAATACTAGTACCAAACTATCACTATTCTAAAAGATAAGTGTTCTGTTAACAGTCCCCTAGGATGTGCCAACCCAATTAGATTGTCAATAAGTAATGTCTTCACTATCCTTTTCTTCTTGGGATAACTGTAGTTAGTTTACATGATCATCTGTAAAGTAGAACTATGACAAGATTCCAAATGAGAAGCCTATTCCTTTTCTCTTTTAAACCCACTTCTAAGTTCACCAAAATTTTTATCTCAAATCAACGAGAATCATAGAATTAATGGGGCCTATTAACTTTAACTAAGCAACCAAAAACTATTAATGATCGATCATGAAATATGATAATCGATTATAATACTCCTGGTAGTTGTAACTCCACTTTTAAAATGAATAACTTGACCTATAGTAACTTTACATTTTTCAATAGTAACTTTGATCAGTGTTTCAGTTATAACTTTTACCTCAAAAAAGTATAACTTGATTAAAAAAAATTATAAATTTCGGTACCAATAATCTTCCTCTCAAATTAGAATATGCAAAATACGTGTCCAACATGACTGCTTTTTGAGTTGTGAACCATGACAACGACATCCCATGTTCTCGATTTTAACAAAAATAGTGTAACATCTCCCTCAAAAATATTCTTTGATAGCATACTGTGCTCAGAAATAGGAATGCGATTTGGGTTGGTTATTTCAAATTTAGTTTGATAGTATTAAATATTTGGACAGAGATATTTAATATTTAAGTTGGATTTTAATTAGTAGAAAAATGTTAAATTGATTTAGATTTTTCTTTGGGTGTTAGAAATTGATTTAAATTTGGACATCATTCAGAGTGGGACCTTAAATTTCGAATTTTAGCCTAAGAATTGAGCTCTAATTTCAACCATAGTTATATAAGCCGAGTTAAAAGAATTAAAGCACAAGCACTATTCCAATTGATGTTGGGTTCAAATTGAGCTCGTTTTGAGGGTTGAATTGACTAATAAATTACCATACGATTGCTATAATCTAATTATCAACTATATAATGATAAGCTGTGAAACTAATGCCATCATTGTGATCTTTTTGGAGTACATTGGTGTACCACTAATACAATGAAATCTATATTACGAGGAAAAAGGACAAGAATAGTTTATTTGTATTATAATCAGAGGAAAAAACCCGAAGAAAAGCCAAAAAGAAAGGCACAATAAACTCCTAAGGAAAAGGACGTGAGAAATTTACCATTTATTTATATTTTAGGCATTGTATGAATTTTGTTTTTATCAAACTAATCAAAATAAATTTATTAAAAAGAACGACGAAATTCAAACAAACGGCATAAGGTGTAAGTTCAACGGGTTGGTAATACGTTTGTCCAGCAAAAAGAGGTAGGTAAGAGTGTAGGTAGAGGAAGGTGCTTAGGTTCGAAGGGCATTTTGGTCATGTGGAGCAAAAAAAAAAACAAGTAACAATTTTTGAACTTTCTTAGCTTCTTTTCGCTCTCCATTTGTTTTTTTAGGTCCAGAGCACATGAGCCAACAAAATCTTGCAGTTGGGGAAGGGGGAGAGAAATAGAGAGAGATAGAGAAGTGGGAAAGAGAGAGAGAGTATATAGAGAGAGGAACAGAGAGGAAAGTGAAAAGTCAATATACTTTTGATTTGTTCACCCAAAGACCCTAAGTCCAGGTTGGTGCAAAAAGCTAAAACCCCACTTTGCTTTCTCACCTTTGAATTCAATATTCATATGCGATCTTTACTATATCTGCAAGGTCATACTAAACTTGGTTAGCTGTTTACTTCCTTTATTCACATGAGCTTTTGAACTTCTAGATTTGTGCTTTATGGGTATCAATCAATCATATCTAAAGTTTTAATCTTTATGGGTAGGTGAAATGTATCGTATTAGATTTGGAAAATGGATATTTATTTGTGGAAATATTATTTGAGTTGAAGTTGAAATCTTTCCTTTGGACTCTATTCATAAGTATGGATTCTATTAATGTGTGCATTGCAAACTAGTGACCTTCTGGATTCTTTGGTTGATGGGTTATTGATGCCTATTGCATAATGTTCTTTATTATGTGGGCATTCTAATCTCATAACGGTTGCTACTTTTTTGGTCCCTTCTTTATCTCTCCTTTTATGACTGCTTTCTCTTTCTGATTTACTTTTGTTAGTTTTAGGCAGTGTGAAACTGTTGTTAGCTAAGAATAGTTGATGCAAATTCATGGGTTATATTCCTTTTTTCACCCTCCAAAACATATACAAATAGAGATGGTCGATTTTGATTTCATTCACTGCAGGAGCTCTTTGAATACTTACAACAGGAGTTTTGCGTAGAGCAATTATTCAAGTTAAAAATATGAGCATCAGTGGCTCCACCATCGGATCTGGTTAGTATTTCTTCACCTTTCAATGGCTATTCTATTTGGGTAAAGCGAAATGCAGATGCCTACAAAAGAGTGGTATCTTATGTGTGCGAAAAATTTCATTCAGCCTGGTTACTTGTAGGTTACGTGTGCTGAACTTTGTTCCTGAAATGTTTCAGGTAGCCAAACTACTAGAAAAACATTTGAGTTTGGAAGGACACACGTGGTCAGGCCCAAAGGGAAACACCAAGCAACTATTGTTTGGTTACATGGCCTTGGTGATAAGGGCTCAAGGTATCTAGATTTCTCTTTCGCTGAAATTTTCCTTTTTGCGGTTAGCATTGTTGTAGTTTTATGCTGAAATGGTATACAGAATAAACTTGCACTAAATTCATTCATGGTATAGGGAGTCACAATAAAGAGTGAAATTTGAGTTTGTTTCTAATCATGTGTGTAAATTTAAACTCTTGTGCATTGGATTCATTATGATCTTTTGTACATTCTCTGCTGCATGAGAAACACTTGGTGAGGTTTGCTTGCTCTTCTTATTATTATAAATATATGACTTGCATGGAAGTGGTGGACTAGATTGCTATTATCAAAGGAGTAAGAGAATGTCAATATGTTGCCCTACATTCACGAAGTGTGGTGTTCAATCAACTTCCTGAGCTCGAGGCCTTTCTAGAAGATTTTGATTGATTAAATGGGAAAGACCATGGATGCCATTAATGAAAGACATTTTTAGTTGTCGTTTTCTTCCATCCCTTACATTTGATTTTTAAAACTGTATATGCCAAGGTAGAACAGGGGACCACTTGTTCACTACCTCTGATTCACCTTTGCAAACAGAATACTACTATTCTATTTGAATCATAGTACCAAGGTTAATATAATTAATTCTCATTGTTTTCTAAATTAAGCTGTGAGGCCAGATTCCAGGGCATGGAGTTCAATTTCTTTATTCTCATGTACAATCTGGACTGCATTATTATATGCTATGATTTCTTCCATTCTTGCAAAAGCCTGTTCTAAAAAAAGAGGGTGATCCCAAAGCTGCCTAGTGCGACACAATCAAAGTGGGTTTATCTTATATACTATGATATGGTGCTTCAAGGTCCTGAAGCGTCCTGCTAATTATAATAGGCAATTGGGTTGTCATATTTTGTCAATTCATTATCTATTTGCTGCTTGGTTGTGCTATGTAAAGGGACCAATGGAGACTAAGATGAATGCTGATTTTCTTGCTTTCTGGCTTGCAGCTGGTCCCAGATCTTGGAAACCCTACCTCTTCCAAATGTAAGGCTACAATGTATTTTAAGTTATGTAGTAGCTTCTGTAGGCATGCACATGCAACATGCCAAAGTAGTTCCTATATGCCAAGTTTGGAAAAATTGACCTTACATGATTAGTAAGCTTGTTATTCGTGTCCTGTAAAATCTACATTGCAGATCAAGTGGATTTGTCCAACTGCTCCTACTCGTCCAGTAGCTGTATTTGGAGGATTTCCTAGCACTGCCTGTAAGATTCATTGCTGTGAGATTATTTTTTTTCTTTTTATGGTTCAAAACCACCTTAAGAATCTGGATTACTAAAGGCTTGAAAGAAGTTTTTCACCATTATTTCATAATCTATCGTATTATGCTAATGTCAATGTGTAGTTCAATATTTTCTGTGCTTTTTATATTACCAAAGATAGAACAAAATTCTAACTTAAATTATGTCAGGGTTTGATGTAGGAGATATTTCAGAAGATGCTCCTGATGATGTGGAGGGTTTAGATGCTTCAGCGGCACATGTTGCGAATCTCTTGACAACTGAGCCTGCTGATAGTATGTTCTACTCTTGAGTGTTTCAAGAATATGTGGTTTAACAAGAAGAGAATTTAACATAAAATTGAAGCAATAGATGCTTGAAAAGAAAACAAAGAAAGCAAACGACAGTTTTTCCCACTGTTTTTGTTTTGTGTGCGAAGTTTAGAATCCATTTTGACCTTTGTATCTTTCCTAGATTCCTTTCCTCAAAGATTTTGTCTACCAAACATAGATTCTATGTGTTTTCATGTCTCATTTCCTAACTTCCAGGGCATTGGTGTCCATCAAATCATTGCAACAAGAGAGAGAGAGAGAGAGAGAGAGACCCAATGCCTGTTAAACTCATTAAGTTTATGGAGGGCATCTAGTTTTCTTAACCCATGGTTATAATAAGGTAAATTTATAACATTGAATGAGATTCTTAACCACCTGAGCTGGTGTTCTAGGGATAATTCGTATCTGTTTGGGGTTGTTTCTGTTTTCCATGTGGTTATTTAGTAGGGTTCGATCGATTCACGGGAGTAATGTTGTTTGCTGTTTGGTTTTGGTAGTACTAGGGTGACGGGTTGTCCTTCCATGACAGTAACTATGGCTCAAACCGGACATTCCACAGTAAAGGAACCTCCATGGTCATGTCCAGAGAGGGTTTAGTTGCCCCTCCGCCCTTTTTGTTGTTAAAAAAAATTAGATTCTTAAATTTATATTCTGAGACTCTTCTATTTTTTGTATTCTTTTTTGTTTTTATTTTTGTTGTTATTTTGATGGTGATATCCCCATATTCAACTAAATTGTATACCTTATGCTAATTGAAGCTCAACAAATTGTTATATCAGAAGCTTTTCCTCGAAATTTTATTTTGTGCATAATATGAATGCTATGAACACAAAGATTTAGATGGAATAATTCTACAATTCTAACTTCTTGATTTTTAAGTTAAAGACAGTAGTCTTCAATTTCAACTACTCCTTTTTCCTTGTCTATTTTTACTTTTTGGACTCTTTGTTTGAAGCTTTTCATGACAAAAGCATCCTTATAGACTCCAGAAGTGCTTCAACTTCAATTCTTTGATTCGTTTTAGTCTGTTTTTTTTTTTTTTAATTTTCAAATTGCTTTTTTCATTCCGATTTATTTAATCCCAAGGATTTTGAAATTTTACTGGCCTTACGCTCAGGTTTTCAGCGTATGGGGATCAGCAGAACAAATACTACATCCCTTGTCCAGTTACCAGACTTTCATAAACCAATAACGCATGCAATTGTACTTAATGGATGACCTTGAGAGTTAGTGATACTTCAAGAAACTTGAAGATTTCTGACGTGTTTCATGTTCCCCCCCTACCCCTTCCTGTATGTACAAAGACCACACCTGGGTTTTGCTTGGCTTTACGTGTAAAATTCTATTTTTATTGTACAGTTAAACTAGGTGTTGGAGGCTTCAGTATGGGTGCTGCAGCTGCTCTGTACTCTGCCACGTGCCGTGCCTTGGGGCAATATGGGAATAGAAAGCCATATCCAATTAGCCTAAGTGTGGTTGTTGGTTTGAGTGGCTGGCTTCCATGTTCAAGGTTTGATTTCAGCTCTATGCATTCTCATGCACACAGCATGCTGTTGTTGCTAGTACGTTGTTGAATGTGAGTAAGCATTTCAAGTCACTCTGCGGCTATTGTTTTCTAGGACTCTGAGGAATCAGGTGGAAGGATCCCATGAGGCTGCAAGGTGCGCAGCATCCTTGCCCATTCTGCTCTGTCATGGCTCAGGTACTCAGAAGTATTTTTGTTGTTTTGTAGATTCTAAAGAGTACAAAGTTCAATTTTTTTTTTGCATTTTTTTGTTTTATGATTTGCACATTATTTTACCTAAACTATAGATGAGCCTGCGGCTGAAATAGTGGTTTGTTGTTCCATCAACTTGCTATTTGTAAGTGCCACCAGTTGTCAGCTCGGTGGTCTCTCCTCGTACCCTACTGGAGGTGCAGGCTTTGAGTCTCATATGACTTGTGTGTGTATTCCCCTCCTCCTTCCTCTCAAAAACAACTATAATTAAATTAATTTAACTAAAACAAAGAAGAAAAGCAAAAAAAATCTTGTGATTTGAATGCGAAATGTTATTTCTTTGCTTTTCAATTAGCTACTGGCTTTAACAGCTTTCTTTGGCTATTTGAATTGATCTAAACCAAACCAAATGTTTGAAATTGCTTTACTGTAAAATCTAGTATAGAGCGTAATTAGGCTTGCATGCCTGAGGCCGATGAATTCAGTATTCATTTGCATACGCTGTTGCTGCCTCATCTTACAATTGCCAAACTGTTCTTATAGTTGTAAATACAAGCACACATGGACACATGCTTGACCATCTTCTTGGTTATATTACATGAATGCTTTCGTCACTTTATTTCCTTTTACCCAATTTAGCAGCCTCGGCAAATCCACATTTCACTTTTTACAATTTGATTGGTAGAGTTCTTATGTAAATGTTGCAACTTACAATCTTTATTCCATCTTGTAACATACATGACTTACCTCAGCCGCATTCTTATGCCACCCCACCACAAGAACTGTTTTAGTTTTCAATTTTATGGGAAGTAATTACCACTTCCACATTTCTTAGTCTAATCCTGACTATTGGTTTGAACTGCATAGTTTATAGATTTGCATTTGGTTTGTCTTTGCCTTGCAATCCCTCAATGTACATGAAGCAGTAAACTTTAGGTTATCAAGTGTGGATGGTCTCTGCGGGCTACTATTGCATGTGAGTCATAGAGCTCTAATAGAACATATAGGAGTTCATTAAAATTTGAGATGTTTCTAACAACTAAATCAATATTGGTATGTTTACTGAGGACTATAAAGTCTTCAATAACTTTACAATGGAAAGTATGTTGAAGCTGGCCAGAGTTGTCTTTGTCTTGTCTGTGATCTAAAGGACTCCCAATTACTGAAGTGTTAAAAACTTTTTAAGGAAATCAATAAAAATATGGGACAATTTTCAACATTCAGAGGGGCACCATAGAACCTTTAAGATATTTAAAAAATAAAATAAAAAATGGAACCTTTCAGATATTCAGCACCCAAAAAAAGAATCTGTAAGTTATTGAGCTGCGGCAATGCAGAACATAACTTCTTTCTTTCTCGCTGAGCTTCAAAATTAGGATTATGTTCTTCATAGGCCAGGCTATCATGTACAGTATGTTTTCTAAAATATGTTGTTCCACTGGAGCTTGATAGTTCTTGGCTATGGTAGCAAGCCAAGTTCAGTTTCCTGGATTGTAAATTACACTATTTTGCACTTTCGTGTCTAGTAGTATTCTAGAATAGGATAAATTGTTAGGCCAACTTGCACTTCTATTGCTGCATGTCTTTTGAATACCATATAATGCAAACATATTATGATGTAAATCTGTATTCACAGAACATAAATGCAATTATACCTGGAGAAGTAACTTGTACATTTGACTTCCTATTTCAGCTGATGATGTAGTAGCATATAATCATGGAGAGAAATCCGTGAAAACCTTAAGCACAGCTGGATTCCAAAATCTCACATTTCGAACCTATGATGGGTATTTTTTTCTCCTTTTGATTTCATCAACTGCAATTTTGTCGGAAAGAAACAATTTGTTGAGACCTTTATTTTTTCGCTCAGGCTTGGCCACTACACCATTCCTGAAGAAACTGATGAAGTTTGCAAATGGCTCACTGCAAGGTTGGGGCTTGATGGGTCACAGTCATAATCTTGGAAAAAGTTGGTGAGGAAGCATGGGGTATACTTATGGAAGTTAAGCAATAATGATAAATGTAGCTGTAGGGAGTTGATGATCAACTTAGTTTAGTAAATTGGGTTGGGGTATGGTATACATGTTTGACATTCCATTCTCACTTGATCGTCTTTCTTTTTCCCAAATAAGTGTTGTAACAATTGCATAATTGGTTTGATATCAAAGACCTTTGTGAGTATGATCTGTTGATGCTTTAAAAAAATAGGTTATCCAAGCGTTCAAATTTTTTTTTGAAGCACTGATAGTTATATTTTGCAGCTACATATCTGACTGAGATAGGTGTGCTGTTGAAGATCTTGACCATATAGAACCAAGGGTAACACCATGCCTGTATGACACTTTTCACATCAAATAATGGCAGGAGTGTTGCAAATTGGGTTGTTTTTTTAAATAATTATTTTATATCACGACTACATAAAATATTTGGCAACCATCTGAAACAGTCCAAGCACTTTGAGAAATATGAAAAACTACAAAACAGTATTCCAGGCAAACATTGCCAACATTCAAGTCTTTATTGAAATAAAACACAGAACATTCATTAATGGGCTTATGCCAACATGTTTCTATGTGAACACTAAAAATAGGAAGTGCACAGAACAATGTTAGGCAAAGCAATGCAGCCTATATAAACTAGTCAATACCCACAGTATACCCACCCCCCTTCTCTCTCGTTTTACCTCTTCTCCCGCGTAAAAAAAATTCAGTAGCCTCTAGGTTTAGTTTAGAAAGAAATTTATTGATATGCCATAATGAATAGGTGCGGCTTCTCTGTATTTCCTTTCCCCTTGTGTATTGCAAGTAACACTTGATTCAACAAGTAGCATTAAAAAATGGATAGAGGTACAATTGAGGATGAAGTAGCGGCATGGTAGGCTTTCCTTCATCTTTGTAGATCAAGTCCCAGTACAAATTGCAGCTTGGGTTCCTAATAAGAACAATAAGCAACAGCTTAGTTATACAAATGATTAGAAGTCTAAGCAAATATATAATCAGTTACAGAAGGTTTTACAATCTGAACTGGGACATTTTCGGCTGACAGACCATCTGCAAATGGTATGTTTTATGCCCAGCGATAAAGAATCCTCTTGCTAATATAGTGACCAAAAATAGTACATTGCAGTTAGATAACCAAATATTGCTATGACTCACCTTAAACTCATTTAAATTGGTCATTTGGTGCTACTGCTACTGCAACCTTGAAGATCGCTTGTACTCTGAATATCACTACTTTTGGAATCAAGGCATGGCGTTAGAGGCGGAAAAGAAGGAACAGCTTGTAATATGAACTTCCGGCTAGTTCTTAAGCCTGCTGATGAGCTGGAACCAAGCTCATGCAAGCCACCCTTAGGAGGAGAAACTCGCTTCTTATTTGGTGAGCTTACTTTCACCGCATTGGGAGAGGTAGATACCTCCTTCAGAATCTCAGGAGTGTCATCTTCCATTATGTCATGAAGATTGTCATCGGAGTCTAGCACCTGGACAAATTTGGTCCCACCAAACCTAGTCATTGGAGTGACTGGTGAATTACGCCACTGAAGAGAACTCACAGACGAAAAATGGCCACTTCCAGGAACTAATTGGGCTCCTGAACCATTTGACCATTCCCTTGTCATTGGTGACATCAAAGAAGGAACGTCCATTGATGAATGGTTTGACAGCACCATGCGATGGCCTATATTGCAAAGTCCACAAAATATAGTTAAGGATTTTCAAAATGTTTCTGCATTGCAATCCAATTCTGGATCAAAAGAAACTACATCCAGAATCTCTTTACCTGTTTCGAGCGTCATGCCATTGTTATCAGAATTTAGAGGAGATCCGAAGGACTTCCCATAAGATTCCAAGAAGGTGGGATCAGATTCAGGTGATGGGTGGTATCTGCCAGAAGGAAACCAGGATTTTAATGCATCTTTGCCATGGCAAGAGAGTAAAAATAGAGGCACATAGCCAAAAAGAAATTTTCAATTTGCAAATTTAATCCATCCAGAATAGCTCTAACCATCATATCACAAAGAAATCTTACTTTGAGGACTGGAATGATGGTGTCAGAGGAGTCAAGTCACGAGGATTACAGAGCTCAATGTGCAGCAAACCTTTTTCATTTGGCA
Organism: Ilex asprella; assembly: GCA_023539305.1. Classification (NCBI taxonomy): domain Eukaryota; kingdom Viridiplantae; phylum Streptophyta; class Magnoliopsida; order Aquifoliales; family Aquifoliaceae; genus Ilex; species Ilex asprella. The sequence goes on along the minus strand of CM042186.1, from coordinate 37,459,378 downwards.
CCATGTCCAGCCTCTCATCATACGAGGCATCCAATCTTTCGTCAATGGCTTGTTTGTTCACCACATCTTTGCTCATGCCATATTCTGAAAATGCAAATTTCTTGGTAAATAGACGAGAATCTAGTTCATGTAAGAAGCAAACTTACACAGGCCTAGCAAGAGGATTATTTTTTTCTATTTTTTTATTTTTCACATTCTTAAGAATTTCAATTGATTGGAACAAGATTTGGTCATTGTATTTTCTGCTGTGGAAAATATTCCCCTGCATTCAAGTCATGAAATCATCAGCATCTCTGCAAGCCACACCAGAACAGCACTTTGGTGAATTAAATGGAGTGCACCACATGTTTGTAGAAGCCACTTTATATAAAATAAAACCACAGAAAGGTCATAGAATTTGACAATTGACATACATCAAAGGAACTTGTCCTAAAGCAGAGTTCATGTAAGAATGCTCACAAAGACAAACCATACAACATTTTTGGGAGTTAATCGGAAAGTCAGTTTTCAAGTTTTACTAAGTCACAAGGCTTCTAAATTTCCCTCCTCTCTGAAGCAGAGTTCATTGACTACTGGCATACAAATACTTAAATGGCATGCTTATTGTAATCCCTGCTAAATTGAAAACTCTATATCATTATATAGCATGGCTTTCTAAATCGTTACATACATATATTTATGTAAATGTGTATGTGTGTGTTACTGCTCCTTTGACAAGAATAAGCTTAATTAGTTGGTGAAAGCTGAAAGGTGATTGGCAATTATAAGTGCTACAATCTTAATTTGCTTTTCTTTGTCCTTCAAATTCAAATAGTTTTGGTAACTAAAGACTCCTTTTTCCAAGTGTTGTTCCCTATCAATCGAAGTGATCTGAGGGGTTTGATAGGACTTCACAATGTAAGAGCAAACCAGTAATCATACCCTAAAAGGAAACAGGACATTAACTTGTTCAGTTAATAGTCATTGCCACTAGTTGCCCTAATCGTTACATCCCATTTAGACTGCTTATAGGGAAGAAATTATATCCTATTAAGACTTGATCCTTTAGTTCTGGTATTCAAAAGAAGGATCACTTATGCCGCCAAGGGATTTTTTTTTTTTTTATCAAAAGAAAAATCAACAATAACTAAGCAGAGGGAAACACACATGTATATATTACTGAAAAATGCACTTTGACAGGAACAGGCTTAAATAGTTTGTTGATTTGTACGATAAAAGGCTGAAATTTGATTGACACTTATTACTTGCAAAATGTTAGTTTATCCTTCTAATAGTTCTGGACCTTCTGGTAACTAAAGGCTCATTATTGCCCAGAGTTGGTTCCCATCATTCAAGTGACATGAGGGGCTTGTTATGACCTAATAATGTAAGAGCAAGACACAACTTATAGGCCACAATGAAATGAGATGTTGCATTGTTCAGTTAATAGTCATTGCCACTTGTTGTCCTAAATCTTTATATCCCAGTAAGACTTGATATATTATTTTTTGTATTCGAAAGAAAGATCACTTAGTGTTCTGTCTGACAGAACGATCATAGTCAAGAGGCATTGCGGTTCATAATAATACTGGTGATTATGTGAAAAGAAAGGCACTCATTTCAATGCTTCTAACATTTTTAGTTAAATCCCAAAAATCAAAATCCATCTGTAAGCGATGATTACCACACAACAAACAAATTGACAGATCTCTTCCTTACTGAACTTGAGTTTCCCAGAAAAGTCGAAGGTTCTGCAACTAGTGAGTGTTTAGAAGGGGAGATGGAACTCCTTACGAGTGATCGAACTTGGTCCTGTCACTCAAAAAGAAGGGTTAAAAGAACGCCAAAGTGTTTTCCGGCATGAGTCCTCTGACGATCAAGTTAGTATATGAGAGAGGGGTAGGAAAGGCACTGTTCTATTGCATTGGTGAGATTTTCGCGTACCTTGGACTTGTGTTTGTGAGAGCTATTTATATCTCCCTGGAGTTAATCATTGTAGATTGCCAAGTCCCTTGGAGGGAAGGCTCCTTATTGGCTCATTTGGAAGGCAGGTAGTGCCTAGTGCTTGAGCAGTGAGCCTTCTTTTCCTAGTGGTAAAAGCTTCTGCATTTAATGCTTGAATCCCGGAGCATTCAATGCTTGCCTTTTTGAGTTCGCCGAGCAATAAATATGTCCCATCCTTTTGAAGGATCATTTAATGTTCCCTATTGTGGCTACGCATGCGCAAGGGTATTTTTGTCCATCGCCCTCCAAGAGGTCATGTCATCCGGGCTTTGTACTTCATACAGTCTCACCATTGGTTATCAAAATGTCTTCCCCGCCACTCTGACTATCTAAGGAAGAGGAATTGATGATTAATAACCAATCCTACTTCTAATGTGATGATGCAATTCTTGACCTTTTGGGAACTTGGCCATTTGGCACAGGTCATGCGCCTGGATGATCGTAAACACTTCGACGAGATAGAGTTTCATGCCGAGGACACATGTTGAACGATGAAGGTTCCAAGAAACCTTTATGCCGAGGACATGTGTCAAACAAAAGATGTTCCAAGGAGTCTCACGCCAAGGACACATGTCTCTTCTTGGAGGGACTGAGTCTTGTTACACCGAGGACACAGTGTCAGTCAAGGAGAGCTCCGAGGAGTTCAACGCCGAGGAAACGTGTTGGCTCAAGAAAGCTCCACGAATTATAATGCCGAGGCCACGTGCCATCTCCCCATCAATTCAAGGAAACATCCCATCAACTGCTTTCAGCCCTTGATCTTCGTACAGAACGGATAAAGTAGCGGAGGGAGACGAAAAGGCTTGAAGCCTGCCTCTTCAAGTAGCCACGTTACTTTTTTTGGGTCATGTGCCCCATATAAGGCGCCTCCTTCGTGCCTTGTGCACAATGACAGGCCTAGTCTTCTTATTTAAATAGAGTCTTCGCCTTTTTCTTCTACTTTTGTTAATCCTGCAACTCAAAGAGCATTTTACCTGAGTTCCATCGAAGAAGACTTTATTCACCTAAAAGCCACCAAAATCTCAGATCCCACCAGAGAAAGAAGCCACCAACCCTTCCTCTATATTCAGATCGTGTTCATTAGTGAGTAACTGATCTTTTCTCTCTCCTAGCAACCATTTTTCTTCTGTTCCTTCTCCTCTCTATCTTAGTAGCATTATACTGTCTCTCTGTCCTTATTCTTTTTCTTTGTTTTCTCAATGATGACCCTTAGGCCCCCTATCTTTAGGAATCCCTCTTTTGAGTCTCTTCCTTGCTTACGCCATGTCGAGATGTCATTAGAGTACGAACGTCAGGACCAATGAGGCTATTCCCTCCAGGCTGAGGAAATATACTATCAAGGATCGCCAGTAAATCATCAATTTTAAGACCCACTACATTATTCCCCTCGAGGTTAATGTAAATGACTTCATGCCTGGTCTCCACAGTGCCACTATCGGCACCGAGGAAGCCATGCTTTTCTATACCAAAACCATCAAGGAAGGTGGTGTTATGTTTCCCTTCAACCCCTTTCTTCTTCGCTTCCTATCTCAATTTCTCCTCTTCCCAGCACAGTGTTGCCAGAACAACTTTAGAATAATCATGGGGGTGGTCATTTTAAATGAGCGTCTACACCTAAGCCTCGGCTTAGAGGAGATCCTATTATGCTATGCTTTGGTGAGAATGACGCCTCAGCAAAAGTTCTATCTTAAGGCCCAAAACCCCACTATGTATCTCGTGACCCACCTTCCAAACTCCGACGAGAGGTACAAAGATGACATGCTCCTCTTTAGCGGCCAATAGAAGAGGAGAGTCAACCCCGAGTACATTGACTTATGATGCCCCAAGCAGTGGCAGACTACAAGTACGTCGACTATTCTCTCTCTTTGTAGCTTTATGGTCCCTCGGTGTTTCTGTACTTGCTTTTAATGTTGATTCTTTTTGTTTTTTGTAGGAATCTTCGACGTCGAGTCTACTGCCCCCGCCTTAGCTAGCACCATCATAAATTTGCTTTATTCTTCTCTCCTCGATTTAAAGATCCTTGTCGTGGACCCAGATGCGTCCTAGCAACAACGGGTTAACTCAATCCTCAGCGGTGGATGGCATCGAAGGTGGCGCCCTCAAGATCAACATCCTAGAAGGACAAGTCCGTTTCTGGTTGGAAGGAATGGTCCTGGGGCCCGAGCCAGGTCCCCGCCCAACGACACCTTAGTCAAGCTGAGAGAAAGGCGATTGGTTAGACATGGCAATCTCCAAGGCATCTTCGTCCTCAAGATTCTGAAGAATGTCAAAGTCTGGCCAAGAGTCCATGCTCGAGGTACTTTCCTCGACGTGAATAATGGTGGATGGGTCCCTTACTTCTTTGGCGTCGACAGTTGTGCCTTTGGTAGCTTCCACCTAAGCCTCAGTGGCTCTGTTGGGGTCTTCTTCTATGTTTTCTCCAGATAACGCTAACCACCTCGCTCTATCAAAAGGTTAGGGGTTTGGGAGAAGTTTTTGTACTCTAGAGTGTAGTCTAGCAAAACGTGCGCAACTCGGCCAAATCCATTGTCCACGAATCCCCAGGCTGTGATACTGTCACCGAGATTAACTTGATTCCGAATCTCTCCCTTGATGAACTTGAGTTTACTTGGAAAGTCGAAGATCCAACAACTAGTGAGTGTTAAGATGCGGTGATAGAACTACTTACGAGCGATCGAATCATCGACGAGTGATCAAACTTGGTCTTGTCACTCAGAAAGAAAAGTTAGAAAGGTGTTAGAGTGTTTTTCGAAATGACCCCTCTGACAATCAAGTCAGTATGTGAGAGAAGGGTAGGAAAGACATTGTTCTATTGTTTGGGTGAGATTTCGCGTACCTTAGACTTGAGTTTGTGAGAGCTATTTATACCTTCATGGAGTTAATCATTGCGGACTGCTAAGTCCCTTAGAGAGAAAACTCCTCATTGGCTCATTTGGAATGTAGCAGGTAGTGAGTGAGCATCCCTTTCCTGGTGATAGAAGCTTATGCATTTAATACACAGATCCCCCAGGCATTTAATAATTGCCTTTCAAGATTCACCGAGCAGTAAATATATCTCATTCTTCTGAAGGATCATTTAATGTTCCCCATTGTGGTTGTGTATACGCAAGGGTATTTCCATTCATCACCCTCTAAGAGGTCATGTCATCTGGACTTTTTACTTCGTACAATCTCACCATTGGTTATCAAACTATCTTCCCTGGCACTCTGAATGTCTTGGAAAGAGGAATTGATGATTAATAACCAATCCTGCTTCTAATGTGATGATTCTTGACTCTTTTGGGAACTTGGCCATTTGGCACAAGTCAAGCGCCTGGACAATCGTAAACATCACCACAGGTTGGAGTCCCACGTCGAGGACACATGTTAGATAGGGAGTTCCTCGGGAGGACTTGAGGCACCAAGTACAAATGTCGAACGATGAAGGTTTCGAGAGACCTTGATGCCGAGGACGTGTCAAATAAAAGATGTTCCGAGGAATCCCATGCCAAGGATAATATCTCTTCTTGGAGGGTCCGAGTCTTGTTACGCCGAGGACACGTGTCAGTCAAGGAGAGTTACGACGAGTTCAACGCTGAGGACATGTGTCAGCTCAAGGAAGCTACACGAGTCATCATGTCGAGGCCACGTGTCATCTCCCCATCAATTCATGGAAGTGTCGCATCACTGCCTATTTTCCAAATCATTACATGTTTCTTAAATGATAGATTTCTCAACGTTAACTCTGTGATCCTAAAGATCTGGAGAGTAAGAGAGACAAGAGAAAGATCTATGAGAGAATGATTTCAAGAGAATTATGACTGTAGGGAGAGAGACAAAAAGAGAAAAAGAGAATAGAGAGGCAAAAAGTTCTAAAGAGAGAAGAGAATGAACGAAAGAACCGAGCAGAAAAAGAGAAATTCAAAGAGGTGATACCAGACAATAGGTGACAATAAGTTCACGAGGGAGACAGAGTTTGGAGGAGAGCAAAGTTAGATAAGTCTTAGGTTCTTTATCAAATTTGATATTTCACAAAAGAAAATAAAACAAACTTTTTTCTTAAGTACTGAACCTAGAATTCCATTTCATAAAGGAAAATTTAGCTTAAAGTTGGACAAAAATGTTATGTCAATCTTAACTCAGATTTTTTCTTTCAAGGGACAATAATGGTAATGATGGTCTATCTGTTAGTTCCAAAGTCAAAAATCAAATTTTAGATTAGGCATACAAGGGTGTTCAAATTTCTGATTATTCGTAAATTCCTACCCTACTCTACCATATCCAGCTCTATTGATAAACTTTCGAAAGAATAGGGTAGGCCAACTAAATTTTTTTTAGTATTTCACAAAAAATAGAGTAGAAATGTAGAATACTTACAAATTTTTGTATTCATTCCTTACCATACTTGCATTTATATACATATATATATATATATTAATCCCTAAAAATTAAAATCTAGAAACCCTAATATTTTATTAATATTTATGCTTTCTTGTTGTGTTTTATTATAAATTATTTATATATTATCGAATTTATTTTGTTTTCTTTAGTGTTATTAATTTATTTTAGGAAGTACAAACACTTCATTTTGTGCAAAATGTCGATATCAAACACGTCTGAGACACGAATACGCTCGGACACGTGTCAGACACGTTAAAATGAGTGTCTGATTTTTTTATTATTAAATTTTTTTTAGGATACATTAGGGACACGTGGCTGACACGTTCAATACACGTTGGTACACACTAGGGGACACATTTTGATATTTATTTTTTGAGAATTTTTCAAAAAAAATTATAATTAAGAGTTATTTTTATAATTTTATAGGGATATGAGTCACAATAATAATATAAAAAAAGTTATAATCATTACATTGAACATAGGACATGAATTTAATATAATTTTAGATACGAATACGAACTTATATACAAATGGAATAGTCTTTTAATATGAAAGTAATGTGAGAAAAAATGGGATTACAAAATTGGAGCTCTTAGAATTTGATGAAAATTAGTATTACGAAATAAAATATTTTTTAAAGTAAAAGTTGTAAAAGTCATTAATTATTGAATCATGGATGTTAATGTTGAATGTGTATCAGTATATCTTATATTATACTTTTTATGCAATGATATTATGATGTAAATTTTTAGAATTAAGGAAATGATGAATTAAAATATTATTATGATAATATTTTTATTTTATCACATGATGTTATATAAATA
>CM042186.1:37438606-37452091 GCA_023539305.1 Ilex asprella | reverse complement strand
ATTATTATGATAATATTTTTATTTTATCACATGATGTTATATAAATATATATATAAAATACATATTATTTAATTTATCGCTAACATGTCCGCATCCTACTTTTTAAAAAATTTTCGTGTCGGCATATCCGTGCATCTTAGGATTTATCGTGTTAATTACTTGATGCAGGTTACTTAATTAAATTATTAAAATGATCCAAAAATTAATAATTAAAAAATATGTATTTACCCAATTTTCTACCGACTTCCTACCCAATTGTTTTGGACAAAATTCGGATAAGAATAATATACTTGATCGGGTAGGGTAAGCTAAAGAAAAAACTCTTCCGCATAGTATTGAATAAGAAGATGAAATACAATAGTCCCTACTCATAGGGTAGGGTTAACACCCTAGGCATATATTAATGGTCAATGAGCTTTCCCCATATCTATTTCATCTAAACATCCGTTGGTGGCAAATGTTGCTTGGATTCCATCATGAGCATCTTCTATACATCAATTACATCTAATCACCACAACGTAAACTACGGGAAATTGTAGGAGTCTGAATTGTTTATTGAAAGGTGTTTATAAAAGAAAAGGAAAAAAGGCTGCTACACAGTGCATTTGCTTTCAACAGTGTGCTGCTAGGAAGTGAACATTGGATATGGACCTAACATCTGGAATATTATTGCACAAAGTGGCTACTCACTCAAATGCATACGCTCATGCTTTACACCCGAGCACTTTACCTCAACTCGGATGTCGAATTAAATCAAATATCGAATGGGCCTACCAAAGGACACGATTAGACAAAGAAAGCAATGGCCCTAAAACATATATTTAATTGCTATAGCCAGCACACAGTGGCTATATATGACAACAATATCAAGGACATTAAACAACATTGTTCTGCCTATATACAAGAAGAACAACTGTATTAACCAATTTTGTATACAAGAAGAAAAACTACGTAACCAATTTTTACAAATAGGCTCCCCATCTCAACTGACAGAATCCCAACAGAAAAATGATTTTGATTAGTCAGGATATCTCACAATCATGCATATCATCTCATTCTGATACCTTTTTTTTTTTGTTCCTTCCTATTGTCCGATGGCAATACAAGTCAGACACATCGATGGCATTTAAGGAAAGCAGATTCATCATGGTGGGCACTATAACTATGTAATATGAAACCATAATTGTTGGGGCTTTGCTCCAGTCCACCACAATACACCATTTTAAACAAAAGGGAACTCCCCAGGTATTTTATGACAGAAGCACCTAGGCTGAAGAACTACATAACACAATTTTTTATGAGCAAGCCTTTTTGAGAAATTGATCAAAGTTACCATTGTCAGCATATTTCGATTACTGACTTTTATTTCTGTCATAAGTGAAGCCCAACTGAATCCTTTAACAAAATAGAATTCAAATAGTATTAGCATAAAATTCCTGTCTTATTCTCAATTAAGCAAGTCTTTAAATTCATTTAAAAGGTTGAATTATCATACAAATATTTTGTGTACCATGATTGCACCATTGCATCAAATTTAAGGAGTAACAAGCTCTGTAAGTTATTAGTATTTTCGCACATACTTCCACTTCCATATGTGCAATAATTTATCAACACTTTCAATAATTTCTAACATGCTTATTCATATTATGATTCATCCCTAGAATACCAATATTTAGGTAACTTTTCACCAGAACACCTGTAAAGTCTTCATGTTTCCGACTAATGTTTCTCATGTCACACCCACCGTTTCAACTTAAATATTCTAATGACATCAACGTTTAGACAACCCCAGGTACAAAGCAAGTGAAAGCTTTTGAATCATGGTTCCCCACCTTGGCTATAAACATAAATTTGCGGCAATGTATGTTTTTGAGGAATATTCTTCTGCATTTCTCATCATATTGAAATCTGTAATAATATACAACTCATAGTATTAATCATTTTGGCATAAGAAGTAAAGATCTCCACATGAAAATTACCTTCCTTCCGGCCATAGACATTCTTGCATCCTTCACACCGGCAACCATCGGAGCATCCAACATTGCCCTTCAATGATAGAGCAGAACAAGTCCAACAATTAAGTTGAGAAGAAGAAAATTGAAAGCCTGGGGATTACTCAAGCAATAACAGACACCATACCTGATAGCACTCACAGTATTTCTTCAAACACATTGATTTCTTGCAATTGCATCCTCGTTTGTGCCTTGCTGAAGAGGGTGTTGAAATGATTCCACCCTCCTGTAGAGGATCAATATGATTGTTGATCGTTTGTTGCTATGTAAATTGTATTCATAAAAGTTTAAATGGAGAGGCTGCAATACCACAGTACTGTTTGCCTGAGGCTCTGTGTTACGCTGTATAACTTTTGGAGCAAATGCAAGTGGATTTCGAGTTTCAATTTGTTCTCGTGTCTCAAGAACTGTATCTTCGTATTCAGGCCTGTTGAAGCACTCTTGGCAAGCACAAGTTTCAGCACAATAGATTCCAGCAGCAAAACAATCACAGTAACTGCAAGGAAGCAGATTAAAATGACCAACTATTAAAGTGAAAAATCTATCAACTGAAACCTTAAACACACTTACAGTTTCAAGCATTTAGTCTTCTTACAATTGCAACGTTTGCAATCATCACCATCGTTGGTCACGGAACTCTTCTTCCTGCAGGAAATGTATAAACAAATGATTTCAGTAATAATATGGACATGCATTGAAATAATTAACAATGAATGATAACAGATATAGTTAGTTGCCTTTTCTTTTTGGGGCTCGATTGGTTACACTCATCAAGGCTGTCAGCATGTCCAGAATTGGACTTCCTCTTATCACCACATGCAGTTGCTTGTTGTTCAATTGGCTTCAAAAGCACAGCATTGGTCAAAGGTCGTACACTGTAATGAGACAGAGCTCTGGCAGTGCTTGCTGCTACAGAGGGGTGACTTTCATGCCTACCATCTTCTTTGCTTCCTGTAGTACTCTCAACAACATTTGAGGAAATCAGGCAATTCTCTAAGTTCTCTGATAGATGACGATTTATCACAGATACTGACTTCTTCCCTCTGACACTCAAATAACCCCTTTCAGCTGATTTGATGCTTGCAATTGCACCAAAACCTGCTGGCATGGCATTAACAATGCTATTTAAGTGCAAGCCAATGCCTGATGGCTTTGAAACTTTTGAACTACAAATTCCATCATTTCGAGGAGAAAAAGCCAAAAACGTGGGTTGGGTCATGTTATCCAGTTGCATGTTGGCGGGAGTTGCTGGTACATCTACATAATATGATTCTAGAAACTCTGAGTTGGCAGGGATCACAGATGACCTTGAACTAGTTGTACTATTTGATGGAATCCAAGAACCAGGGCTGTTCACTGTCGTGTTCTGTTGAGCCCCTTCAAATTGAAGACAACGTCTACGCATACCACAGTGGTGTGGACTGGCCTACATTTACCGTTGCAATTATTCTACTGCTGAATAAAATTCCTAGAGAACTTTGGTTAAGGAAAAAACTAAAAGGTAAAATCCAGAGGCCAGGATTATTTTCTGAAACGCTTTTGCATCGAGATACAAGCGTCAAGGGTTTGGACCCAGATGATATAGTGTTGTATGAAATGTTTAAGATAATGAAATGCTGAAGTTGTTTTTGCATACAATAATGGATATATTAAGTTGCATGTTCTAACATAGACTGGTGATGATGATGATGGTTGATCCCAATCCCTTTCGATGTCAAATCAACACAAAAGATGTGAAGATATAGGGAAAACCTCAAACAAGCATTTAAATATTCAGTTGGGAAGGAGTCATTAACCTTTTGTTGCGTAGAAAATGATTACTTTCCGAAGAAAAAAAAACAAATGTTAATGATGACACATAAAATTCTGAATAGGGTTTTTAGATAAAAATTTGGGTATAAGTAGTTAAATCCAGTTTTTGCTACTGTTAGTCAACACAGTTTTTTTTGTTAAGTTGCATGTGCTGTGGGAAACTATGATGATAATTGAACTGAATCTTGTAGTATCTAGCAAGTAAAACTGTAAAACAAAAGAAAAAAAGAACACGTGAAGATTTCACGTTGTATTTAATTATAACTGTCCACAGGGATGGCTACTGTCTCATTGAACCAAGATATAGCACAAAGAGTTGTTGAAAAACTGATTTAGTGGTCTAAAAAGGCTGCCTTAAGATCAAAACAGGCAACATAAGATAAACATATAAATAGGCTGATTGAAAAGGTAGAAAAATTAATAATTAGAAGACCTACCCCTTACTAATAGACAAGGATCAAACTAGTGTTTCGGTGTATAGTTTCGGTCAACTTAGAAACGGAACGTTTTTGAAACGCAGTGGAAACAGAAAAAGTTTAGAAACATATGAAAACAAATGGAAACATAAATCAGCTTAATGATTGATCAATTAAGCATGTTTATTGTTTTAATATCCTTTTGTACTGCAAAATATCAAGGTGGAGAAAAATAAGGTTAATATGAGGCAGAAGGCATTTCAATTAATGTTAGACACTTCATTTTCATCAAATAAACACATTTACATGATATAAAGGTCTCATAATACAATTGAATTGCTCATAAGCATCATGCGAATGTATTCACAGTACAAAACCACATCCCATTCCATTGTATACATAGTTCAAAAAGATGATCCAATCTAAGAAAAAATTTAAAAATTTATTTGCGAAACATTCTAAACGATGGCATTCTGAAACACCCCGACTTCCACATATCAAAACACTTCAAAACATACCGAAACACCTCGAATATTTAATCACTCATTCGTTTTGATTTTCATTGGAAACGGAGACCTTTCGGCCATTTTAGAAGGTAACATAATGAAGATGGTTTGCAACAACGCTCTAAATTCTTACCATATTGATATTTCCGTTGATATATTGGACATGTAATAGAATATCATACCTTGGGATCATGAAGCATCATGTTCTCAACTGGTTCACTTGAGAGTGCTCTAGTGGCTTGAACACAATCTTTGTACTCCTCAACAATCTGCATGGATTCTAAAAGCAACTGAGAGCTACAATCAGATTCAACTTTATGGCCAGCTCCTGTATCCTGCATTTTCAAATCCTGTGATCTACCATGACCAAAACTTGTATGATCATTCTTAGTTTTTCTTTTCCAAATTTACAACACTATTTTCTTTAAATCAGCAGTTACCTCAGTCACCAAGTGCTCATAATAATGTTTGTCTAAAGCATGGTCATGCTGCTCAACTTTTGGGCATAGGATAGATGGCATATCACCAACTTCATTTTCTTTTTCTGCCTTATCAGGCGCTGTATCAAATGGTGACTTTTCTTGACATTTCTCTATAGCTTGATCAAAGATGGCAGGAGATGCACCCAATGTCATCCTGTCATCTTTTGTCACATCATATTTTTTTTCCACTTCTGTTATAGAGTCCCTTGAATCTGCTACACTACTTGATGATTTAGGGACATTGTCAGATTGTTTTGAAGTTAAATTTTCAGAATGATTTAAGTCCACACAGTCCACCTCCACATGATCAGCCAAAAATTCATCCACACATGCAGGGGGACTACCACATTGGTTGTCTACAGAACTGCTATTATCACTCTCCTCTGTGCCAAAAATCAATCCACAACTCAATTTGGTATCAGACTTCCCAGATTCATCTACACCTTTGGCGACATTAATGGCCCTATCATCCTGCTGAGATAATTCTGAACTGGATGGTCGAGCGCATTGAGGCCTGAAAAAAGTTCAAAATCTCCATGTAATCAGTTCTTGAATGTGGATTTTCTTCAAACTGAAAGCAACACTCCTAAAGCATACTTCAAAATATATCAAACCTTTTTAGAAAACTTGATTGGCGGTGTGGATGGATTCGAGGTGAAGTAAATACAAGGGGAGGAGAATTAAGTCCTGGGAAACCCTGTGCAACTGGTGCTGCTTTGACAGGCTTTAAAGGAGAAAGATTGCTGATGTAACTGGAGATAGGTGAATCCTGAGATTGAAGGAACAAATATGAGCTAGGAAACCACGGCCAATGGACTTAAGATACAAAAGATCTAACAAAAAGCAGTTCACCTGCCAGCACTCACTACATGTTTTACACAAGAAAAAAACAATTAAATACCAGTAAAAAATTTCCCCCTTGCATGGCACCCCTCTTACATCAATATCTACATTGTAGTCATTTATTTTCATATTTTTATCACTTGTAGCAAAAACATATCCAACACTTTTTTCTTCAGACATGGGATACAAAGTAATATGACACTAAAATAGAATTTACTTGCTGAAAATTTGGGTGAAAATCGAATAAGGGAGAAAATCTATTTCTTATATCCATTGCTAAATTGCTGGTTAAAAGACAGAGTGTTATCAAGGAAAAATTATTAGGTCAGCTTGAGTTACAAGTTCCTATGAACCAAAATACAAGAAGCTCCTAATCATCCAAAGGTAACACATGACTTCTAAAGTTTTCTTCAGAAAAACTCAAAAAGGTGTTTTACAATTAATGATTGAATGAATCTGATTTTAGCTATATCATTCAGAAATAAAATTATACAAATGCAAAGAACAAAAAAAATTCATTTCCTTCTCTTTTCCACAGTTTTTCAAGCAGCCAAACATATTCTCGAACCATAGCTTCATAAAGTCAATCAGTGGTATCCATTCAGTAAAAAATTTACAGGCTGAAGAAATCAGAAGAATTAACCAATTTATTGTCACCTTTATTGATACCCCTCATCAACCTTTATGCTCAACACCCACTTCAAATCACAGCCCACTAACAAAATCAGGCCATATTTGAACCCTTAAGCCTAACAACTAACAATTCAGTGCCACTATAGGAAAGGTTGTAAATGGAAATCTGTTCATTAGGTCTCTCGTGAAATTGTGCAGTAAAACAACAGAGACATTTCAATGTCTTGTACTGTTAGCAAGGGGGTTGAGTCAGTTCTTCCATAGAACCAAAAATAACAAAATCCAAACCATCAGAAGTTAAAAAATAACTCTCACCTTCTATACTTTTTTCAGCAGAGCAAAAAAAATCAACTCAACAAATCGATGTAAAATTATATGGCTGAACATATTTAAGTTTATCCATTTCCTTTCGAACCAAACATTGATAAACTCAGAATGTCAAATCTCATTTGCTTTTCTCCTCTTCAGTGTTCTAGCAACCATATACATTCTCTAATAAGAGCTTCATTGCCATTCCTCTTAGCAATCAATTAACAGTTTGCATCCATCAACAATGTTAAACAATCATCAATTACACCGTAAAATCAGTAAATTGCCCTCAACACCCCCTTCAAATAAAAATCCAACCAACGAAATTAGGCCCAAAAATGACCCATAAACCCCAACATTTCACTGCCACCAAAGTCCAAACCCTAAAACCATTCTGCAAACAAAACCTTAAAATCCTACGTCTAAATCAATGCACTTGAACAACAACAAACAGCCCATACCCGCATCAATTTGATAAAAAACCCATTAACAAAAACTTCACAAAACTAAAATTTACATAAGATCTTCAACCCATAAAACGAGTCCACACAACATCTTATAAAAAAACACAGATTTAGTTTTACAGAGAAATCCAATAAACAGTAATGTATCCTTAGATTCACGAATATGACAAAGAACGCACAAAGAAAGAAAGTGTACTTGGACTGCCACAGGGTCCAAAGAAGAAGTGGCGGCGGCGATGGTGGTGGGTTTGGTAGATTCAGGGGAATCCATAAAACTAGGCCACACAACATCTTAAAAAACACAGATTTAGTACATTTTACAGAGAAATCCAATAAAACAGCAATGTGTCCTTAGATACACGACTATAACAGAGAACGCACGAAGAAAGAAAGAAAGAAAGTGTACTTGGACTGCCACAGGGTCCAATGAAGAAGTGGTGGCAGCGATGGTGGCGGCAATGGTGGTGGTGGGTTTGGTAGATTCAGGGGAATCCATGACGTGAAACCTAATCCTACCCTTAAAGTTCACTTTTGGCATCCTTTTTTTTTACATTCACTTTCTCTCTCTTACTGATCTACTGAATCTGGAAACTATAAGTGAATGTGAGGGAAAAAAATGTGTAGATTTTAAATATTTATTTCTCAATAAATGAAATTTTCTTTTATAGAAAATAAATTACAAAGAAAGTGTGAGACTTTCCAATTCCCAATTTCCACACAAAAAAATAAAAAAGCAAAAAAAGAAAACGTGAGCGAAAAAAAAGCGGGTTTTTAAATCAGTGAGGGTTGGGCGGGAAAATATTATATTTTTGTGGCTACGAAGGCGGTTGTTGTGGTGGTCCTGTTTGGGTTTGGGTCTAAGTCCATTAGAGAGAGTTTGACCCAATGTGCTTTCAAGTTTCAACATCTTCTTGTAGGGTGGTTTCGGCTTTTTTTTTTTCTTTTGAGAAAATTTTAGTTACGTATAGGGATGTTAATGGACCGAAGCGGGGGCGGGAGGTGTAGTCTCTATTTCTGTACCCACTTAAAAAAATTTCGTCCATCTCTGATCCACCCCCGTTAGCGAGTATAATTTTCATCTTCATCCCCGTCCGCGGGTAAATTTTTAATCCCCGTCCCCGTCCCCGCTTCTCTCGTACCCGCTCAAGCCCAAGTTAATTAAATCTAATATTTTAAATAATCCAACAACATTCTAAATAATATAACATAATCTAATACAACATAATATAACATAACATATTTGAATAAAACACAAAAAATAAATGTCTAAAATACTACATATTTGAACAAAACACAAACAAATGTCCAAAACAAATGTCCACAAACAACATAATGGTGGTAAAATCATCTCAATCAACTCAATATATATTTTTATTTATTTATTTATTTAGCGGGTAACAGGGACGGGGCGGGGGTAGGAGTAAGGGTAAGTCCATCCCCACACGGGTTTATACGAGTATCTCCGTATACGTCCATCGTCTAATACATATAGTCCATCTCCGGTCCAAACAGTGCGGGTTTGGACGAATACCCGTTTTTCCTTGGTCCACTGCCATCCCTAATTACGTTCCTTCTAATTTACTATATTTTCAAGGACCTCTATTATCCAAAATATTACTCAAATTATTTTTAATTTATATTTAAACATCACTAACACCCACCCTTGTTCATTAAATCACCATTTCTAACAAAAATAAATCATCTAAAATATCAAAATTACCCTTACATAAACTCTAAATAATCTTTCTATATAAAATTCGATTAAAATTTGAGCCGATTAAAATTTATTTTTTTACATATTAAAATTTAAGCTGATTAAAATATTTTTTTATATATTAAAATTTCAGCCGATTAAAATTTGATTCGAGCTGATTAAATTTTTTTTTTACGTATTAAAATTCGAGTCAATTAAAATTTATATTTTTCCTTAATAAAATTTGAGTTGATTAATATTTATATTTTTTTATGTATCAAAATTCAGATCAATTAAAATTCAATGCAAGTTGATTAAAATTTAATTCGAGACGATTTAAATAAATTTTAATCAATTCAAATATAATTTTAATAGGCTTAAATTTTAAAAAATAAAAAAATAATTTAATAGATTAGAATTTTAATTCTTAAATTTTTTTAATTAGCTCAAATTGAGTTTAATCGACTCGAATTTTGATACACAATTTTTTTTAAAAAAGGGGTCTTATTGACGATATGATTATCTAAAGGGGTGTAGATAATTTTTTTCCTAAAATATATCATTGACAATTTAGTAAATTTGCATTTTAGTTAATACTTTTAATCTAATAGGGGATGTATGAATATTCAAAAAATAAAAGAGGTGTCTTTAAAAATATAGTAAACTAGAAGGAATGTGACCAAAATTTTTCCTTGGGGGGGAGGGGTTGGTGGTGTTTGGTTGAAATATATTAGGACAATAGTATCGGCTAATAATCGAATTGAGTTTTATTAGTTCGCTTTTTTAACTGAGTCAAAAAAATTGTTCAATTTTGGCTAGTTCTAAGTTCGAGCCAAGTAAAAAATGAATCGTGTCCGAGTAGTTCAACTATTTTACATATAAATGAACCGCATTTTGTGAGTTCTCATTTTTCTAAACAAGCCTAAAAGAGTATTCAAGTACGTTAGAGTTTGAGTCCAGCCCTATAAGAGTCGAATTCATTAATGTTGAATGATCCACTAAAAAAAAGAAAGTTTAAAGAAAAAATATATTGAATAGAATATGAATCTAGCATTTCTCAAACAAACACATCACTTGTGGTTTTTTTCATAAATTGAAAACTCTAGATATGTGTAGTAGCAAAAACAACTACAAAAATTATCTAATTTTACAATGATTAATGTCTATACCTTATCAAATATGACAACAAATAAATATTTTATTACTACAATACCAGTTATATTGTCTATCGGATTAAATTTGAATTATTTATGTTTTACACTAACTTAATCTAATTATTATTTTTATCAAAAAATACAATACTAGTTATACTGTTTATCATATTAAATTTGGATTATTTATGTTTTATACTAAACTAACCCATTTATTATTTTTATCAAAAATTTATTTTATTTTTGAGTTCTATCAAAAGCTACTCAACTTTAACCCATTATTTTCATGTGAAATTTGTGTTGTGTTAATGTGTGTGTGTGGAGGATTAGGGTAAAGATTTGGATACACATCCTCTATGATAGCAGGTAAATGATCCTTATCAAAATAGCTAACTAGAGATGATAAATGGTCATGTTTTACTGGTTTTCATCCCAAGATTCTATGTAGAATAAGGTGGTGAAGTAGTAATTACCCAGTTAGTTAAAATAAATATTAATTAAAATTTTGTTTTCCTTAGAGGATTTGTTGCATGGTGCTAAGACTAGGGCTTTGACTATAAGGCTGGCCAGATTGAAGTTCGAGTAAGTAGGTAGTTTTTCATAGTTCGAGTAAGTATTTCATAGCTAACGGTGAGGATAGTGACCATTAGACAAATCACAAACCTCCTATGTAATTATTTCATAGGCTGGCCTGACACAAGTTCAATTTAAGAGACTTTAGGTTCAACGCTTAATATACACATAAGGTCGACTACTTTTATTCTTCAAGAGATATGTTGTAAAATCGCTCGAACTATGATAACTAGTATTTTATGTGAACTAATATTAGGAGTGCAACTCAGACGGTTTAGATGGGTTAAGAGGTTAATCATAACCCAACTATATGTATATAATTTTCAATAATAATCCTAACCCTAACCCGACCTCAATCCGAGTATTGCTTGAGTTTAATTCGGACGGGCTCGAGTTGATTTAGGGTTAAAATCAGGCTGAATTTGGGTTACTTAATTTGATTTGATAAAAGAGAGGAGAATAACAAATGAGAGAGGGAGGTTGAGAGTCTTAGACGAGTGAAAGAGGGAGACTGAGAGCCTGAGATCAAATGAGAAACGAGTAACAAGTAAGAGAGGGATTTGAGAGTGATGGAGGCGTATGAGTGAAGACTTGAAGTGAAGTGAAGTGAAAGTCTGGATTCTGAAGAGTGAAGATAAATACTAACCCTAGTTAAATATATTTATACTAGTTATAACTCGTGCATGAAGACACAATAAAATATAAAATTCGAGCGTCTAAAAAATCGTTCTCACTATATTAATTTTTTAAAAAATATATTAACTGCAAATTAATTAAATATTAAAGTATTAAATATATGATAGAAATGAATGATATGATATTTTTAAGGAGGAAATATATAAATGATTAAACATGTGATCGAAATGAGTGATGCGGTTTGACGTTTGAGTCTGACAAAGGAATGATGAGTGACGTAAGTGATTGGAGATGGTTTTGAGAGAGAAAATATGACCGAGATAAAATTCAAATACACTTCTGTTTTATTATATAAATATTTACATATATTCGGGTTTAACCTGATTTTAATATTCGGGTTGAACTCGACAACTTGATGCCTCAACTCGAGGCTTGTCTGAATTCAATTCGGGTTGGATTTTTTTTGTCCACGTCTAACCCAAGTATTAAAAATTATAATCCAAATATCTTTTTTTTGGATTAGGCTAACATTGAATTCGGGTTGGCCCGCCCAAATTATACCTCTATGAACTATTAAGTTAATGGATTCCATTGAGTAAATTAACCATTCAAAAGTTGTAATTTTGACAAGGTGATAAAAGTAAGGTGGTGCACAAATATGATGAACATATCATTATTCTTTTTATATAGTTTTCAGGTAATTAAAAAATAAAATGGTACCATTTAGAGAGAGAAAGAACTACATTTTGTACAGATTTGGGCAACCTTGGCTTTGTTATTCATGGATGTGCAGTTATTAAAAGTTCACTAATAAATCCCCCTTCCCCCTTTTCTAAATTTTGGTGCATTCTAGAAAAATCCTATTGCATATTAGGGGAAAAGAAGGGAGAATAGAAGCCTCAAGTTCATTAGTCGAAAGGGACTATTTTCTAGTCTTTTTTTCCATGATGTATAAAAGTAGGTTTATGCAAAATCAATTAAGGATGAAGTAAAGAGAACTCAACACAAAAATTAGGTGATTCGGTCTAGGTGTCATATTCTATTGGGAATGGCGACGTTGGCTAAAAAATCTTTTTACTTAAGAGGTATAGTGTGCTGACACGTGTGTGATGCCCCTGTGTATAGATGAGACTTATAATTTATAGGTGAATATAGTATTTATGGTGCCCCTAGCAGGCTCTGATGGAGACGCCACCACGAGAGAGCTCTGATTAAAGAGTATCACCCTTGTGACGGGAGTGGGTGACTTTGTGATGTTGACATAACGCATGAGATGGTTGAGACTTGTGATGTGTACTCTGATTCTCTTTTTAAGATGGAGATCTTACGTGCGTTGCTAGTAGACTGAGTTTTCCAAGATGTTAGGTTTGGTCCTTATTGGCTTATATTTTTGATCTGGACCGAGTTGCACCTATGACTTGAGTCTGGTTTGTATTTTTATATTGGACCTTTGAAGTGGGCTTGAACTATAATTTTGGACTGGACTTGATCTGGGCAAGGCCCGTCATAATTTTTCTCTAATAAATGAGGAAAAAATAAGTTATTTTATACAATTTTAATTTGACGCGCTAATTTCTAACATGTTGTATTTCTTAAAATAACTTTTATTTCAACCCGCACATTGTCACCTATAAATTTATAGGAAAAATCTCTCAAACCCAAACTCAGTGGAGACGCCACCGTGTCATCAATCACTTGGGATTGATCAAAATCAGAGTCCTTACTCTTTGATAGAGAGCGAACTTGAGCTCGCAAAGAAATTCCAAATTCATGGTCACGATGTTTTGTTTGTAAACTAAATAATGGGTAAATTGGAAGGAGGTACACCAAATTAGACTTAATTGTAAAAAAGTATACAGAAAAAAATGTTGGGTAATTAAGTCCTTAATTTTGATACTTATTTGTATCTAAGTACATTATTTGAATTTTACTAATTTGTTTGTGATATTTTTGCC
>CM042186.1:37391447-37418606 GCA_023539305.1 Ilex asprella | reverse complement strand
ATATATATATATATATATATATATATAATGTATGCATAATTGAGATTCTAAATAAGTTCTCAAATGATAATATATACATTTTCTTTGGGACAAAAGAATTCATTGAAAATAAAATGGAAAGAATGTATGAAGAAGGGCATTTTTGGGACTTGGATGCAGAATATGTTGGTTTGTGTTCATGCAAATTCCCACATCCAGAAGCCTTAAAAGAAGCTGTAGCTTGAGCTTTATCAAATTTCACAATATTTTCTCTCTTTTTCGAATAATTTTCTTTATCTCTTTCCTTCATTTTTTAGATTTTGGTGATTCCATTGTTCAAGGAAGGCCAAATGAAAGACTACGAAAAAGAACATCCTTAGCCCCCAATTAGCTGCCTAGAATCCCCTCGATTTTCGAGACCTTGTCAAGTATATAAATCAAACCATCCCATAACAAGAAATCACAAGTCCCCCCTCCTAAGCACTGTCTTCTTCAATTGCTAGCAGTCCTACTATCACTGCTCATCTTCATTTTTCAAAGGTGAGTCATTGTCCATGTCTTAGAGATATTTCATGGATTTACTATTTCATACCATTTTTCTAGTATAAGGGGTTTGTCTTTCAGCAATAGTAGTGAATACTCATGCTGGTTTTCTGCAACATGCCTTCTACAACATAAAAGGGCAGTCATTGCATAAGTCTCCGTCATTACGTAGTCGGGAAGGTTAGATGCGTAGTCTTATCCAACACGCAAAGAGACTGTTTTAGCCAATATATACAAAATAAATATTTAACTTTAATATGTGAAATTCTGTCTGTTTTATGTAGTAATACTACTTTTACTTCATGCTATTTGGTTGTAAATTCACTAGCTGGTAAGAGTACCACAAAGTTATAAGCAAGTCTTTTTTAATAGGATCATGCTATAGTAACCCCGATTTTTTTTCACTATCATACCCAAAATTGATTTTGTGACTATTGACTTTCAGTTGATTCATTTATAGTGGTTGATCATGAAAATGAGAAAGTAAAGTAAAACAACAAAATTAGAAAATTTTACACATGTTATATTGTTATTGATTGAAAATATAAAGTATAGTCCCGAAATAATTTTTTCGGTACCATAGTTGAACCCTTCTTAATTAAGTCTGTATATGTTTACGAGTGATTGCTGCATAAGTATTTT
Organism: Ilex asprella; assembly: GCA_023539305.1. Lineage (NCBI taxonomy): Eukaryota > Viridiplantae > Streptophyta > Magnoliopsida > Aquifoliales > Aquifoliaceae > Ilex > Ilex asprella. The sequence goes on along the minus strand of CM042186.1, from coordinate 37,417,442 downwards.
CTTTGCTAGAGGCTGATCCATGCTCTCTCTTTCTCTCTGTCTTGACACAGGAAACATGAGCAGGCCAGGAGATTGGAACTGCAGGTCATGCCAAAACCTGAACTTCCAGAGGAGAGACTCATGCCGCAGATGTGGAGAGCCAAGAACCGGTGAGAGAGGTGATTATGGAGGTTTTGGTGGAAGGGGAAATTCATCTTTTGGATTTGCAGGGCCTGATGTGAGGCCTGGTGACTGGTACTGCAATGTTGGGAACTGCGGAACTCATAACTTTGCCAGCCGCTCTAGCTGCTTCAAGTGTGGTGCCTTCAAGGATGAATCCTCTGGTGGATATGATGGTGACATGTCTCGAGGAAGAGGTTTCGGGTTTGGCGGTGGCAGCGGAGGCGGAGGCAGCCGCTCTAGCTGGAAGTCCGGTGACTGGATTTGCACCAGGTAAAATTTATATATGTTTTTTTTTTTTTGGGGGGGGGGGCTTGTTTATGCTTCAAACTTTGACTTTAAACTTACTCCAAACTATGTGCCGATTTTGGTATGGTACCCAAATTTATAAATAAACAATATTTAGTAAATTCAATTATTTGAAGTAAAGTTAAGACTCATTAAGTTCAAGTTATGACCGAAAGAAATTGGAATTTTCTCTAATTCATTTTGTTGTAATTTCACTAGATAAAGTTATAAATGACATTGGAAAATATCACTTTGATACTGTAATCTTAACTGATATTTTTCTGGTGCATTGCAATCTTGATTTAAAACAGGTCAGAGTGCAAAGAGCACAACTTTGCTAGCAGGATGGAGTGTTTCAAATGCAATGCACCAAGGGACTCTGGTAGCAGATCTCCATATTAAATCCCCATCGATTCTCCATTTTTTGGGTAGAGTCATGGCCAGCTTCCTAAATGATATATATATATATATATATATATATATATATATGGTAAATTACACTTTGACTCCCTAAACCATGGACTCGATTTCACTTTGCCCATTGAATTATTGAAGTTTTCACATTATACCCTAAAGTACTCAAATTATTTCATATTGTCCCAATTGCAAATGCCAACTATCTTTTTGAACGAAAATTACTGACGCATCATGGTAAAATGAAAAAAAATACATAGTTCAGGGAAAAAAAAGAAATAAATTTTCATTAAATATGTAACGCAATAATTGGTGCGATGAGAAACTAACACACATTTGAGGGTGTAATATACAAAATATGATAGTTGAGGAGTCACTGAGAAAAAAGTCATAGTTGAGGGGGTCAAAGTATAATTTTTCACACACACACACACACACACACACACATATATATATATATATGCTTCTAAATTTAATGAAATTGCATGGCTTCAATTTCAGGTACTACAGTCTAAGAGAGAATCAAGAAAGACCATCTGATATGATTTTCCAAGTTGAAGCTTTTTGCCCATGTTTTTTGTTTGGATATTTATCTTCTTTTATGGTAGGAGAGTCTAAGAGAATCCTTCATTTTGTGAGCTTTCATTATTTTAGAAACAGCCATGTAGTTCTGCTGCTTTCAATCTAATATCAGTGTGTGTTGCCTGTTGAGAGAGTCTATTATTATTTCGGTGCTACGTATTCTATCTAAATGAGGCTTCATTACCAAACCTTCTTTTCCCTTCCCTTTTTAGTATTACAGAGTTGATGTTATGGACTTGCTTTAACTTTCAGAAAGATTCTCTCTCTCTCTCTCTCTCTCTCTGCCCAATTGTTATGACTTTTAATACGAGGGTCTGCTTTTTGTTGAAAAGTTTTGAATGGTCCAAGGAATTTTCAGCAGTTTTTTCTGCAATCATACAACTGTAAATCAAACTTTAAAGATGTTTTGTTCATGTACTGCACTGGGAGCTTTTGCTTAAACCTGTGCAATAATACGCATGGAATTCAATGGTTAAAATTTGGCTTACTAATCTTTAGGTTAAGGTTTTGAACATGAGGGCAATCAGTTTGTGTAATATCAAAGATTAGGTCTCCACCAAATCTACCCGTCCTGAACTCTTACTATGGGTACTAAACTGAGTGTTATTTAGATTCAACAAATACCTATTAGAGTTATTATCTTTGGAGAAGTATCGGGACAATGAATTATGTTCTTTTCGCATTATAGGTCCCATAGATGAGTCCTTACAACATCAATACCAGGATTTATACCCACAAATTTGGGATAAAACTGCAGTTCAGTGTGTCCCAAAATCAATTTTTATTTTCTATTTACTCCAACATAAATCCAATGAACTATCATTGAAGCATAAAATGGGTATGTCCGGCTTGATCATTCGACCTCCAGCAAGTTGAGACAGTTTAATAGTAAGGCTGACCTGACGCCAAAGGCGTTGTAGCACAGTTGGTTAAGTACTAGTATGACAAATAAGCAATCAGAGCCAGGGGGTCCAAAACCTTTCATTATATCAAAAAAGAAAAACTGTTTCTAATATCTCTTAAAAATAACTTAAGTTTATTTTTTAAAGCATGCTAAGAAATCTAGCATAATGAGATAGATAAGCCCTGAAAGGCGAAGGAATGGTAGAATACCATAAAGGCGTATAGCTTCACAATTTTCACGGTTTTACTATTTTATGTGTAAGACAGATGTTAGCGTATAAACCCTTTTTTCTATACTTTTTGAGAAAAAGAACTAATATATAACCTATTTGAAGCTGCCACTGATATATATGAAAATGTTTTATAATATGATGTATTTCTTTGTTGGTTGCAGCTTTCATCCTAATTTACTTATCATGGAGGGACCATCTATGATTAGTTTAATGAACTTTCAATCTAAATGAGCTTAATTGACATAATTAATACACAGTTCACATAGGATTCCAAGCTTTTAAGCTAATACCTTTTATGGGTTCCCTTCATTGACCTCATGGGCATGCTTACCTAAAGATTATTGGTCAAAAAGTTACTACACTCTCATTAGTCCCTCCAACTACATTCCATTGCATAGCTTTTAGCAAGATTCTTGTCTCCCTTTAAGCTTGCTCTATGTTACTTTATGTGGTTTGTTGATAGGTTCGGCTAGGAACTCAAATACCATTTTTATTTTATTTTATTATTTTTTCAATCAATAGTTATAAATAATCTAAATTAAAATTCAAGATTCAGATCAAATTTTGGGACGGTATTTTGTGATAGCTTAGCTTTATCCTTGCTTGTTAGAATAAAGGGCTCATATTCAATATATGGAGAGGCTCGCCAGACAATAGGCAAGTTGTCATAGTTAAGAGAGCTGCAGGTGCCTTCAGAATTTGCTCTAATTAGGGTTGTAACTTATATAAATTAAGTTGTAACCCTATTTTGGGTAACAAGATAGCCACTGTCTCGTGGACGTAAGCAAATTACCTAAACACGTAAAATTCTTGTGTTCTTTCTTCTAATTAATTATGTTTTTTTGATTGTTCATCCCACACAAATCACAACATTGTTGATATTAGTCAAGTGTCTCCCATGCTATCAAGTCACCTGGGGTCCAAGTGCTGGAACAATTACCTAAAGTGATTTTTTTGGTACCATTTTGAGTACTAGATCATTGTAGAAAACAATTCATTACCACCATTTGCATGAACACCACAGTTTGAAACTACCTTTACAATAATTGGGACCCTTTTTGGTTAGATTGTTGAGCAATTATTTTTCCAACTCCGTTGGTGCCTTTGATTGTTTGAGAACAACCTTTGCAAAATTCACCCTAGGGCTGTAAACTATTCGATATCAGTGCGTAATTAGTTAGATTTGGAACTACAATTCTTAATGCAACCCATCAATCTAACACAAAGTTATCAGGTTTGGGTTGTAATCATGCTAAATCACTGCACATTGCTTGATAAATGGGTTGAAACTAACATGAAGATACACGATCAGAGCTCGGATATGTACAATTATAAAGTGAACCAATTTTGATATGATAAAAACTAGACACTACATAAATTTTGACATGACAAAACTCAATTCTCAAGTTCAAGTTAGATCCTAGTTTTAGTTCAATGACATGTTTAGGTTAGATGTATCATTGCTCCTTTGAAGTTTTGGGATGTTATATATCACTTTGGTCCATATGTTCTTATTTGTTCAATTGAGTCCAAAATTTTACCCATTATTTTAATTGCATCAAATTGATAATGCTGGTAATTAACCTCAATGAAAATAATCATGTGACTAAGATGTGATCTACACGACGGTGTATAAATTGTATTTACATATATAAACTACAAAGTTTTTTTATTTAATTTTTTATTTTTTTGGGGAGGGAGGGAGGGGGATTTGAATGTTTGACATCAAGAAGACAAAGTATTTACAAGACAAGGAGTACCATTAAACCAAAGACCCATTGTCAATTTGATTTTTAATTCTTTTCAAATTATTAAATGCATACATGTATGTGCACGTACTTGAAATCAAATACATATTTCTGATAAAAAAAAAGAGAGAGAAAGTCATCGCTAGTACGAAATATACAAATAATTTATCCAAATCTAGGATACTATCACAATTTGGGTGAGAGCAAAGCTACAAAATCATAGCATCACTACAGTTTCTTTCTAATCCTCTCATCATTCGTTCAAAAACTCTACTTTTTTACTTCAATGCTGTCAATTTCATGAAGAACAGACATGATAGCCTCCTGATTCCCTTGAAAGAATATTTTTGAACAAACTTTAAGCATGATCTTAATTAGAATCAGATGGCCCCCAAGCCTTCAATGTTGTTAATCCATAGCATTAAGTAGAACAGTTGGAAGTTTAATAAAGACTGTGATAGTCAATGACAGCCAAAAGAGATCACTTCTACCAAATGTTCAATGTAAGAAAAAAAAATACCTTAAAATTTTGAGCAAGACTTTGTTACTGAAACAGGTATCACACAAAAGCTTGCCACATTTCTAGGTCTAATTACAACGTTGTTGAGTTACAAATAAATGGAGCAAGTTACGACTCCTAAAAAAAATAAAAAAAAATAAAAAATTGTATGATCTATTCAAAACAACCCCAATTTTGTGTAACTTCACTAAATTGAGTTATAATCGGTATTATCAGACCGGACCTACTGGTCGAATCGGTAAATTGGACTCTAAACTAGTTCGGTTTACTAATTAGACTGCTTGTCCACCGAAACCGTCTAAAAGCCACAAAATGGGTCAGTTTTGGAGAAAATCTGTGAACCAGACTGATTTAAATTTAAAATCCTTATTTTGGGGGGCAATTTGCACCTAAATCAAAGAGACGTCCTTCACTTCAGTTCTTTCTCTTCTCCAGACGCACAGACAGAGCACTCGATCTCCTCAATCAATTCGACAGACCGAAAATAGGGACTAGATCAGCTTGTTCAATCAATTCCGCAGATTGGTTAACAGTGTTTATGTGTTTTTTGTCACGTAGACTTTTTTTCTAACCTTTTATTCGGATGGGCTGGTGAGGTTTGAACCCGTAACCTAACGATCCAACAGCGGGTTGCGGAGCCATTAGACCACTGCTGATCCTTTAGTCACGTGGTCTTAATTTGGTTGGCATGGCGCTAAGTTGAGAGTGGTTTATCCTTCATATGTGACCCATTTGTTCCCTGTATTTACAACTCAGCATTTACCTACACCCAAATCCAATTATTAAAAGGGTACCAATCATTCATACTTGCATTCAATTATTATTAAATTTTCCAAGCATTGTACAACATATTCACAATCTGTGACATAAGTTTGAAGGTATGCCAACTTTATTTACAAGTACCTCCATAATCATTGCTAAGAATGGGATTTCCAAATAAAATAGGACGATGCAATGAGTATAGTAGTTTTATGGAAATTACAAAATAAGTAACCATTTCTCAATTCTCAAAGCACAGTGATGATAGAACACACAGTCTGTACGAATGTGAGCATTAGAAGAATCGCAGCCACGATGATAGATAGTACACCCCATGGAGTCCCACAATAATCGTGTTTCAAAGTTGCCCTCCATTGGTGCAAAGGAATCTTGCAGTATTCATTTAGTTGTTCATGAATTCCAGTAAAATAGTACTCTTTAAAGTTTATGCCAATTTCTTTAGCAAGTTTGTTAAATAGATTCGACACATCTTCGTTGTCCCCAAGCCAATGCTTGATGACTCCACTGCGAGCAAGTAACTCAACATCTTTGGGAGAGTCAATAAGGCTATCCAAGAAGAGGATATAATCACTCATGTAACGATGATGATAATGACACTGCTCCAAGGCAACCAGATTTCTTAGTATGCCTTCTGTTTTGTCGGTTATTTCTAAATAGGGGATCTGCAAAACACCATCCACAAATTTCACCTCAAACAAGTTCTTGCTAACTCTTTCCATCTTAAATATAACTCCAGCCTCGTGAAGCTTTGTTGCACAACGTATGAAGTCCAATCCACCTGTTCCTTTGGGTGGCTGCCGTGGTTTTGTTGGTCTGAGAGATTTTCTTTGGAAATCAAGCAAATGATTCCCATGTGAGGAGTTAGTTTCAGGTAGATAGAATCCTTCGTCCGCTGTTTCCTTGAAGTATTCGCGGGTCAGATCAACAAAAGATGGTTGGAATGCCTGGAAGTTTGCCATGTTATAAAGATCGTTGAGAACAAAAAAGGGAAGTTGATTTTCAAGTAGCCTTAAGTCACAGATTATATCATCTATCATCCATGGATTATTAAATAGAGGATCGTTCTTCTCAACCACAGATTTGTACTTAGAACCCCACAAGACTTCAACGATGAAAGCAGCATCAACAAGAATCATTTCTACAAATTCGTCACTTGTAATTTCGACGGTTTCTGCATAACAATTGCGTATTTCTTCCTCCTCCTCCTTCACTTTTTTAACAAAATCCAGCAACCCTTTTTGGGTTCATCTGAGAAAGTTCTGTAGGTACCTCCGTTTCTGTTTTTCCATGGCTTGTAACCTTAATTTGCCATGGTGAAGTGGACCGATTGAGACTATGACAGGAGTGTAGGCTTCTTCATTGATTTTTCGAAGTTTGGGGGGAACCCTGTAGATGCAACGATTAGAGGACAAAGTAGGCAACTTTTCTAAGCTCGCCTCCATGGATTTTGCCAGTGAAATGTAGGGTTCCTCTATGTCAATTATATGAGAATTGCTTCCACTTTCTTCCCCTGTGTCACTATTGTCCATTCTTGTGGTTTAGGCAAAAAAAACACAAAAATCTTCTCAGCTTTTAGCATCACAAGATAGGTACAAAAATATATAAGAAAAAAACTACTCAACCTTCCATGTGGTAAGATCTGTGCACCGTGTGTTTTATTGTGAACCAATTGACCGATTTTTCATAATTGTAGGGATTATATGAATCTACAATGTTATTCTTACTAAATTTTTACCAAAATTTGCTTGTCAAATCAACCAAAATTGTTCAATATGAATTGGTGCACATCATTGCTCAATATGAATTGCAATTTCAATATAGAGATCTTCTCACGAATAGAGAGATTTCCTTATTATTTATGTGAAAAGCATTAAGGTAGAAGAAGAAAATGTGAATTTGATAATAATATAAACATTTAGGTTAAAAATAATAACTTTTTTAGAAAATTAATTGGACATTACAAGTTATAATAGGGTTGTCAGTAGATCATGTTGAGATTCGTTCTGTGTCTCGTTCAAGTGGGTCAGAATCACATTATATATAGTAAAGTTATTTTCTTATCGATTCATTCACTAAGTGGGTCTGATATATGGGTCAACCCGATAATAACCATAATTCATTAAAGCTAAAGTAACAACGATTGCCTTAAAGTTAATTTCTTGTAAAATTGGTGGTATATATATTAAAAATTGTCTACCCATAACACATTAGTTTACGAGAGATAATATTTCAAGTGGAGTTAGATACAAATAATACTGGTAGAAATAAAGAAAGACACACCGAGCCATGCATGTGCTCGCACACACTCACTCACTCACATAGTGACACAAAGACTTGCTTATCAGACCAAGTTAAGTCCATAACTCTCAAGACAAGAGAGATAAAATACTAAGCAAGTTGTTGGTTCAAAATATAGATAGGTCATAGATCTTTGTAAAAGTATATGCAGTTTGATTTTTTGCTATCAGGAATTAGCTTAGGCAGTGAAGCTTGTTCAAAACTACAATTTAGGCTTCGTTTGGTAACCGCCATTGTTTTCAATTTTTAGTTTTTGATTTCACTTTCTTTTTTGGGAAACTAAACAAGCAACCACGAGCAAATATGGGTGGTGATAAACAATAAATCTACTTTGAGTTGTAAACTATGCTCTAAGCACTTTGTCCATCTAAAAATTCTAAAATTGTCTCTAAAGTATACGCTTTGTGTCAATTTGATTATCATTCTTTTCATTTATCATTTTAATTCTTCAAGTGCCTAATTTGTGTCACTTGGCCCAATTTAAAAAAGATGTTTAGCTCACTGAATTTGAGGTGGCATGTTCCTTATTTGTGCATAAATGATTGCTCAACTCAATAAAAATTACCTTACTTTTGGAAAAAAATGTTAATTTAAATTGATTAATGGACATGGTTATGTGTTTACATATGCCCACAATTAAGGGGCACATTAGTTTAAAATTTGTGTAGTCACTTAAGTTATCAAAGAATAACTCTCTAGTATAGTCACATGAGATACACAGTACCGCCTCAATTATTCAGTTTAAATAGCCGTCTTAGACAAAAATGACATAAATTTAAACTGGCAATGCTACATTACATGGACCTTATTTGAGATTTTATCATTCTTTGTCATTAAATTGACAATGGATTGCATTATTAGTTGGGACCTACTATTAATTCAATGACTATGATCTATCATATTAGCAAATAAGGTCACTAAATTATGTACAAATAACATTTGTTAATTTAAAAACCCGAGGGACTAAAGTGATAAATTAAAAGGTTAAGGACCAAAAAGACAGACATTTGATAGATCAATAATATATTGGGTAAAAAACACATGCACCCCCTTGAGTTTTGTATTTTTTTACATGGACACCCCCTTACGTTTGAACAATTATAATGAAACCCCTTATGTTAAACCGTGTTAAAGGAAATGACAAAAAGACCGATTTAACCTCAAATTTGACTTTAATTAAAAAAAATAATCAAATCAAAATTTGGAAAGACAATAATACGTATCTCAGACATTCCAAATGGTTACTAGGGTTAGTAGAGTTTTTTGTAACAAGTTCTGCACATGAAGGGACTTGCACAAAGAATTTGGGGGTGGGGGTAGGGGGGAGGTTCTCTTCATCAAATGTCTGTGATCTGGGTAAAACCTCATGGCAACATTTCATCCAGACTCGAAGTAGGTATTCGTATGATCCTAACCATAGATTCGTATATTTCAATCTTTTTTTGTTTAACAATATTAACCCCATTCATCTCACAATCATCCTAGATTTGGCCTAAATTCTGAAATTTTGTTCAATCCCTATACAAAACCCAAGATCCCTTGACCACTAGCCCATCCTAACTCGAGATCTATAAACCTCAAACTCAAAACTTGACCTACAAACCCTAAACCCAGCTTTGTGAGTACTTCTCAAATCTAGTTAGTACACTATGATTTTGTTATGTATTATTCCATCTTCTAGCTCCACTTTCTAAACTTAATTATTATGCATTAAAAAGGTTTTTTTATTCAATTACGCAAATGCATGATTTCGTTGTTTATATTAGAGATATGGTTTCCAATATTTGTAAGGTCGACCCAAATGAGTACTCATACATTGACATGATGACAGAAATTGGAGCAGTGGTAGGCAATGTTTCATATATATAGATATAATAATGAGATTCACTTGTTTGGGGATGTTAACATTGGATATCAGGCAACACTTCCATCCCCACATGTGGAAGCAGAGGCTGAAAATGGCGACACAGAGGCCTTATAAAAGTTTATAGTTGTGCCTCAACAACAATAAGTGCCATTGTTATGTTTTTGTCTAGATATCAGACACAATTGAAAACAAAGTGCCATTGTTATGTTTCTACAGACAAAAACCCTAACATCAGCTAGGTTTTGTGGCAGGTTGCTATACTTTTGAAACATCAAATAGACAATGAGGTACATTTTATCTTGTGGCGTGGATGTAATCAATTCCTAAACCTCAAGTGAGGGTTCAAGGATGGTAGAGGGAAAAGAATAACAATAATATGCCAGAGACAAAGAAATCAAAAGGATAAGTGTCCACAATAAAAGCTTACATGATCCACATACCTTGAATATATGTTTAAGGTCTTCTCAATAATAGCTTCAAATATGTCTGCAACTGCAATAATGTAATAAATTATTGGCAAGGAAATGAAAAGAAAGAATAAAAAATTAGATAAATTAGTTTAACTCACTTCTTTGAGGACATCTCTTTGACACAACCTTCAGCGTGCTCTAGCATGGTAACCAAGAGAACTATATATAGCAATATATGGTCACTCTAAGAACTTCTATATGCTTAAACATTATTTCAAGGCAAGTATTTGTTCTATTTGTCTAACTAAAACTTGGTAAAATTGGTTATTTGCTTAGTCTTGGTGATCAAACCTCTGTAGAAAGAGGCAAAAGAATAAAGTCAAGGCAATGCTTCTTCCATATGTTCAAGGAAAGAATTTGTACTTTCTCCAACCAAATCAAGTTAAGAATAGGTGCATTAATCAAGCCATGCCTTTAGGTAAGTGATATGCTTAGGCTCGGTTCGAATAGACTATCATTGATTCAAGCTGGGTTCATGTTCGGTAGTTGAGTTGGAATTTTTGCTCAATGAATTCCTAAATTGCATTCCAAGGTTTGGAAGCTAAAATTTGAACTCAAGCTCAAGTATATCCACAAAAACATGCCCAATACGAGTCAAACACAAAATTTCTTAACTATACAGGTGGTTGTCTACTATATATATATGGAGGGAAAGGAATTCCGGGCTTTAGGCCAACAAATCTAGGAGTCACCAAGCTTTGCTACAAACTATTATACAGACCATTCGAGACAGGGCTTCATCCCTCAAGTTCAAAAACTCAATTAGGAACCTGAGACTGGTTCATGTTTGGCTACTCCCTAGCTTCTGCTTAGCTTAGCATTTTGTTGACTCTTTGATCTTGAATCCATGGCGTAAAGGCTATTCTGTATGGGGTACCTAATACCTCCCTTGGCACCTACTCCACATATAATATGCCTCTTTTGTCTTACAACAAGGAGGGCTTGCTTAATTTTTTTTTTTTTTTGGTGTTACTAACCATGCATCTCTTGCATTTTTTACATTAATGAAACTCACTTACCTTCCAAAAAAAAAGTTCTTAACTAGAAATCAAACATCTTCTCTATTAAGTTAAAAGTATTTCTTCAATATTTATTCACCACAAAAAAAATATCAATATATTACAAACACATAAAGCTTGAGCTAATCAAGTCGAGTGGCACTTTGTTGGGTCTTTTTTGAATATTGAATGAGATTAAAAATTTGGGCATATTTTAGTCAATTTCTAATACGCACAAACTTGAATGAATCAAACGACACTTCAAAAAGGTCTTGGCACTCTTGAAACTATGATGGAGCCTTAAGAATAATTAAATAGCCTATAGTTGGGCTAATGTAGTGAAAACTAGTGGAGTTAATTCTTTGCTTTGAGTTCTCAAACAAGCAGAGAGAGAGAAAGGACAAAGAAAAAGATAATGCAACAATCACAATCCATGGTTATTCATTTTTGGTTGACAAGTAATTCCATGAACACTTTCATGATTAGCATTACCTAATGCTAGTTAACTAATCTAACGCTCAACGCTCTATTCAGCAAATAACAAAATAATTTGGACATAATTTATTGATCGAATTTACCAACCTATTATATTACTGTTGTATTAGTTATTTTTGCCAAAATCAAGAGAGACTCAAATATTTATCCTTTTCACCAATGTTTAGATTTCATTCTCCTTTAAAAATCTAATGGTCATATTCTCTCATTCTTTAAATTTGAGTTTGTCCATTGGAGATGTATATACCTAATTAAACTTTTTACTTGTTTTTTATTACTCAAATTTGGATAATAGTTTGAGTTTTCACTGGAGATATTCTTACTAGGGTTAGTAGAGTTTTTCATAACTTGTTGTGCATTTGAAGGGACAAACATAGAGATTGAAGGGGGGGTGGGAGGGGAGAGAGAGAGCATCTTCGTCTTCATCAAATGTCTTTGATCTGGGTGAAATCTCATTGCAATGTTTCATCCAGACAAGAAGTTAGTATGCGTATGATCCTAACCCTATATTCAAATATTTCGGCCATGTTTGTGTTTAACCTTAACTACTCCTCTCATATTCATCTTACATTTCGCCTAAATTTTGAAATTTCTATCAATCCCTACAAACCTAAATCACTAGACTTGTAACCCATCCTAACCCTAGATCTATAAACCCCAAACCCAAAACTTGGCCCACAAACCTTAAAGCCCATCTTTGTGAGTACTTCTCAAATCTAAATAATACATCGTGATTTTGGTATGTATTATTCCATCTTTTTTATTAGCTTTCTAAATTTCTTAAATATTATGTATTCAAAAAGGTTTTTTTTTTAAATTCCAATACACATTTTTAATGTTCACTTTATTTGAGTTAATTTGTTGTAAGCTTTTAGAAGTTTAGCATGCATTCTACAATTTTTTCCATAGCTTTGAATGTCGTCTATTTTCTTTGTATAGAAATGGATGAGCAAAGGCATGGTTTTGTTGCCCATATTAGATATATGGTTTCTAATATCTGTGGGGTTGACTCAGATGAGTACTCATACATTGAGGTGATGACAGAAATTGGAGCAATAAGTGTTCCTAATATTGATGTGAATGTTATGCTAGTAATTACTACCAATGTTTAGGGCCAGAGGGTAGTAAAAAGTTGGCTATCTCAGATAATAAAAGTTTAATAGAAATGTTTCATATTTATAGATACAGTAAGTAGATTCACTTGTTTGTGGATGTGACATTGGATATTAGGCAACACATCTATGCCCACGTGTGGAAGTAGAGTGCCATTCTTATGTTTCTGTCTAGATATCGGACACAGTTCAAAGCAAAGTGCCATTGTTATGTTTCTACAGATGAAAACCCTAACATTGCATAGGTTTTGCGACATAGAGCTATACTTCTGAAATTTTCAAAAGATTTATGAAATAAAACTTTTAAAGTGTTTGAGGGATACAGTGCCATTAGTCATCCAAAGGATAAGTGTCCATAATGAAAGCTTACTAAATCCACATACCTTGAATATATGTTTAAGGTCTTCACAATAACAGCTTCAAATACATTTGCAATTGAAATAGTGGAACAAATTATTCACAAGGAAATTAAAAGAAAGAATAAAAAAATTAGGAAATTAATTTTTTTAACTCATTTCTTTAATGACATCTCTTTGCCACTTCCTTCTCTATGTTCTAGCATGGGAACCCAGAGAACTATATATGTATATGTTTGAATCGAGGGTTAAAAAGGGATAACTTTGGTAGAATAGGATAACAAAGTAGATGGGGCTCATATATCCCACATGTGATAAGTTAAAAAAGTACTAAAAATTTCACTCAGATTTTATCCCAACCCGGTTACCGTTTAGAAAATAATCATGGACACTTCATTCAGTACCAATAAAGTTAATTTACACACTTAGAAAATAATCTAATAGAAACTTGTCAAGGAATGGAGAAGTGCTATGTTTGCATACCGAATCGTCATTTGATCTGTGTTGCATATGTGTTTATTTTATTATTTCTTTTTAGTTTTTGTTATTGTAAATAAAGTTATTGTGAATATCTTAAACATATTAATGCTTTCTCATGAAGCCATGAACAATCTCTATTTGCAAACATGCCCAAATTTGAACTACTTGTAACCTAAACTAATATTTACAAATTTTTAGTCTTTTTATTGTGTGATTCCTTATATTGTAATTCATGATGGCTCTTGCAGAAGCAATGCTAAACTGTAATTAATCAGATTGTTGGGTTAGTAGTTGTGTTATATAGGACTAGAAGGGAGTTGATCAATTTTATGTTTTTGATTTTGATCCTTATTATTATAATGTGGAAATTGAGATGCAAAAGAAAACAAGACCAAAAAGATCATTGACTAGAAATCGACTACAGATAGAACACTTACACCTATTAGTTGAAGAGAGCGACATTAATTGCATATAGCAATTTAGGATGGACCAGCACAATTTTCGTGTCCTTTGTAATTTAGTTCAAAATGTGGTGGTTTACCTGCAATGAGAAATGTAAGTGTTGAAGAAATAGTAGCAATTTTCTTGAACATATTGGGGAATGATGAGAAGAATATGCCAGTCAAGTTCAATTTTCGTAGATCAGGTGAAACAATTACTTGGCATTTCAATGCAATTCTTTTGACTGCTATAAAATTGCATCGTTTGTTGTTGAAGAGACCCAAACTAGTCCTTTAAGACATCACTGAGAATAAATGGAGATGATTTAAGGTAATTGGTCTCTACATTTTTTATGCTTTTGTAAGCAGTATAAACATAGTGGCACTTGATTTAGATGTATTACTAATTTTGAGTTTATTGTAGAGTTGTAGAATTACATAGGAGCATTAGACGACACACATATTAGAGCAAGGGTACCCATAATCAAATCAAGCCAGATATAGGAATAGACATGAGGATGTATTAACCAATGTCCTTGGTGTATGCTCTAAAGATATGATATTCATTTATGTGTTGTTTGGCTGGGAAGGGTTAGCTGCGGATTCTAGGATGCTACGAGATGTAGTCAGTTGACATAATGGATTGAAAGTGGCACGGGGTAAGTGGTATACTTCACATATACCCAATTAGAACACCAATATTTTGCTTACGTGCACTTTTTTTCATCTTACATAGGCACATTTTATCTAATGGATGCTGGTTATACTAATGTATAAGGTTTCTTAGCTCCATATAGGAGCCAAAGATACCTTTAGAATAGTGGGACGAGGGGATTGTTGCACCATGTAACGATGAGGAATACTTCAATCTTAGGCACGCTATGACAAGAAATGTTATAGAATGATGTTTTGGATTGCTAAAGAATTGATAGTCGATTCTTAGAACTCTTTGTTACTACCCCGTGCGCACATTCAATCGAATCATTGCCGCATGTTGTCTATTGCATAATTTGATTAGAAATGAGATGGCGTACAATCTCACAAAAGATGGATTGCATGAAAATGAACCAGCTAATGCTAATGAAGATGTCGAACTTGATGTGATTGACACTGTATACACTGCTAATGCATGAACTGCATTGAGGAATACTTTATTGTTATGTTTATTGTGTTTTATGTTGTTGAACAATCGGTTATGTAATTGTTATTTTTTGGGTTTGAAATTCTTTGTTTGTCATAATTGTATGTTATAAGCTTTGAATTTTGGTTACCTATTATTCTTCATTTATTATAATAATTTTCTAGGTATAATATTTTTCATGTATTAGGACATGTAAAATATAGCTGGGAGTAGCCGAAGTGAATGTGGGCCAAGGCGCCCAAGGAGTGCCGCCGAGGACGCCCAATTGATTAACGCTCTAAAGGATCTGTGCGTGTGGAGGTGCCAAAATTTCATGTTTAGGTAATGCTATCTACAAATATTGGAGACCAACCTAAAAAAATCATTTCCAGGTACTGGCATTTGTTTGTCACCACACATTGAATATAAAACTAAGGGCTAGAAGAAATTGTACAATACAATCCATTGTTTTCATTGGTGAATACATTTGGTATCAGGTGGAATGATCATGAGAAGAAACTTGATATTCCAAATAAGACATTTCGGTAGAGTACCTAAAGGTGATTTTTTTTAATAATATTGTATTTTTGTTAATCTACTTAAAAGTGTTTATATTATTAAACTTTTTAATGTGATGTAATTGTAGAACGCCAAAAATGCGAATGGAATGTGGGACAAATCATGGCTGTTTTTGATGACTATTGTATTATATGTGGCTAGGACAGGACAACTAGTGAGTATGCTATAGACATTGTGGAGATGAAATTTAAGATTATAGGTGAAGGTGGTAACCCGACTAGTGATGTAATGTCAGATGGAGGGGTATCTCAAAGTGTGACTCAAGGCATGGACAATGTAACCGTCCCTCCTCAAAGTCGAAAACAAAGGAAGCAAAAAGGTAGGGGCTGTTTGGTAATGTTTTTGTTTTCGCGTTTTCAAAAAATTCAAAAATAAAGACAATTTTTTTCCGTGTTTTGTAGTAAAAACTGAAAATAGAAAACATATTTGAAAGTAATTTTTGTTTATCAAATTATGAGAATAAAAACAAAAAACATGTTTGATATCTTCTTCAAGTTATATCCTAAATATGTTTTATAATATTTCATACAACAAAATACAAATCCAAAAATTCCTTAACCCATCATATCCACTAATTAATCAAAAATCACGTACACAATTCTTTCCAATGGGATGGTTGATTTGCTGAAATAAAAGAATAGAAGATCCTTCATCCCCATAATAAAAGAATACATTGTAATTTCACATTCTGAAGAATCAAAAAGAAACCAACAAGCTCGACACAACAACAACAAACAGAAAGCTCAAAGGTGAAACACATTTCTCAAAACAAAACCAAACCCACATCATAGACTCTTTTCTCTTCCAAATTGAGCATTTTGCAGATCCCAAAATGTACTGCAACCTTGTCTCGCTCAAATCTTACCATGTGAGCAAGGGCGGAATCAAGATTTTTGTTTATTCTGGCTAAGATAAACATTTGTACGACTAACAAAATACAAATGTAAACTCATAAACATATATACAATAATACAAATGTAAACCTTGAGGTTCAACAACCGTAGGAATCATAGGAACATCAACACTTGTCGATGTTTCTACTAGACTCAAAGTTTCAAGAGTAGAATTTGATGTTTCTTCTCCACTTTTCTTTTTGAAGAACGAAAAAATTATTTTTGCTCTTTTTCGTTCTTGACTTTCCATCCTAATAAAGTAGAGAATGACTGAAAATTAGAGAAACAAACTAGAGAGACAAATCAACAAGACAACAATGATTCTACTATTCTAGATAAAAATTAATCAACAGAAAATGAGAGAAGGCAACCCAAATAACATTTGAATATATGATCAAGGAGACAAGGTATTAAAGTATTAAAAATACAAGTACAAATGCATTAGAAGCAAATATTGTATTAGGAAACAAATACAAGTACAAATGCATAAAAGTATTCAATTCATAATTTTAATAAATCTAAGCAATATCATTCAAAGTATTAAAAATAGATTCAGATTGAGAGTTACCAAAAAATACTTTTCACTGTCGACTCAATAACCATAACTCAAAGTCTTCGAAGCATCCTCAATTATTAATCCGGGCTATAACAAATCAAGAAAATAATTAGGACAAAATGCACAAAAAAATAAATTATGAAAAAATGCATAAAAATTCAAATTAGGGCAAAATGCACAAAAATATAAATTATGGTAAAAAATTAAAATGCACAGACTGTGTATTGTGTGTACAGTGCACAGACTGTGTATTGTTGTTAAAAATGCATAGACTATGTTGTTAAAAATTAATTTATTTTGTGTATGTGCACAGACTGTGCTGTGCGCGTGTGTGTTGATCGAGAGAGAGAGAGAGAGAGTATTTACTTTTGTTTGGTCGGTGCTCGCCTGCTTGGTCGGTGGTGGTACTGCTGCGTTGATGCAAGGAACGACAAGAAGCACCTTTATTCTTTAGTTTAGTCTCTATTCACAAATTATGTTGGGCAAAAAAATTTGTTTTTTATTTGGGCCCAAAAATTTTGTTTTTAATGTTGGGCTGATACTGGTAACCTTGTATGAAAGTGGCAATTTTTTTGGGTGATTTAGAAGCCGGTACAATTTTTTAGACTTATTTAGGCAAAAGTACAACTCAAAATCTTATTTAGGCTAAAGTGCATATTTTTTAAAAATGTCAATATTGTTTTTTTTATCCAAACCAATCAAGTGTGTTCCATTTCATTAAGTAAGAAAATTAGAGTTATAGTCAGTTTCAATGAAAGCCTTAGGAGAGGACATCCAACCCAATCCTGTGGGAGCGAGTTGTGTATCATAGCAGATGCCACCCAGTGAGCTGCCTTTAAATTGGCTCTAGGTTTGTGTAAAAAACAATTTTTGTGTAATCTAGCTATGTGTCTAATTTCTTCTATCACTGTCTTGATTTTTCATGGTGGAACATTCTCCGTAGCACTCAACTTAATCGCATTCAGACAGTCGCTCAAAATAGTTACCTCCTTCATTGAGCAGGCGTTCACTATCAGACAAGCTTGCCAAATAGCCACTGCTTCTGCTACCAGGCTTGAGTTAGTAAAGAAATTTTTTGAGATACCATCCATCAGATCACCCTTAGGACCAAACATAAGTACAGCACTGGCTGCTTCCTTGGTTTTTTGCTTGAAAGCTCCATCGCAGCAAATGAAGAACCCCAACCTTTGCAAATGTGTGACCCATATGGTAGGAAAGATATACGAGTTAGTGTTCTAACAAAATTGACAGTGCACCATTTGGACCTTCCAATTATAACCAAATCGGTGAAAGGTCGTTTGCCGGACTGCTGAGTCCTCCTATACTTGTCTAACTCCAATTTAGGTGTTTTTGTCATACATCCGATCTCATACCCATTTCCACTATAGATAATATGACTTGAAATATAGATCCATGCCTAGTATTATTTACAACCCAAAAGCCACTTTATCATCCGTCTCCTAGAATAGTCCAACCACGAAATATAAACTACAATACCCATTCCTGTCTAGTGCCACCATGTCCCCAATCAGTTCTTGTTCTCCAATTCGAAGTACACAACCTCTACACATCCTTTTAGTATCCCACCCCTCTCCTATGGGCATGACTATACTCCAGACATGTTTGAAATTTTTCAAGGTCTAATCCCGAGTTATTTGCGTATGTGGTGTACAGGGAGGAATTAGTCGCATCGTAATCAAATAAAATATGTGCCCAAGAATTATAGGAAAAGACGATACCTTCCACCACGATGTTGGAAACGTTTTTCACCGGTTGGGTTTGGGCAGAAATTACTCCGTGATCGGTATTGTAGGGGACTATGACTCCTAACGGTTTCAGTTGTTGTAGTGGCTTGTTTGTAGCCACTTGTCCTGTCACTTGGTTGGCCCTCGGTGGAAGCGATGGACAATTGTGTCTGAAGTGCCCTTCCCCTCCACATGCGAAGCATTGACGGGGTCTGTGTCTACCCTCCCAGGGACAACTCTTGCTGTTTGGGTAGTCCTCTTAGGTGGGCGACTCGGACAATGAATCCGAATATGCCCCACACCTCCACATGAAAAGCATTGACATGGGTCAGTGGCCGTCCGATTCCGAGTAGCCCTAGCTCTTCGAACGACTTGATTCCTTAGCCCCATAGTTTGGTCGGGTTGGGGATATGGAGCTGCCCTTTGTGCAACTCCACTGCTGCTAGCCCCAGTTCTGATTGGACCTCCCCTCGTTAAGTTTTGTAGTTGCTGGTGGTTGATTCTATTCTGATGTTGTACTAGAGTGGTTAGCTCCTTTACGCATTGATAAATAGACTTCATGGTATCGGGAGGTGACGGTGATAGTGGATTTCCTTGGCCACCCCGTCCACGTCCTCGTCCACCCTCCAACCTGCACAGTAAGTTACAACTTAATTTCATTACTGTGCAAGACATCTAAAAGGTTAAGTAAATCTAACCTATAAGGCTCGTATGAAATTTTAAATCAACTATCTTTATCAACCCAATTCCTACCTTCTAGTGGGAATCCATAACCTACAGTTCCCATGTAAGACCTAAAGCCTAGGCTCTGATACCAAATCTGTAACACCCCAAAATACACCCTGGATGGCATTACATTCAATAACCATTCATACCATGAGAGCACTAAGATAAACCATCCATAAAGAGATTTCATAACAGTAATCCATAACAATTATATCAGTATCCCAAAAGAATATGCCCTATTTGGCCTTTACATTCCCAATGAAAATTTACTATTATAGTGCAGCAAAAATTACAAAAGGAATCTAGACTATTCAGTGTTTCCACAATAATATTCTAGTCTAGAACAAAAAAAATAAACTACATCTCTCGATGTCCCACTCGGGATCCAAGTATCCTTCTAGTGAGCCTCCCCAAGGTGCGGCTCGTTAGCACCGAGTACATCCTCTGGCCCAACATCTGAAAAAAAGTTTAACTGTAGGGGTGAGCACGAAGCTCCGTAGAAAAATTTTCCCAAACTTATACAAGGTTTAGAAAAACATGTAAAACGGGTCGGTCTCATTTCAAAGATAACATATATAGCTTTTGAAACAAAATCGGGACATTTATACAGATCTCTAGTTTAAATAACAACGGTAATTGAAATGGATAAATAAATAAGCGAAACCAAGTAGAGTTGACAACCAATTTCCAAAGCATCATCCATATATAATTTATAATTCATTTCCACCATACACCGTTTTCACAAGTTCTCGTGGCATCCCATACTACCCCAGGACTCTTGTAGAAACCATCTATGGTAGAGTGACAATACACGACGGTACCCGTATCTCAAGTATGAAGCAAGACCCCGCATGGTCACAGATATCATGTCCCACGCGAGTACATACCAATGCTACCCCGTGAGTAATAGTGGTTTAGTCTTACTAAAGCACCAACCCCACTATGAGTGGTAGGAATAGTTCTTACCAAAGAAGGCGTCTACCACTCCATGATCTCCTGTCAATGGTAGCCCATGTTCATATCGTGCAACCATACAAGGGATACAATACCAACTCCTTTCTCCATTAACAAGCAAGTTCCACAATTTAGTTTTCTGTAGTATGAGCATCCTTATATGGAACTTCTCACCTATGTTCATCCAAACAACCTTTCATAATTACAGTACCAATAAATATCACACATATCCAACAATTTCCCAAATCCAGAACTTGCGCACGTGATATTTCCCATAAAACATATTTAAGAAAAGTACATGAGATCATCAAAAGTATCATTTTATTGTTCACTACAAACCCCTAGAGTTTTGAAATCAAGAACAGACGAATGATCAAGCTTTGGAACTCAAGAACAAAGGGAAAATCAAGTCTTGAATCCATGACAACGAATATCAAGTTAGAGTCAAGAATTAAGGAACAATTAAGTATTGAAATCGACAACAAACGAATATCAAGCTTGAAATCAATAACAAAGGATAAATCAAAAGAAACAATATTTCCCTTGAAAACTAGGGTTTTCAAGGCATACCAAGATAATTATTGATTACCCAAGCACAACATAGGTAAGGCACATTAATATTTAAGGTTGAGAATCTAGAACCAAGGAGAAATCAAGAGAAAGAACATTCCCCTTGAAAGCTAGGGTTTTGGAAGCAAGAAAGGAGACTTAAGGGTTACCCTAGTCTAACATTGTTCAAGACAAGGTGAGATTTGCAAGGATATCAAGAAGTACATATTTGATAGCATATATATAACATTTAGAGTCAAAGATTACATATAAATAAACCTAGCCTCAATGTAAGAGAATAGGAAGAAAACCCCTACCTTGTGTTCTTGGAATCTAAGTTTTTGATCTTGGATAACCCCCTTTAGACTCGGGTTTTTCTCTTCCTTTCTTCCTCTTTTCTCTTCCTTTCTTTCTCTCTTAGGGTTTCTAACGTTGGAGTGGCTGAAATAGAGCCAAAATAGACGACCTTGGGTATTTATAAGGCTAAAATTGGACCAAGATCGCGACATTTAAGTTTCAGAATTCTTTCGGCTCTACCGGTACAATACTCTACTGGTAGGCTGTACCGGTAGATCGAACTCTCTGGACCAAAGTGTACCGGTAGACTGTACCAGTATAGAACTCTACCGGTAGGGTTTTGTCAGTTTCGCCTTTTTCCTCCATTTTTCATTTCCAATCCATCCTAAACCCTTCCAAAACCAACCCAAACTTTCACAACATACCTTGGTACCCCAAACATAGTTGCTAGAGGTTCTTTTATAATTTATGTCATCCATTCACTAGCTAAACTAGCCTTAACTATGATTCTCACTGACATTCAAAATTCCTTCTTTTCCAACCTATCAAATTAAAACACACATCACTACACATATCCACACTTTTACCACAAGTAATTTCTATATAGTTATATACATATATTAAAGAGAATGCGGGGTGTTACAGGTATCCATTTATCATCCCAGAAGTTTACATCCTTCCCATCTCTGATTTGCCACATCAATCCTTTTTCGAGGAGTTCTCTTCCATACAGCAGGCTACTCCAAATCCAAGATGGTCTATTCTCTCTCTTAGCTTTCAAAATATCCTCATCAGGAAAGTAAATGGATTTAACAAACTTTGCTCAAAAAGCATCCGGCTGATTAATGAGTCTCCAACATTGTTTTGTTAGTAGTGCTTGGTTGAACAAATTAAAATCTTTAAATCCCATTCCACCGCCATCCTTCAGTTCTACCATCATATCCCAACTTTTCCAGCTGATTCCCTTACTGCCCTCCCCATTTTTCCACCAGAAATTTCTAATGTATCCGTTAAGCTGATGGCATAAGCTTTTTGGGAGTTCAAACACCGACATGATATAATTAGGGATAGCTTGCACCACCGCTTTGATAAGCACCTATTTTCCTGCTTGGGACAACAGGATGCTTCGCCACCCTTGTAGTTTTTTCATCACCCTCTCTAGGATGTAGCCAAATACTTCCTTCCTCGAATTGTTCCACCCAGTTGGAATTCCCAAATACTTTGCATTGTGTGGCAAGCTTTGCAAACCCAGCATGTTGCTTATGGTTGTTTTCTGTTTTGGTGAAAAATTGGACGAGAAGATGATACCTGATTTCAACTGGTTAGTGCACTAACCAGAAGCATCACAATACCTTTGGAGAATATTAATAAGCTCCAGTAAGCCCTCTTCTTTTGCCTTGATAAAGAACAATGAGTCATCCGCCAAAAAAAAAAAAGATGGGAGATGGTTGGGCTCCTCCTCTTCACCTTTATCCCCACAAATTTCCTTTCATCCGCCCTTTTATTTAGCATTAAGGACAGCACATCAGCCACAATAATGAAGAGGTAAGGAGATATCAGATCTCCTTGCCTGATCCCTCTCTGGGGTTTGATATCGCATTTCTTTTCCCCATTCAATAGCACCTTGAAGGATACCGTTCTGACATATTGCATAACAAGGTTTACCTATTTGCTGTTGAAACCCATCTTGATCATGGTTACTTCTAAGAAGTCCCATTCCACACGGTCATACGCTTTACTTATGTCCATCTTGATTGCAATCTTAGGCACCCTTCCCCTTTTCTTTCCTTTCAGGTGGTGGAAGATTTCATATGCAATTATTATGTTGTCCTGGATCTGCCTGTTTGGAACGAAAGCTGCCTGGTTAGGGGATATAACTGTGCCCAAAATTCCTTTCATTCTATTTGCCAGAGTCTTTGAGATGACTTTATACAGGAAATTGCAAAGAGCTATGGGTCTGAATTGACCAATTTCTTCAGGGGCATTCTCCTTTGGAATGAGTACTAGGTTGGTTGAGTTGAGGTCTTCCAGCATTCGTCCATCATCAAAAAACTTCCTCAGCAAGTAGGTCACATCCTTTCCCATAATATGCCAAAACTTCTGGTAAAAGACTCCAGGAAACCCATCAGGTCCCGGTGCTTTAAGGGATCCCATTTGGGAAACAGCCTCAAGCATTTCCATTTCTGTTACGGGTCTCATAAGATGCTGGTTCATCTCCTCCGATACTCTGCATTGCACAACGTTCAGAACTTCATCAAAATCCTTTGGCTTAGCTATGGTGAACAACTTTTGAAAAGACTCCTCAATGAGCTCACTAATTCCCTCCTCATCTTCTATCCATTATGCGTTCTCATTTCTGAGCTTGATGATTTGATTTCTCTATCGCCTGTGGATGGTAGAGAGGTGGAAAAACCTAGTATTTTGGTCCCCTTCTTTGAGCCATTTAATTCTTGATCTTTGCATCTAGAATTTTTCCTCTCTACTTCGGATTCTGTCCAATAGAGAGCATATCTCCATTTCGTTCTTCAAGTTCTCCTTTGACGGGGCCTGCATCTGAACATCGATTAACTCTTTTTCTAGCTTATGAATCAGCTTCTTGTTATTACCAAATTTTTGTTTGCTCCAAACGGCCAAACTGGAGCTACATTTTCGCAATCTGTTGACAGCTTCAATCATGGAAAAGGTTGTATCCCTTTCGTTCCAAGCCTCCTTAATTACCTCCTCGCATTCACCCTCTTCCAACCACATGTATTCAAACTTGAAATAATGAGGTGTTCTTCTTTTTTCCCACCCCAAGTTGATGACAATAGGACTATGATCCGACCCAATTCTTGCTTCATGCAGCACGTTCATAGATGGGAATAAGGTTAACCAGTCTGCATTAACTAACACTCGATCCAGAAGTTCCTGGACATTTGCTGCTCCTGGTCTGTTGTTGGACCAAGTGAATTTCGGCCCTTTGAAGTTCGTTTCTATCAAATTGCAATCCGAGATAACATGTTGTAATTGTTCCATCTTCTTAGAGCTACTTGTAGTTCCCCTTTCTTTCTTATCCAAGGAGCCTATCACATTGAAGTCACCAGCCACCATCCAAGCCTCTGAAATACTATTGGTCATTGCTTTCAAACTTTGCCACACATTTTGTTTCTTCTCATAATCTGTATCTGCATAGATGAAGGAACATCTCCACTCCTCAGGAATTTGAGTACAACTGCACTTAACATCAATGACATATTTGCTTTGGAGTTCACTTGAAGTCTAATCTCCTCCTTCCACCATAGGGCTAGCCCCCTCGAGAGACCCACTGGTGCAACATACTCACTTTTATCATAATTTAAGGACCCTCTTAATCGCTCCAAAATTGCTGACTTATTTTTTGTCTCCATTAATATGACGATTGAGGGGCGATGGGATTCAATCAGCCCTCGTAGGCTACGAACTGTCCGGGGTCGTCCCACTCCTTGACAGTTTCATGTGAGGACTAACATGGGGGTGTGGCTGTTTGTCATTCAGTAAATAATTGATGAGTCGAAATCATTTATATTCCTTCCATATATTTTGGCTATAATTAAGCAATAAGAGATAAAATAGGGACATATTTTTTTTTCTCTCTCTCTCTCTCTCCTCTTACTCTATTTATATTAATATTACAACAACACAATTACACTAATTACACCCATTAAAAAAAGTTACACCCATTAAAAAAATAGTTACACATATTAAAAAACAGTTACACTCATTAAAAAAATAGTTACACCTATTAAAAAACAGTTACAACTATTAAAAAAATAGTCACACTCATTAAAATACAGTTACACCTATTAAAAATAGGGAAATTTGGAGGTCGGTCCCCCTACATGGACTTGTTTGGACTTAAGTCCGCCAAGAAAACTTATTTGTTATGAAGTCCATTTTTTGTCAATTTTACCATGCTATCCCTTCCCTTTAGAAATGAAATAAAATTAAAAATTAAAAACTCCTAAATCTTAGGAATTTGACCAACATTAAAGTATTTTCTCTCTCATATCTATCTATATCCTTATATAGGTTAAGACTTTAACTAACTTAAAAATTTTTCCTCTCTCTTATCTATCTATATCCATATATAGGTTAGGTATATATATATATATAGTAACATTAAAAATAAAAATAGTAACATTCAAATACAAAAAAAAATTATCATTTGGACACAAAAAATAATACATTTACACACAAAAAAATAGTAACATTTAAACATAAAAAAAATTGAAACATTCAATATTAATATTTTTAAAAAATAACAACAGTAACATGTTAAACAAAAAATAGTAACATGCTTAAAATAACAGTAACATGAATAGTAACATACTCAACAAAAGCAGTAACATGAACAGTAACATAATAAAAAAAATAGTAACATGAATTTGAATATATAGGTTAGGTATATATATATA
>CM042186.1:37342236-37371447 GCA_023539305.1 Ilex asprella | reverse complement strand
ACACACACACACACACTTAACCTATATATGGATATAGATAGATAAGAGAGAGGAAAAATTTTACAATTAGTCAAACTCTTAACCTATATAAGGATATAGATAAATATGAGAGAGAAAATACTTTAATGTTGGTCAAATTCCTAAGATTTAGGAGTTTTTAATTTTAATTTTATTTCACTTCTAAAGGGAAGGGATAACATGATAAAATTGACACAAAACGGACTTCATAACAAATAAGTTTTTTTGACGGACTTAAGTCCAAACAAGTCCATGTAGGGGGACCGGCCTCCAAATTTCCCTTTAAAGAAAAACACACAGAAATATAGATATAGATAATGATTGTAAAAATGAAGAAAAACACACACAGAAACTCACGCATGAATATTAAGCATGTTGCTGATTTAAAGAACGAATTGGTCATAGCTATTTATATCAGTGTAAGCTATTTCCTGAGATTTGGGTGACTTTGAACAAATAAAAACCAGCCGTTTAGCTCACTATATTTGGAAAGGCAGGTTTCTTACTCTTACATCAATGGTTACTCCATAAAACATGATTTAAATTGACACCATGAAAATGATGAACGTGCTTCAATCGTGACCACACTTGAGGGGTTAACGTTGGTCCCTCAAGTTTTAAATTTGTGTCACTTTAGTTGTTCAAGTTTGCAAAGAATAGGATTAATAACACTTTTGGTTTTTAAAATATGTACATTTTATTAGTTTGGTCTCTAAAGTATCAATTTTTTCAATTTAATTCCTAAAATATTCATTCGTATCTAAAATATGTACATAGACAGACCGTTAAATTTTTTACAGAATAATCATGTATTGGGAACGTGATACCTTCTGAAAAAAATGACACGTGATCACTTTCGTAAAAAAACTTAACGAATTGTCTCACTAGAGACCAAAATGAAATGAATTAAAACTTCAAGGACCAAATCGACAAAATTAATAACATGATGACCAAACTAATAAAACGGACATACTATAGGGACTAAAAATACTATTAACTGTAAAAAGTATCCCTCAAGTATGGAGACATCAGACAAAAATGACTAGTCCTGGTAGTCAATTTAAACAACGATTTCAATGGCATCAAAGTGAACAAACCTAGAAACTTGAGAGACTGAAGTGACAAGATTGAAGGAATAAGAACCAAAACGACATAAATCGCATCTTTAAGGGATTATGTCCGATCTAAAAAGTGTTGAATTGTGCCTCAACTGCCAAATGTAGTTAGGTTTTTCGTCTAGGAAAATATTGCGTTCGTTGTGATGTTTTTACAAACAAAAACACTCAATGTCGTAGACATTTTGGGGCACATTACTATACTTCTGAGAAACTAAACAGACAAAGTAAGAGTAATTTTTAACTTTGAGAGGATAAAATAAAACTTTAAAGTATTGTTTAAGGAGGCAATGCAATTAGTCCTACAAAACAAACAAAAGTTGTAGCTTTCATTTTACCTTGTGGTATGGATATGAATTCCTAACCCTCATGTCTGGGTTCAAATGGTAGAGAGAGAAGACAGGAAAAATAATAAATATAGGTCAAAAGACAAAGAAACCAAAAGGATAAGTGTTCAAAAAGAAAGCTTACTAAATCCACATGCCTTGGATATATGCTTAAGGTCTTCACAATAATAGCTTCAAATATGATTCCAACTGAAGTAATGCAATGCAAAGAAAGCATAAAAAAAATAGGGAATCAATTCAGCTGACCTCTGTATGCCACCTCCTTCTCTGTGATCTAGCATGAATAACCAAGAGAACTATATATAGTAATATGTA
This sequence comes from Ilex asprella, assembly GCA_023539305.1. Taxonomy (NCBI): domain Eukaryota; kingdom Viridiplantae; phylum Streptophyta; class Magnoliopsida; order Aquifoliales; family Aquifoliaceae; genus Ilex; species Ilex asprella. Next base: position 37,369,652 of record CM042186.1, on the reverse strand, counting down.
TAGTCACTTTCAAGAACTCTGTTATGCTTAACCGTTCTTTTTAAGACAAGTATTTGTTCTATTTGGCTTACAAAAACTGGTAAAGTTCGTTATTTGCTTAGTTTTGTTGTTCAAACCTCCGTAAGAAGAGGCAACGAATAAAGTTAAAGAGTATGTTTCTTACACATATTCAATAAAAGTATTTTCACTCTCTAAAAAAATATAGTTTATACATAAGTTAATCGAGCCTTGCTTTTTGATTTTTCATATGCTTCTGCTACGGTTGAATAGACTTTCATCACTCTTGAAAACAATGAAGCTAAACTCAAACAATCCTTGAAAAAGGTCTGGGTACTCCTGAAACAATGATGGAGTTTTAATAATAGGGAGAATTACACCTAAATCTCTGAAATTTATCACTTAATCACTCAGATATCCTAAAATTTGTTGCGCGTAACACATAGACTCATGCTGTAAATATATCCGTTAATAAATTATACCTAAACCCCCTTGAAGTTTGTACACACATAATATTTAGACTTCTTAAATTTAAAATGTTATACTTAGATAAAAAATATTCTAATCAAAGATAGAATATCAAATATTTTAAATTTTACCACAAAAATTCATGTTCTATTGTGTCATTTATTGAAATAAAATAAAAAATAAAAAATTCAATTTTTTTAAAAAAATTGTAAGTAATATACAATTATACTATCTATTGGAACAAAATTAAAAAAATCAAACAAGGGGGCTAAGTCATTCTTAATAGAACATGAATTTTACAACCAAAATTCATGTTCTATTATGTCATTTATTTAAATAAAATCAAAAATAAAAATCTACTTTTTTTTAGAAAAAAAAGCATAGTTAGTATACAATTATAATATATATTAGAATAAAACTAAAAAATTAAACAAGGGGTAAAATTGTTATGAACACATAATCTTTTAGTTTCAATTGTAATAGTTTGGTATTTTAATTTGGTCGTTTAAACGACAAATTAAATTCCAATAGACAATATAATTGTATAATAATTACGATTTTTTAAGAAATTTTTTGAATTTTGAATTTTTATTTTATTTCAATAAATAACACAATAGAACATGAATTTTAATTACAAAATTTAAAATATTTAATATTCTATCTTTGATTGAAATATTTTTGGTCTAAATATAATATTTTAAACTTAAGGGGTCTAAATAATATGTGTTTACAAAATTCAGGGAGTCTGAATGTAATTTATTAATAAATATATTTACAACAGAGGTCTAAATGTTACACACATATAAATTTTAGGAGGTCTGAGTGTAATATTTCAAATATTAGGAAGTGTGAGTAATTAAGTGACAAACTTTAAGGAATGTGAGTTTAATCCTCTCTAATAATATCATTAAATAGCCTATAGTTGGGTCGATGTAGCTAAAACTAGTGAAGTTGATTCCTTGGGTTCTCAATCAAGCCTGAAGAAAAAAAAAAAGATGATGCAACCTTCACAATCCATGTTATTTAATAATGAATGACTCCGTTTTTGGTTGACAAGTACCCCTTGGGGGTTATGGACACCTTCATGATGGTCCAAAATAAACTAGGCAAATTCTAATGTCTGTCGTGGGGCACTCATTTAGCATTCTCTTAATGCTACTTTATTATATGCTCAAGTCCTGTTAAGTTGTCAATAATGTTATTTTCCGTCTCAATTTTTTGTTGTTTATTGATAGTGAAAGCCACTTAATATTTAGGAAAACCACTCTCTAAAAATTACTTACAAGTATTTCATCAGGAAACCACAATGGTAGTTAATATTGCTATCACCTAATGCTTAGTATTATAATCATTAGAATGGAAATTTAATATACATTTGTCTATTTATACACTGTACATGATCTGCAATAGTTACTATCATATCTTATTGCCTTCAAGTTCTACCCAAAATGAAGTGAACACTGTGTTGAACAATAATTTAAATATTTATACTTCAATATGTTCTTTCATGTGCATTTTATATCTTGGGCCTAGAACATATAAGTCTTTTTAATAATTAGGGTGACACCAAGATCCGAACACAAAACCTTATGTTCTAATACTATGTTGAACAACTATATACTCTAAAAACTTAAGCTATTGGAGAGGGTTATAACTTAGCTATTTATACTTCAATAGACTGTCCCACTGACCAAGAAAAGGGGCCTTAAGGCTTTGTAACTCCTTCCTGGGGAATTATATTTCATGGATGAAGGTTAAAACTTCCTCTTCCAGAAGGGGAAACATTTTGGGTTTTAATTTTTTTTTCATTACCGAACAAAAACATTTTTTTTTTTGTCAAGCCACCTAGTGTGGGTGGAGGGTTTGGCAAGACCCCTACCTGCATATATAACTAAAATGAAAAATGTACAATGGAAGAAGACATATAGTCAAGCCTCCAGAAGTACAAAGTGGGAGAAAGAAAGCATAAGCAAGGTGGTGACTTACCACAAAAAACATGAAAAATAAATAAACAGAAAAGCAGAGTGGACAAAATAACCGAAACAAAAATGAAAATAACAAACTCATCGGCGAACGTGAGAAATCTGTCGAGCGTCCAAGGAAATGATGCTAGCAATCCCAAAAGGAAGGGATGATGAATCATAAAATTGCTGATTGAGCTGCTGAGAGCAAGCCCAATTAGCCATGAAGTCTGCAGCCTGATTCGTCTCTCGTAGGACGTGACAGAATCAAGCTAAGAATGAAGCACACAAAAGCCGAATCCGAGCAAGTTGGTAAGCATAAATCTAACACCCAGTACCTTGAGAAGAAACCCAAGAAACCACTGTAGCTGAATCCGACTCCGCTACCAACTCTGAAGTTCCCAAATATGCGGTCAATTCCAACCCAACACAAATATCTCCGCATACAGAATAAGCTGATGGCCCAGAACCAAGCCAAAAGCCCTAAGAACCCGAGTATGGTGGTCCCGAATAACACCCCCTACTGCAGATAGCCCCGAATTGCCTTTAGAACAGCTGTCAACACTGATCTTCGGGAAACCCGCTACAAGACAAGTTCAAGCAACCAAGCGAAGAGGTCGAAGCCAAGCCCGAGGAACCAAAACTCTAAGAGAATCCACAAAATCAATCGACTCATCCTAACACAACCGAGTCGGAGCAAACCCAAAAAACAAGCCTAACCAACTGTATATCAGCCATAATCCTCTAAACCACAACGGGCACCTGAAAGGTCCGACCATCGAATCTAAAAGCATAATGCGCCTTCCATAAGTTCCACAGAATGAAACAGGATAGTAGTACTCGTACATGACTTGTAGAAGGAGCACAATGCCGCCAACGAAACATCAAAACATAAAGGATACTAAAACTGCCAACATCCGATCCCAAACATCCAATAAAAGTGACCTCACACCTGAAATGCAAGCGGACAATCCAGAAAAAGATGTATAAAAGTCTTAACAGCCCCACCACACACACACCGAGATATTACATGAAAACTCTGTCTCACTAAGCCATCATCTGTGGCCAGAACACCATGAAACAATCGTCACATAAAGAATGAGACCTGAGTCGGAATGTGCCTCTGCCAGACACAAGAAAACCCAGCCCAAATTAGAGCCACACCCTGAATATCAGCCAAAGCAGTCCTCAAGGAAAAATTTCCATCTAAAGACAAACTCCACCTCATCTGATCAACCCCCTAATCCAGAATCGAAATCTACACAATCTGCTCAACAACTGAAGAAGGCAAAACCCCCAACAATCGGCATCTGTCCCACTGTCGACCAGTCCAGTAAGCAAATACAGGAACCCTAGAAGCTGCCCCCGGATACACTAAACCAACGGGTAATACCCCAACCAACAATCATCAGAAAATGACCTCACCAGATCGTACTAACCATCTGATCCTTGATTCAGCCACGGATCGAACCTCACACAATTGCCTCCAAAGTGGTGAAGTTGGGTAACAAAACTCAATTAGCCCAGGATGGGTAAACCTATAGTTCTTGGCCCTCATAAAAGTGGACCAAAGTGACTATTGAGCACAAAAACTCCATCAAAGCTTCACCTCACAAGCCTCGGCTAAGTCAAAAAAGAACGCACCCCTAAGCCGCCCTCCTTTACAAGGTTGCATACCTCAGCCCAGTGACACTAGTGAATCTTCCGATGAGTAGCTGTGTTACCCCAGAAGAAACAAGTGAACATCCTCTATAATTGGTGAAAAACACATCCACATGAGGCCTCAGCACGTGGAACAAGTGAATAGGCATTGACGTGAATACATGACGAATCAAAGTGAGCTTACCTCCAAAGGAAAGAAAGTGATTCGTCCATCCTCAAATCCACTCGCCCACCTTCCAAATCATCTCATCAAAGTACGAGATCCGAAGATAACCCAAGTAGATAGGACACCCCAGATAAATAAACAGAAGATTATGCCTCTGAAAATCCAGTGGTCTGTCGTGCAATTACTTCTCTAGAATCCGAGGCACGTGAACTGATATAAAAACTACTGTTAGCCTGACTAACTAAATGACCAGAGGCAGCCTTACAGTGATGAAGAAAATCCATAACTCGATGGAATCTCAATCAGCACCCATTAACAAAAATAATAATGGCATCAGCAAAAGTCAAATGGAAACCGAAACTCCAAGTCCAGTGCTATAAGGCACCACCGAAAACCGAGTATACAAAGAGTCCAAGCCTCGAGAGATATATTCTGTAACAATGGTGAACAAACAAGGAGAAAGGGAATCACCCTGCTGTAACCCCTCTGCGACTGGAAAAGGCCCTGATTGACCTCATTCACCATCACAAAAAACCACGGTCCCCAGATATACCGCTGAACCAAAGAAATCTAGCCCTCAGAGAACCCAAAAGCCCGCAACATCTGGAGGATGAATGTCCAAGATATCCTGTCATATGTCTTAGCCATATTAAGCTTCAGCACGACGTTCCCTCCTTGGGAACCTCTCCCCAAATCATGTACCAATATTCCTGAGCTAAAAAGAACACTGTTCTACAACACTCGGCCCAACCCACTCTGCGTCAGTGATATGATACGCAGCAACAAGGATGACAAACAAGAAACGAGGATCTTCGTCAGCACCTTATTGCTCATGTTACATTAACTGATCGACCGAAAATCTGCACAAGTAGAAGGTGACTCCTTCTTAGGAAAAAGCACCACCAACATACTCATGAAGCCTCGAGGCATAGGAGAACCCCGAAAGTAATCCTGAACTGCAGCCAGCAAATCTGCTCCCACAATATCTCAACAAAACTGATAAAAATAACTGCAATGCCCATCCGACCCTAGTGCACTATCAGAATCAATAGAGAACATGGTCTGTCTCACTTCCTCCAAAGTCGGTATCGCACGCAACCTAACAACATCTGCATCAGTCACAATAGCTAAAATGGTCGAAAAATCTACAACCTCAACCTGACCAGCCCCCACAGAGAACAATCCTTGAAAAAAGGAGACTGTCAAAACACCAATAGCCCAAGACTCAATAATCCACTCTGCATCATCACCTCGGATTCGATGAACTTAAAGAACATGCCACTTTTTTCATCTTCACTGAAGCATGAAAGAAGCAAGTGTTCGAATCCCCCTCTCGAAGTCAATGGACAAGGGACTGTTGTCTAATAAAAGACTCCTCACACTGTAAAGTTTGCTGCAACTTAGCCCTAGCCTAATGAAGGGCAGCTCGATCTGAAAGAGACCTAGACTGATCATGTGCCACCTCTCTCCTACTAACCTCGGCCTCAGCCTCCTGAACTCGCTAAAACACATTGTCGAACACTTCTTTGTTCCAGACCTTCAGGGTTTGTTTTAACCAAATAAGCTTTGATTGAAATGCAGACATCCCAAAGTGAACACAGGAAGGTCCAACTCTATCGCACAACATCCATAAAATCTACAAAAACATGTTGCAAGGGTTTCTCCTGATTTGATTGTTGCAATTCCAAGAAGATTAATCTTTATAAATTGAATTAGAAGAAGATCAAGAGATTTTTAAAGCGCAAAGTCAAATATAATATATTGAGTTGTGTGTTTGAGTTAGGGCCGTACAACGTGCTTAGGTGATGTTTGGGATGATTAATAATAGTGCTTGTTAGACTTATGATTTTACTTTGAACAAAGAAAGTATTCTTTGAAATAACTTATTTAAATTACTTTCAAATAAGTTAATCGAAATTCCATCATCTCACCCGTACCACCTTCTTTGTCGTCGCCATCACCATTGTCACCACTTACCACACTACCACTTGTCACCTGATGCCATCACAAGCACCACCACCACTACCATCGTTCGTCACTGTCGCCACCACCATTTACCACCAATGCTCGTCACCGTCTCCCACTCTACACCCGCTCAATGCTGCCATCACCCTCCACCATCATTGTTGCCACATATGTGTTTGTGTGCACTTGGGATCATTTTAGGAAGTGTGACACAATAAGTGTTTTCTCGTTGACCATCTAAATATATATTTTTTTTAAAATTAATTTTTATGTTAGTTGTTTTTTACTGCAAATATTCATACAATGCTTATTTAATAATAGTGTTTTTATAAATTATTTTTGATAAATATTTTCTAATAAGTACTTTTTGAATTGCATTATTCATCCCAAACATGACTTGAATATATTCATCCCCTCAATCTGCAATAAAAACATCTTGTGGGAATCTGAGAAGCAAGGTGCGAGCAAACATTCTAAAGTGAGTCTCACTATAAGTTACTAAATTTAAAGATATCGTGCACAACCCACTGGAATGAATATTTAAGTAACCAAAATCCATATTTTGGGCACGCATAATTTTGGCATAAAACATACGTCAATTGGAATTTTTTTTTATATCTATATCGAATCCAAATATTCTCTGATGATACCAAGAATAAATTCATATATATGTTGAAGAAATCTACAACACAACGAATGGATTGGCCGACCTAATCTTGATATGTCTGACTTAATCTACCAGGACCAACTCAGTCATGACAACAAAGCAACTTAGCAGTGTCAGGAGCAATTTCGTTTATATTGGCAAAAGGATAGAAGATGAATTACACCATCAAATCTTGCCTTGAGAATAAAGAATTCAACTCTAGAATGCCACGCCATTTCTAATTAAGAGTGCTCTAATGACTAAATATTCCTCTCAATATCCTAACAAACTAGGAGCTCACGCCGTCATTGCTTGAGAACCTCACTACCTTATTGTATAAATAAACAAACCCTTGCCTTGCCAAAACAGAGTATGCAATTGTAATCTCAATAGTGTAACCTTAGTCTTCTCCAAGTAATATAAACTAGAGGAGCAAGAACCTTCATTACCGTGGACTTGCCTAATCCTTCAGTTTAGTGGACTATTTATTTCCTTGTATTCTTGCTCTCTGTTATTCTACTCCCCCCCCCCCGGCGCCCCACACGCAACTCATTCATCACTTATAGAGCTCATTCAACTCCCATTGCTCATTCCTCTATTTTTTCTTTTAATTCTATTCTTGGTAAATCATCCACCAGTAATAAGTGAGAAACTCACTTGTGTACAATGATTTGATAAGAAGGAACAAATAGTCCTTAATTTATTTATGAGTTACTAAATTAATAAAATACTTTTTTTATTCCAAATTTTAAAATACTTGGCAAAACCCTACTGGAAAGAATATTTGACTGACCAGAATTTTAATTTTGGTAACTTATTCAAACAATATCCGTGGAAAGAATATACTTTTTTTATGTCCAAGTAGACAAAAACATAATTGTTTTTTCGTGCATAATGTTGTTGCCTGATACTGCTTTGTCTAAGCCGTTGGTTTCAAGGATTGTGTGTGACTAAATTGGGAAGGAAAGGTTGGAATTCACGGCCTCATTACTATTCTTAAGAGAATCAATGGCAAATGTTTTACTTTTTGTTTCTCTTTTTGTATACTGGTCGGGTGCTTTGTTGCACATGATTGGTGAGTGTGTCACACACATAAGCTTAATAGGAACTTTCAGCACCAGGATATTGGGTTCGAGATTTTCGTATTTGAATTTGAGGGTTTTTTAGGAGGGTTAGGAGTCAGAAGAGTTTTAGAATTTTTAGGATTAAGAGTGTAATGAGATTAGATCTATAATTTAAGCTGGTATAATAAACCAGATGAATTACAAAGATAGGTAAAAATCGGTTTGAATCACTAGTTTGATCTACATATTTGAAAAGAGTACAAATACAATGAGTTCAAAGTATTTAGAGAGAAACTTGCTAACAAGTATAACTTCTCATTGGAGAATTAAAAAGTCTTGTGGCTTTTTTTTTAGTTCAAAAAAAGCCTTGATGGTTTGAATAAAGGTAAACACAAACAATATAACTGTAGCAACAGTAAAAGCAGTTCTTTAGGGAGTACTAAAATAATCACGTTTTAGAATTGCCTTCCATTTGCGTCGTTCGACATTGCAATATTTATTCACGTCCTTACATATGCCACCATAATAGTAGTATTGTCCACTCGAAGCACCTGAGCAAAGGTTATTGAAGAGAGTCGCCATTGCAGAGCTGTCATCTACCACGCTATAAATAACTCCACTCTTGATGAGTAACTCCACATCTTGAACAGAGTTAATAAGCCTATCCATGAAAGCAAGATAATCAATTATGTAAGTATCAGGAAAATAATGACATACCTCCTATTAAGATGGTTGAAATGTGGAAGAGAGAAAAACTATGTATTGATATATTATGTAGAAGAAGAGATACAACTATTCAAACATATACACAAGTATATATAGGAGAAGGAGGAGCTAGGGTTTGCCCTAATGGGCCTAATGGGCTTAAGCCTATTGCTATATTAACATCCCCCCTCAAACTCAAGGCGGTAAGTGGGAGGTGAACTTGAGTTTGGAAAGTAGAGAGTGAAAGCGTTTGGGCGGATGAGCCTTAGTGAAAATGTCTGCTGTCTGATCTGTAGAACTGACGGATTGTAGGCGCACTGTATTTTGGAGAATGTGATGACGGATGAAGTGACAATTAGTCTCGATGTGTTTGGTACGTTCGTGGAAAACATCATTGTGAGCAATCTGAATAGCACTCCGGTTGTCACAGTGTAGGATAATGGTAGTAGAAGAAGAGATGCCCATGTCAGCTAGCAGCCATCGAAGCCAGAGAAGTTCTTGAGTTGCATCAGCCATGGCACGATATTCAGCTTCAGGACTGGAGCGAGCAACTACAGTTTGCTTCTTACTACGCCAAGAGATGAGAGAATTGCCCCGAAAGAAACAATAACCAGTGATTGAATGTCTGTCGGTGGGATCTCCGGCCCAATCGGCATAAGAATAAGCTTGTAAGACAGGAGCAGACTGAGCAGAGAAATGAAGCCCATGGAATAATGTACCCTTAACATACTGAAGAATACGAAGAACTGCCGAGTAATGGGTGGTCCGAGGAGCGGACAGGAACTGACTGACAAGATGAACGACATAGGCAAAATCAGGGGGAGTGACAGTAAGATATACAAGACTTCCAACCAGTTGGCGATATAGGGTGGCATCCTGAAGAGGTGAACCATCGAGTGGAGTAAGTCTGACGTTCGGCTCGAGAGGAGTGGTGGCAGTGGTTGAGTCAGTGATCCTAGCCTTAGACAGGAGATATGAGACATATTTGGCCTGAGAGAGAAAATATCCATCAGAACCAGATGAAACTTCAAGACCAAGAAAGTAGGTGAGCACGCCAAGATCTTTCATCTCGAATTGGCCACTGAGAAATTTTTTGAGTTCAGAAATACCATGTAGATCGTCTCTAGTAATGACCATATCATCCACGTAGAGTAGAAGAAGGATAATACCATTGTTAGAGTGGCGAATAAACAAAGCCGAATCATGAGCACTTTGAGTGAATCCAAATTGGTGAATGGTAGTGCTGAATTTGGCAAACCAGGCACGTGGAGCTTGTTTCAAGCCATAAAGGGCATGGCGAAGGCGACAAACTTTGTTTCGTGGTGCGTCCAGACCAGGAGGAGTATGCATATAGACTTCCTCAAGAAGATCCCCATTGAGAAATGCATTTTTGACATCCATTTGAAACACAGTCCATCTTCGAATGGCGGCAACGACAAGGAGTGTACGAACTGATGTAAGTCTCGCTACTGGAGCAAATGTCTCTTCATAATCAATGCCATATTCTTGAGAAAATCCCTTGGCACAAGGCGGGCTTTATATCATTCAACAGAGCCATCGAAAATCGTCTTGATCTTAAACACCCATTTGCACCCAATAGGAGTTTTTCCAGGGGGTAGATCAACAATATCCCAGGTATGAGTTTTGATTAGGGCCCGAAGTTCTTCATCTATTGCTTTCTGCCAAAGAGCATCAGTACTAGCCTCTTTATAGGATTGAGGCTCATGCAGATGAAGTATAGTGGAAAAACAATGATAATCAGCAAAATGAGGAGGACGATGAGTTACCCTGGTAGATTTGCGGAGGTGATCTGGATGATGGTTCTCAGAGGGAGTCGGTGCAGACTCATCAGACATAGAAATATCCTCGGGCACGACCGATAGAGTTAGAGGGGTGAGATCAGCTAATGGTTCTGTAGGTAGAGCTAGGTCTGGAGAAGTAGGATCAACTGGTGGTTCTGAAATGTACTCAGCAGTACCTGAAACTAGATTCTCAGGAAATAACACAATAGATGGATCAGTAAAGAATCTGGAGTTAGTGGTGGTGGACATGTCAAATGACCGTAGGGAAGAGAACATTTGATGTTCCCAAAAAATGACATGACGAGAGATACGAAGGGTTTTAGAAATAGGATCCCAGCAACGATACCCTTTATGTTCAATACCATATCCAATGAAACAACACAAGTGAGCTCTTGGTTGTAGTTTGTTGTGTTCATATGGTTTGAGAAGAACAAAACAAGTGCAACCAAAGACTCTGAGTTGAGTATAATCAGGAGGTTTACCGAAGAGGCGCTCGAATGGTGTCTGATTCTGAATTGTAGCGGAAGGGACACGGTTGATTGTGTATACTGCAGTTAAGGCAGCATCGCCCCAGAAACGTTCAGGGCATGATAAGGAAATGAGTAGAGCGAGGACGGTGTCAAGTATATGTCTATGTTTGCTTTCGACCCGACCATTTTGTTGGGAGGTTCCAGGGCACGAGCGGTGGGGGAGCGTGCCATTTTGATGAAGTAGGTTTAGAAAAGCACGATCTTTATATTCCATTGCATTATCTTAGCGAAAAACTTTGATATTTCGAGAGAATTGAGTTTGAACCATAGAAGAAAAATCAGAATATATTTCAAAGAGTTCAGATCTATTTTTCATAGGAAGCAACCATGTATAACGAGAATAGTCATTCACAAATATTACAAAATAGCGAGCACCACCCATTGATGCATGAGGAGAAGGCCCCCAAACATCAGAATGGACTAAATCAAAAGGCGCAAGAGAAATTGACTAACTCTTATTAAAAGGTAAAACTGATTGTTTTGCAAGTTGACAATGAATACAATGAAAAGTCTCGTGCTGAAATGAACCTAACTGACCACTAGAAATAAGAGAACGTAAACGGTTGGATGAAGTATGACCTAACCGAGAGTGCCACAATTCGACTGGTGAGGGTGCTGAAATTGATGCTGCTGATTGATTTGGGGATTGTGAAGATGGAACTTAGAGGTGAGTGAGCTCAAAAAGGCGTCCAACTTTACGGCCGATTCCAAGGAGTGTTCCTGTTTGAGAGTCCTGCACACGACAACCAGTAGAAGAAAAATGCAAATCAAGTCCAAGATCACATAATTGTCCAACAGATATAAGGTTAAGCGTAAGGTTAGGAACCAAATAAGTGTCAGGGAGAGACAAATGAGAACTGTCAACATGTCCAGTGTGGTTGACCAACATATTTGAACCATTGGCAGTGTGAATGGTGGGTGCATACTCATCACGAGTTTTAGAAGAAAATATAGAGGCATCAGAAGTCATGTGATTGCAACAGGCAGAATCAAAGTACCATCGAGATGTACCTGGTGTCGCTGACATGGCGACATTGTTACCAGTTTTATTCTGAGCCTCGGTAAGTGCGGTGTAGATATCATTCCAATCAGGTGGAGAGCTAGATGAAGTTGGTGTAGCATCAGTGACTACAGCAACAACATTCTTTGGCTAGGAATAGAATCGATTGCAAGAGCCTCGAGAACGATATTGGTTCCCATTTGACTGATTTCCTGATGGAAGCTTAGGACAATCTGCAAGATAGTGACCAGATTCTCTACAGACTTTACACAGGCGAGAAGGACATTTGAGCAATTCATGTCCTTGTGAATGGCAATACCTGCAGTATAAGGGCTTAGAAGATGGGTTAGTCTTGACAACTGATATGGCAAAAGCAACTGGTGCTGCAAGGGCAACATCTGTATGAGATCCGTGAAAAGTGGTAAGACGTGTTTTCTTACTGAGTAGATCAGAAAGAACGTCGTTTAGGGGAGGTATCGCGCCCCGGTGAAGAAGTGAAGCTCGTACAGGTTCAAATTCCTCTCTTAAGTCCATCAGGAATTGCATGATGCGTGTCTCAGTTTGATACGTTCCATGAACATCAGCATCTTTTGTGCATTGCCAAGTTGGCTCACTGAGAGTTAATTGATTCCAAACAACAGTCATCTGAGATAGGAAATTGTTGACGGTTTGTCCAGGTTCTTGGCGCATGCTATGGAGGGTGGAAAGAAGACGATACCGATTTGAGATATCTGACCTGGTGTAGCGGTGCTTGAGAAGGTCCCAAGCTTCTTTAGCTGTATGGAGTGTACCAAATTGAAGTTTGATCTCTGGGATAATGGTGGCCCGAAACCATGTGAGAATCTGGTGATTTTTGCTATCCCATTCATCTAGACGCTCAACATATTTTGCATTATCTTCGTCGGCCGTCTTCTTGGGTTCAGTAATATCTCCAGTCACGTAACGTCATAATTTTCGTCTACGGAGGAAACCAGACATTTCTTGAGCCCACACAACATAATCAGATTCATCCAGAATAGTAGTAATAACCCGAGGTAAATCCGACTCACCCATAGGCGCAAAGAGAAAAGTGAACTGGTATAGAAAATACTCAAATAAAGAAGGAAGTATATTTTGCGATTACCAAATCAGAAAACGGAGGCCGAAAACGGATTCAGAACGTCCAAAAACCCCAAGAACCACTTGAAGTTTGTAGAAAACCAGCCACCAAAGACCTGAACTGGGAGAAAGAGTGCACTGGTGAGGTGACAGTCAGCAATGACGTGGCAGTGGTCAAAGCTGACGTGGGGCTGACGTGGCAGTGGTCAAAGCTGACGTGGTGCTGACGTGGTGGTAGACAGTGGGTGGCGCGTGGACCAGACTGCGTTTGACAGCAGAAGCTTCAGGTGGCGCGTGTAGGCGCGTGCGACATGGGACTGAGATGTTCTTTATGTTTGTGGAATCGTCTCGTCGAGAGGATTCAGATGGTATATGGTAAGGTAGGGTTGGAGCTCTGATTGAGTGGTAGAGCACGAAAAATCGAGACACAGACAAGTGGTGGTACAACGGGCTGTTGGAGGCGCGTGTGAGCGCGTTGGGATTCCGGTGGCGGTGATTTGGCTGGCGTTGGGTTCGTCTCGTCGAGACGAAGAAGAGGGTGTGGTGGGTGGTGATACCGAAGCTAGAATGGAGCCTGCAGTAGCGACAAAAGTCTCGGGATAGTAGAGAAGGCGGTGGCGGTGGAAGCTTTAGGGTTACGAAATTTTTTTAGGAAGAACAGGTGCAGAAAAAAAAACTTGCTCTTGATACCATGTTAAGATGGTTGAAATGTGGAAGAGAGAAAAGCTATGTATTGATATATTATGTAGAAGAAGAGATACAACTATTCAAACATATACACAAGTATATATAAGAGAAGGAGGAGCTAGAGTTTGCCCTAATGGGCCTAATGGGCTTAAACCTATTGTTACATTAACACCTCCAGAGCTACAAGGTTTCAAAATAATTCTTCCGTGTTGCAGTCTACAACTAATTTAGGGACTTGTAACACTCCACTTGTGTATGTTATGTCAAGTAAACGACGTTTCAATGACGATGCCCTCATAATTATTCCTGCCTCTTGCATCTCTGTTGCTTGTGGCATCTCAATTGAATCAGCAAAATCTTCTTCACATTCCAATGACCGTGGACTTGACGGAAAGAAACATACCCTTAGCAAATCAACAAAATGCTTCACTTCAGTATCTGATATATCCAGTGCAATGTCCTCAAGATGAAAAAGTTTCCAATGTAAATCAAGGAAAGCTGGCGGAAGGCAGGCAGGTGGTGGTCTGGGTTTGAATGGAATGCTATGTTGAATAGACCCTCTATTATAAAGAATGGAAGCTGATTTTCAAGTAATATTATCTCTGATATCACTTGAGGAAACACCCGTAGATCACTTTGTTGGTCAAGTAATATTGTGCCTTCTACTTCTAGCACATGACGTAGATCACTCGAAACAACATTTTTCCAAAAACACGTCCAATACCCAAAAACACCTCAATGATGAAACAACAATCCAAAAGGATCATTTTCACAAAGCTATCACTATTAAGCTTATCAAATCTTTCTGCATAACAATTGCGAACTCCCTGTTCCTGCTCTTTTATCTTGCTTAGACACTCATCTAAACTGATGTGAGTCCGATCACGGAATGCTTTCAAGCACCTTCATTTGAACTCTTCCATGCCTAGCAACTCTTTTTCTCCATGGTGTAGAGGGCCGATAGAAACCATCTGGGGTGTATAAGCTTTTGGATTTCGTTTTCGAATTCGTATTGGAACTCTATAAATACAACATCCAGGCGATAAAGAATATAAGTCAAGTAAATACCAGTGGAATAGGGGGATTTTCCTTTGCTTCTGCAATGCAATGATCTTTTTCCATTCTTTTGATCCTCTCTTTTTCTGGTACCTGATGGTGACGTTTTGGAGAAGAAAGAAGACACAATCAACACATTCTTCCTTCATGATTAGTTGGCAATCAAATGGGCAAAATTTATTCAACTCATATTTGATCCGTTTATAATTATGTATAATTAAATTCGTATCGTATAGAATTTGTGTAATTTATAACCGTATTACGCTAGATTTGTATCTTGTTTGCCTAGCTCGTGTCAGCCCATTATTCGCAGGTCCAACATGTCCACTCTTTTGCCACCCGACTCGTTAAAACTAAATCCCAATCTAATTTTTTTGTTTAATTTTCGGATCATGTTTAAATTTGTGAGGCATACTCACCAGTAATGGGCTCCCAAAGAGCTGGTGAGCAAGTCTAACAGTTCTAAAAACCACCAACAAATCCTACATGAAATTAATGAGTTTGAATCTAACTTCACTGAATTTGGATGCCACTCCGACAAGCTAGGTGAATTAAAAGATTAACCCAAATTTGAAAATGTTCAATCCAAATACAATCCAAACCTCTAACTCATACTGCCTAAATCTCAAACTTTTAAACTCGAGGAGTTATCATTGATCTTATAGAAAATCCGATGACTTCTCCGAAAAAAAGTGATGGCCTCTAAAGCACATATAAAGTTACAAGAGATTTACGTGGTTTGACAAAAACATTGTCTACGTCTGGAGGACGTAACCTAATATTATGATAGAAATTGAAAATATCCATACATGCAAGCTAATCGCTCAAATTTGTATCCCAAAACCCGAGCCCTTAAATTAATTCATGTATAACCCTTCTCAACCTCACACTCTTTTGTGTATATATCCTGATCAATGAACTTGTATGAAGTTCTGACGCTTAAACAAGAAACTCTCGAACAGTTAGATGCCAAGTAACGAATTAAGAAAGCAAAAAGGATACGGAGCTGTCATGGAAATTTTACAATTTTGAGCAAGCAATACAACAAAGATAACAGAACAGAATACATGCTATGTCACAATGAACAGTTGGTATAAGTGAACAATAGTTGTTATAACATCATTCTGCAATATAAACAGTAGCAAAAATAATAAGTTGACATGTACTTTTTTTTTCTTTTTTTTTTCAAGTTGACAAGTACTTCAAAACTATATTTAAGGCAGAAACATAATAAATAAATATATAACAAATTGAATACGATAAAATGAGCTGACCTCCAACTCCAAGAGACGTATAATCATTATCCCAAAGCAACTAAGCCTCCCCGCGCGTGAGGTTGCTAACGAACATCATATATACCTTCGAGCTAAAAAATAATAGATATGTAATAAAAAATATAGCAAATACTTGGTACACAATAATCGTTAGACAGGTATACTAAAACACAGATCGTTAGATAATTATACTAAAATACAGATCGTCAGACATGTACACTAAAACACAGATCATCACATAGGTATACTAAAACACAAATTTTTAATGTACATTCTTCTTCATAAACACATATCATCAGACATGTATACTTATGTGTTAGACATGTATATCATCAAACATGTATAAACACAGATCGTCAAACCTCATCACAATGTTCAAATTGATTGTGTATCTATTTTTTGTACCTACCAAATCAACGATTAATTAATGCGATCAAGTACAATCTAAACTTCTGGGTTATCGAATTTAAGATTAAAAATATAGACATTCAACAATAAAAAATATTGACATTCAAAAATAAAAAATAATAACATTGAATATTAATATTTTAAAAAAATAACAGTAGTAACATGATCAATAAAAAAATAACATTGAATATTGATATTTTAGAAAAATAGTAACATTCAATATTAATTGTAACATATTCATTAAAAAAATAGTAACATACTGAAAAAATAATAATAATATGCACAACAAAAAAATAGTAACATAGAAAAAAATAGTAATATGTATAGTAACATTCAATATTAAATTAACCATAATCTTCTCAGAAAAAAAAAATGAGAGAAAGAGGAGAGAGAGAGAGATTGTAGTGATGTCATATTTAAATTTGAATTTCAAATTTTATGGAAAAAAAATCTTCTATTAAATATGAATCAATGATAACTATTTAGGAAACTGATTTAATGTTAAAGATTACTTTTTAAATTATTAGAAGGATACTTTGGCGTTTTAAAAAAATAACAGACTTAATTATTTATTAATAAAATTAAAAAGAACTTACCCAAACAAGTTTCCTTTGTTCTCACCCAGCAAATATTGTAATAATGATCAAATCCTCTCTCTCTCTCTCTCTCTCCCAAAGAAAGACAGAAAATAAGAAAAACTATTTGACGAAACTATTTTTTTAGAGCTGCCATTGTAGGTGATTGTGTGTGTTTATGATCAATGGTGGTCAAAGAGCTGTGATGGAAAGAAGAAGTTGAGATATTTTTGGGAGTTTGGTGGTGGTTTTATGGTGGCTATGGTGTGATATGAATCAAGGAAGGTTGTGGATTGTAGTCGGCAGAGGGTTGATGGAGGCCAGAAACGGTGGGTATGATGGTACCATTGTCGGTGATGGCGGTCGAGCTGTTGGGAGAAGGATCTTTCTCGTCTCTGTATTGTTTAGCGTAAAACATGTAAATAAGATATTATTTAGGGTTAAATTAGATATTGTCTTACAGAAATAAAGGGCAAGATTGGGAAGTGATAAAATCAATTAAAGAACTCTCTCACTTCGCTAGAAGTGCAAAACCGCCCATTTCCAAAACTCCCCAGAGACTTCACACATTTTAAAAATGTAGGCCTGTTTGGTTAGTGTTTGTAAAGCAGTTTTCTGTTCTCAAATTTCTAGAAACACTTAAAATTTGTTTGTTTAGCTTTTTTGTTCTTCAAATTTTTGAAAATTTTGAGAATTGAGACTTGATTTTAGAGAACAATAAAATGGTATTTTCTGAGTTTTCTGAGTAAAATAGAAAACAAGGGAAACAACCCCTTCTTTTTAATGAGGTCTACCCATCAAACCTCCTTAGCAACAAAATATATTTTTTTTTATTGAAGGATAAAAGCCCTTCACTTCAACGACGCTGCAACGGGTTCAACCATCTCTTCTTTCTCTGCAACCATCTCTCTCTCTCTCTCTGTGCAACGATCTGGGTTCAAGACACTGTGCAACGATCTCTCCACTTCGGCAAATCCAGACGATTTGGGTTCAAGAACTCCGGCGTCTTCTCCGGGCTATGTCTGTGTGCTCAGTCTGCGGCTCTTTCTCTCTCTCTCTCAACGACGCTGTGTAGATCTGAAGCACAGATCTAGATTCAAGACACACACACGATCTGTGTGTATGTGTTTGTGTTTATGTTTGTGTATGCGTGTGTGTGGATTTTTTGGTGGTGGTTGTGGGTGTTGGTGTTGGGTTGATGGTGGTTCTCGGTTGTGAAAGGGGTTGTGGGTTTTTGGGTTTTTCGATCTGGGTTTTTGGGTGGTTCTTGGCGTGGGTTAGTGGTGGTTGTGGGTGTTGGGCTGATGGTGGTTGTTGGGTTGGTGGTGGTTGTGGCTGTTGGGTTGATGGTGGTTGTGGCTGTTGGGTTGATGGTGGTTGATGGTGATTCTCGGTTGTGGGTGTTTGTTGGGTGATACACAGTGAAAGAAGAGAGACAGAGAGACGAAGAAATGTGGGAATCGGAAATTATTGTCCAAACAAATTTTATAATTTTTATTCTCTAAAACTATTTTAAAAAATATATAACCAAACAGGTTTTGTAATCTAAAATTTTTTAAAAACCATTTCTTAAAACTCTTCTAAAAAACTATTTTCGAATACTAGTTTTTGAAACGCAAACCAAACAGGCCCTGTAGTTTTTTAATAAGATTAATTTTTTTTCGGATATCAAACAATCTTATTTTTTGAGAAGTGTTTGCATTAGTGTGAAGCTCATTTGGGTGCTCGCCAAACAGGTCCTACCTTATTTAAATAGTAAAACTATTTTTAACTTATTTGAAAGTAATTAAAATAAATTGTTCTAAACACTACTTTTCTTAAAAAAAAAACACTTATGAAAAGTCATAAATTGTAAAAACACTTTTGAAAAGTTACTCCAAACACACCCTAAGAGGGTCTATTTTTCCTATTAAATTTGGGAAATTAATATTAGCTAACAGATTAACTTTAAAATAAACTTTAAAACGATCTCAATAGCAAAAAATAAAAATTATTTTTTATGTCTTCAATTTGTGTACTTTATTATATAGATTGTCTATCCTACATTATAAACTAGGGGTTCATTTTAAAGAACTTTCGCACAACTATTATCTTTAGATTGATACAAGGCATAATTACAAAATACTTCCTCTAATTCAAATCCCTCCCTCCACCAATAAAACCCACCCCACATCTTAATAGTACACCCCAAACCTAGGTAGCACCCGTTAGAAAAGAGAGAGAGTTTGTACGCATACACGAATTGAGTTGGGGGCGTCAGAGTTGGGGTCTGCAAGGGCTATGTACTGTGGTGGGATGTGTTTCAGAGTGTTGGGTATGTACAGGAAAATACAATTGTATGAAGGATTGGGGGTATTTTAGAGATTTTATATTTTCCATCCACTTTGTTAGTCAATTTAGTAGGGCAAAAACTTTAAGGGGCAAATGGTTGAAATTGAAACCCGATGGAGTTGATTGCAATATGGCTAAAACTTGGAGGGAGTATTTTGTAATTAACCCTAGAAAACAAATAATGCTAGTACAAATAATGTGAGTATTTTGGAAAGGACAATTTAGTCACTTGATAACTGTGCCTACAAGTGGTGATAAACAATAAATCTACTTTGTCTTGTAAACAAATGTCAATGGCACTTTGTCCCCTTCAAAAATTTTAAAAATTTTACTTTATGTCCTAAAAAAAAAATTCACACAGCATCCCTTTAATTTGTAAAATGGTAAATAAAATACCACAATTTTCTTTAGAGTATACGCTTTGTGTCATTTTGATTATTTTTTTCCTAATTTATCATTTTAGTTCTTCAAGTGTTTAATCTATGTTATTTTGGTCCAATTAAAAAAAATGTTCAACTCAGTGAATTTGAGATGACATTTTCGTTACGTGGACATTAATGATTACTCAACTCAAAAAATTACTTTACTTTCGAAAAAAATCTGACAATATAAAGTGACTAGTAGAAGTAGCTACATGCTTTACACTAGCCCGCACTTGAGGGGTACGTTAGTCCTTCAAGTTTTAGATTTATTTTATCTTTGAGAGGATATATAAAATATATTAATGTTAAAGTACTTGAGGGATACAATGTCATTTGTCTTCCAAAAGAAAGTAAAGTATTGGCTTTCTATTTAACTCGTGGCATGGATGTGATCAATTCCTAACCCTCAAGCCAGGTATCGAGATGGTAGAGAGAAACGATTGTTAAACAACCATTTATCCAAAAAAATTAAATTGTTAGAATTGTTAGAACTGGTGTAACTTATGTATTTATATTTCAATAAAGAGAAAAAAACACAATAATATGCCAAAAGACAAAGAAACCAAAAGGATAAGGGTCTATTCGGCAGACAACTCAAAAGTCCATTCTGTAGATGCAAACACTTCTCAAAGAGATAAAATTGTTTGGTGTCCAAAAAAATCTGGACTTATCAAAAAGTGCATATTCAAAATGTCAATTCTAGAGAAGTCTCTTAGGGGAGCTTCTTAAAACCATCCTATTTATAGAGGAAGTGATATTTAATTTCACATTGCTGTCCAAAATTAACATTAGTTTTTGCAATTAAATATCCGTTTTAACCCTGCTTCATAAGTAATTTACATATTTCATATTATAAGATAGACAGTTAAAAAAGATATATCATATTAGAACACTAGTTGTAGATAAATATTACTAGTTGTAGATAAACATTGGTTCAACAGCACAATTAAAATACACTTTTACCAAATAGTTAGGTTTTTCAAAAAGTCTATCTTAAAAAAGTCTATTTTAATAAGTTCATCTTAAGGATGAACTTTTGCGTTGAGAAGTTATGTTAAACACAACCTAAGTATCTAGAATGAAAGCCTACTAAATCCACATACCTTCAATATATGCGTAAGGTCTTCACAATAATAGCATCACATATGTTTGTAACTCAAATAATGGAACAAATTATTGGCAAGGAAATGAAGCGAAAACATAAAAAACTATGAAATCAATTCAACTCACTTCTTTAAGGACCTCTCTTTGCCACTTCCTTCTTTGTGGTCTAGCATGAGAACCCAGAGAACTATATATTATAGAAATATCTGGTCACTCTAAAAGACTTCTATATACTTAAACATTATTTGAAGACAAGTATTTTCACTTTTTTGTGTGACTAGAACTGGCAAAGTTGATTATTTGCTTAGTTATTGTGGTGCTAAAGTGAGAGCGATTTGGTTTTTACATGACCACATTAATTATATCTATTCGCCTAGACATATAAATATTATCCGTATTTATAACTCAACATTTTTTTTTTGATCCAATCCGTATTTATAACTCAACATTCACCTGTACCAAATTATGAAGAAGTTATCCACACTTAACAAATCATTCGTACTTGTATTCACTTATCATTAATTTTCCCAAGCTTCGTACATCACATTCACAATCCATGCCATAAGTTTAGTAAAAGATGAAAGGATGCCGCCTTGGTTGAAGAGTACCTCAATAGCCATTGCAGAGAACAGTATTCCCATAAAATAGGATGACACAGTAAATATAATATAGTCTTATGGATATTACAATAAGTAACCATCTCTGAATTATCATGTCACAGGGAGATGATAGAACACACTGTTTGTACGAATGTGAGCAGAAGAAGAATCGCAGCTACGACGATAGATAGTGTAGCCCATGGAGTCTGAAAATAATCTCGTTTCAAGGTCGCCCTCCATTTGTGCCAAGGAATCTTGCAGTATGCATTCAGTTGTTCATGAATTCCAGCAAAATAGTACTTCTCACGGTAGATAACAACTTCTTTGCCGAGTTTGTTGAACATATTACAGACATCTATGATGTCCCCTCTTTGAGAGATGATTTCGCTGCGATTAAGTAAATCAACGTCCTCTGCAGAGTCAATGAGGGAATCCCAGAAGACGATATAATCACTAATGGCAGAAACCTTATAACACCTCTCAAGGGCAATTAGATTTTGTAAAGTACATTATGTATTACCTTTAACACGAAAACATGGGATTTCCAAAACACCACTTTCAAATTTCACGTCAAACAAGTTATTGCTTTCTCCCTTATTAAACGTTACTCCAGCCTCGTGGAGCTTTGTTGCACAACGTAAGGCTTGAAATTTACCTCTTTCATTAGGTGGCTTTGGAGGTTCCGATGGTATGAGACAATTTCGTAGGAAATCAAGCAAATGATCCGCTTGTAACGAATTTCCAATTTTGTGTTGAATCTCCGAAGAATTTATCTTGAAGTATTTGCTGGTTAGATTAACCAAAGATAGCCTCTCAGCTGTCTCACCTGGGATCTGGTATGCCTGGAAGTTTGCGAGTTCGAAAAGATCCTCGAGAACAAAAAATGGAAGTTGATTTTCAAGTAACCTTAAATCGCGTTTTATGTCCAAAATCATCAGTGGTTTGTGGAATATAGGATCGTTCATATGAATAATAGAAGAGAACATAATGCTCCACATGAGTTCAATGATGAAAGCAGCATCAACAAGAATCATTTCCACAAATTCATCACTTTCAAAGTCGATGGTTTCCCCATAACATTGGCGTATTCTTTCCTCTTTCTCCCTGAGTATTTTAACAAAATCCATCAACCCCTTTTGGGTTCGTCCGAGAAAGTTGTGTAGGTACCTCCGTTTATGTTTTTCCATGGCTTGTAACCCAACTTTGCCATGGTGAAATGGACCGATTGAGACTGTCAAAGGAGTATAGGCTTCTTCATTATTTTTTCGAAGTTTCGGGGAGACCCTGAAGATGCAATGCTCCGAGGGTAGAGGTGGCAAGCTTTCTAACCTCGCTGGCATCGATATTTCCAGTGGAATGCAGGCTTTTTCCATATCAATTATATGAGAATTTCCTCCGCTTTTGCCACTATTGTCCATTCTTGTAGTTTAATGGGCAGCTGTGTTCACTGGCAACCAACAATCAATCTTCTCATTTAGCATTACAACACAGAGAGATATATTTAAGAAAAAAAAAATGTTCACAACTGTGATATTTTGCACACTAAGAGTATCTATTATCTACTCTCTATTCCGACTTGTTTCTTTATTGCAAAAACTCAACCCCAAGCTCTAATAGGCTCTATCCACATGTCCAACTTAAAATATAAAGCCTAATTTGACTCTCTAGATTTAGAAAATCAAACTTACTATCTACTTTATCATTGTTGAATGAATAAATGAAACCTCATTATCCATTAAAGACTCTTTCTTACTTAGAATCAGAGAGTTCTATTGAAATTGTACAAAAAAAAAAAAACATAACTCTTTATTTTAAATTTTTGCCAAAGATGCTTTATTTTCTAAAAGACGTATTATAAAATAGAGAGCATTATTGAATATACTCTTAAGTATAGGGAAGATAGAGGAGTGTACACAATCTGGAGAAAGCCATTACCACCACAACACTGCCCTTCTCAAAGATTTCCTTTGAGCGGAGAGGATTTAAAAATCAACAAATTACAGAGACACCCCTTACGTAGAAAACTTTTAAAGTACTGTTTGAGGGGCAAATGCAATTAGTCCTACAAAACAAAGAAAAGTAGTGGCTTTCCTTTTACCTCGACTTGAGAGAGAAGATAGAGGAAAAATAACAATTATGTCAAAAGACAAACACCAATATGATTGAGTTGGTAGGCTTGGTCAGTAAGCCTATCAAAACTACCAATATGATTGAGTATGGCAGTTCTAAAAATGATCATTAAATCCGACATGAAATTAGTGAGTTTGAATATAATTTTATTGAGTTTGGGTAATGAACAGGTGTTCTAGGGATACAAATCCGAATAAAAGATTAACCCAAGTTTTTTAAAATGTTCAACCCGAACACAATCCAAACCTCAAACTCATATTGCCCCAATCTCAAACTTTTAAACTCGGGGAGTTATAACTGATCTTATAGGAAATCCCATGCCTTCTCTGAAAAAAAGTGATGGCCTCTGGAGCACTATAACATTAAAAATAAAATAGCTCAGATTAATAATATTCACGTGCGGTGAAGTTTGAAACTACCTTCACAGTAATTGGGAAAGTTTTCGTTAAATAGTCGTGCAAATATTTTATTATTATAGACTCATGATTTGAGTATCGAGATATACAATAAAATAACAAGAAGTAATTAACATTACTGTACACACACGAAAAGATATAAGAGATTTACTTGATTCGACAAAAAATCTTGCCTACGCTCACGGGCGTGGCCTAATCTATTATGAGAGAAATTGAAAATACCAATACAAGCCAATCACATAGATTTGTATCCCAAAACCCAAGCCCTTAAACCCCCATGTATAACCCTTCGCAACCTCAGACTCTCATATATATCCTCAACACCGAACCTATGTGAAGTTCTGTTATGATGCTAAACCAAGAATTTCGGTAGTCTATAGATAGATTCACAGTACCCAAAATTAGAATAAAAAGAAGTTCAGGATAGCATTACTCTAAAAAGAATCCTTATGCTATTCAGATATTTAGTTCTGAATAGCTTTACTCTAAAAACAATCCTTTTGAAGAACCTTATCATAGCTGCTTTAGACCCTCCACAACCTATACTATCGCCAGCTGAGCAACTATGATATTTTGACCTAGATAATGCTGGTATAGATAAAGATTTTGTTACAATTAGATGCCAGAAGACAAATAAGACAAAGGATAAATATTGTGAATGTAGATAATGCTGGTATGATGATCAACGGGTGTTCAATACTAGGGATGCAACTCTGACGAACTAGAGGAATTAAAAGATTAACCCAAAATTGAAAACAAACTACATTCACAATAATAGGGGAAGTTTTGGTTAAATAGTCATGCAAATATTTTGTTATAACAGACCGACGAAATGAGTATAAAAATAGATAATAACGTAATAAGAAATAATTAATATACATACACAAAGACATAAGATATTTACGTGGATAGGCAAAAAATCTTGCCTATGTTCACAGAGCATGACCTAGATCAGATAGAGCACTTTGAAAGTGGGAGCACTTTGAAAACGTCATATTATATGCAAACATTCACCCATAAAAGTTCAAAAAAATAAAGTATAAAAATTAAATTTCATGCACAACTATGTGGAATATTATTTAACTTTTAAATATATATTGATTATAAGGTCTTGAAATAGCAATTATAGGTTACAAATATCATTCTATTATGATATGTATCTTTATGTATGAGTTGCTACTTTCAAATAAAATTTTCAATAATATATAACAAGTAAGCACATATCTAAGTAAGAGCACAAATTCGCGAATTGAAAATATGAACTTTTGAATTTTGTAAATTGAGAGTGCGAATTCACAGAGAAAAAGACAAAAAAGACAAAATATATATACGATCTTCACAATGAAAGCTTACTAACTCTATATATATACCTTGATTATATGTCTGAGGTCTTCACAATAATAGCTTCCAGATATGTTTGCAACTGAAATAAAGACGGAAACTAATTATTCAAATGGAAATGAAATTAAAGCATTATAAAACTGGAAATTTATTGAACTCACTTCTTTAAAGAGCTCTATGTGCCAATTTGGTTTGCTCTAGCAAGTGTAAACAATTAAGAGAACTATTTATAGAAATACATGGGTACCATGGAGGACTTCTTTATGCCTAACCAGTATTTCAAGTATTTGTTCTATTTGTCTGACTCCAACTGGTAAAGTTTGTTATTTGTTTAGTCTTGGTGATCAAGCTTCAATAGAGAAAGACAACAGAAAAAGAATAAAGTTAAGGTGATGCATGTTACATGCAGTCAATAAAAAAATATGTAGTTTTGCCAACTTTAATTGGTGTGTTTAGGCTCTACTCGAATAGACTATCACTGATTCAACTTCGGCTCGAGTTCGTGGATAGATACGAAACCAGGATTTCATTCAAAGGGGGCCAAACAATGATATACATAAAAAAATTATTAATTAGTTAAACAATTTTATAGAATCTATCAAAATTACCTTTCATACAAAACAATTGTAAAAATTAGTTTGGGTCATAAAATCCAACGATATTAGTTCTTACTATCTTAAAAACTAGTTTTTGAGGGTATCACGATCCTTTCATTTTCACATTATGATGTTATGTAATGTAATTACTTGAAAATAATTCATTGTCACAAATAATAGTTTTACATGGTAAGATAAAATTGAGTCGTGAGTCAACATATTATTTTTCGATTAATTTATAATCTAGTTTTACAAATAATTTATATTTTTTTAACTTCTTTTGTTTATCAAACTCATCCAACCTAATATTTTCGGTTATAAAACCATCACTCATCCATGTGTTACATCCCCCATTTAGCTATTAAATATCGATTTATTGGTCTTTTCAAAATGCATTAGGTAAATTGTCTATGCATAAAGTTTTTTCGAACCTAAAGAGAAACATAAGATTTTTTCTAAAACTTATGAGATGTTTAGTGATTTTTTAACATTTGAGGGCGCCATGGCCCCTCCTTAGTTCCGCCCATCTCGTGGGTAATTTGATATAAGGCGTACTTGTCTATTAAGCTAATGGTGATATTTTATTATTTCTTCACCACAAAAAATCTATATAATAAATCACTTGGGAAGTGTAATTTTATCCCCTACATATTTTCTCCCTCAGTTCTATCACATCACCAATCTTATCACATGCTCAATCATTTACTATTTAATTAATTTATAGTTTAATATAATTTTTGTAATAGATATTATTTATATACGATAGTATACACATGTTGAAAAAATTTTATCGGATTATGTATTTTGAAAAAAAATTGTCAATATTTTTTAAAAAATAATGGGTAAAATAAATTTTAAATTATGTAATCAAATAAATGAAGGAAAAAAATTGTTATTTAATATAATGGAAATCGATTTTTTGGTCGTTCAAATTTTATGTTTTTCGTGCCAGGCACGGGATATGACTATATTTTTATATTATAAACAAATAGCGGTTGAGCATATCAAATCAAGCGATGTATATTTATATATCATAAACGAATAGAGCTTGAGCATGTCAAATCGAGCGGGACACACTTTTGAACTAAGATGGAATATTTAGAAATTGAATGACACTCAATTCATTTTTTTAATACGGTCGAACTTGAATGAACTCAAACCAAGTCAAATTCAAACAGTTGACTCACAATCTATGACCCAAATGCTAAACTCAAAGAACTTCAAAAAGGTCTAGGAGGCACAGTGATTTAGCCTTAGGAATAATATATTAAACATCTTGTCCATATCTTTTTTTTTTAAGTAATAGCCTGCTCAAGTTAAGCTGATTCTTGAGCATAAACATCTTGTACAAGTTAAGCTGATTCTCTTTTTTGTAAGAATAAACATCTTGTACAAGTTAAGCTGATTCTTTTT
>CM042186.1:37303207-37342226 GCA_023539305.1 Ilex asprella | reverse complement strand
TTTTTTTTTTTTTGTAAGAATAAACATCTTGTACAAGTTAAGCTGATGCTTTACTTTGGGTTCTCAATGTGAAAGAGACAAAAGAAATAAAGATGTTGCAACATCACAATCTGTTTCATTCAATGATGAATGACTTTGTTTTTTGTAGACAAGTACAAAAAAGTATTAAATACTAGTTGAGTATGCTACAGTCGACCCTTTAGTATGTTATTTAATTTTTTTTTTCAAAAAGATAAAACTTGTATAAATATAAGCCATAAATAGTACATGTGAGGCAAAGTCTTTAACAAAATACATTGGGCTCAACCTAATGTAATAAAAAGTATACTAACATGAACCAAAAAGAGACTCTACGAAATAAAATTCCAAAGGAAGTATAGGCCTTGAGCCAGAAATTCCAAATGAATCACACTTGGAGAGAGCATCATTTGACAGAATGCAAATTCATGAAGCATTGATAAATGTTCAAGCATCCAAAAACCCTTTTATGTTATTTAGTCCAAGCTTACTCCCTTCTTCCATGCTTAATAACATCATGTGCTAGTATGCGTATACACATATATAATTGTGTTATTTGTGTACTAAGATTCATATAGATCAATTTTATCATATAGTGTTCACATTTAGCTTGCAACTCATTTGTAACATAAGCCACTAGTAGTTGCAGTGTAAGGAAAATCAAAAAATTAAGTGGTGGTGTGATTCATTTGCATTTCTACATAGAATGCACCCACCCAATCCCTAAATGAGTAGCCAAGGACTGTAGTCTGTCCAAGGTACTCAGTTTGAGTCTAATGGCTAGCCAAAGAATGTTACTCATTCTAGGTACACTAGAATTGTTGGGAGTAAAAATGATGCACAAACTGAGTGCAGAACCCTGTATATATAGCTAAATAAGAGTGCAACTAATCATAACACCTTTTTGGTCTGGGTAAGACATATAGACTATAGTAAGGACAAAATAGATAAAAAAACTAAACATCCTAATATCTAGGCTATAACTCCAACACTCACCCTTAAGTTAGGCACAAAGATGTCAATCAAATCATGCTTGACAATGGAGTCCCGAAAAATGAATAGAGTGACAGGTTTAGTAAAGACATCCTCAACTTGATCACTAGTCTCCACAAACAATAGGGTAACAATACCGTAGTTGACATTCTCTCGAAGAAAGTGAACATCGATCTATATATGTTTCATCGTCTCGTGTAATATAAAGTCAAAAGCGAGGTGAATATCAGATCGATTATTACAATAGCCAAGTGCTAGTACCTGATACTCTGTCTTTGCTGATGAATAAGAGATAACTACATGTTTTTTGTTCTTCCAAGAGATAAGATGAGTCCCTCGAAAAACATAGAAGTCCATAATAGATTGATCGTCACAAGCTCCCCCATAATCTGAATCTAAATAACAAGCTAGAGAATTGGTCTGTGACATCGATACATATAACAACCTAAGTCTAGGATAAGGCTTGAGGTTCCGAAGAATATGATATACCACATCCAGATCAGACTGACATGATTTGTGCATGAGCTGACTAACTCGGCTGATGACAAATGAAATGTCTAGCCTAGTGTTAGTTAGGTAGATAAGCCTACCTTCTAACCTTTGATAAACAGTTGGATCTCTCAACTCCTCACCTTCAGCAGTAAGTTTCTTAGTTAATTATTAACTAATCATTCAATTGGATTCACTCTCTAGTTGATTCCCAATTGAGATAGAAAACTAGTATCGATTTGCTATCCAAGTGTTATTGATATTAAACCACTCTCTCAAAAACTCACATATATATTTTTTTATTAATCCTTTTTCATATTCTGAAATTTTCATCTCCCTGTGGATCGACCTTGAACTCTACCAAGATTTACTACTTGCCCTATACATGGGTTTACAACTTTTGAGGTGAAGCAAAATGTCCATTCTGATTCGAACATGTAAACTTAGAAAATCACTTCCAATATTTGATTGAAAAATAATTTTTTGATGAAAAATAAAAAACCAAGCATTTATTATGGAAGAAGAAGAAGTTTGGTATGTTAGGGTTTGATAGATGTTTTTGAAGAAGAAGAAGCATACCTAGAGTAAATGAGACATCGTCTCTGTGTGATGTTCATAGGGACTTGAACAATCACTTGATATACAGAGACTAAATCGAATAGGGACTAAATCGATTCTATAGTAAGATACGAATTAAATGGGGACTAAATTGAATCTACTCGTGCGATTTTGATAACAATGGAATCAATATATAATTATCATTGTCGTTTTAATGGCCATTGTAGAGTTTGTTACTATTACTTTGTTGTATCATTATTACTGCTATTATTTGGACATAATTGCGAGGGAAAGTGGTTTATTCATCACTGGGTGTCTTATTTATTAAAACCTTCCTCTTGCCTATATTGAATCTAGACCAAGTCAAGCCAAGAAAGCCGGTGTTTTAGAAGATTTCAGTTTGATTAAGATTTGTAGCTACCTTACCAGACTAGCTAGGAGAACTTCAGTAAAAGTACAATGATTTAGGGCATTTTCTTCTGCTAATCGCACTTCAACGGTCAGGTGAGTTAAATTGTTGAGTTTGGAATTTAAATATGAAATAGGTTTTAGTTTAACTTGATTTATGCGAAAAAAGGAATGCTTTTATGATTGGTGTTTATGCTTAACTTTCTATATCATTAGTTTTTATGGTTCTATGATCATTGTTATACTTAATACTTAGTAATGACTAAATGATATGCATGCCTTAGGTAAACAAGTGACGGAATACTAAACTTTAATCTGGTTGACAACAGTGTGCTTCTCTCTCGGTTTCTGTGTGCTTCTCTCTCGGCTCGCGTCTGCAACGTCCTGTGGGAGGAAAATCAGGCTGCAGATTTCATGGCTAATTGGGCTTGCTCTCAGCAACTCAATCATCGATTCCCTGATTCGTCATCCCTTCCTTCTGGGATTGCTGGCATCATCGCCTTGGACGTTCGACAGATCCCTCACGTGCGTTATTGAGTTTTATTTTAATTGATGGTTTCTGTTATTTTGTTCTGTGGGGATTCCCCACTTCGTTTTTCTATTTATTTATTTTTCATGCTTTTGGTGGTGAGTCACCACATTTCTTTGCTTGGTTTTTCTTCCACTTCTGGAGGCTTGGCTCTATGTCCTCCTCCCTTGTATAATTTTCCTTTTAGTTATATATACAGGTAGGGGTCTTGCCAAACCCCCCACCCATATTGGGTGGCTTTAAAAAAAAAAAAAATCTGGTTGACAACAGTGGTTATGTCACATACCATAGAAAATGTGATGAGATATTATTTATTTGGGTGAATGACTTCCTAAATTTCTCAAGTATGGACTCTTAAGATGACCTTGATTTTCATTCCAAGTGGAATAAAAATAGGCGGAAGACGGGCAGTACTGAAGTCGGAGTTATTTGTGTAAAAGTTAGGTTTGGTTAGTTAGCACTAATGCTGCTCTGTTTACTAGAAAACTTAAGGACTATGGGGTAACGACTATCTGTATAGAATTTGCTTATTCAGTTTGTTTCATAGAAGTTGCCTTTTCCTTTCTCCTGTTAGGCTATTGGCTATGATGGAATCTTTAGTGAGTTGATTTTTTTTTTAGTGTATACGATTTCCATCTAGCATGTAGTAGTTACTTTAGATTTTCTACTGCAGGTCTCTCATACAATAGAAATGAGTTTTTAGAGAAGCACTTTCACAACACCAGGAGTGGTTAAAGGTATTTACGCATTTTACTATTGCACATAAGTAATGCACATTCGCTTTTGAATAAAAAGGATGCATCTCTAGCTTGTGATAAGGACACAGTTGAGGAAACAACTGCAACACCATCTTGAATAAATGCATGTGTCAAAGAGGGATTTATGGGCCATGGTTACATATTGGTAAGTATCTTCATGCATTATGGTGTTCAGGTCTTTGATAATATCTGGTGTGGGTTTTGGACCCATTGGTTGAAAGCAATTTTTGGACTGTTTTGGATTTTCAGCTGTATGTTCCATGTTTCATTTGCCTCTGGTCTTTTGTTCTCTTTGTTGATATTGTGATATGAGCTAAGAAAAGTATTGAAGATTATTTGAATGGTTACTATATTATAAATTTATGATGCCCCCTAACAATGATGCATTTTCTTTGATTCTGCAGAAATGAACACAAGGATGGTTAATGCAAAACTTGGTTAAATTCTATAAACTTGGTTAGACTTTTATTTCATGGCCCCAGTTTGATGGATTAGCTTTTTATATTAGTCGTAAAAGTAGTTTGAATTTTAGCACAAGAATAGTGACTGTAAAACTTGGTTGGCAGAGGATGGAAGATGTGTTAAGAAACACCTATGGTATCCATTGTTAGTGCTCCTATCATTTGAAGAAGAAAGATGTCATAGGTTAGCGAAAAGGGCATTATGATATGTTTAACTGTTGTAAGATGAGATGCCTTGTGAAAATTCCTAATTATAAAATAGACCTTGATATGTGGCTGCAATGCTGCTATCATTCAGCTACTGTGAGATGAAAGCAATGACTAGCTACTCGAGGGTGCAAGGTGCTCAAATTCCTCATCAATCGTTGTACATTAAATATTGTACAATTTCACGTTGAATGTATATTTAGTGGATTTTGGGATGTCACATACAAAATGAATAAATGTTGAATGGATGAATTAAACAAGTTTCATATGGATGAATTGTACGAATTCGATGTGAACTAACATGTTTTAGTTAGTGTGGAAGTTATTTATAATTTAACTAGGGGTAACCCGTACGTAAAGGTAAGGTGCAATGTGAATGTTTTGAGAGAGATATCAATGGTCGTAAGATGAGTCTATTTGAGACCGTTGGATGAGCTTATTGAAATCTGCTCTATTTTATATTATAGATTGTGCAAATTTTATTTAAAAAAATCAAAAAGAGAATACAAAAGAAAAAATTAAAAAAATTCTTGGCGCTTATTTTGAAACGACAATAAATGCCGATAAATAGGATTTTTCGTCACTAGAATCTCACCTTTCTTGGCATTTATTAAATGTCAATATTTCTCTTTCCGGCCACTGAAAACTAATAGTAGGCCGGCGTTTAGGAAACACCCCTGTTTTACATAAGTCAACGCCGGGAGATTTACCAGTGATGATAGGAAGCGCTCGTTTGAAACGCCGTCAAAAGATTTTTTCTACAGTTTTTTTGCTTTTACTGGCATTTGTTAAATGTTGGGTTTTGCTCAAAATTCCTATAGTGGTTCATTTTATTGGATGCAGAAAGCCAACAAGTGGTATTAGAGCTTTTAGGTTCAGCACAAAAAGGGTGGAATCTTGATCCTGGGCATTAAAGCGTGCATGTTCTTAATTTTTTGTATTCAATGGCGAAAGAAAGAACCTTGATGGACATGTTTGAAGTGGAACCCTATGATGGGACTAAAGCAATGCACGATTGAAAACATTTTGGTGCAACCCAACAGAAAGCTCAGTCCCTACCATTCAATGTTAGGGAGGGTGTGCTGGGAAAGGGCAATAAAGAAAATGATTGTGGAAACCCGTGGAGTCCTCTCTCTCTAGATTTTAGAAAGAGAAACTACCCTTCCCCTTGAATCACCACAATACTTTTTTTGAAACGCTACCACCAGTTGTCTACACAGCGAGTGTATAGCCAAGGTCCAAGATATGCTTCTAGTGCCCTAAGCCCCACTGTGGTACACTTGTTAGAGTACTAGCATGTGATAAGTGAGCATTAAGACATCTTCGTTTCTTCTCCTTGACAATTTAGAATTGTTCTTTTAAGGCTTTCAACACTTTTGTAGAAATATTTATTAGTGTTTTTGAGAAACTGGTAAAAGTATACATACTAAATATACAAATACCAAAAGTACATAATATTTAGAGAGCTCGCAAAAATTGCAAACAAATACAATTTCTTCAAGAAAGAATTAAAAAGAGTTGATGGTTTGAATAAAGGTAAGCACAAGCAATATAGCAGCAACAATAGTAGCAGCCGTTCTCCAAGAAGTACTGAAATAATCACGTCTTAGGGTTGCCTTCCACTTATGCCAAGAAGTATTGCAATAGTCATCCACATCTTTAGATATGCGATGGTAATAGTAGCCTCTTAATGGAACACCTTGTTAAGAAATATAGGGTTATTTTAATTATTAAGAGTAGAATAGTAAGGGTAGAATAGTCTTTTATTTTATTCATTTGTTTAGCCTATATATAGTCTCTTTGTATTTAGGTTAAAACAACTCTTTGTATTCAATTCAATTATGCAGTATCAATGCAACCCTAGCCTCATCTTTTCCTATTTCTTGTATTTCTCTTGATTGTTTAACATGGTATCAGAGCTAAGTTTTATGGGACGAGGTTTAATCTCAAACACAGCTTTCGCGGATCCAACTGGTATTTCCTTTTGATTTGACAATCTGGTATTCCGTTCTGATTTGGCAATCTGGTATTTCGTTCTGATTTGGCAATCTGGTATTCCGTTCTGATTTGACAATCTGGTATTTCGTTTTCCCTTCTTTTGCAATTTAGTTTTCTTTGTTTGTTTGATTATGGCTATTGAAAGAGATGATTCGCTTCAGTCTGTGAGTGTGAGGTTAGATGGAAAGAATTATTCGTATTGGAGTTATGTGATGAGAAATTTTCTTAAGGGTAAACATATGTGGGGATATGTTAGTAGCACTTCTGTGAAACCTAAGAATACTGATAAAAATTATGCTACGTTGATAGATTCCTAGGAAGCAAACAATGCAAAAATTATTACTTGGATTAACAATTCTGTTGAGCATTCTATAGGTACACAATTGACAAAGTATGAGACAGCAAAGGAGGTTTGAGATCATCTGCAAAGGTTATTCACTCAATCAAATTTTGCAAAGCAGTATCAATTGGAGAATGACATACGAGCTGTTCAACAGAAGAATATGAGTATTCAGGAGTTTTATTCTGCTATAACAGATCTTTGGGATCAATTAGCTCTTACAGAATCGGCAGAATTAAAGGCATGTGGTGCTTATATTGACCGTAGAGAGCAGCAACGGTTAGTACAGTTTTTAACAGCACTTCACAGTGATTTTGAAGGACTTAAAGGTTCAATTCTGCATCGTTCTCCACTTCCTTCTGTTGACTCAGTTGTCAGTATGTTATTGGCTGAAGAAATACGTCTTAAATCTTATTCTGAAAAGGGAACTCTTTCTACTTCTAATCCTTCTGTGTTAGCAATACCTTCTAAGTCATTCTCTAATAATCAGAATTAGCCTTATACAAGGGTTGCCTTTGATGAGTGCAGTTTTTGTAAGTAGAAAGGTCATTGGAAGGCTCAATGTCCTAAGTTGAGACAGCAGAATCAATCATAACAGCAATCTCAAGCTTGGAAGTCTAGAAACCAGTCACAGTCTAATGCTAATAGACTACCTCAGGGTTACAGACCACCACAGTCTAATACTGCAACAGTAGTTTCATCAGGTCCTTTCACCGATCTTAGTACTATGACTGAGCAATTTCATAAGTTTATCTCCTTACAGCCACAAACTATGTCTGTTTCTTCTTCCGTATGTCAGTTGCCTCAGAGTTCTTCAGGTATGTCACATTCTGTATGAGTCTTGGATTCTGGTGCTTCACATCATATGTCTCCAGATTCTTCATCTTTTGTTTCTGTGTCTCATTCATCTTCTATTCCTATTATGATTGCTGATAGAACTCCTATGCCTTTAGCAGGTGTTAGTTCTGTTGTCACACCTCACTTGTCTCTCCCTAATGTTTATCATATTCCAAAACTCACATTAAATCTTGCTTCTGTTGGTCAGTTATGTGATTCTGGTAATTTAGTCACATTTTCCTCTTCTTCTTGTTATGTGCAGGATCTGAAGTCTCAGAAGCTGATTGGGACAGGCAGTAGGAAGGGGGGACTATATATTTTGAATGAGTTAAAAGTGCCAGTTGCTGCTGCTGCTGTTACTAGTGTTGATTTATCTTCTTTTCGTTTGAGTTCTTCTTCTTCTAGTTTTTATTTATGGCATTCTCGTTTATATCATATTTCATCTTCTCGTTTGAGATTTTTGGCATCCACAGGGCCTTAGAAAATTTGCAAACTTTTGATATTTCTGATTGTAGTGGATGTAAACTGGCAAAATTTTCAACTTTACCTTTTAATGGAAGTATTTTTATTTTTTCTTGTCCATTTGATTTGATTCATTCTGATGTATGAGGACCTTCTCCTGTTGCCAAAAAAGGAAGGTCTCGATATTATGTTTCTTTTATTGATGAGCATACTCGTTATTGTTGAATTTATTTAATAAAACATCGTTCTGAATTCTTTGGAATATATACAGCATTTCGAGCTCTTGTCAAAACTCAACATTCTGTTGTTATCAAATGTTTTAGGCGTGATTTGGGTGGAGAATACACTTCTAATGAATTTTGTGAGTTGTTTGCCTTAGATGAAACTATTTACCAAACTTCGTGTACAGATACTCCTGAACAAAATGGTGTTGCTAAAAGAAAACATAGGTACATTGTTGAAACTGTTCGTTCTCTCTTGTTGTCTACTTCTGTTCCTAGTATGTTTTGGGGTGAAGCTGTTCTTACTGCTGTATGTTTGATTAATACAATTCCATCTTCTCATATTTCAGGTGTTTCTCCTTTTGAAAAGTTTTATGGGTATGCCCTTGATTATTCTTTCTCTAGAGTTTTTGGTTGTACTTGTTACGTTCTTCGTCCTCATGTAGAACGTAGCAAGCTGTCCTCTCGATCTACTATTTGTGTTTTTCTTGGTTATGGTGAAGGTAAAAAGGGTATCATTGTTTTGATCCAATAACTCAGAAACTTTATGTGTCTCGTCATGTTATTTTTCTAGAGCATATACCTTTCTTTTCTATTCCATCCACTACTCATAGCTTGACTAGATTTGATCTTATTCATATATATATATATTTTTTCTAAGGATTCTGATAGTTTGTCATCTCAGATTTCTAGTACTACTGATCATTCTGCAGGTACTGACACTTTACTCTCCAACACGCCTGAAGCTCCCTCTTTTCCTATGGTCTACCAAGCTCCGTCTGAGACTGTGGATCCACTTATAGGTCAATCCATACACATTCGTAAGTCCACAAAGTTACCAGATTTTATTTATTCTTGTTATTCTTCATCTTTTACTTCCTTTTTAGCTTCTATTCATTGTCTCTCTGAGCCCTCTTCCTATAAAGAGGTAATTCTTGATTCTCGTTGGCACCAAGCTATGGATGAGGAACTTTCTGCTTTGCATAAGACAGATACTTGGGATTTGGTTCCTCTGCCTCCTGGTAAGAGTGTTGTTGGTTGTCGTTGGGTGTATAAGATCAAGACTAATTCTGATGGATCTGTTAAGCGATACAAAGCTAGGTTGGTTGCAAAAGGGTACTCTCAACAGTATGGTATGGATTATGAGGAGACATTTGCTCCTGTTGTAAAA
Source organism: Ilex asprella (assembly GCA_023539305.1). Lineage (NCBI taxonomy): Eukaryota > Viridiplantae > Streptophyta > Magnoliopsida > Aquifoliales > Aquifoliaceae > Ilex > Ilex asprella. Next base: position 37,332,776 of record CM042186.1, on the reverse strand, counting down.
ATGACTACTATTCGTACTCTTATTGCAGTTGCTTCGGTTCGTCAGTGGCATATCTCTCAGCTTGATGTTAAAAATGCCTTCTTGAATGGAGATCTTCAAGAAGAAGTTTATATGGCGCCCCCTCCTGGTGTTTCACATGATTCTGGGGATGTTTGCAAGCTCAAGAAAGCATTATATAGTCTCAAACAAGCACCTCGTGCTTGGTTTGAGAAATTTTCTCTTGTGATCTCTTCCCTTGGTTTTACTTCTAGCAGTCATGATTCTGCTCTTTTTGTTAAGTGCACTGATGCAGGTCGTATCATTCTGTCTTTATATATTGATGATATGATTATTATTGGTGATGATATTGATGGTATTTCAGTTTTGAAGACAGAGTTAGCTAGACAGTTTGAAATAAAGGATTTGAGTTCTCTTACGATATTTTTTGGGCATTGAGGTAGCCCACTCACCCAGATGTTATCTTCTTTCTCAGTCGAAATATGTTGCAGATATTCTTGAGCGGACTAGACTTACTGATAACAAGGCTGTAGATACTCCCATTGAGGTTAACGCAAAGTATTCTTTTTCTTATGGTTTACCTTTGTCAGATCCTACTTTATACCGTACTATTGTTGGGAGCTTGGTATATCTCACTATTACTCGTCAAGATATTGCATATGTTGTTCATGTTGTTAGTCAGTTTGTTGCTTCTCCTACTATAGTTCATTGGGCAGCTGTTCTTCGTATTTTGCGGTATCTTCTGGGTACAGTCTTTCAGAGCCTTTTACTTCCATCCACCTCTTCAATACGACACGATTAACCGACACGATTAACCGCTGATTAAACGGGTTCGAGTGATAAACGGGTCAACCCGTTTAACACGTTTAATAAACAAGTCGTGTTCGGGTGAGACATGCTAACCCGTTTATCACCCGTTTAAATAAATTTAATATAATAATAAATTAATAATTATTTTTAAAAAAATAATCAGAATTTATTAAAATTAACTATCCACTATTTATATTCTCTTAATTAAAATATTTTCAATTAGCGGACATTTGCAAAAATAAATGAAAAAGTTAAAAGATGAAAGAAATGAGCTTCAACTTTTTATAGGCAAAGGAGGAGGTCTCCTTCCTTTGAATCTACTGATGTGGGATTCAAGCCAAGAAGCTTGCACACTTCTCTCACAAGCTTCTTGACTTGAATCCCACATCGGTAGATTCAAGGGAATGAGACCTCCTCCCTTGCCTATAAAAAGTTGAAGCCCTTTCTTTTCATCATTCAACTTTTTCACTTGTTTTTGTAAGTGTCCACTAATTGAAAATCTTTTAATTAAGAGAGTACAAATATTGTGGATAGTTTATAGTTAATGGAGTTTAAAATTTTAATAGAGTAGTTTTTTGGTGTGGGTTAAAATTTTAATAAAATTAAACGTGTTAAACGAGTCGTGTCGTGTTAACCGTTTATTAAACGATTCATGTCCGTGTTTAAATTTTTTACTCATTTATTAAACGTGTTGTGTACGAGTTTACATGTTTTTCACCCGTCACCCGTTTAACCCGACACGTAACTGTTTAACCCGACACGTTTGACACCCCTAACTATAGACATGATAAACTTGTTAGAGGATTGTGTAACAATAGTTTAAAATTTAACCAAGTCAAGGCATAAAATCAATTAATGTGATGAAAATTATTTGTCCATTGGTCTTTAGCTTGCCCAGAAATTTGACAGGCCTTTTTGCAAGCCAAATAGTTTCTAGCTTACTGTGTAGTGTAATTTCATCTATTTATTGCTTAAAAGAATAATTTACAAATCTAAAAACAACTTATGTTACAAAAATTTTACATGGTCAATTAATTCTTGCTTATACAGTTATTGGTCTTATACAAGAGACTTGGATGCAATCATTGAAACTTGGCGTTTAAAGCCATGATCAAATTAGTTACCAAGTACTGTGGAAGCCTTTAAATGATATGTCAATGTATAATTTCAGGATTCCTACTCTAGAACTATAGACTTTAAGCTTTGTATGTGTTGGCAGCAACTAGAGGTTCTTGTGCAAATGCAAGATAGGGAATTTAGAATAATCTTATTGCATAGTATTACCATTGTTGAAAGCCAAACGGCCAATCTATTGAAGGCTGTCTAAAAGCCTTTAAAAATCTGATTTCTTGCAGAAGTGGCTGCCCTCTTGGGTGATAAACGTCATAGACAAAAGTTATGATTGTATATAATAGATCTTGGCAGAAGGTATGAGTTGTTAGCAACCCATTTTATACTCTATGTAGTAGCTCATTAATCTAGGAAGCTTTGATTGGAAAAAATTGTAGGGTAAGGATCAGCTTAAATAGTGATGTAATTTACTGATTATTGGGCTGAATTTCTTTATGCCCTTTTTTGTTAGCTTAGTTTTCTTTTTAAGGATGGCTTTAGGGATTAGTTGACAATGTCAAATCAATATAGTGTAGCATCTTCTCGACTGTCGCAAACTTATTTATTTTCACTTCCTATTCTTTTTTGATTACATTTTCACTTCTTATTCAAACGAACTATATTTGTATGATAATTTTATATTGGACAAACTATGAATAAACAAAAGACAAAAAATCATAGAAAGTATAATCTTTGTGAATTCAATAAAGTAAAGACGAGGCAAAATTATAAAGTATAAATGGTGAAGAAATTAAAAGGTCCCATGAATTTTTTTACAACCTTGGCCAGTTTTTTTGTCCTTTTATCCTCGAGTATCCATTTGTTGGGTTTGAAGTTTGATTTTGTCCCCTTTTTTTCGTCTACAGGGGGTGGATGACGTCACTCTCCTAGGCTGAAGGGCACATAGTCAGCATTACCAAAGGATATATAAGGATGGACCCATTGCCGTGAAAATTATCAGGGTTCCAGATGATGACAAAAATGAAGATTTAGCAGCACAGTTAGAGAAACAATTCAATAGGGAAGTCATTCTCTTGTGTCAACTCCACTATTGGAATCAAAATGTCATAAAGGTAATCGATTTTTTCTCCCCGCTTTCATATTTATATGCTTCTGGCTTGTAGATCAATCAATGTTTTCTCTTAATTTGTCGTGGAAGTCCAGTTGCTAGGAGTTAGCTTTGTTCCAGTTCCATATGTCTTGATACATTGTTAGTTATAACCTATGGAAATTCTTCTATGAAGAACTATTTAAATTATATGAAGTTGTTTGAGCACTGGTAACTGATAATTTGTTATGTTCTGTTTCCATGAAGTAGTTTGTAGCAACATGCACAAAGCCAAACGTTTATTGTGTTATCACAGAATATCTCTCAGAGGGGTCTTTGAGGGCATACTTGCAAAAGCTTGAGCATAAATCTCTTTTAATCAATTTGGCTTTGGATATAGCTCGCGGAATGGAATACATACACTCACAAGGTGTTATTCATAGGGACCTCAAACTTGAGAATATACTTATTAATCAAGAATTCCAACTGAAATTTTTTTATTATGGAATTATTTGTGAGAAGGTATACTGTGATATTCTTGCAGATGATGATCAAACGTAAGACCTATTGTCGTAAGGCTGATGTATATGGGTTTGGACTCAGCTTATGAGAAATGGTATTTGAAACTATCCCTTATGAGGATATGACACCCATCCAAGCTGGTTTTGCTGCAGTGAATAAGGTACCTTCCTCACTTTCATGTTTTCGTTTCTCTTGTTTTTATTTTTTTAATAATTCTTCATAATTCATATCGTCAACTGACCGTCCTTAGTCCTCATAGTGGCATGAGCTTTGTGCACTTGTGTTAAGTTGTAGCCATATGTTTGTCATGTTTGAATTTAAATCGGAAAAATTCTTAGTCTCCCTTTGTTTTGGGTGTTTTCGGGAGGAGGATGGTAGTTAAACCTCTTTAAAAAAAAAAAAAAAAAACCTCTTTGAATTTATCATATCTTATTGCCTTCAAGTTCTACCCAAAATAAAGTGAAGACTATGTTGAACAATAATCTATTCCAAAAATTTAAGTTGTTAGAGAGGGTGTAACTTAAGTATTTATACTTCAATACGCTCCCTTCTGTGCATGCTATATTTTGGGCCTAGAACATGTAAGTCTTTTTAATAATTAGGGTGGCACCGAGATTCGAATACAGAACATTTTACTCTAATACTCTATTGAACAACCATCTACTATAACAACTTAGACTATCGGAAAGAGTTATAACTTAGCTATTTATACTTGAATAGACTGTCCCATGGACGAAGAAGAGGGGCCTTAAGGTTTTGTAACTCCTTCTTGGGGAATTATATCTCATTAATGAAGGTTAAAACTTCCTCTTCCAGAAGGGAAACATTTTGGGTTTTAATTTTTTTTTTCATTACCAAACAAAAACATGTTGCAAGGGTTTCTCCTCTTTTGATTGCTGCAATTACAAGAAGATTAATCTCTATAAATTGAATTAGAAGAAGATCAAGAGCTTTTTAAAGCGCAAAGTCAGATATAATATATTGAGTTGCGTGTTTTAGTTAGGGCCATGCAACGTACTTAGTTGATGTTTGGGATGATTAGTAATAGTGCTTGTAGGACTTATGATTTAACTTTGACCAAAGAAAGTATTACTTTCAAATAAGTTAAACGTAATTCCATCATCTCACCCTTACCACCCTCTTTGTCGCCACCATCACCATCGTCACCACTTACCACCCTACCACCACTATCACTACTCATTGCCGCCACCACTGCCACTTGCCACTTGTCGCCATCGCCAATACCACCACCACGACTACCACTATCATCGCCCGTCACTGTCGCCACCACCATCTACCACCAACGCTCGTCACCGTCCCCTTCTCAACACCACCTCTCGATGTTGCCACCACCCACCACCCACCACCATCATTGTTGCCACATATGTGCGTGTGTGCACTCGGGATTATATTTATAAGTGTGACACAAATAAGTGTTTTCTCTTTGACTATCAAAAGTACAATTTTTTTGCAAAAAGTAATTTTTATGTTAATTGTTTTTTTTATTGCGAACATTCATATAATGCTTATTTAATAATAGTGTTTTTATAAATTATTTTTGATAAATACTTTTTTAATAAGTACTTTTTGAATTGCATTATTAATCCCAAAAATGACCTGGATATTGGTATTAGGTTAACATTTGTATGTATAAAAGGGCATGTATAACTTATGCATTTAGGTTACGAGAGTTGAATGAGACAATTAGAGACTCTTGGCATGTAATATACAAGCGTTCTTCTGAGTAGAGGTATAATTTGGGTGGGTCAATTTGAATTCAATCCGACCCAACCCAGAAAAAACAAGGCTTGCGTTGAGGTTTTTAATAATTGTGTTGGGCCTGGGCAGAAGAACACCAACTCGAATTGAATTCGGACAATACTTAGATTGAGGTCTCGGGTTATCGGGTTCAACCTAAATATATAAATCGGACTCAACCCAAAAATTTCAAATTAAGTTCAACCCGAATATATAAATCAGGCTCAACTCGAATTCTAAATCGGGGTCAACTTGAATTCTAAATTGGGCTCACCCTGAATATATTTAAAAATAAATATATAAAGCAATATAGCAATAAAATTACAAGTTAAAATACTAGGAATCAGTCTTCTGGTTTAGTCTTATGTTAAACATTTGAGTATTATGTCTTTATGTTAAACATTGATTTTTATGTTTTAAATACTATGGTCTTTATGTTAAATATTTGATTGAAAATTTTGATTATTACTTTAGGTAAATATTTGATCGGGTTTAAATGAACGCAACTCGAATTCTAATTTGAAATCAATCCGAATTACGTAATCCAAACCCAACCGGAATTTTAACCCAAAATTTGTCTGAATTACGTAACATGAAATCAACCCAAGTCCGCCCCAATTAAAACTTGGGCAATACTCGAGTTGAGGTGGATTGAGAATTATATACCTAGTGTGCGTTGATCATTTCTTTCTCGTTTGTGTAGGTGATCCTTGTGTGCGTTGATCGTGTCCCTGTGCCCCTCAATCTGCAATAAAAACCTCTTGTGGGAATCTGAGAAGCAAGGTGCGAGCAAACATTCTAAAATGAGTCTCACCATAAGTTACTAGATTTAAAGATAGCGTGCACAACCCATTGGAAGGAATATTTAAGTGACCAAAATCCATATTTTTTGGCATAAAATATACGTCAATTGGAAATTTTGTATATAGAATCCAGATATTTTCTGATGATACAAAGAATAACTGAACAAGTCTACAAAACAACAGGTGGATTGGCCGACCAAATCCTGACATGTCTAACTTAATCTATCAGGACCAGCTCAGTCATTACAACAAAGTAACTTTCAGTGTCTGGAGCAATTCCGTTTATATTGGCAAAAGGATATAAGAGGAATTACACCATCAAATCTAACTTCGAGAATGAATAATCCATCGTTAGAATGTCATGCCATTTTTAAGTAAGAGTGCCTCTAATGACCAAATATTTCCTTCAATATCCTAACAAATTAGGAGTCCACACCATCATTGCTTGAGAATCACACTATCCTATTGTATAAACAGGTAGACCCTTGCCTTGTCAAAACAGAGTCTACAATTGTAATCTCAATATCAAAACAGAGTCTACAACTGTAATCTCAATAGTATAACCTTCTTCTTCTCCAAGTAATACAAACCAAAGGAACAACAACCTTCATTACAGTGGACTTGCCGAACTCTTCAGTTTAGTGAATTATTTATTTCCTTGTTTTCTTTTTTACTGTTATCTCCCCCCCCCCACCCCTCACACACAACTCATTCATCACTTGTAGAGCTCATTCAACTCCCACTGCTCATTCATCTAATATTTTTTCTTTTAATTCTATTCTTGGGTAATCATCCACCAGCAATAAGTGAGAAATTCATTTGTATACAGAGTCATACTTGAATCACGATAAATGATTCGCTAAGAAGGAACAAATTATCCTTAATTTATTTATGAGTTACTAAATTAATAAAATATTTTTTTATTCCAAATTTTAAAATACTTGGCAGAACTCCATTGAAAAGAATATTTGAGTAACCAGAATTTTAATTCTGATAACGTAATCAAACTATGTATGTGTTAAAAGCTGAGTTCTGTAAAACCACCTAAGATTTTAGAAATTATGACAAAACCCCTGACGTTTAGGGTCAATTTACAGTCAACGTTGCTCCTTCGACTGTCCATTAATAGACCTTGAATTTTTTTTTTTTTAAAAACCTACAATTTTAGACTTTTAAGGATTAAAAGTGTAATGAGATTAGATCTAGAATTTAAACTGGTATAATAAACCAAATGAATTACAAAGATAGGTATAAATCAGTTTGAATCACTTGTTTGATCCATTTGCTAATATTTGAAAAAATTTTAAAAAAAATCTTAATTTTAAATGATTAATTAAATTTTTTTAATATACTTTCCAAATAAGATTAGAATTACAATTAATGTGACATCTAAATTTCCTATTTAGTCAATAAACAAATTTGGTAAGTATTACCATTTAAGGACGGAATCATAGCATTGCTCAATGAATGAAGAAGAGGAAAAGGAAGGTTGAGCTAAGGCACCTGCCCTCCATGTGCTACCCCTATAGCCCTGCATTTATTGTTTATCCATACCAAAAAATCAATTGGATACAAAATCTGCCTTCTTTTAATTTCTTCCAAAAAAAAACAACTATTCTTTCTTTAATTCCTATTAAGAAAGTAACCCAGCCAGAACATTATTAGAAATTCGTCCAGCAAATCGTCTTTGTGCTTACATACAAGCTTGTTTTAATTGTAGAAATAAAGCTGGCCAGCATGATCTTTGAATTTCGTTGTCCCTTGGCTTTGTCAATGGTTGCTATTATTTGGAGAAGAAAATGCCCAACTTCTGTTTGATAAAATGTATCAAAGAATCACAACCCCTGACTGGAAAACTGAAAAAACCCACTTGCAGAAATCTGAGAAGCAAGCACTGAGTGGATTTGCTGATGGGAGTCGCACAATTTATGGTAGCTTTGCCGTGTTAATAATGGCCTATAGGCATTTGCAATTCTTCTTCTGTGGACCATAGAATCGGAGGACCAAGCAAAACAGAGTTTTTGGTTTGAGTGTGGTGTTCTATCACTGCTCAGAAGAATCTCATGCAGAGCCTTTACCTTCCCAATGGTACCACAAGGCATTTCCAAAGCTAGCAAATTTAACCCTCTTGTTAAAAGATGTGGACTGGATTGATGGAAGGCTAGTAAATATAAATGATCATTCGACAGTCGCCGATGAACGCCTTAAGCTCAAAATGCACACGTTAAAGTCCTTTGCCAGGGACTTTATAGGGTGTCCATTGGTACAGGAAACACTCGAGAAGAATATTTCAGCTTCATTTGCTGATGCAAAATGCAGACCACCTCTCTGCTTCAGTAGATCAAGCGAAAGAGAACCAATATCTGTGAATTCACTCACCAAAGCGTGTAACTTTTTGAATGTTTCTGCTCAACAGAGGAAGTTAGTTCGTCTCACAATTTGCCCTCAGGTTACGCAGCATTGGGTATGGACTGGTGCACTTTAGGAGGTGTTAAATGGATTGAAATCTGACATGGATTCTCTGAATCATTGGTGCCCGCCTAAAGGGATTATAATGGGTCCGCAAATTGTCACTAGTTGTCTAAAATACTTAGACATGGCAATTTCTTATGACCCTGATTCCTTGTCATGGGTGCGCCTTGCACCTGCAAAAGTTGCGGATTCACCCGCTTCCCCTAAATGGGAAGATGTTCTTGAGATGTTCAATGACCTTATAAATTGCTTGAGAGATGAAAAGGAGTTTCTTTTATATGTTTCGAAGCTTGAGGTGATGAAATAAGGGCTTTCCCAGATCAAGAATGTTTTGAATAGATAAAAATATTGGATACAGGGAGACTAGGCATCAAGAGAGTTTAGTGCAGAAGCTCACAAAGATATTGGGTCACCCATATAGATGCTTGTTTACACTTCTACTGTATTATCTCTATGGCAGTGTTAGAGATATTGAACTTTGTGGTGGGGTTTATGAGAGTGGTCAAGGGAATGGGTTCCACTTGTGTATGGGAAATTTTTTTACATCAGATCAGGAGAATATGGTTTGGTGTGGGGTGAAGCAATTGGACAAGGCTCTTGGGCTCTTCAAGTTTGTGTGGGAAATGACTTGAATGAAAAGAGTTTTGGAGCTGCAAGGCCATTTGTGGTGTGTTGGGGTTGAGAACGGGTCACTGGCATATAGAGGAAATGTGTTCTTTGTACATGGTATTAGTCTGTGAGACTAGAGGATCTCATCTGAAGGGACTCATGACAGTTCAGCAACCCCCGAAGCGACACGTGGACAGAGGTAAGTGATGAAAAGCCGAGGTATGAAGCCGAGGACATTAGCAAAGCCGAGTAAAGTAGCCGAGAGGGGGTATTTTCGCAGAGCCGAATACAACCTCTGACAGGCAATTAATGCGATTTGACCCAGCATTTATGGCGATGTAAGTGACTCAGACAGGGCATTTAATGAGCCTCTACACCTACCAAGACTCAAACTGACAACCATGAATGGGTGCATTAATGGCTAGGAGTCCGGGCACAGAGCTATAAATAACAGCCTTCGAGGCGCCGACTGCTATGAAATAGGTGTCAGACGCCGTTCATAGGTACTCAAGTACTTGACGTGGCCCCGAGGTCGGGTCCGAAGCGCCGAGCATTGATGACACAGGAGAGCAAGTGGGAGTCAATCATTACGCTTGGACAAGTCTGAAGAGCATTAACTATTGAAAGGACCTCTGTGTCAGAACAATCATTTCAAGCCCAGGTATAAATACCCTTCAGAAAAATGAACTAAGGTACGCAAAATTGAACCCTAAAACTGAGAAAATTGAGCTTGATCCTTCTTCCCTTGCTGACTTAGGCTTCGGAGGGGATAAGCCGGGCAGACGCTTGGCTCTCTTTTCCTAACCTTGTGATTATTTCAGGGTTCACCAGTTACACGATCGCTGTCTCGAAGCAATTGTCAGGTAGATCCCGTGCAATTTGGCGCCGTCTGTGGGAACAAAAAACCCATCTTCCATAGTGATTGCATCATGGTGAACACAAGATCCCAAGGTGAAGGGATAGGGAGTTTACGCGCAAGGAATGGGGAGGCTACTCGCCTCCCGGTGGTCGTAGAGTTTGGTCCAACGAATCGACCAACAAGGGATGAGCGTTCCTCACAACGAACGTTTCCCGTAGATTAAGGTCCAGGAGGACAAGGCCCCTCAGCTCGTGACATCGTGGAAATGATGGAACGACGTATGGAGAAGCGCATTGAAGAACTCGAAAAAGACAACGCCAAGGTGAGGCGTAGGCTTGAGGAATTCGAGCAGTCTGCGAATGTGAGCTGGTGGACCCGAGAAACGGGGGCCCGAAGTCCTGGCCGAGAAAGACCCGGGAGGAGGGAGTCGGGGACCCCCGAGAAAAATCGACGCAGATATTCAGCTGATAAGCAGGATCCGTACAGCTGGGGAAAACATGCCCCTGCTGGAGAGTCCGGAGCAGGTCACCACGGAATCGACCTTTCACGACGAGACCTCCGCCACGAGGTTCCTCGCAAGGTCGTGATGTCAGAATCTCAGGCAGAGTCTACCGCCAGAGGGCCGAGGGGGGCAAGGTACTCCCAAACGCAGCCCGATGACAGGCGCCGGAACCCACAGCCTGTGGGGGATGACGAGCAAATCTCCTCCCCCTTTGTCAGGTCTATTAGGGAAATCGAGATGCCGAAGAAATTTGCGATTCCTCGATTTAAAGTATACGACGGAAGAACCGACCCTGAGGGCCACATTCGGCACTATAGACAACTAATGTCACTTTACGACACCGACCAGAGGGTGTTGTGCCTGGTCTTCCCCATGAGTCTGGGAGACATTGCCATGAAGTGGTATGAGGGCCTGGCCCCTGAGAGCATCAGGTCCTGGAAGCAGATGGTGGAGCTCTTCAAAGCGCGATTTATTACCAGCACCCGAAGGCCGAAAGACATCGGCGCCTTGCTGACGCTTAGGCGCAAGAGCGGAGAATCCCTTCAGCAGTACGCCATAAGGTACTGGTAGGAGGTCAACGAAGTAGACGCATGTTCGCAAACGATGGCTGCCGCGTCTTTTCGACTGGGATTACCCCGAGATACCGGCCTTTATAGGTCTCTGACAAAGAAGGTTCCCGAGGACATGAAGGACTTGATGGGGCGGATAAACAAGTATGCTCGAGTCGAGGAAGAAACCATCGACCCCGAGAACAGGAGCGGAAGGGACCAAGGGTCGTTCCCGAGAAAGAGGGACAGGGAATTACCGGCCAGGAGGGGCTCGCCGACGGCCCCCCCGGGTCGACTATCCTTCCAGGGGGTCTATACTATTTTTAAGGAGCCCATTTATAGGATGCTGAGAAAAAAACAAGATCGACCATATTTCAGATGGCCCCCGAAGATGCTAGGGGATCCATCCACGAGGGACCAAACGGCGCGGTGTTCCTATCATAAAGATGTGGGCTACATGACTGAAGATTGCAGGACGTACAAGTCCTTCCTTGAGCAGTTGGTCAGAGAGGGTCATCTCGAGGAGTTCATTGACCAGAGGCCTCGCCGTATGACTACAGAAGAGAGGGCGGAGCCGTCCCGAGAGGTGGTCCCCGTGATCAACGTTATACACGCCTGTACAACCGAAAGGCCATCGTATAACGTTCTCCGAGCCGAGCGAAAGCGAGTCTCACAGGCACTGAAGATTGGAGAGGATGAGGGAGGAGAGCCGTCCGCCAAAAGACCCCGCCAAGACAACGAGGTCATCAACTTCTCCGTGGCCGACTTGGCTGGAGTGGCTCTCCCACATGATGATGCACTCGTGATCACGTTACGAATTGGCAAGTTTGATGTTAGAAGGATATTGATAGATTCGGGGAGTTCGTCCGAAGTGATGTACGAAGACCTCTTCCGAAAAATGGGCCTTACCCGAACGGACTTGAAGTCCGTTCAGACGCCCCTCGTCGGTTTCAATGGTTCCAGCGCCCTCCCGCTCAGCAAAATAACCCTGATGGTGCGGGCAGCGGTGGTTTCAATTCCTGTGGAATTCCTAGTAATCAACTCCGATTCCCCGTACAATGCCATAATGGGGAGGACTTGGTTGCATGCCATGAGGGCGGTCCACTCCAGCTTTCATCAGAAAATAAAGTTCCCCACCCTGCGCGGCGTCACGGAGATCCGCGGGGACCAATTGGTGGCCAAAAACTGCTTTTATGCGGCCATGAGAACAGGATTCGGTGCTTGGCCAGTGGCTCGCGACCCCGAGGAGGTGGTGGCTAAATAGCAATCACAGTTCGGTCGGCTGGGGGTAGATGACCCGGCGGTAGATCCAGCCGACCGCTCGGTCGAACCACTAATTAAAGTTTTCCTGAAGTCCGATGATGAGTTAAGGTACTTCCTGGTGGGATCCTCCCTGAACGACGACGAACGGGCAGAGATGTCTTCTTTTTTGCGTAGGAACGCAGACATTTTTGCCTGGACCCAGGCTGACATGACCGGGATCAATCCCGAGGTGATGACTCATCGTCTCCATGTTAACCCAAACTTCAAGCCGGTGAAACAAAAGGCCCGCAGAACGGCTCCGCATCATGCAAAGGTCATAGACGAAGAGATGGACAAATTGCTAGAGGCGGGTTCGATTCGGGAGGTCCAGTTCCCCTAGTGGTTATCTAACACGGTGTGCGCCAAGAAGAAGGAGGGGAAGTGGCGAGTTTGCGGACTTCACCGACTTGAACAAAGCGTGTCCCAAGGACGGGTACCCACTCCCTATGGTGGATCAGCTGGTGGACGCAACTGCGGGTCACAAACGCATAACCTTTATGGATGCCTGAGCAGGGTATCACCAAATCCCTTTGGAAGAGTCGGATCAGGAGAAAACGGCTTTCATTACACCCCGAGAAATATATTGTTACACGGTTATGCCGTTTGGGCTTAAGAACGCTGGGGCCACTTACCAGCGCCTAATGAACAAGATGTTCAAACCCCTACTCGGCACCACCATGGAGGTGTACATCGATGACATGCTAGTCAAAAGTAGAGATGGAGCCGACCATATCGGAGATATCGGCGCCTCGTTTAACATCCTTCGGAGCCATGGATTCAAGCTCAACGCCTCGAAATGTGCCTTCGGGGTTAGCTCGGGAAAGTTTTTGGGGTACTTGGTGACGCACAGGGGCATTGAAGCCAACCCCCGAGCAGATTCAAGCAATGCAAAACATTAAGGCACCGAGGACTATCAAAGATGTCCAGAAGCTGACTGGCATGCTCGCCGCCTTCAACAGGTTTATATCCAAGTCCTCGGATAGGTGCAAATCATTTTTTGCCAAGCTCAGGGGAGCGACGAATGGCGTCTAGGACGAGGACTGTGATCTGGCGCTTGAAGGGATTAAGAAATACCTAAAACACCCCCCGACCTTGTCAGTACCAGAAGCCGGGGAGACTCTCTACCTGTACCTGTCCGTTTCGGGGGAAGCCGTTAGTGGCGCTCTGGTAAGAGAATGCGAAGGGGCGTAGAGGCCCATCTACTTCGTAAGCAAATCCCTCCTCGATGCAGAGACAAGATATTTGCCGATGGAGAAGTTGGCCTTAGCCTTAGTGGTATCAGCGAGGAAACTCAGACATTATTTTCAGGCGCACACCATAGAAGTATTAACCGATCGCCCCCTGAGGCCCATCCTTCAGAGGGCCGATTTGTCAGGAAGAATTGCCAAATGGGCTGTGGAACTCGGAGAATTCGACATCAGATACAAACCTCGTACTTCGATCAAGGGACAGGTCATTGCAGACTTCGTCGCCGAGTTCTCTGCGCCCGAGTCCCCACCGGAGATCGATACTTCTGGAGTATGGAGTCTCCACGTCGATGGTTCCTCGAACGCAAGGGGGGTAGGGGTAGGGGTGGTACTGACTAATTCAGAAGGATTCACAATAGAGTGAGCTATCAGATTGGGTTTCAAAGCGTCCAATAATGAAGCCGAGTACGAGGCACTGTTAGCAGGACTTGATATAGCCTATTCGGTCGGGGTACGGCAGCTACGGGTCTTCTGTGACTCTCAGCTAGTGGTCAACCAAATCAAGGGTGATTTCGAAGTTCGGGACACCAGGATGAAAGCATATTGCCAAAAAACAAAATCTAGGATGGAGAAGTTAGAAGAGATAGAGGTGTCCCAAATTCCCCGGGATCAGAACAACCATGCTGACGCGTTAACCTGCTTAGCCTCGGCGCTGGCCTCAGAGATAACCAGGCCCATCATTGTCAAAAATCGAGAAAAACCAAGTATAGAAGAAACAGACAGCATGCAAGTGTTGCCGATAGAGACACCCACAACTCCTTTGGGCTGGATGAAACCTATCATTGCATATTTGATGGAGGGTGTGCTCCCGGAAGATGCCAAGGAAGCTAGGAAACTCAGGCTGAAGGCTCCCAGGTTCTGGCTATCCACCGATCAGAAACTATACAAGAAATCCTTTTCCGGGCCGCATTTGTTTTGTGTCCCCGAGGATAAAATAGAACCTTTGCTCTACGAAATCCATGAGGGTGTATGCGAAAGTCATACAGGAGCTAGATCCCTTGCGCATCGAGCAATGACGCAAGGATATTAGTGGCCCTACATGCAGAAAGATGCGAAGAAATGCGTTCGAAGATGCGAGAAGTGTCAGAAATTCGCTCCTATTATCAGACAGCCGGCAGGAGACCTGAATTTATTGACTAGTCCGTGGCCATTCTTTCAATGGGGAATGGATATTGTCGGACCACTTCCGAAGGCCCCATTCGACAAAAAATTTCTATTAGTGGCAACAGATTATTTCACCAAGTGGATTGAGGCCGAGCCCCTGAGTCGTATTCGGGATACCGAAACCAAGAAATTCGTATGGCAGAACATAATCACTCGTTTCGGGATCCCTAGGGCAATCGTCTCGGACAACGGCACACAGTTCAATAGTGGGCCTTTCAAGGAATTCTGCTCAGGGTTTGGAATACGCAATTATTACTCTGCCCCAGCCTATCCTCAAAGTAATGGGCAAGCTGAGGTATCTAACAAGACTGTATTGGCCGGAATCAAGAAAAGGCTTGAGAAAGCAAAAGGGAAGTGGATCGAGGAGTTGCTCAACGTGTTTTGGGCCTACAGAACCACACCGAGGAGTTCAACGGGAGAAACGCCATTCGCCTTGACGTATGGGGTCGAGGCCGTCATTCCATTGGAGGTAGGGCTCCCGACAATCCGAAGCCAGGCGTTCGATTTGGGAAACAATAACCAGATGCTTGCAAAAGATCTCGACTTAGTTGAAGAAAGGAGAGAACAGGCGTCCATCAAGCTGGCCAAGTATCAAGGAGAATTATCGAGGCAACATCAAAGGAAAATCCGAGCAAGGGATTTCAAAGTTGGAGACCTGGTGCTAAGGAGGGTAGTGGGCACTGCTCGGGAGCCCGCCGAAGGGAAACTCGGAGCCAACTGGGAAGGCCCCTACAAAGTAACCGCCGTGGGGGGCACTGGCGTATACAGACTACAGGATATGGATGGCAATAATGTAATTCGACCTTGGAATGTATCAAACCTGAAGAAATATTTTTGTTAAAGACAAGTTCGGATCTTTATCACTTCTGGGCTAAATCAGCACGAGACGAGTTCTCGGTCGCTAGGGGCACGGTCCCGAGGGGTGTAAGACTCCATCCTTGGAGCCTCGCTCTCAAAATCAGCACGAAACGAGCTCTCGGTCGCTAGGGGCGCGGTCCCGAGGGGTGTAAGACTCCATCCTTGGAGCCTCGCTCTCAAAATCAGCATGAGACGAGCTCTCGGTCGCTAGGGGCACGGTCCCGAGGGGTGTAAGATTCCATCCTTGGAGCCTCACTCAAAATCAGCACGAGACGAGCTTTCGGTCACTAGGGGCACGGTCCCGAGGGGTGTAAGACTCCATTCTTGGAGCCTCGCTCTCAAAATCAGCACGAGACGAGCTCTCGGTCGCTAGGGGCATGGTCCCGAGGGGTGTAAGACTCCATCCTTGGAGCCTTGCTCTCAAAACCAGCACGAGACGAGCTCTCGGTCGCTAAGGGCACTGTCCCGAGGGGTATAAGACTCCATCCTTGGAGCCACGCTCTCTGAGCCAGCACGAGACGAGCTTTCGGCCGATAGGGACGACGTCCCGAGGGGAGTAAGAGCATGGGATCTTGGTCGCTAAGGCACGGTCCTGTTGGGAAGGTCCGAGAAATCCCAGTTTTCAATTAAGTGACAGGGGAAAGCCCCCCGAATGGAAAATGACCCTGGGATAAGGGATGCACAAGTCAACACGAAAGGATCCCCCGGTCGGAAGGGTTGCAACCTCGGGGAAAGGTTGGTGACATCGTAGTGAAGATCAGCTGTTAAGGGGTTTTCTCGTTTTGCACCTACTGAGAACTTCTCTCTCCACATAGTTTCCACGAGAAGTGCCTCAGTTTTCTCTTTCATACTACTTCTGGAGGCCATTCCTGACTAGTTGTATCTCCAGTTCCACTCCCTAGAGATCGGGTGGTATAAGTCTTAAGCATTCAATATGAGAAAAAACGAAAGAAGGAAACAAGCTCTCGGTCGACAGAGGTCTTGGTCCCGAGAGGTGCCCGTCCGGGACAGGACTGCTCAACACTTGTAGTTTCGACATGAGGCCTAACTACCTGTTTCCTCTAAGTCCCTCGGCCCCGGGGGGTGCGAGCAAGACGGGACATGGTCAACCAACAATTAATCAGAGATTAACGAAAGAACATATTGAAAGAGTCTAGGAAAATGATCAAAGTTTTCATTACAAGTCAAAATGGGGCTTTGCGTCCCCAGAAGCATACATATTGAAAAAAAAAAAAAAAGAGGAGGAAAGGAGAAACAAGCAGGGAGCCTCCCGCCGAGGTCACCTCGCCTCATGAGTAGTGAGCTCTTCAACTGGCGCGGAGGGGTGGTCGGGATCTTGGCCGGCGATAACCGGAGAAAGACTATCTAAACCATCACTTACAGTAATGGCCAAGTTAGCCCCCTCGGCATTATCCGCCTCTGGAAGAACCTCGGCATCAGTCACGGGAAGAGTAGTGTATCTTCTAAAAAGCTCGTCTGCCGGGTCCACCAAGGCGGCATGTAAGGCCGCGTGCCAACCCTCCCGAAAGGCCTTCTCTTTGGCCTCCTCGAAGGCGGGGACCATCTGATCCTGAGTCTCCAACCAAACTCGTTGGCACTCACTTTGCAGCTTCTGGTCCTGCTCCGCCTCCTCGGCCATCAGGGCATCCATCCGAACAGTTAAGTCCTTGATGAGGCCCTCGGACTCTTGGACCTTGCCTTCGGCCAGCGAGACTTGAAGCTCACACTCCTCTGCCCTTTTGATAGCCGCGGCTTCGTTAGCCTTCAAGCTCTGGTTCTCGGCGTCCAGGGCGTCGCGCTGGCGAATAATCTCTGCGAGATGCTTAGCCTGGTCGGCTATGACCGCCTCCGCCTTCTTGACAAAGACATCTTTGGCTTTAACCTCCCTCTCGGCGTTCCTCGCCGCCTGCTTGTACTCCCAGAAACGGTCGATAATGACCCCCATCTGCTGGCAGGCCTGGGAAGAATAGTACAAAGCAATTAGCCAAAGACCGGGGAAACAGGAGAGCACTTAGCCAAAAGAGACACTTACCACCAAATTGCTCTGGAGAGCACCTATCAGGAGCCGGTTGTCACCCTGGCCCAGATGGACGCTCATGTCGGCGCCGAATTGGAGAGTCCCCGCCACCGCCAAGGCCACGTCTTGGTCTTGGATAATGGAGTCTGCTTCCAAGACGGGGCGGCCCCTTCGGGTCTCGGCTTGGCAGACCCACGCTGCAGATGTGGACGGCCTGGGGGCATCATGGCGGTGTTTTTGCCGGCGCTCCTCCAAGTGTCGGCTCTCTTCTGGGATCTCGGGGTCCCGAGGTCGTTTTCCCCTTGTCTGATTTTCAGGGATGGAAGTAGACGGATCGGGGGGAAGACTCCCTGTTGGAGCAGTGGTCCGCCCCGTTTGTTGACGAGGAGGAGGAGGGGGTACATCCAAGCTTGGCCCCGAGGGAGGGGGAATGATTGGGCCCGTGCTCGGGGACCCTCCTAGTCCCGAGAGCCTATTCCTCCGTCGGAAGGCAATTTCTTCCATGTTGGCAGCAGAGATAGGTGGAACGTTGAACATGTCGTCTGGAGTGGAAGGTCTGGGTGAAGGAGTCCTCTCGGCGTCTTCTTCGGAGGAGGAGAGGTCCTCCCAAAGTCTTGGATCGAAAGGTGTGGGGATCTGGGATAATCGGCTGTAGGATGGAGTGTAGCCGAGAAGGACGTGAGCTGCTCGGGCTAGCTCGTTTGAGGAGTTGGACGTCTAAACTTTCAAAAGGTCGTCAAATCTGACTTTCGACCTGAGGGGTTGAACGGAATCACGCCGGTATCCTTCTGCAAAAATCAGAAACTAGGTTAGAAACAGAGGTCAGGTAATGCCGAGAAAAAAATTCAATTAATGCACAACACACCTTCATCTCTCGGCACCTTGGGGCAGTACAATCCGTCATACTCGGGCCCCATCCCTTTCTCTCAGCTTCCGCCGAGCATGACCAAATCATTGAAGTACCCCTTGTCCGAGTCGGGCATATGAGTGACCAGGTACATTGATGTGTCCCTAGCTTTGAGATAGTACCTTCCCCCCGAGACTAGCCTCAGGTCATAGCAGAATAGGATTTCATCTACCCCCAAGTCTACCCTAAGCCGAGCATTAAGGGCAATCACACCCATGACTATCCTAAAGAAATTTACCCCGTATTGAAGGGGGAACAGCTTCAGCTGCATTAACAGCTTCAGCACGAGGGGAGAGAGAGGGAAAGTCAGGCCCCCTTCCATGATGGCCTTGGTGTAAAAGGGCATCATTTTTACACATCCCCTATCCCTAGTATGCTGTGTGGGGTCGAATGGGAAGGTGAAGACACGCTCGGGAATCTGGTATTTGGCCATAAAGGCATCTATATTGTCCTCGTTTACTACAGTTTTCTTGAGCTTGCGAGCTCTGGGTGGTTGGGGATCCCTCACCTCACTCCTACGACTTCTAGCCATGGGTAAAGATAAAAGAAGAAGAAAAGGGGAAGATAGAACAGAGGAGACTTACAGGATGTTCTTCACAGAGTTCTCGAGAAAAGAAAGTACAGTGCTCGGGAGCTGAATTGCTTGAAGAAAACTCAAATTTGCAAAGTTCTCAAATGGCCGAAATTTCCCCTATTTATAGGCAAACGAGAAAGCGGGAATCGAGAAGACACCCATCATTAGGGGATTTGAAAAAAGACGGCTTGAGGCGTGCAAGTAACTGCCCCTCGTTAAATGGGCGTGTTCAGTAAGCCCCCACTCTTCTTGCGCCAGCTGTCCCACGCCGCATGAAGAATGAAGGCTGGGGGGCAGTTGAAGGGACTCATGACAGTTCAGCAACCCCCGAAGCGACACGTGGACAGAGGTAAGTGATGAAAAGCCGAGGTATGAGGCCGAGGACATTAGCAAAGCCGAGTAAAGTAGCCGAGAGGGGGTATTTTCGCAGAGCCGAATACAATCTCTGACAGGCAATTAATGCGATTTGACCCAACATTTATGGCGATGTAAGTGACTCAGACAGGGCATTTAATGAGCCTCTGCACCTACCAAGACTCAAACTGACAACCATGAGTGGGTGCATTAATGGCTAGGAGTCCGGGCACAGAGCTATAAATAACAGCCTTCGAGGCGCCGACTGCTATGAAATAGGTGTCAGACGCCGTTCATAGGTATTCAAGTGCTCGACGTGGCCCCGAGGTCGGGTCCGAAGCGCCGAGCATTGATGACATAGGAGAGCAAGTGGGAGTCAATCATTACGCTTGGACAAGTCTGAAGAGCATTAACTATTGAAAGGACCTCTGTGTCAGAACAATCATTTCAAGCCCAGGTATAAATACCCTTCAGAAAAATGAACTAAGGTACACAAAATTGAACCCTAAAACAGAGAACATTGAGCTTGATCCTTCTTCCCTTGTTGACTTAGGCTTCGGAGGGGATAAGCCGGGCAGACGCCTGGCTCCCTTTTCCTAACCTTGTGATTATTTCAGGGTTCACTGATTAATCTTGATTAATGCATGATTTAATTAAGTTAATAGGTCAATTGTGTTAGTTAAACAAAGTTAAACTAATCAAAATTGACATATTACGGTTAGTGTGTAAATTAGAGATAATGCATTAATTGTTGTTCTTTTCAGGGTTTTATGCGTCAAAGCTACAAACTACCGGGGAGCCAATTGTGAATTCTAAGATGACAATTATTAAAGCCCTAAACAAAAAGAGATTAAAGTAATTCAAATGTCATCTTTTGAAAGCTTGTGAAATGACAACTTTTGGAAGCTTGTGAATGACAACTTTTGGAAGCTTGTGAATGACAACTTTTGGAAGATTGTGAATGACAACATTTGGAAGATTGTGAATGTCATCCCTTGGGCTTGTGAATGGTATTTTTGGGGTTTGTAAATGTTATCCCTTGGGGTTTGTAAAGGCTTTGCCTATAAATACCACCCCTTTGTGGCTTGTAGAGAGATAAGTTTTTTGCTTGATATAAGTTTTTGTTAGAGAGAAATTTTTGCTAGAACTCTTGGTTGTGGAAATCCCTCCAAGTTTGTATTACTTTCTTTGTATTATTATTTTCTTTTATGATATTATCATCCCTTGGTTGTGGAATACCCGCCAATTAATTATCGCTTTCTTTTAATTTAAGTCTTGTTTTATCTTACTTCCATTGTTGGAGCTTCCTTCTTCCCTTAGAGGAGTGAAACTCTTCCACTTTTCTACAGCTTTACCGAAGCCGTGAAGGGTGGAACGTGATTCACTCATTCTTTGTCGAAGATTGGTTATATTGATGCAATTCGTTTATGTTTAGCTCTAACCTTTATTTATTCATAATGTCTTCCCATTTAATTGTTGTTTCTCTTTCAAGAATGAGTAGCTAAGCTTTTAGTTGGCTAATCCAAATGAGACCTCCTCTTGGGTATGCCATTTCAACTCTTTTTCTTTCCTTCTCTCAGAGTACAGTGGTTCGGTTTGACTGGGTAGAGAGTGGATGAGATCATGAGTCTTTGATATTCCGTAGACTTGTCACGGTTTATGCTTAGATTCTCATCATCTCGTCCCTAGCTTCCCACGAATCAATCGTTCATCTATGCTCTATTGGAGGAAGGATTTGGGTTGAATTGATATTCCCATTGGAGTAACCCCTTGGATTAGCCAACATTTGTCTTCTCACTTCATTTCCGTCACTTCACCAAACAACTTTCAAACCGCAAGGATTTTACACTTTCTGTTACTCAAAAATCACCTTCCCCTCGGTTAACTTCCTTCCCCGTGGAAACAACCTTGGAATACCACCAAGTAAAACACGACTCACGAAAGTCTCCTTGCGATTGGGGAGCACTTTTGTTCACACGCATATCACATTTCCACCATTTCCATTTTCTCCTTGCCCTTTCTTTTGACATCACCACCAAGGGAGTGTGAAACTCCCCTTCGTTCACATACTATACATACACATGTTAAAGAGTGATGTTTAGAGGTTAGGAACTACAGGAAAAATCGACAATCATTCACCAGTTACACGATCGCTGTCTCGAAGCAATTGCCGGATAGATCCCGTGCATCATCAATGGAGATTGTTGGCTCTGTGTGGTGATGCATCCACCAATGGTGACCCTGCTCTACTCAAAACTGCATGCATGTTTTTGAACCCTTCATGGTTTTGTGATATTAAGGGATAGACCCAATGCTCTTGCAGTACGAGAAATTATATGTTGTACAACACCTCAAATTTTATTTCTGGTAGCAATAACATTTCTTAATTCTGTGTGAATGTGAATTACTTAACCAAATTCACAATAAATGGATAGATGTCGTACAACACCACTAATAAAATTTTATGTTCCTTTTTTTTGGGAGATTTTTCATTAAGATTGATTTTTTGAAAATATTAGGAGGGACGAATTAGATACATACATATTATTTGACATTATTTATATGAAATGACTGTTGTACATTCCTATAGCCTATAGGGTTATACATTCCTTCTCACAGACTGAAACTTTTTACATTATCGTCTTTTTGTGTCCAAGCAATTTTTTTTTGTTAAATCCTTTTCAAATTTTGCGAAAGCAACAAAAGATGTTCTAACTTGTCACCACAATTTTGTCCTTAAAGTTGTTACTAATTAGAAATCTATGAAATCAAATATCTCAAATCATTGAACCAAAATGATTTCTTGGTGCAGCAGGGCATATAAATGGTATATAGATTTTGTGGAATTTCCTTTTCCAGCCTGTTAAAACAATTGACCCTCAATAGGTCAATATATTCACCATACAAGGGGAAAATTATGTCATATATAATAGATGCAATTTTTATAAAATCATTATATATTAACTACTATTTTTTAATAGTGCATATATATGTATATTATGTAATGATATGATTGGATGTTTGGGTTGAATTTTTTCTAGTTAGTATGAGTGACTTTGGTAGAGGGACTCATCAAATAATGAAAGATTAGGTCAAGGTAGTTAAATCATACTTGGAGTATTTTAGCCTACTTTAACGCAAGGAGTTGAGAAAATATTAGTGGTCATTGAGATTAATTAGGTCATTGATAACGACTAGTTGATAATCCTCAAGTATAAATACGGAAAAATGCTATATGGACTTAAAAAATGTTGACTTGGTCAATCATAAGTATTGAATAAGTAGTGAGTTCCAATAAATTCTGAGACCCACATTTAAATCAATGACAGTGATTGATCAAGTCAACAAATCAAGTCAGCATTTTAGAGAAAACTACCACTGAAAAACATTCAGTTTAGAGAAAACCCATTAGAGATAAAATTTCAACTCCACTGCATTCATATCAAATAGGGTTTCTAACTCTCAAAAGCTAGGTTCCCATTTATAGAAAATTTCCAGATTCTTTATTTCTCAAATTCCAACAAATAGAAATCAACAATGCTACTCCGACGAAATCCTTACGAAATTTTGTTTGCCAGATCCATGTGCATTTGGTAAGCAAAAAATGGAGTAAGTGTCTGGGTGTCCCAAGCATTCTCAATATGAATGAATTGTTCAATATAGAGATCTTCTCAACAAAAGAGATTTCTTTGGTATTTATTGCGAAAAACATTAATGTAGAAGAAGAACATTCGAATTCGATAATAATATAACATTTAGGTTAAATATAAAATTTTAAAAATTAATCTGAGATTAACGGAACTGTTATAATAGGACTGCAAATACATTATTTTGAATTTGGTGTCATGTCTAAATTATGTGGTCATAATCATATTAGGTATAGTCGGGCTTGTATCGACTCATCTATTAAACGGGTCTGATGAGTCAAACTGATAATGACCTTAAACCATTAAAGCTAAAGTGACACCTATTGCCTTAATGTTTATTTCCTGTCAAATTGGTGGTATATTAAAATCTGTTATTACTCGTGTTTAAAGGTACGGAGTAATAAAAACACTATTAATCATAAACATATTTGTATTCAAACCCAAAATCAAATTACAAATATAGAGGAGAGAGAAAAAAAATTATGATAGTGGGCGACGACGAGTGGTGGTGGTTTGTGGTAGTGGGTGGTGGTGGGCAATGATGGTGGTGGCAGTGAGTGACGGTGTTGGTAAAATGATGGTGGTAGTGATAATAAATATAAGAATGAAATAATTATGGTGGTGGTGGTGGTGGCGGTGGGCTCCGGTGGAAGTAATAAGTGGTGGTTGTGGTAGTGGTGGTTGTGGTAAAGGTGGTGGTGGGATGGCATCGGTGGTGGTAGTGGCGGTGGTGATGTGGGCGGTGGCAGTGGTGATCGACCATGAATTTGTGTTATCGATCATTAATAATCTCAATTAGTTTTTACTTGATTTTAAAAAATATAACTTGATCTTTAAAAGTTTTAACATTTACAATAAATCATGAAATTTTATTATGGGTTATTTTCTGTGCAGTTTTAACTCACACTTCTAAAAATTATAACTTGACTTTAAAGCGTTGTATCTTTTAGTATGATACATCTTTTGGTCTAATAGTCTAAGCTTTTATGCTGAGAAGTCTAAACAATAAAGAATTTCATGAGTAAAGTGCCATGGTTCTGTTTTTACAGAAGAAAACTCTAACATCGCCTAGGTTTTGCGGTGTGATACATTTTATCTTTGAGAGGATATATAAAATATTAATGTTAAAGTACTTGAGGGATGCAATGCCATTTGTCCTCCAAAAGAAAGTAAAGTATTGGCTTTCTGTTTACCTCGTGGCATGGACGTGATCAATTCCTAACCCTCAAGCCAAGTATCGGGATGGTAGTGAGAAATGATTATTAAACAACCATTTATTCCAAAAGTTTAAATTGTTAGAACTGATATAACTTATTTATATATACTTCAACAAAGAGAAAAAAACACAACAATATGCCAAAAGACAAAGAAACCAAAAGCATAATAGTCTATTTGGCGGGCAACTCAAAAGTCCATCCTATAGAAGCAAACACTTCTCAAATAGATAAAATTGTTTGGTGTCCAAAAAAAAATTGGACTTATCAAAAAGTGAATATTGAAAATGCCCACTATAGAGAAGTCTCTTAGGGGAGCTTCTCAAAACTATCCTAGTTACACAGGAAGTAATATTTAATTTCACACTGCTTTCCAAAATTAGCCTCAATTTTTGCAATTAAATATCTATTATAGCCTTGCTTAATAGGTAATTTACATATCTCATATTATAAGATAGAAAGTAAAAAAAAATATATCGTATTAGAACACTAGTTATAGATAGACATGACTAGCTAATTGTAGATAAACATGACTAGTTGTAGATAGACATTGGTTCAAAAACACTTCTAAAATACACTTTTACCAAACAGTTAGATTTTTCAAAAAGTCCATCTTAAAAAATATATTTTAAAAAGTAAATTTTAAAGATGAACTTTTACTTTGAGAAGTTACGCCAAACGCAACCAAAGTATCCACAATGAAAGTGGATTTGGATCCCCTCCATTACCCATTTTCTTCAATTTTCCTCAATATAGTGCTAAATGAGTGATATGTATAAAATTCTAAATTTCAATGGACAAAATATTTTCCTTGTGAGAAAATTCCTTAATAATAATTAACACTCTACCAACAACAAAATGAATGAAAAAACATCTTATCTGTTGAAATTTAAAATCTTACACATGTCATTCATCTAGCACTATATTGAAGAAAATTGAAAAGAAAACCTACTAAATCCACATACCTTTAATATATGCTTAAGGTCTTCGCAATAATAGCATCACATATGTTTGTAACTGAAATAATGGAACAAATTATTGGCAAGGAAATGAAGCGAAAGCATTCACTTATCATTAATTTTCCCAAACTTCGTACATCACATTCACAATCCATGCCATAAGTTAGGTAAACGATGAAAGGATGTCGCCTTGGTTGAAGAATACCTCAATAGCCATTGCAAAGAACAGTATTCCCATAAAATAGGATGACACGATAAATATAATATAGTCTTATGGATATTACAATAAGTAACCATCTCTAAATTCTCAAGTCACAGAGAGATGATAGAACACACCGCTTGTATGAATGTGAGCAGGAGAAGAATAGCAGCTATGCAGATAGATAGTGTAGCCCATGGAGTCCCAAAATAATGTCGTTTCAAGGTCGCCCTCCATTTATGCCAAGGAATCTTGCAGTATTCATTCAGTTGTTCATAAATTCCAGCAAAATAGTAGTTCCGAATGTCTATGACAATGTCTTTACCGAGTTTGTTGAACATATTAGACACATCTTTGTTGTCCCCAGTTGGATGCTTGATGATTCCACTGCGACCAAGTAAGTCAACATCCTCCGTAGAGTCAATGAGGTCACCGAAGAAGACAATATAGTCACTTATGTTACAAACATCATAATAACACCATTCGAGGGCAATTAGATTTTGTAAAATACATTCTGTACTAGCATTAACATCTAAAAATGGGATTTCCAAAACACCACTTTCAAATTTCACGTCAAACAAGTTATTGCTTTTTCCCTTCTTAAACGTTACTCCAGCCTCGTGGAGCTTTGTTGCAGAAACCATGGTGCTATATTTACCTATCGTATTGGGTGGCTTCAGAGGTTGCGATGGTATGAGACAATTTCTTAGGAAATCAAGCAAATGATTCACTCGTAAAGAGTTTCTAATGTCTGGTTTTGATAGAATATCTGAATATTGCTCGAAGTATTTGTTGATTAGATCAACCAAAGATGGTCTCTCAGCTGTCCCACCTGGGATCTGGTATGCCTCGAAGTTTGCGAGGTCGAAAAGATCCTCTAGAACAAAAAATGGAATTTGATTTTCAAATAACATTATATCGCGGTTTATGTCAAAAATCATCCATGGTTTGTGGAATATAGGATCGTTCCGATCAACAATAGAAGAGAACTTACTGCTCCACATGACTTCAATGATGAAAGCAGCGTCAACAAGAATCATTTCTACAAATTCGTCACTTTTAAATTTGATGGTTTCTGCATAGCATTGGCGTATTCTTTCCTCCTCCTCCTTTATTAGTTTAACAAAATCCACTAACCCCTTTTGGGTTCGTCCGAGAAAGTTGTGTAGGTACTTCTGTTTATTCTTTTCCATGGCTTGTAACCCTTCTTTGCCATGGTGAAGTGGACCGATTGAGACTGTCGAAGGAGTGTAGGCTTCTTCATTATTTTTTCGAAGTCTCGGGGAGACCTTGAAGATGCAACGCTCGGAGGATAGAGGTGGCAAGCTTTCTAACCTCGCCTGCATGGAATTTACCAGTGGAATAATGCAGGCTTCTTCCATACCAATTACATGAGAATTTCCTTCGCTTGTGCCAATATTGTCCATTCTTGTAGTTTAATGGGAAGCTGTGTTCTCTGGCAAGAAAACAACAATTAATCTTCTCTTTTAGCATTACAACATAGAGAGAATTATTTAAGAAAAAAAAAATTAACTATGATATTTTGCACCAATAACACTAAGAGTATATTTTATGGACTCTCTATTCCAACTTAATGTTATCTTGAAAGGCATTAAGGTAAAAGAAAAATATCTGAATTCGATAAAAATTGAAATATTTAGACAAAAAATTAGAAAGTTAATCTGACATTAACAAATTAAATTGTTGTAATAAGATTGATAATGATTCATGTTAGGTTTGGTATCGTGTCTAAATTATTTTTGGTTAGAATCAAGTCATGTGTAGTCAGGTTCAACCATTTCTAAGTGGGTCTGATGCGTGTCAAATTGATAATGACATTAATGACCAACACATTGAAGGCTAAAGTCACATTTGTTGCATTCATGTTTATTTCTCATTGGATTGACGGGTTATGTTTCGAATTGGCGACCCACATTAGTTTAGGTACTAGATAATATTTGAACCATGGGCCTATTTTAAAGAAAAACACACACAGAAATAAATATAGATATAAATAATGCTTGTAGAAATGAAGAAAAATACACACAGAAACTCACGCATGAAAATTAAGCATGTTGCTGATTCAAAGACCAAATTAGTCATAGCTCTTTGTATCAGTTTAAGCTATTTCCTGAGATTTGGGCAAAAATCTTGCCTACGTTCCCGTGACCTAGATCATATAGAATGAGAGCGTAAAAGTGACAAAATTTAAAAATATTTGAGAGCGGGTGCACTTTGAGAGCGTCATACTAGATGCATCAAGACAAACATTCACACATAAAAGTTCATAAAAATAAAATATAAAAAATTAAATTTCATGCATAACTATGTGGAATGCTATTTAATTTTTAAATTTATGTTGATTATAAGGTCTTGAAATAGCAATTATAAGTTAAAAATATCATTCTACTATGATATGTATCTTTATGTACGAGTCAGTACTTTTTCAAATAAAAATTTCAATAATAATGAGTAAGCACATAGCTAAGTAAGAGCGCAAATTCGCGAATTAAAATTTTGAATTTTTACGAAATTAAAGCACAATAAAACTGGAAATTAATTGAACTTACTTCTTTAAAGAGCTCTATGCGCCAATTTGTTTGCTCTTGCAAGTGTAAACAGTTAAGAGAACTATATATAGAAATACATGGGTACCATAGAGGACTTCTTTATGCTTAACCATTATTTCAAGTAAAGTATTTGTTGTATTTGTCTGACTCCAAACTGGTAAAATTTGTCATTTGTTTAGTCTTGGTGATCAAGCTTCAATAGAGAAAGAC
Source organism: Ilex asprella (assembly GCA_023539305.1). NCBI lineage: Eukaryota > Viridiplantae > Streptophyta > Magnoliopsida > Aquifoliales > Aquifoliaceae > Ilex > Ilex asprella. The sequence goes on along the minus strand of CM042186.1, from coordinate 37,304,516 downwards.
AAAAAAATAAAGTTTAGGTGATGCATGTTACATGCACTCAAGAAAAAATATGTAGTTTCGCCAACTGTAATTGGTGTGTTTAGGCTCTACTCGAATAGAATATCACTGGTTCAACTTCAGCTAGAGTTCGTGGGTAGGGAAGAAATCAGAATTTCATTTCAAGGGGACCAAACAATGCTATAGATAAAAAATTTATTAACTAGTTAAACAGTTTATATAGAATTTATCAAAATTACCTTTCATACAATACAATTGTAAAAATTAGTTTAGGTCATAAAATCCAACGATATCAGTTCTTGTTATGTTAAAAATTAGTTTCATTTCCACATTATGATATCATGTAATTACTTGACAATAATTTATCGGCACAAATGATAATTTCACACAGTAAGATAAAATTGAGTCGTGAGTTGACATATTACTTTTTGATATAAGCTATATTTATAATTTAGTTTTACAAATAAATTATATTTTTTTAACTTCCTTTGTTTATCAAACTTGTCCAACCAAATATTTTCGGTTATAAAACCTCATTCATCCATGTGTTACATCCCCCATTTAGCTATTAAATACCAATTTATTGGTCTTTTCACATGCATTAAGTAAATTGTCTGTGCATAAAGTTTTTTAGAACCTAAGGAGAAACATAGGATTTTTTTTCTAAAACTTGTGAGATGTTATAGTGATTTTTGAAAATTTGAGTGCGTCATGGCCTCTTCTTAGTTCTGCCCATCTCGTTGGTGATTAGATATAAGATGTCTTATCTATTAAGTTAATGGTGATATTTTATATCTTATCTATAAAGCTAATGGTGATATTTTGTTTTTTTTTCACCACAAAAAATATTTATATATCATAAACGAACAGAGCTTGAGCATATCAAATCGAGCGGCACTCAGTTTTGGACTAAGATGGAATATTTAGAAATTGAATGACACTCAATTCTTTTTTTTAATATGGTCGAACTTGAATGAACTCAAACCAAGTCAAACCCAAACAATCGACTCACAATCTATGGCCTAAATGCTAAACTCAAAGAACTTCAGAAAGGTCTAGGAGGCACAGTGATTGAGCCTTAAGAATAATATATTAAACATCTTGTCCATATCTTTTTTTTTTTTTTGTAAGTAACAACCTGCTCAGGTCGAAGTAGCTAAAACAAGTTAAGTTGATTCTTTGCTTTGAGTACTCAATCGTGAAAGAGACAAAAGAATAAAGATGTTGCAACATCACAATCTGTCTCATTCAATGATGAATGACTTTGTTTTTTGTAGACAAGTACAAAAAAGTACTAAACACTAGTTGAGTA
>CM042186.1:37248590-37288207 GCA_023539305.1 Ilex asprella | reverse complement strand
AGGTTACAAATATCATTCTATTATGATATGTATCTTTATGTATGAGTCAATACTTTTCAAATAAAATTTTCAATAATAATAAGTAAGCACATATCTAAGTAAGAGCACAAATTCGCGAATTGAAAATTTGAATTCTTGAATTTTGTAAATTGAGAGTGCGAATTCACAAAGAAAAAGACAAAAAAAGACAAAGGATATAAAAGATCTTCACAATGAAAGCTTACTAACTCTACATATATATCTTGATTATATGTCTAAGGTCTTCACAATAGTAACTTTCAGATATGTTTGCAACTAAAATAAAGACGGAAACTAATTATTCAAATGGAAATGAAATTAAAGCATAATAAATTTGGAAATTAATTGAACTCACTTCTTTAAACAGCTCTATGTGCCAATTTGGTTTGCTCTAGTAAGTGTAAACAATTAAGAAAACTATATATAGAAATACATGGGTACCATGGAGGACTTCTTCATGCTTAACCATTATTTCAAGTAAAGTATTTGTCATTTGTTTAGTCTTGGTGATCAAGCTTCAATAGAGAAAGACAAAAGAATAACCTAAAGGTGATGCTTGTTACATGCAGCTGTCAATAAAAAAAATATGTTGTTTCTCCAACTTTAATTGGTGTGTTTAGGTTGTACTAAAATATATTCGGTTAAAAAATCATCACTCATCCATGTGTTACATCCCTCATTTAGCTATTAAATATCATTTTGTTGGTCTTTTCAAATGCATTAAGTAAATTGTCTATGCATAAATTTTTTTAGAACCTAAGGAGAAACATAGGATTTTTTTTTTAAAACTTATGAGATGTTATGGTGATTTTTGAAAATTTGAGGGCGCCATGGCCCCTTCTTATCTATTAAGCTAATGGTGATATTTTGTTATTTCTTCACCACAAAAAAATATTTTTATATTATAAACAAATAGCACTTGAGCATATCAAATCGAGCGGTGTAAATTTATATATCATAAGCGAATAGAGCTTGAGCATATCAAATCAAGCGGCACACAGTTTTGGACTAAGATGAAATATTTAGAAATTGAATGACACTCAATTCATTTTTTTACTACCATCGAACTTGAAACTCAAAGTGATTGGCCTTAAGAATAATATATTAAACATCTTGTCCATATCTTTTTTTTTTTTTGTAAGTAACAACCTGCTCATGTCAAAGTAGCTAAAACAAGTTAAGCTGATTCTTTACTTTGGGTTCTCAATCGTGAAAGAGACAAAAGAAATAAAGATGTTGCATGGACAAAAGAAACAAATATCACTCCCTTCTTCCATGCTTAATAACATCATGTGTTTGTATGCATATACACATATATAATTGTGCTATTTGTGTACTAGGATTCATATAGTGTTCGCATTTAGCTTGCACTTGTTGGGCACTTATTTTTTGTATAAGCCTCTAGTTGTTACAGAGTAAGGACAATGAAAAAATAAGTGTTGGTATGTAACATTTGCATTTCTACAGAGAATGCACCCAATCCCTAAATGAGTAGGGGCTAGCCAAAGAGTGAAAATCTTTCTAGGTACACTAGAATTGTTGAGAGTAAAAAAGATGCACAAATTGAGTGTAGAGTCTTGTATATATAGCTAAATAAGAGTGCAACTGACCAGAATACCCCTCTGGTCTGGGTAAGACATAAAAACCATAGTAACGACAAAATAGATAAAAATCTAACCATCCTAATAACTAGACTATAACTCCAACACTCACTCTCAAGTTAGGCGCAAAGATGTCAATCAAACCAAACTTGAGAATGGAGTCTTGAAAAATAGATAGAGTGACAAGTTTAGTGAAGATATCCGCAACTTGATCACTAGTCCCCACAAACGATGGAGTAACAATGTCTTAGCTGACATTCTCTCGAAGAAAGTAAACATCAATCGCTATATATTTCGTCCTCTCGTGTAGTACAGAGTCAAAAGCGAGCTGAATAGTATATCAATTATCACAATATAATGTAGATGGAGAAGTCACTAGAAATCCTAACTTGCTAAGAATAGACCGTAGCCGGATAATCTCACACATGTGCCAAGTGCCAGTGTCCTATACTCTGCATCTGCTAATGAATAGGAGATAACTGTCTACTTCTCGCTCTTCCAAGAAATAAGATGAATCTCTCAAAAAGTATAGAAATGCATAGTAGATTGATTGTCACAAGCTCCCCCATAATCTGAGTCTTAATAACAAGTTAGAGAATCGGTCAATGACCTCAATGCATATAACAATCCAAGTCTAGGACAAGATTTTTTTTTTTGTTATTAGGACAAGACTTGAGGTACCAAAAAATATGATTTACCGCATCCAAATAAGACTGACATGACTTGTGCATGAACTGACTAATCCGGCTGATGGCAAATAAAATGTCTGATCTAGTGTTAGTTAGATAGGTAAGTCTATCTTCCAACCTCTGATAAATAGTCAGATCTCTCAATTCCTCACCTTCAGCAGTAAGTTTCATAATTAATTATTAAAAAATCCTCCAATTGGGTTCACTCCCTAATTGATTCCCAATTGAGATTTAAAACTGTGATTGATTTGTTATCCAAGTGTTATTGAAATAGTATCTGATGCCTTAGTATTTTTTCCAAATTATTTTTCATAAACAATTTTAGTTTATTTGTTTTAAATTCCAATTACCAAACCACTCTCTCAAACACTCACATATATTTCTTTTTTTATTAATCCTTTTTCACACTCCAAAATTCTCATTTCCCTGTGGATCGACCTTGAACTCTATTTAGATTTACTACTTGCTTGACAACCTATACATGGGTTTACAACTTCTGAGGCGAAGCAAAAGGCCCATTTTGATAACTTAGAAAATCACTTCTCATATTTGATTGAAAAATAATTTTTTGATGAAAAATAAAAAACCAAGCATTTATTAAGGAAAAAGAAGAAGTAGGGTATGTTAGGGTTTTGTAGATGTTTTTGAAGAAGAAGAAACATACCTAGAGTGAAGGAGACGTCGGCTTTGTATGATGTTTATAGAGACTTGAACAATCGCTTGACAGGCAGAGACTAAATCAAATAGGGACTAAATTGATTCTATAGTAAGATACGAATTAAATGAGGACTAAATTGAATCTACTTGTACGATTTTGATAATAATGGAATCAATATATAATTATCATTGTCGTTTTAATGGCCATTATAGAGTTTCTTACTGTTACTTTGTTGTATCATTATTACTGCTATTATTTGGACAGAATTGCGAGGTTAAGTGGTTTATTCATCACTGGGTGTCTTATTTATTAAAACCTTCCTCTTGCCTATATTGAATCTAGACCGAGTCAAACCAAGCAAATCAATTTTTAGAAGATTTCAGTTTGATTAAGATTTGTAGCTACCTTACCAGACTAGCTAGGAGAACTTCAGTAAAAGTGCAATGATTTAGGGCATTTTCTTCTGATAATCACACTTCATCAATCAAGTGAGTTAAATTGTTGAGTTTGGAATTTAAATATGAAATAGGTTTTAGTTTAACTTGATTTATGTGAAAAAGTGATGCTTTTATGATTGGTGTTTATGCTTAACTTTCTATATCATTAGTTTTTATGGTTCTATGATCATTGTTATACTTAATACTTAGTAATGACTAAATGATATGCATGCCTTAGGGAAACAAGTGACGGAATACTAAACTTTAATCTGGTTGACAACAACGGTTATGTCACATACCACAGAAAATGTGATGTGATATTATTTATTTGGGTGAATGACTTCCTAAATTTCTCAAGTATGGACTCTTAAGATGACCTTGATTTCCATTCCAAGTGGAATGAAAATAGGTGGAAGATGGGCACTACTGAAGTCGGAGTTATTTGTGCAAAAGTTAAGTTTGGTTAGTAAGCACTAATGCTGCTTTGTTTACTAGAAAACTTAAAGACTATGTGGTAAGGGTTATCTGTATAGAATTTGCTTATTCAGTTTGTTTCATAGAAGTTGCCTTTTCCTTTCTCCTGTTAAGCTATTGGCTATGATGGAATCTTTAGTGAGTTGATTTTTTTTTAGTGTATACGATTTCCATCTAGCATGTAGTAGTTACTTTAGATTTTCTACTGCAGGTCTCTCATACAATAGAAATGAGTTTTGAGAGAAGCACTTTCACAACACTGGGAATGGTTGAAGGTATTTACGCATTTTACTATTGCACATGAGTAATGCACATTCGCTTTTGAATAAAAAGGATGCATCTCTAGCTTGTGATAAAGCCACAGTTGAGGAAACAACTGCAACACCATCTTGAATAAATGCATGTGTCAAAGAGGGATTTATGGGCCATGGTTACATATTGGTAAGGATCTGCATGCATTATGGTGTTCAGGTCTTTGATAATATCTGGTGTGGGTTTTCGACCCATAGGTTGAAAGCAATTTTTGGACTGTTTTGGATTTTCAGCTGTATGTTCCATGTTTCATTGCCTCTGGTCTTTTGTTCTCTTTGTTGATATTGTGATATGAGCTAAGAAAAGTATTGAAGATTATTTGAATGGTTACTATAGTATAAATTTATTATGCCCCCTAACAATGATGCATTTTCTTTGATTCTGCAGAAATGAACACAAGGATGGTTAATGTAAAACTTGGTCAAATTCTATAAACTTGGTTAGACTTTTATTTCATGGCCCCAGTTTGATGGATTAGCTTTTTATATTAGTCGTAAAAGTAGTTTGAATTTTAGCACAAGAATGGTGACTGTAAAACTTGGTTGGCAGAGATGGAAGATGTGTTAAGAAACACCTATGGTATCCATTGTTAGTGCTCCTATCATTAGAAGAAGAAAGATGTCATAGGTTAGTGAAAAGGGCATTATGATATGTTTAACTGTTGTAAGATGAGTAGAATTCCTTGTGAAAATTCCTAATTATAAAACAGACCCTTGATATGTGGCTGCAATGCTGCTATCATTCAGCTACTGTGAGATGAAAGCAATGACAAGCTACTCGAGGGTGCGAGGTGCTCAAATTCCTCGTCAATCGTTGTACATTAAATATTGTACAATTTCACGTTGAATGTATATTTAGTGGATTTTGGATACAAGTTTATATTTTTGTGGATGTTGGGATGTCACATACAAAATTAATAAATGTTGAATGGATGAATTAAACAAGTTTCATATGGATGAATTGTGCGAATTCGATGTGAACTAACGTGTTTTAGTTAGTGTGGAAGTTATTTATAATTTAACTAGGGGTAGCTCGTACCTAAAGGTAAGGTGCAATGTGAATGTTTTGAGAGAGATATCGATGGTCGTCAGATGAGTCTATTTGAGACCGTTGGATGAGTTTATTGAAGTCTGTTCTGTTTTATATTATAGATTGTGCAAATTTTATTTAAAAAAATTCAAAAAGAGAATACAAAAGAAAAAATTAAAAAAATTCTTGACGCTTATTTTGAAACGACAATAAATGCCGATAAATAGGATTTTTCATCACTAGAATCTCACCTTTCTTGGCATTTACTAAATGTCAATATTTCTCATTCTGGCCACTGAAAACTAATAGTAGGCCGGCGTTTATGAAACACCCCTGTTTTACATAAGTCAACGTCGGGAGATTTACCAGTGATGATATAGGAAGCGCTCGTTTGAAACGCGGACAAAAGATTTTTCCTGCAGCTTTTTATCTTTTACCGACATTTGTTAAATGTTGGGTTTTGCTCAAAATTCCTATAGTGGTTCATTTTATTGGATGCAGAAAGTCAACAAGGGTATTTGAGCTTCCAGGTTCGGCACAAAAAGGGTGGAATGGCGGAAGAAAGAACCTTGACGGACATTAAAGCGTGCATGTTCTTAATTTTTTGTTTTCAATGGCGGAAGAAAGAACCTTGATGGACATATTTGAAGTTGAACCCTATGATGGGACTAAAGCAATGCACGATTGAAAACATTTTGGTGCAACCCAACAGAAAGCTCAGTCCCTACCATTCAATGTTAGGGAGGGTGTGCTGGGAAAGAGCAGTAAAGAAAATGATTGTGGAAACCCGTGGAGTCCTCTCTCTCTAGATTTTAGAAAGAGAAACTACCCTTCCCCTTGAATCACCACAATACTCTTCTTGAACCGCTACCACCAGTTGTCTACACAGCGAGTGTATCGCCAAGGTCCAGGATGTGCTTCTAGTGCCCTAAGCCCCACTGTGGTACACTTATTAGAGTACTAGCATGTGATAAGTGAGCATTAAGACATCTTCGTTTCTTCTCCTTGACAATTTAGAATTGTTCTTTTAAGGCTTTCAACACTTTTGTAGAAATATTTATTAGTGTTTTTGAGAAACTGGTAAAAGTATACATGCTAATATTTAGAGAGTACGCAAAAATTGCAAACAAACACAATTTCTTCAAGAAAGAATTAAAAAGAGTTGATGGTTTGAATAAAGGTAAGCACAAGCAATATAGCAGCAACAACAGTAGCAGTCGTTCTCCAAGGAGTACTGAAATAATCACGTCTTAGGGTTTCCTTCCACTTATGCCAAGAAGTATTGCAATAGTCATCCACATCTTTAGATATGCAATGGTAATAGTAGCCTCTTTAATGGAACACCTGAGCAAATATTATTGAAGATATTCGCCACTAATGCGTTATCACCATAGTAGCTTTTATTAATTCCCTCATGAATAAGTAACTTCACATCCTTGTCAGAGCCGATAAGGCTGTTCATGAAGAATGTATAATCAGTTATGTAAGTCTCTGAAAGATAATGGCAAACTTCCAAAGCAACAAGGTTTTTAAGAACCAATTCCGTCCGTCCTTCCTTCTACTTTTAATGTAGGAATTTCTAACACTCCCTCTGCGTATTTTATGTCTAGTAAACGTTGATTCGAGACCCTCAAAATCATTCCCGCCTCTTGTATCTCTATTGCTTTTGGTATTTTGTTAAAACTATCCTTCTGTGTTTGTGATGACTGTAAAGATGATGGCAAGTGACATATCCTTAGCAAATCAACAAAATGTTTGACTTCAGAACTTGAAATCTGTGAAGTTTCATCAAAGGGAAGTAAATTTTTGAAGTATGAAATCGAAAGCTCCAAGAAGGAGGGCCCTTGGTTTGTACAAGGATGGAAGGCTAGGTGGAATATGCCCTCAATTATAAAGAATGGAAGCTGATTTTCAAGCAATATTGTGTCTCTTTGCACCTCAAGCATCACCAGTTGCTTACTGAAGTAATGAAATTCTTTCGGATTAGAGGGACCTTGCGTCAAAATCACCTTAATGATGAAACAACAATCCAAAAGGATCATTTTCACAAAGATCTCACTACTAAGATCCTCAAATTTTTCTGCATAACAACTGCGAGCTCTCGGTTCCCACTCCTTTATCTTTTGTATACAATTCTCCACTGTGATGCCCGTGATATCATTGATGAATGCATTCAAGCACCTTAATTTGAACTTTTCCATGCCTAGCAACTCTTTTTCCCCATGGTGTAGAGGGCCAATAGAAACCGTATGGGGTGTATAAGCTTGTTCATTGTTCTCTCGAATGTGTTTTGGAACTCTATAGATACAACAGTTAGGTGAGAGGGAAGGTAAGTCAAGTATTTGCTCCTTAATGGAATTTGCCAATGAAATTTGGGGATCTTCCACTGCAACTACAATTAAATGGTCTTCTTACATTCTTTTGATCCACGCTTTTCTTTTACTATTGACATTTAGAGAGGAAAGGCGACATAAGCAACACATTCGTCCTTCACGACATATTAAGCATTTCTTTTACAAACAGTTAGCAACAAGTCAGAGCTTGTAGTAAGTTGTGATCTAAATTAGGGAAAATTGTACATTGTACCTTGAAAATTTTTAAAAAATTTACTTTATACCCTCAAAAATTTGATTTTCTACATTATAACCTCAATGTATCAAAAATATTATAATATGGTCTTTCTGTTAGTTTCCGTTACTAATTCTGTCAACTTCAATGAGGTGGATTTTGACAGAATAAACAACCGAATGTAATAGAAGGGTCATATTAAAACACTTAAATACATTGAGGGTGCAATATAAAAAATCTCATTTTTGAGAGTTCAAAGTAAAAAAATTTAAATCTTTCAGGGTGCAAGGTGAGTTCTCCCTATAAATTACAGTATGTATCTTATGGTATAAATGCCAAACCGAACCCTCAAGTAAGGGGTAAGACTTTGTGCCAAAAAGAGGTACGGTAACCAAAGTTACATTTTTTTTTTTTGAGTGAAGTTACAGCTAAATGAGGTCAGGTTATGACAAAAGAAGTTAGAATCAATCCAAAAATATTAGAATCGATCTCAAATCACTCCAATTTTGTAATAACAGTAACCCACAAAATTCGTAACTAGACTCAACAAAATTATATATTTTGGTATAGTACTGAAAAATAAATTCCTAATACCATAGTGGTAAGATATTCAAGCATGGCAACGAGAAAACAGTTAGATGCCGAAAGACAAATTCAGAATGCAAAAAGGATGAGGAAGCAGATGACAAGCTTACTAAATCAACATACCTTGGATATATTTGATGTCTGCACAATAATATACAAAAAATTATTCGCAGATAAATAAAAAGAAAGCATAAACAAACTAGGAAATTATCAATTCAACTCACGTCTTTAAGGACCTCTCTATGCCACGTCGTGTGTGATCTAGCAAGTGTAAGTAACCAAGATAACTATAAACATTAATATATAGTCACCATAAAGGATTGCTTTATGCTTAGACATTATTCCAAGGCAAGTATTGTTCTTTTTGCCTAACTAAAATTGGTAAAATGGGTTATTTGCTTAATCTTAGCCATCAAGCCACCAAAGAAAGAGTAAACTCCAAACAATGCATCTTACATGCATTTTTTTTTTTGGGTAAGTCAAGAAAAGTATTGTTGGTACTAGTTCTTCCTAATTAGTGATTTTTTTTTCGATTTATGACAAATTTAGAAAAGAAAAGAGCACAATGGTCGACTAGATTAAACTCAAATATCACACCAAAATGGCCTAGATGTTCTTGAAACGAGGATTGAACTTTAAGAACAATTAAACATTTCACCGCCGTGTCAATATAGCTAAACCTAGGAAAGTTGGTTCTGTACTTTATCTTCTCAATCAAGCCTTCAGAAAAAGAGACAAAAGAAATAAAGACGATGCAACACTGAATGATTTCATTTTTGGTTGGAAAGTGCCTCCATGGTTACTTCAAAGAGTGGCACAAATTTAACAAGTCAAATGTTACGTATGAGAATGAGCTTTCTTCTGATGGCCTCTCTGGGATGGACATCATTTTGTATTCCCACAATTTTTCTTTTCTTTTAGCTCTGGCTCTGTCAAGCATAGGTAACCCTAATGCTATCCTAATGTTCCAAAACACACCAAAATTAAAAAACCCATGAGAAACAGAAGTAACAATACGTTATTTGTGACAGTATAATCATATGTTGTTAAGTGATTGGTTCATCAGTACTAGTTAGTGATGCAAGGAAGAGTGAAGAAAAAATTTGGATCAAACAACACAAACTATAATTTGTTCATTATTGCTATAATACCCGATTACAACCTTCAATAACTTTGTTGATTCCTATGAATAGCAAGATAATTAGAATTGAAAGAGAACTAGTCTCTAAATTTTATTCAAAACAAACCAAAGCTGCATAATACTTTTTTAGCACAATATAAATAAGAAAGTCTAATGGTCCTAGATTACTAGAAAAACCAAGTAGACACAATATATTACGAAAATAACCAAATTAGCGGGATAAAAATAGAAAAATGTCCTAAATGTTATTTTTGGTTTAAAAATGACTGGAGTACAGGCAAAGGCTTCAATCTTTGTCAAATTGTCGAGAGCTTTACGGAATGAGGTCTTTTGTAATATTTGTTCAAGTGCTATAACAAAAGGGCTCGTTAAACGACTTAAAAACTGGGTTTTTGAATAAATTTTGTTTAGAATCTTTCTCAATTCTTATAATTGATTGTGTATTTTCATATGCCCTTAAGAACTTCAAGGATATCAGTAGATGCTAAACAAAAAAATAATAGTGGTGGTGGATAGGTGGTGTTGACAAGGTCAGATCTATTGATCATGCTTTTACTTAGTTTTGACCATATCATTGGGCTCCTCTTGCAAGGTAAACCTATAAGCGTCTATCTCTTCACCTGTTTTTTTTTTTTTTTGAGTATATCATATTTGGGATGAACTTACTTCAACTACTGACAATCAAGCTCCAACCGTGATAACTATAGAACATTCAAAAGCACAAATAAGTTAAGTTTAGAAAGTAAAGAAAATTGCAAACAAATACAACTCCTCGTCAGAGAAGTAGAAAGCCTTAATGGTTTGAATTAGGGTAAGCAGAAGCAATATGCGTGAAGCAACAGTAGAAGCGATTTTCCAGAGAGTAGTGAAATAATCACGTCTCAAGAGTACCTTCTACTTGTGCCAATGGACATGGAAATATGTATTCACATCTTCAGATATGCCATGATGATAATAGTCTCTAGTATAGCATTTGAGCAGAGGTTCTTGAAAAGATTCGCAACTGCAGAGCTATCTCCAACTAGGCTTTGGATAAGTCTATTCTGGATGAGGAGCTCCACATCTCTAGCAGAGTCAATAAGACTACCCATGAAGCAGAGATATTCAATTATGTAAGTCTTAGGAAAATAATGGCATACCTCAAGAGCAATAAGGTTTCTAAGTACCAATTCCGTCAAGTCTTCTACTTTTAATGTGGGAATTTCCAACACTCCCCTTGTATATTTTATGTCAAGCAGACGACGGCTTGAGCCCCTTATAATCATTCTTGCCTCTTGGATCTCAGTTGTTTTTCATATTGCTACAAAACTAATTTTGGCTCGTGGTGACTGTAACGATGACGGTAAGTGGCATATCCTTAGCAAATCAATAAAATGCTCCACTTCAGTACTTGATATAGTTTGTGGAATGTCATTGAATGGCAATAAGTTTTTGAAGTACGAAACCAAAATGTTGAAGAAAGAGGACGGGAGGTGTGGATTAGAATGGAAGGCATGGTTGAATAAACCTTCAATTATAAAGAATGGAATATGATTGTCAAGTAATATCAGGTCGCTTTGCACATGAAGCATCACCCGAAGCTTGCTCAAATAATCAGAATCTGTATCCATTCTTTCATCACTCAACATCACCTCAATGATGAAACAACTATCCAACAGGATCATTTTCTCAAAGGCATCAGTATTAAGCTCACTTCTTTGTGCATAACATCTACGAGCTCTTTCTTCCCACTTCTCTATAACTCTTATACAATCCTCCAAAGTGAGGCCGATACGATTGAGAAATTCATGCAAACACCTTAATTTGAGCTCTTCCATGCCTAGCAACTCCTTTTTTCCATGGTGTAGAGGGCCAATGGAAACTATATGGGGTGTGTAAGCTTTTTCATTTGCTTCTCGAATTGGTCTTGGAACTCTATAGATACAGCAGTCAGGCGAGAGGGAAGGTAAGCCAAGTATTTGCTCCATAATGGACTCCACCAATGAAATATGGGGATCTTCCATTGCATCTGTAATGGAATTATCATTGTCCATTCTTTTGATCCTCTCTTTTCTTTTCCTGGCCTCATTTAAAAAAGAAAAAGAAACATAATCAACTTATTCTTCCTTCATATTAGTTGGCAATTAAATACTCAGATTGACATGTTAATAATTATTGTGTTCACATTATGTTGAAAAAATAGAAAGATGAACAAAATTTGATATACTTTTCCTTTCTTTTCATTCTATTGTTGTTTCCTAGCACTCACGTTAGGAGTAAGGCAAGGGCCAAGGTACAAGGCGAGGTACAGTATCAAAGGTTACAATTTTTTTGAGGTCGAGTTATTGCTAAATGAGGTCAATTCATGACAAAAGAAGTTAAAATCAATCTTAAAAATTTAGGATTGTGAATCCCAAATAATTCCAAATTGTTATATTTGATCTACAAAATTTGTAAGCTACCCCCAAAAGAAAGTTATAAATTTCATACCAAAAAAAAAAATAACCTTTCAATAACATAGAGGTTTCAAGGATGACAAAGAGTTTGATCAAAAAAAAAAAGGGATGACAAAGAGAGAGGAAAAAAACAGATAGATGTTGAAAGAAAATTAAGAAAATGTAAGAGGCAAAAGGTTAACCATACCTCCTACAGGATCAATAAATGGATATCTCTGCTATGTGCTGAATTATGAACTTGGATCTCTCAATCTCCTTCCTACAAAACGAGCAAACTGCCCAAGATCGAAGTCCTTCAATCGAAGGCACTCCAATGTTTAAGTCAGTAATGGTGCTGAAACGAAGAGAAGAAGACAAGGAGAGTTCAACGTATCTTTCACCTTGGTTCTTCTACTTTTTATAGATCATTACCCCATTAGGGTTTCCGTGATTTTTGATTCAAGGTAACACACCTTCCTTCAATTCAGCATTTCAGTTTGGGAAGTTGTTGATATTCCTCCAACAATTTCTCTTGTCAAATCTATAATTTCATTGATTTGTTTTGGCAGAATGCCCGTTATAGGCGAATCTTTGTCTTTCTATCTTATCGTTTTGAACAGCTCGGACACAATGAGAGCCGAGCTCTATCGTTGATCACCGAACATATTAATTCAACTCAGTTTGGTACAAATCGAGCTCTTTTTTTTTTTTTTGCTTTTTCGAACACATTGATGAGCTCGGTTATAAAGAGAACTGAGCTTTTACTTTGTTTGTTGAACCATCTGATTAGTTCGGCTCGATTATAAGAGTAGATGTTTTCTTTGTCACATGTCTTGTCTTGTCAACCTCACGTGGGCTCATTAATTGTCATAACACGTGTAATAACGAGGGCTAGCCCCTTCATTTGTCCCTAGAAAACGTCTGACAGACGTCTTTCATCTGTCAACCGTTTTATGTACTTAAACCCATCATTGCTTGCACCTTTTTGGGACATCCCCTTTTGTTTTGGCGGTTCAGTCAGTCATTTAAATACAATATTTTAGAATTCCCTCCTCTGTATAAACGATTTCTTTTTGTCTTTCTTCTACTTTGTTTTCTTACCTCCAAACCCATCTCCTCTTCCACACTTCATCTTCTTCAATGGCTCCTTTACAACCCTCCGAAGTTTCAGATTTCAAACAGAAGTACAATATTCCCAGCGACATAGAAATTCGAGTTGTTGGCAAAGACGAACCCTTAATAGGTACCAGAGAGAGGATCCCTATCTACACTCAAGCAATAACCGAGGGTGGAATTCGCTTTCCTCTCGACCCCCTTCTTCTCTGGGTTTTCTCTACAACAAAACTTTGTCCAATACAATGTTGTCCCAACTTTTTCAGAATTGTTATGGGGGTTGCTACTTTGAATAAGCTGCTAAGCCTGAATCTGGGTCTCTGGAAAATTCTATACTGTTATATCATCAAACCATGTGGTGATAATTATTACCTTACTAGCAGGAGGAAGGATCGGTATCTGGTAACCCATCTTCCTGAATCAAATAAGGGTCATAAGAATGACGTAGTCTTCATTTCTGGGAACTAGGAGTATTCTGTTGATGTCATTCCCTCCTATCGCGATCCATATGAAGAAGGTTCTCCAAGTACTTGAATTTTTCACACTATCTAATTAGTTTGTTTTTCTACTGCCTTCTAATTTCTCTTGTTTGAAAGTGAAACTGTGAAGGGTAGAATTCCTGAAGTTTCTATGAAAATGGATGATCTTAGGAAGGCTTGGGAATATAATGAGACCCTCTTTTGCTGAGCTGCTCATACCCTTCTCGGGTATACGCCAACCTAGACTTTTTATATAGTTATGGCCGAACAAGCCTAACACCACCCTTATAGCAAATCGGGAGGCCATCCAGACTGCTCGGGAATAGACTCCCCGAGCACGAAGGAAGCCTTCCCTTGCATCCTCTGGACGCAGAGTAGTGAGGAACTTTTTAGACTTATTGTCAGTTGGAGAGCCGACCCCATTAATCGAACCTGCTCCACCAACTTCAATTTCATTCATTCTCGCTCCTTCGATTACTGTTACCGAGGAGCTTGTTGCCGAGGTTCTGACCGAGGCCGTGCTTCCAGAAGGTGCTGACCCGTCGACCAGTGATCAAGCAAATCCGGTCCATAATTTTGAAACTTCAATTCTAGTTGAATTAGATCCTCCAAGCCTTGTTCATTCACCTATTCCTCAAGATGATTCAATCTTTGAACTTACGGAAGATCCCGCCCCAAAAAGGCAAAAGACTGCTGAATCAAAGGCAAGCCTTGTCTCCCAAATCGGCCAATCCCCCTTTTCGACCTATCCTTAGGGCAAAGAGGAGAGAGATCACTGCAAGAGATTCAGCAATTGAGGACGTCAATGTTGCAGTGGGGATTTCTCGGGGGGTGATCTTGCCTCGGGACCTTGCTATGAATGAAGCTCTTACTGACGATGAAGTTTTTCATCAAGCAATCCAACACATGGTACTGGTAAGTCTAGTTTCTTTCTGATTTATTCTCGCGACTTTCAGATTTATTCTATCGAGCTTCTTGTTCTTTTAAAAAAATTATTTAAGTCTTTCCCCTCTTCTTGACTTCAAGGGTTTGCAAAAAGTCCATGAGGTCGAGGCTCAGATAACTAAAAAAGATAAAGCTATAAAAGATGCAATCCACGCCCGAGCCGCAGCTTTAGTAAAAAAAGAATCGATGGATGAGGAGTACTCCAAACTCTGCCAGGAAGTTTCAACTCTTCAGGCTCAAAATCATAGCCTGACCGAGGAGAATAAGAAGCTTTCCTCAGAGGTTGAGAAACTGAAGGAGTCCGAGCATGAAGCCAATGTAGAGCTGACTCAATCCCAACTCGACTATACAACTCTTCTTGAAGAATTTGATCAGTACAAGTCCGGGGCAAAGGAGAAAGAGGATGTTGCTTATGATGAAGGAGTTGGGAAGGCTGAAAATGACCTAGAATTACAGATCCCTCAACTCCAAGAAACATTCTTTAGTCAGGGCTGACATGCTGCTCTAACTGCTGCGGTGGTTCCAGCTTCTTCTGTGCTCTTTTCAAGGCACTCTCTTCCAAGTTTTTCTCAACCTCCATCCTCCTGAAATACTTGAGAGATTTTTGTTTTTGCAACTTCTGATGTAACCATTCAATGATCAGTGTAATTTTTTGAAGTATGAAATTAAAACACATTTTGGCCTTTTTGTTTCTGTAATTCACTGTATGCTTGAAAAATTTGATGGCTTTTGATGTTATGGCCCTTGCCCGGCCTTTCTTCAAAGAGCTTGGGCCCTCAACAGGGATCTTTTACACTTAGAAAAAACTCGATAACTCTTGAAGTTATGACCCTGCTCAGCCCGCCTTCAAAGAGCTCGGTTCATCAGCAAGGACCTTTTATACTTAGAAAAACTCGATAACTCTTGAAGTTATGACCCCGCTCGGCCCCTCTTCAAAGAGCTCGGTCCCTCAACAGGGACATTTTATACTTAGAAAAAATTTGAAGAATTGAAGTTATGACCCTACTCGGCCCTTCTTCAATGAGCTCGGTCCATCAACAGGGACCTTTAATACTTAGAAAAAACTCGATAACTCTTGAAGTTATGACCCTGCTCGACCCTTTTTCAATGAGCTCGATTTCTCAGTAGAGTTATTCTTAGTCCACTCGCGTATCTAAGAGTTTCTACTCCGTACTGACCCACCAATCTGAATAGACTCAGATCCATCCCTAATCAGCTTACATCGTCATGCCTAGCTAAGGGTCTGGATATGTTTGGGTGGCTAAGCCTGATTTAAGTTGACAACTTCTAACAGGATTTTTTGTCTCCTTGTCTTAACAGTAGGATGTATATAAAGAGGAGCAAGAACAGGAAAAGGAATCTTCAAAAAGTTTTTATTAATAAAGTCGGTTGGGTACATTTTCTACTCATCTATCAACTCTTAAGGGGTACCCTTAAGTTTTCGAAGGTACTTCGAAGTTCTATTTAAAAATGTACCTTTTAGAAATAGAACCTTCTAAAATTCACTGTTTTCCAAGGGCGAGGCACTGCCTTATGGTCCATGATTTCGAGCTCATAATACCCACTGCCCCCAATTCGAGCAATTTTGTATGGACCTTCCCAGTTTCCTCCCAGCTTTTCTTGTGTTGGGTTCTTAGCTGATCCTAGTACACGTCTTAGGACTAAGTCACTGAGTGTGAAAGATCGAGGATTGACCTTTTTTTTATAAGCTCGAGACATCTGATGTCGATAAGAGGTCATCCTAATAACTATTTGCTCTTTTTTTTCCTCTTGCCAAATCTAGGTCTCGGATGATAACAGCATCGTTACAGTTACTATTGTTCTCAACCAGCTCGGTTCTCAGGGTTGGTAAATCGATCTCTAGTGGAATAACTTTTTTCATCCCATAAGCTAGGGCGAAGGGGTTTCTCTAGTTGAGCGTCAAGGTGTGGTTCGGTACGTCCACATGACACTTGGCAACTCCTCTACCCATCTTCCTTTGGCATCCTCCAACATTTTCTTGATTCCATCTAAGATTTTCTTGTTGGAGATCTCTGTTTTTCCATTACTTTGAGGATAAGTCGGGGTCGAATAGTGGTTTCGAATTCCATACTGCTGACAAAAAGTTTTGAAGGACCTGCTGTCGAACTGTCTCCCATTATCAGAAATAAGCGTATGTGAGATTCCAAATCTGGTGATGATATTCTTCCAGACAAACTTCCTTGTATCAGTATCCCTTATGTTGGCTAGGGGCTCGACTTCTACCCACTTTGTGAAATAATCCGTGGCAACTAGAAGGTACTTCCTATTGCTAGGGGCTCAAGGTAAAGGACCCACAATGTCTAATCCCCATTGCGCGAAAGGCCATGGGCTTGCCAATGGAAGCAACTCCTGGGATGGTTTCCTTGGTATTAGGGAGAATTTCTAACACTTTTCACACTACCTAACATACTGCTGAGCGTCCTTCTGCATGTATGGCCACCAAAAGCCTTTCAAAATAGCTCAGTGAGCCAGAGATCTTCCCCTTGTATGAGCTCCACAACTTTCTTCGTGTATTTCAATTAAAAAGTCAGGGACTATCCTCGGGTGTACGCATTTCAAATACGGACCTCAGAATGAGCGTTGGTAAAGCTTGTTTGTTGGAGATAACCAGAATCTGGTTGTTTTCAACCAGAACTTATGAGCTTCCTTCTTGTACTAGAGTAAGTCGCCATTCTTCAAAAAGCCAATGATCGAATCCATCCAACTCGGTTCGACTTCGTTACATAAAACAGTATCAATTCTGGTCGGCAAAATGCTAGGCTCGGGCTGAAACTCTATTGTAAGAGCTCTTTCAGTTTCTTGCTCAACGACCGAGGCTAGTGAAGCTAAAGCATCGGCATGTGAATTTTTTGCTCTTCCAACTTGCTAGATCGTGTACTCTGGAATTTTGCTCAGCTCTTTTTCTACAAGGCCTTGATATGTCATCATTCTTTCATCCTTTGTCGCACACTCCCCTATTATCTGATTTACAATTAGTTGTGAATTAGAAAATATTTTTAGCTCTGTTGCTCCCAGTTCGGTTGCCAACCTTACCCCAGCTATCAGAGCCTCGTACTCGGCCTCGTTATTCGAGATTTGAAAACTGAGCCTAATGAATTTCTCCAAAATACAACCATCTGGAGTTTGAAGAGTGAGGTCAATGTCGGCACCCTTTTGATTAGATGATCCATCCACGAATAGGACCCACCTGCCTTCACTAAGCTCGAATTTTTTGTCATCACCAATCTGGGTGTTCTGTGCCGAATTATTTTTCGGTTGAAAATCTACAATGAAATCTGTTACTACCTGACCCTTGATTGTTTTCCTTGCTTCAAACGTAATGTCAAACTCCCCGAGCTCCACTGCCCATTTTGCAACACGTCCAGATAGGTCGACTTTCTGAAAGAGTGACTTAAGTGGCTGATCGGTAAGCACTGTGATTTGATGTGCCTGAAAGTAGTGTATGAGCTTTCTAGCTAAGCTAACCAGCGCGAGTGCAAGCTTTTCCAATAGTGTATACCTTGACTCTACATCTAAGAGCATCTTGCTCAAGAAATAAACTAGTTTCAACCTTTCACAATCATTCTTCATCAACACCCCACTCACCGCGTGCTCAGATACAGCTAGGTAGAGGAATAGTCTCTCCTCGGGCGATAGGGTTGTGAGGATTGGCGAGGTAGCCAGGTAGGTCTTTAAATTTAAAAATGCTTCTTCGCATTCAAGACTCCACAGTGCCCCCTGTTTTCCTTTGATTGATTGAAAAAAGGGCCCGCATTTATCAAATGTTCGGGATATGAATCTTTCGAGTACGGCAGCCATTCCAATCAGTCTCTGTACCTCTTTCACCGTCTGAGGTGATTGCAAGTCTACAATTGCCTTCACCTGATTAGGGTTCACCTCTATGTCACTATGGGTAACAAGGAAACCGAGGAACTTTCCCAAACCTACTCCAAATGCACATTTTACAACATTCAACTTCATTTTATAACTTCAAAGAACCTCAAATGTATTCGTCAAGTCGTTGTAATTACTGGACCCCCTTCGACTCTTAACCACCATGTCGTCAATGTAGAACTCTATGGTAGTGTCTATCATGTGTGAGAACATCTTTGTTACCAGCCTCTGATATGTTGCCTCTGCATTCTTTAACCTGAACGACATCACTTTGTAACAGTATGTTCCTTCAGGCGTTATAAAGGCAGTCTTCTCTTGATCCTGTTCGGCTAGGGGGATGTGATGATATCCTCTGTAGGCATCCAAGAAACTCATCTGCTCATGCTCGGCGGTTACATCTACCAACTGATCGATCTTTGGTAGAGAAAAACTATCTTTTGGACATACTTTGTTGAGGTCAGTGAAGTTAACACAAACTCTCCATTTTCCATTTTTCTTCCTCACCACCACTGTATTTGACAACCAGGTCGGGTATTATACTTTCTTGATTGTTTGGGACTCGAGCAATCGCGCAACTTCCTCTTTCACAACTTCCTGGTGTTGAGGAGCCGACCTCCTGAGCTTTTGATTGACTGGTTTATAGCTGGGGTCGACGTTCAGACGATGACATGCCATCTCGGATGGTACACCAGGCATATCACTCGTGTTCCAAGCGGAAACATTGGCATACTCCTATAGTAGGGAGACAAGTTCGCTTCATTGCTCAGGGTTCATAGGCGAACCCAACAGAAAATACTTTTCATGATCACCATCCTTGCCTAAAGGTACTTTGGTCAAGTCTTCGATTGTTCGGTCCTTTATTTCTTTTTTTGTGCCTAAAGGTACTTTAGGGCTTTTCATGACAATTTGGTTGGCAAAATCAACCAAGTTGTCTGAAGTTGATTGCTATTTTGACTCCTCGGCAATTGTACTCTCATGTGTTTCTATTTTGCTCTTAGCTTTGACCATTTCGTCTTTAGCTTTGACTAAGGCTAGTAGACAAGTTCTTGAACTGACCTGGTCTCCTCGGATATTCATTACTCCTTCTGACGAAGGGAATCTCAGCATTTGATGGTATGTTGACAGCACTGCCTTCATCTCGTGCAGCCAAGATCTCCCCATTGTTGCATTGTAGGATGAAACTGTATCAACTACCAAGAACTCGGTCATGACGCAAATCGGTCCAGTCTTTACTAGCAGCATGATCTTTCTCCTGGGAAGAACTATTTTTCCACTAAAACCAATAAGTGGAGTGTTTGAGGGCGTAAGATTATCCTGCTTGAGACCGAGCTTATCAAAAAGATCCACGTACATAATTTCGAATGAGCACTCTGGATCAATCAGAACTCTTCTTACATCAAAGTTGGCAATCCTGTGATGACTAAAACGTTGTTGTGTGGTTGATGGACCCTGACCAGATACTGCTCGGTGAAGCATATAGCCTCGGCTAATTCCTCCACCTTAATCCTTTTATTCCTCACCTCTGGGGTCAACCGCAGCTGGTAGACTTCTCTTTCCTTGGCAATTTTTTGAATATACGCCCTCGCAGCATTGTTTGTTGACATCTGCAAATTTGTCGTGGCGTGTATCACATCTATCACCCCAACGGGTGTGTTCTTATCTCCTTTCGGTTTGGTCCTCCCTCCATCAGTTCTTGCTCCACCATTGATGAACTCGCTAAGATGCCCAACTTTGACCAGCTCCTCCAAATGTTATTTTAAAGATCGACAATTCTCAGTCATATGACGTACATCTCGATGGTAGGAACATCTGAAGATTGGATTCCTCTTCGAAGGATCTCCAATTAGCTTGTTAGACCATTTAAAAAATGGCTTCACCTTGATTTGATTCAAGATCTTGTATATTAGTTCCTTGAATAATGTATTTACCCCAAGAAATGGGGATTTCTGGGGATATTTTTCCTTCTCATTCTTCCTTTCGCTACCTCTGGTCGGCCCGATCTGCTTATCACGTCCGAACTGCGTCTTACCTTGATGCTCCTTAACCACATCTCTGGATAAGTTGTCGTCGACTTTGGCACAGTTCTCTATCCTCGCCATCAGTTCTTCCAAGTTTGTGGATGGCCTTCTAGTGAGTGATTGGTACAGAAGGTTCTCCTTTGGCAACCCAATTTTGAAAGATGTAACTACAATTTCTGGATTGCATCCCTCAACCTCGTTCATAGTTTTCCAATAGCGATGAGGGTATTCCCGCAGAGTTTCATTGTTCTTCTTCTTCAGTGTCAGTAGAGTCCCGACATCCTTTGGTTGCTTACTGCTTGTGATGAACCGAGTTGTGAATTGCTCAGCCAATTATGACCATCCATCTATCGATCCCTTCGGCAAACTGTCGAACCATTTCATAGCCGACTCCCCAAGACTGCAAGGGAAGATAGTGCATATCAATGGTTCGTTCCTTCGATAAATAGTCATCAACTGCCTATAATGCCTGATGTGTGAGGCTGGATCAGTCTTTCCATCGTAAAGTTTGAAACTAGGGACGAAACATTTGCTCGGGATATGCCTCATTTCGATCCATGTAGTGAAAGGTGATGACTCCGAGACGTCTCCATATTTCCCCGTTGCCTGTTTGGCTAGGTCCCGGCCGACCTCTATTCTAGTCTTTTAAGACGATTATTGAGTTCCTCGGTGATGTACTGCTTCGAGGAATTCTCTTCCAGAATCCGAGGTCTTTTTTTATGGTATTTATCGTCTTCAGCGTTTTTGGTTTTGTCGTGTGTCTTCTCTGGACTTTCGCGATGGCTTGTTCTCCTATGCTTCTCCTTCTTTGTCATTTCTCTCAGCTTGGCTTTTAATTCTTCATTCTCTTTTATCAGACCTTTCTCCCTAGCATAAGACTTTTTGAATAACTTGTCATGAGCATCAAGTCGGTCCTGTAGGGATTGGACCAATTTTGCTAATGAGTGGTTTTCCCCCTCGGCACAGAGGGATTGACCATACTCTTCTCCTCGAGGTGCTGGTTCTTTTTAATTTGAAACTTAAGGATACCTCATCATCCTCATGCTGCCCAGATAGACTTTTCTCAGCATGCAACCTTACGTTGCTGTCAGACGGAAGTGGCACTGGATTAGAGTCTCCCAAGGCGAAACTGCCTACAGGTGATTTGATGGCACTTCTGAGTTTTGACATGGTAGCTTCTTGTTCTGATCGATGAAAATCTTCCCACAGACGGCGCCAAAAAATATAAGAGGCAAAAAGTTAACGATACCTCCTACAAGATCAATAAATGGATATCTCTGCTATGGGCTGAATTCTGAACTTGGATCTCTCAATCTCCTTCTTGCAAAACGAGCAAACTATCCAAAATCGAATTTCTTCGATCGAAGGCACTCCGATACTTAAGTCAGTAATGGTGCTGAAACGGAGAAAAGAAGACAAGGAGAGTTCAGCGTACCTTTTACCTTGGTTTCTTCTGCTTTTTATAGATCATTACCCCATTAGGGTTTCTGTGATTTTTTATTCAAGGTGGCACACCTTCCTTCAATTCAGCATTTCAGTTTGAAAAGTTGATGATATTCCTCCAACAATTTCTCTTGTCAAATCTATAATTTTGTTGATTTGTTTATACAGAATGCCCAAGTTATAGGCAAATCTGTCTTTCTATCTTATCATTTTGAATAGCTCGGACACAATGAGAGACGAGCACTATCGTTGATCACCGAACAGATTGATTCAACTCGATTTGGTACAAATCGAGCTCTCTTTTTTTCTTTGCTTTTCCAAACACATTGATGAGCTCGATTATAAAGAGAACCGAGCTTTTACTTTGTTTGCTGAACCATCTGATTAGTTCGGCTCAGTTATAAGAATAGATGTTTTCTTCTTCACATGCCTTGTCTTGTCAACCTCACGGGAGGCTCATTAATTGTCATAACACGTGTAATAACGAGGGCTAGCCCCTTCATAAAACAAGAAAAGGTAAGAGGCCAGATGACAAGCTTACTGAATCCTCATACCCTGAATATGTTTGATGTCTTCACCACAATAATAGAACAAATTGTGCGCACAGGTCTTGTGTGATCGTTTTTCATGTGATAGTACTGAAATGAAGTTTTTTTGTTGAAGACAAACTGAGAAATGTAAAATATACGACAATCCACTATAAAACTAAACCAACATTTGAGTGACCATGAAGCCATGGCTCTCTGTGCTTTTCCCCAACCTCCTTGAACCCTTTATTTTCCTTGTCAAATCATCTCTCAACCTACCCTATTTTTCCTTCAATCCTCCATTTACAACCTTTACCCACCTCATTCACCTAGATCCCCAATTTTTTCTCCCCCTCTATTTTTTCCTGCTAACCTTTTGCCCATCCAAACTCCCCAATAGCTTTATGCAAACCATTCTATCTCAGCCATGGCAGAGAAGGCATTTACTTCCAAAGATCCAAATAAGATCGATGGGGCTCCTACCTTATCTTCCAACAACCATGCCATTAATGTAAGTGGGCCACTCCAATCTCTCACTAAAACACCACTGGGCAGCAAAAAAAAAAGATACTCGACCAAACCCACCATCTTTGTCATTATCTAGCTGGCCTTATGAGGTTATTACAAACACGAATTCCACTGTTATTTCAACCATCGCTGATGTTGAGGTAGAGGACCACCGCAGCAACCAAGAGATTCCAACTCTTCCTGCCTGTAATAATGTTTGGGATTCTTCCCCTGTGCCAAAGGATGGGAGACCTTCTAATGGGCAGCATCCAAGCAAGCATATGAGTGTTCCAAAAACTATGCCCATCCCTGCCAAGCCAAGGAGCCAAGTCTTAAAGTAGAATGCAATGGAAAAATCCAACTTTCTACACCAACACCCTTCTGAGGTAATGAATCTTCAATACTTTGAACCCAAAAAGGAAAATAATAGAATCATTGTCCATCACCTGTGGAAGTTGTCTTTAAGGGCTGTCATGAGTGGAAAAACTGTCTTGTTGGTTACTTCATAGAGAAAAAACTCCCTTTTACATTTGTTAGCTTTATAGCTTGCAAGATGTGGGGCAATATGGGCCTTCTTGAGGTTTATGCAAATGAAAATGGGTTCTATTTTTTTAAGTTCATGGATGATGAGTCTAGAACCAAAGTTTGTGAAACTGGCTCTTGGCTATTTTCTGGAAGGCCACTCATCCTCAAAAAATGGCATCCTGACCTCATTTTAACCAAAGAGAACCACTCTTTAATTCCACTATGGATTAAGTTTTATAACATCCCCCTCCAATTTTGGAGTGATGAAGGGCTAAGCTACCTTGCTAGTGCAGTCGGTAAACCTCATTATGCTAACACTCTAACTGCGAAGAAAAGGAGATTAAGTTAAGCAAAATTATATGTTGAGGTGAATGCTGCTGAAAAACTGTTTGAGAATTTTAACCTTCTCATGGACATCCAAGGGAAAACTGAACCAATAGAGATCAAGGTGGAGTACCAATGGAGACCTAAAATTTGTCATAATTGTCGTATTTTTAGTCACAATGAGTCCACTTGTCCCAAACAAAGAAAATTAGAAATTTGGAAGCCCAAACCAGCTCCTTTACAAGCCAACACAGATGTTCTAGATAAAGGAAAGGTAGTTGCAACGATGACTATTTCTTCCTCGGTTACTGTCAGGAATAAAATGGGACTAGATAACCAAAGCGGTGCCTCTACCTCTTCTTAATGGGATATTGGTTCAAGACCACCAAATC
Source organism: Ilex asprella (assembly GCA_023539305.1). Taxonomy (NCBI): domain Eukaryota; kingdom Viridiplantae; phylum Streptophyta; class Magnoliopsida; order Aquifoliales; family Aquifoliaceae; genus Ilex; species Ilex asprella. The sequence continues at coordinate 37,264,114 of CM042186.1, read as the reverse complement.
ACTAAGATAACATTCAATGAGAGCAACTCTCCTCAACTGCCTATGCAGCCTGGTGTCACTTTGTCACGTAAAAATTTTGAAAAGCTCAACAAGGGGGGGAAATAGTGGTTGAATTAAAAGCGGAGCTTGAGCATGAAGTAAATGAACCAAATAAAGTAACTAAGGAAGTCTGTAAGGAGGAGAAACTAACCAAAGAAAAATTTCTACAAATGCCAAACAAAAAGAAGAAAGGGAAGAAGAAAGACTCAAAGTCCAAGGTATCTGAGCACCTCTTTCACAAAAATTCAACCCCCTTAATGAATTGTGCATGTTGGAACATAAGAGGTCTTAATGAGACTTCTAAGCATGGAGAGGTTAGGAAAATTATTTTTGAACAGAAGCTTGATATTTTGGGGCTTGTTGAAACAAAGGTGAGAACTGTAAATAAAAATAGAATCATACAGGGCATTTTTAGAGATTGGAATTGTCTAGCAAACTATGATAGTCACAACTTTGGAAGGATATGAATTGGGTGAAACCCAGATAATGTGGAGCTTAGCAAGATCTCTGAGACTGATCAAGTCGTCTATTGCAAGATCAAGCATCTTGAGAGCAAGGTGCAATTCACAGCCTCTTTTGTCTATGGATATAATGGTGATAAAGAAAGAAGACCATTGTGGAGCAATCTTATCTACCATGCTAGAATCTTCTCAAATGAACCTTGGTTGGTGTTAGTTGATTTTAATGCTATTAGGAGCTTATAGGGAAATGAAGGAGGGCAGAACAGATGGAACTTAGCAATGGAAGAATTTGACAAATACTTATAGGATTCGGAACTTATTGACCTCAGATACTCAGGTATTCAATTCACCTGGCGTAATAAGAGGGGTGGACATGGATGTGTGGCTCGTAAGTTGGATAGAGTCCTTGTGAATGAAAGGTGGAACCTCATATTTCAGCAGGCAATGGCAGAATTCTTACCACTAGGAGTTTCTGACCATAGTCCTGCAATTGTGCATTTGGGATTTCAAGTCGAAAGTAGAAACAACCCTTTCAAATTTTTTAACTTTCTTCCTGAGATAGGATTTCTTAGATTTGGTGAATCAGATTTGGTCACAGCCTATTCAAGGGACGTTCCTCCTATACTAATGAGAGTAGGGATATGCTGCAACTTATTATCCAAAACAGAGTTATTGAACAACAAGCCACTGAAATGGAGAGGGAAGTCACTGAGGAGGAAATTAAGAAAGTTTTGCTCTCCTTTAATGACCAAAAAGGCCCAGGTCCTAATGGGCTCAATGCTGTGTTTTTTAAAAGGGATTGGCAAATCATAGAGAAGGATATTGTTGTTGCTGTGAAGGAATTTTTCTCAATTGGAAGGTTATTGACGGAGCTTAACAGTACCACCATTGCTTTAGTTCCCAAGGTTCCCAATCCGACAACTATGGGGGACTACAGGCCTATTTCTTGTTGCAATGTCATGTATAAAGAAATATCCAAGATCATAGAAAATAGGATTAAAGGATCTCTTCCCAGTCCTATAAACCCAAACCAAGCACCCTATGTCCATGAAAAAAAGATTGGAGACAACATTCTACTCACTCAAGAGTTAATTAGGGATTACCATAAAAATAAAGGGTCCCCTAGATGTGATTTAAAGGTGGATTTGAGGAAAGCTTATGACACACTTGACTAGACTTTTCTGTTTGAAGCATGGAGGCTCTTAACTTCCCTCACACCATAAGGAGATGGATTCAAGCATGTGTTTCTTCTTCTAGATTCTCAGTGAATATCAATGGTGGGCTTGTTGGATACTTCCCTAGTCTGAGGGGTTTAAGACAGGGTGATCCTATGTCCCCTTACCTTTTTGTCATTGCAATGGGGTGTTTATCTCTTCTTGTCCAGTTCAACATTAGTTCAAATCCAAACTTCAGATTCCATTGGAGGTGTAAAACCCTCAAAATTGCCCAGCTTTCATTTGTTGATGACTTGATGTTGTTTTGCTATGGAGACATGAACTCCGCTTCTGTGATTAAGAATTCATTGGACCAATTCAGTGTGGCTTCAGGTCTTCAAGTTAATGCAGAAAAGAGTAATATTTTCATGTGTGCAATACATGGAGATATTGCTAGCCATATCAAGAATTTGTTTAGAGTTGAGGAAGGGAATTTGCCTATCAGATATTTAGGAGTACCACTTATTTCGTTTGGTTTGAAGTATCAACATTGTTCCAGTCTTATTGAAAAGGTGGAATCAATAGTTAAGTCTTGGGTCAATCGGTCACTTTCATATGCAGGAAGAGTTCAACTTGTTATATCCATTCTCAACAACTTGCACATCTTCTGGGCTTCTCATTGAGTCTTCCACAAAAGGTTATTCTTAGAATTGAACAGAACCTAAGATCCTTTATTTGGAAAGGCATTGATCTTAGTCATACAAGAGCAAAGGTCTCTTGGAAAGAGGTATGCAAACCTAAAGAAGAAGGAGGGCTTGGTATCAAAAGGTTGAGGGACTGGAATAGAGCATTGCTAATGAGGTACTTGTGGCAACTTTTTAATGACAAGGAGAATTTATGGACTCAATGGACTCATGCCTTTTACATCAAAGGAAGAATCCTATGGGACCTCAAAGCCACCCAAACATGCTCTTAGAATTGAAGAAATTTGCTTAAACTTAGAGAACTGCTCAGGCCATTCCTTATCCATAGGGTAGGAAATGGGAACTCAACAAGCATTTGGCTAGATAACCGGCATCCCTTTGGTCCACTCCTTCGAAGAAGCAACCCAAGGATTTTTGCTAGATACCATAATTCCAAGGAATGTGAAGGTTAGCAGAATTATTTTGAACAACCAATGGAATTGGACAATCGGTACATCCACTCAAGTGCAGGAAATCATCAATGCAATGCCAAGCTACCTACCTAACCAAGATACAGAGGACTCAATCAAGTGGACTTTAACTACAAGAGGTAAGTTTTCTACTAGATCTGCCTGGGAACATATTGAGAGTGAAGGACCAACCGTGCAGCGGCATAAATTAGTTTGGTATGGTAAAGCTATCCCAAGAATGGCCTTCATCCTCTGGCTTGCTATTAGATGTAAGTTGATCACCAAGGACAAAATTCAAAGATTTGCAACTCAGATTGACCCACAATGTGTTCTATGCAGGAGAGCTGAAGAAACACACAACCATTTGTTTTTTGAATGTATTTTCTCTAACAGGGTTTGGAGTGGTGTTATGCTCCTAAGCAATCAGAAGTGGCAGCAGAGGCAATGGATTGATTCAATCGCATGGGCTACTCAACAGTGGAGAGGAAAATCAATGAAGACAATTATTTTAAAGCTAAGTCTCTCAGTTACTGTCTATTCTTTGTGGATTGAGAGAAATGGGAGAATTTTCAAAAAACATAGCAAGAACCCAAATTCTCTTTATCAATCCATCAAGCAAACCATTAGAGAAAGGCTCATATCCTTGAAATTCAAGAGAACTCAACATAATGCAATTATGCTGCAACAATGGAACCTTGTTGAAGCTTGCTTGATCTGAGTTGTTCTTGGTTACCCAATGCTTTGAGCTCCTCTGGCTCTTTGCTTGTTAAGAGTTCACATCTCGCAACTTAGAAGAAGTATTTGGGTGGAAGTAATGGCTCAAAGCCCATGCTTTCATTAAAATTCTCTTTCCAAGCTTTGCCTTTTGAGTTGTTAGCTAGGCTTACATTTTGGTTCTTTTTGTTAGGTTACCAGAACATGGTGGCTTGTTGTACATGTCTTTTTTTCTTTATATAGTTCTATTGATTTTCCTAAAAAACATTTGAGAGACCATTGTTATGTTTTTAAACTATATCATGTGCCCAACTTGTGATCATTTTATCAAAAATTTAACAGATCGTCTTATATAAAGATCAAAATGACACAAATTGAATACTTTAAGGATTAAACAAACAAAAAATACATATTTTAAGGACTAAAAGTGCTATTAACCCTATTTTTTTAATAATAATTTAGTTATATCTATATCATTTTCCTATACAATATTGGGGCTCATCTAATTATTCTGCCTAGAGCCTCCATTTATATTTGGTCACCCTATTTAATAATTAAACTATAAAAATAGCATCAAAAATACCACCAATATATGTTTACACGTTAATGTTAGAATGATCAAAAGTTTGGCTCGAGTTTAGTTGTCGAGCTTGAAATTTGCTTAAGACTCAATCCCTCCAAGAGTCTATCCCACTAATTTGAACCAACAAAGCCTAAGCTCAAGCTCGAATAACTTGACTCGTTCATTAACCCTAATTAAATTTGTTGCTAATGGCGGAGTGGGAATTGGGAGAAAAAACAAGAAAAGAAAAGCAAAACAATCGACTAACAATCAAAAACCCAAAGTCTAAACACAAACGTCACTTCGAAAAGGGCTAAGCACACTCTTGAAATAGTTATGGAACCTAAAGAATGATTAAACAGGTTGTCGTCATGTGATGTCTCAAAAGGTCCATAATTTTATTAATTCTAAAAAATAAATTATATAAATCCAGTACTCCTACCGACTCCGATGAAGACTTTATGGATTCTCAGGGATATACCCCTATTAAAGCTGATATTTCTATTAATGAAGATTTACTTAGTGATGATATGGAGATAAACCTCCAAAACAGCTGTAATGAGCTGTATAATTTGATTTACAAGAAATAATTGGATAAATCCGAATTTATGGATAAAGTCGTCCTCTGCTTGTGACGAACACCATGATGTCACAAAGAAATTATTAAAATAATGTACAGTAATGATGAAGTATGTAATGACGTCAATGTATATTATTAAAGTAGTGAATAGTCAAAAGGTGTAAATAGTTTAGGATATGTTGAAATCTGGATTTCAAGTCCTGTCTCTATATAACGAGGTGCAGGCTCAGTCTGTTGGACACCCTCGAATTGACCCTCTTTAATCTCTCTCGTCCTTTCTTTCTTGCACCCTCTTTGAACTCTTCTCTCTTTTAAATTAAGTTTTCATCTTCAGTCTTCTCCACTCCCCCTCTGTAAGTAAAGTCTTGCATAAACTTTCGTATTGAATAAATGTTTTCACTGATATTTGCATCGATCCTTTGTGTTTTGGTATCAAAGCCAGTTATGACAACTTAAATATATTTTGTTGATTTATATGCAGATCTATTACTAATTCTTGTTGCTTATATAATTGTGATTTATTTCTGTTTTATTGATGTTGTTATATTAGTACTGCTATAATATTTTTCTTTGGTTCCTATGGTTCTGCACTCAAGTCGCGTGTGGGATGTCTAGGCCGTGTCTGAGAGATAAGAGTGAGACCGTCTTTGTTTCCCGCAAATCGTTGACAACAAGAATAGCAAGGTTGAAGAAGATCATTATAGCATAATTACTGTAGCAAATAGCATCACTGAGACGAATTACTGAAGCAACATAAAAAGGTAATAGTAAAACATATAGATCAACAGAAACCTTTTGAAAACTAAACATGACATTAAGCCTATTTAAATTTAATAATAAACATAACGATGATTATGTTAAAAATATGAAAGAAATTGAATTTTCAGATATTGAGAATAAATTGCATAACATGCATAATTCTTTGCTCTCTTTTTTTGCATAAAAAGTTGCATATATACGCGGGTAGGGTAGAGTAAGAATAAGAAAATTTTGTAAGTATTCTGCATTCTTACCTGATTTTTGCGGAACACCAAAAGATCTTATGTTGACCTACCCGATTCTTTCGAGTAGCCAATCAATAAGATCTGGTAAGGTAGAGTAGAATCCAAATTTACGGGTAATCAAAAATTCAAACACTTCTACTTGTCAATCTCGTTTTTTTAAATGAGCTTAAAGTGTTATTCAAATTTGATCGTTTAAAAAATTAACCGAATCTAAGTAACTTGATTATTTTACATATAAACGAGCAAGATTCTTTTAAGTTCATTTAAAAAAAATGAGTCTAAAATATTGTTCAAACTTGAGTTTTAAACGAATCGAGTCCGAGTCAAGACCGAATAATTCAGCTCGATTATCGGTCTTAAATACAGATATTTTGTGGTGATTTCTTAGACGTCAGCGAACATCATACATTGAACAAACACTACAATTCAACTACCAACAGTAGGTGCAAAAGAAATCATGTCTTCAATACATAACTAGTGTCTTATTAGTCATTTCCTCCCTTCCAATAGCAAGAGTTGTGGGATCTTATTGTCTGACATCACTACCAGATCTGTCTTTCTGAGAAGATATTAGTGAATCATCCTCTCCACTAAGTCCTTGTGTCATATCTGGTTTTACCTGGATTGAGAATTTTTCTGCATCAGCCTCCTCCTGTTTATCGGCTTCCTTTCTGATTAAATTCAACATATGTACATCCTTGTTGACTATAACATTTCATGTAACCAGATTCTAAAGTTTATACTCTTTCATAACCGATAAAAATGCATTATTTTGACTTTGGGTCCAACTTGGATCATTGTTGCTCCTATGCATGAACATAGGTTGGACAATTAATCACATATGACGATCCTTGTTCATTCTTTTGACCCTCTTTCTTCTTTTTGTGATGATATTTAGAGAGGCAAATAGACATAATCAGCAGGTGCTCTTATATTGAGCAATGTAATACATGAAAAATAGAAAGACACAAAAAAATTCAATATACTTGTAATTTTGGTACTAGAACAATAAGGACGTGAGCTTGAATCAATACCCACAACAACAACAACAAAGAATGAACAAATAAATAGGTTACGACTCTTTGTATTTAAGCTTTCTCAAAAGCAATTTGTTGTTTGGCTTAGGTGGTGAAGCTTTTTTGAAAGCTATAAATGATGTGAAGTTATGATAAAAGAAGTAAGGTGATCTAAAAATATGCATATCGATCCCAAATAATCTCATTTTTTTCTACCATGACTTACAAAAATTGTAACTTAAACCAAAAATGTTAAAAATTGTTTTGGAAAATAACCTTTTAATTATCTCAAGGGACTCTATGTGTTGGTGATAGGTGGATGCATGACTAAAAGTTAGTTAAACCATAATCCATTAAAAGATGTTAAAGAGCCAATTGTGAGAAAAGAGCCCAATGTAGCCAAATCTAAAAATGTGAGGTATAAATAAATGGCTAAAAATAATTGCACTTGAATTGTGAGAGTACTTATGCTAAATTACATATTACTAATTTGTAAAGCTCATAGAACTCATACTAATCATTTCTAGAATCATACTTTATTTAGTAGTACGGAATTCACAATCGTGATAATTGAAGCTATAGAGTAGAAAGGATAAAAGAAAGGAGTTGTCAAAAAAGAAAAATTATTAGGACACTCATTAACCAGTCATATATTTACTTAAATAATGCATTAGAATTTCATATGGATTTTATAAATGAATTAAACTAAGTGTAATCCTAAGTGTTGAAGTTTGGTTACACACACATTACACTTAAATTAGTCAAAGTTGAACAAAATTTGAACACATATGAGTGAAATTGAACTAAGTGAAGAAACATTACTCTATGATACATAAAATTAATTTCAATATCTTTAAATATGCCTTGGACTAATGGGATTAGATGATGAATTTTAGATGGAGCTTTTATAATGCTAATTTGTGTAATGTTCATGTTTATGAACACTGAGCATTTATTGTTTAATTTGGAAATTACACTTAACTTTGATCTAAATTCATCCGTGCATATATGCATTTAATTGCATTAAGATTGTATATATATATATATATATATATATATATCATGTAAGCATATTAAGGTTTGAAGGATAGGGATGAGGTGTCGGGGCCAAGATGGTCCATAACGGAGCTGAAGCTGATCAGTTTGTAGAAATAAAAAGGTTCAGGAGCCGCTCGAACAACCTCATCTCCGCTTGAGCGACCTTGAGTTAAGTCGATGGTCAGGGTTTTAAATTAATGTTATTACACGACTCTTTGTATTGCCACCCTCTTATTCACATCCCAAGCCTCCAAATACCCTAACCCTTAGTTTCTAAGCTCTCACAAACATCTTCTATAGAGATATAAGTTTAATTCATCGTTTTATTACAAATCCACATCTATGAGACCTAGATTCTTAGAGTGATTGTTGAGATGGCGACGCGAAGAGAGAAATAACCTCGGGTTGATGATGTATACGAGGAAGTCGAGGAGAAATTTGATGAAGGTACTCAATTTCATACACCGGAGTTTGTAGAGAGATTCAAATTGGAGTTCTCTCTCATCTCAAGCCAACGTTGATCGAACGAGGGGTGAACACCCCAGAGGTCAATCCTTCAAATGTCACCAATCTCGCCAATTGTGGGTGGACCTGGATGTTTTAACGACCCCATGACATCAAATGATAGCATGGTGAGATAGTTCTCTGCACATATACATGATCCTGTTCCTCAAGCTGACCACTTTGTCACGTATGTTATAGGTATTAAGTTTATGTTTTCTGCCACTCTCATTGCTACCACACTTGGCTTGTCTAGGGTAGAGAATTACTATCTAGGTGCGCGACCGATAGATGAATTGCCTTCTCTGAGTGTTTTAACTACTGAACTGTATGGTATTGAATATCCAGAAAACAAGATTAGCTAGAACTTTCAACAAAAAATTCAAACTGCAGATTACAGGATGCTTAATCTCATGGCCAACTACAACATTGAATCGGAATCCCATATTTTAGACTTTACTACCCATAAAGCCCACATGATTTATGCCATAGGTAAAGGTATGATCTTGATTTTTCGATGATGATCTTTGGGTTTATTCGGAGATTCATTTTTTAGGGGAGAGTATCAGATAATCTGTCATTTGGATCTCTGATTATTTGTATCTGCTTGGGGCAAGAAGATGTTGTATTGCCTAGGGATCAATTGCAGAACCCCATGATAGCCTTCAATAATAGTTTGATGAAGCTAAGTAGAGTTCAAGCTGAGTATGTTGTATGGTGGAGGAGCAGGTCCCACCAGTTCATCTTGAGACTAGTACGTCTAGGAGGACACCACCGTCATGAGAGCTCAATTCAGACATCCTTGTTGCTCAATTAGCATCATTGGTTTATGCTTACGAGCATACAAAAGTGCATGGAAGACCATCATCGTCTTACTTCTGATAGACTAGATGCATTGGATGGTCAGATTGTGAGCATGGAGTCAACTCACTCAGGTTGTCTTCAGATCGCTTACCAATAGAGTTGGCCGTCTATGCAGATTGATCAAAGGTAAGCAGATCATAGGAGAACAAGATTCAGCCACTTCAATTGTTTTTAGAGACTTGTAGTATTTAGGCCATATGGGAGTTGAGAGTGTTTTTATTCATTCATGGCTTATACTGAAGTACACCGTTTATTTTTTGTTGTTGACTTTTTATTTGTTTGGTAATTTTTCTTTGTTGTGACAATACTCTTAGTCCTACTTTTGATGTTTATCACATTGACTTTGAGTTATATGTTTTGGTTGTCCCTTACTAATGTTTTGTGCATGATTTAGCTAGTTGTTGTGCATTCTTACCTTCTTGTTATACTAAGATTCTATGTCATGCTTGTTATATGTTGTCATTGGATTGATATTTATAGCAAATAAAAAAAAATTTGGGTAACTTGATTCTATATTGTGCTTGCTACATGTTGTCATTGAGTTGGCATTTATGACAAAAAAGGGGGAGAATATTTTGTGTACATATGAGAGGAATCAGAGAGATTTTCTCTTGATTATGCAAGATATGTTGCATGTGCACATAGAAAAAAGGAGTTTGTTCTAATACTCAGGGGGAGTACATTTGCAAACTTGGTATGAAGTCACTATTTTGCACTTGTTTATTTTTTCACTTGTTATTTTAATTGTGAACACCAACTAAGTGGGAGAATTTGATGCGTTTGACATTGCTAGATTCATAAGTTCTCAAGCATATTGGACGGACTAGTTCTTTAATATGTTATATATTTGAATCTGCATGATGTAGACATAACTATGCCCTATGCTTATCTTGGTACTTTCCAAACCTAATGACTTGAAAAAAGCCTTCATCAATATAGTGTTCTTTCGAAGAAAGAAGATTTTTGAAATGGGTTTCAGATAAAGCACCAAAGTTATGTATTTCTAACATATGATACTTTTTACAAGGTTTTGATTTGAGTGGTGATGTGCCCGACTATGATCTTCAAGTTTAATCTAAAAATATAGATTTTGTACTAGATAAATATTTAGGACATATGCATGTGTAGAGATTAGATTTTTACAATTCGTTTTGTTCAATGGTTTGTTTTGTAATCTTAATTTCTTACTTGTATATTTTTTCACGAAAATGTCAAAAAGGGAGATTGTTGGATCATATTTATAATTGGCTAATTTCGTGGAGTTTATTGTAAATTTCAACCATTTTTATGGTTACAATACTATCAAGTTGAAAATCTGAAAATATCATTGAAAGCAGGAGATCAAGCGTCAAAACTATATCATTGAAACTCCGCGTGAACCTTAATGCTTAAGACAAAAATAATGACCTAGATGTCTAAGATAAACCCTTAGTTATTTATAATTGACGATAATTAAGTTAAATAGAATTGAAAGTAATCCGTGTATGGCTCTTTAGGTGTTTTGAAATAAAAAAAATTCTAAATAATTTGTGTTTTGAAAACGTAGTGTGAGCCATTAGCGAATCTCTCTTGAATAACACCCTTTAGTGCTCAAGATGATAAGTTTTTTGGTTAAAAACAAGTAGACACCAATATATGCTCGTTAATCTTTGCTAGAGCGGTCTCTTTATTACTTAGGAATGAAATAAAAAAAAATATTTCTAGAAATCACTCTAAAAAATAGAATTACAGAAAAATAGATTCTATTAATTAATCTGAATCTCAAAAAAGTCTACTTGACAACTCTAAAAGGAATTCTATCATTCAATACTCAGTGGTGATGGAGGGTGGACTATAGAGGACCTATGAAGTTGTTAGGGAGGGAGATCATATAGAATAGAAAATGAAGGGTAAAAACAAAAGAGAAATAGGGATCATTTTTTTTTTTCTATTGAAAGCACTCATTACACAAATCCGATTCAGTTAACAGGTTCCGATTCAGTTAACTATTGGATGGACTTAATTGCTGCAACAACAGGCAATCAAGCTTCAACCATGATATATACATAGAACGTTCAAAAGTAAATAACATTAGTTTAGAATGTTTAGAAAGTACATACAAACGCAAAGAAGCACAACTCTTTATCATAGAATTAAAAAGTCTTGATGGTTTGGATTAGGGTAAGCACAAGCAATATTCCGGCAGCGATAGTAGAAGCGATTTTCCAGGGAGTGCTGAAATAATCACGTCTCAAGATTGCCTTCCACTTGTGCCAAGGGACTTGGTAATATGCATTCACATCGTTAGATATGCCATTATAATAGTAGTCTCTTATTGAAACATTTGTGCAAAGGCTATTGAAGAGGGTCGCCACTGCAGAGCTATCTCCAAGTAGGCTATGGATAACTCCATTCTGGCTGAGTAGCTCCACATCTTCAGCAGAGTCAATAAGACTATCCATGAAGAAGAGATATTCAATAATGTAAGTCTTAGGAAAATAATGGCATACCTCCAGTGTAATAAGGTTTCTAAGTACCAATTCTGTCGAGTCTTCTACTTTTAATGTGGGGATTTCTAACACTCCCCTTGTATATTTTATGTCAAGTAGGCGACAGCTTGAGCCCCTTATACTCATTCCTGCGCCTTGGATCTCAGTTGTTTTTGGTATTGCTATAAATCTCGTGTTTGCTCGTGGTGACTGTAACGATGATGGTAAGTGACATATCCTTAGCAAATCAACAAAATGCTTCACTTCAGCACTTGGTATAGACTCTGGAATCTCATTGAATGGCAATAAGTTTGAGAAGTACAAGATCGAAAGGTCGAGGAAAGAGGACGGGAGGTGTGGATTAGAATGGCAAGCATGGTTGAATAAACCCTCAATTACAAAGAATGGAATCTGATTTTCAAGTAATATCATGTCATTTTGCACATGAATCATCACCCGTAACTCGCTCGAATAATCAGAATCTGTAACCATTCTTTCAACACTCAACATCACCTCAATGATGAAACAACTATCCAACAGGATCATTTTCACAAAGGCATCAGTATTAAGCTCACTTCTTTCTGCATAACATCTACGAGCTCTTTCTTCCCACTTCTTTATCACTCTTATACAATCCTCCAAAGTGAAGCGGGTACGATTGAGAAATTCATGCAAGCACCTTAATTTGAACTCTTCCATGCCTTGCAACTCCTTTTTTCCATGGTGTAGAGGGCCAATGGAAACTCTATGGGGTGTGTAAGCTTTTTCATTCTGTTCTCGAATTGGTCTTGGAACTCTATAGATACAACAGTCAGGCGAGAGGTAAGGTAAGTCAAGTTTTTGCTCCCTAATGGAATCTGCCAATAAAATATGGCGATCTTCCACTGCATCTGCAATGGAATCATCACTGCCCATTCTTTTGATCCTCTCTTTTCTTTTCCTGGCCTCATTCAGAAAAGAAAAAGAGACATAATCAACTACTTATGCTTCCTCATATTAGTTGGCAATTAAATGCACAGATTGACATGTTAATAGTTATTGTGTTCACATTATGTTGAACAGTTGGTGTAAGTGAACAATAGTTGTTGTAATATCATTCTACAATATAAACAGTAGCAAAAAAGATAAGTTAACATGTACTTCAAAACTAAATATAAAATATAATAGAAAATAATATAACAATTTGAATAAAATAAAATGCGCTAGTCTCTGAGTCCGAGATACGTGTAATCACGATCTTAAAGCAACTGAGTTTTCCCGCGCATGAGGGTGTTAACGGATATCAACAACTCCAAAATTAAATCCAAACACTCGTACTAACATTGACTCACAGGTTACGCCAACTGAAATATAAGATTCAACTTGACTCGAATTGTAATTGCCCATGAAACTCGAAATAGTAGAAAATTAGCATAACTTTGTTTAAGATATGAAGCTATATGAAAACTTGGGAAGTAGTAGTAGTAGTAGTACCCATGAGCTGTACCCATTAGTTTGCTTATAAAACATGTAGAAAAATTTAGGAAAATTTGGACGCCGGTTCGCTTATATTGACTTATTTGGACTTAAGTCCGCCAAGGAAACTTATTTGTTATGAAACCTATTTTTTTTTTCAATTTACCAGACTATCTCTTTCCTTTAGAAGTGAAATAAAATTAAAAATTAAAAACTCCTAAATTTTAGGAGTTTGACTAACATTAAAAAAATTTCTCTCTCATATCTATCTATATACATATAAAGGTTAGAACTATATATATATGTAAAAAAATAGTAACATTTAAACATAAAAAAAAATATTCAATTTTAATATTTTAAAAAAAATAACAATATTAACATATTCAACAAAAATAATAACATATTCAATAAAAATAATAACATGCTTAACAAAAACAGTAACATGCTTAAAAAAATAATAACATGCTCAAAAAAATAGTAATATGAAACATTGAACAAAATTGAAAATAAAAATAGTAGCATTCAAACCCATAACTAGAGGAAGAAGTCTTTAATTCTTCAACATCCAAAAAAGTAACACTGAAAAAAGTAATAACATACTCAATAAAAAAATAGTAACATGAAAAAAAAATAGTGATATGTATTAATAAATTACGTTTTGAAAGTGATGTTACTATGCTAACATCTAGTACTTGGTGTGTATTGTCCATATTACTTTTTCAAAATCTCGAGTTCGTACTTCAGCTTCAACCTTCAACCTTCATCATTTCAAAATAATGACTAAGAATTTGAATTTGAAATATTATGAAAAGCTTGTAATCGACAATTACCATTGTAAATCAAACATTCATATTTTCAATCATTGGCCTCCATATATAGCTCCTTATAGATATTGTCTTCAACTTTTTATAACTGTCCAAACTAACACTGTTAAGGGTATTTTTTAGATTAAAAAAAAAGTGGACTTAGCTCCTTACTAATAAAATTAAAAACGAATTTATCCCTAAATAAGTTTATTTGACGGACTCAAATCATTATCAGTCCATTTAGGAGAACTCGGCCCCAATTTTTACAAAAATTTAACAATTATGGGCTTTAATACCCCCAACAGCTAAGCCCATTAAAACCAGATATAGAAGTCCATTAAAGTATATAAACCAACCCATTAAAGAGACAAAGCAAATCAAAACTCAAAATAAAATAAAAAACTGGAATCCAATTCAACTCACTTGTTTAAGGACCTCTCTATGCCACGTCCAGTGTGATCTAGCAAGAGTAAGTAAACAATTCTAGAGAACTAGTAATATATATAGTCACCATAAAGGGCTTCTTTATACTTAGACATCATTCTAAGACAAGTATTTGTTCTATTTAACTTAAACCTTGTAAATTTGCTTAGTCTTGTTGAATAAGCCTCCGTAGAAAAGAGACAAAAGAGTATAATTAATAAGGTGATGCGTCTTAGGGCATCTCCAACTCTGACTCAAATTTAGATTTGAGTAAAAAAATTTAAAAACTTGCTTCAACTCTTACTCAAACTTATATCAAATTAAGGGAGACTCTTTTTTTTACTCAAATTAAGAAAGACTCAAATCTTTACACAAATCTTTAATGGTGAGATTTTACCTTCTTTTAAAGATTCAATGGTCATCTTTACTCTCATTTAATTTTGGGTTTGCCCTCATTTAAATTTAGGTTTCTCCTTCTTTAAATTTGAGTTTGTCTATTGGAGCCTTTTGTATCAAATTAAGCTTTTTACTCAAATACTAACTTAAATTTGGTAAAAATTTGAGTTAACATTCAAAAAAACTGTCCGTACTCTTTCTTACTCATATAATGAAGGCTTTTTTGTTTTTGTTAATGAAAATTTAATAAAAAGAAAAGACACGACAATCGACAATCGACAAACAACTTAAAATTTTGAGACTAAACTCAAACATCACTTCAAAATGGTTTAGATGTTCTTGAAATAGTTATTGAACATCCTATTCTATATTGATTTGGCTAAAATTAGAAAAGATGATTCTTTGTTTTGTCTTCTCCATCAAACCTCAAGAGAAAGATTAAAAAGAAATAAAAGTAATGCAATATTCAAAGATAAAAAGAAATAAAGATGATGTGACATTCAACGACGAATGGCTTCATTTTGATCGACGAGTACCAACCTGAACACCTCGAAAGAGTGGCACAAATGTAAAGAGTCAAATGCTAATGAACAGCTAGGGCGATCATTTAGACTTCATGTCGTGCTTAATTAACCAACCGTGCTACAATAATTTTGATTATTTATGAAGTTAATGATACGGTTGATTGAAATATAATTCTACACAATTCCAATTGTATAGCAGATTCATTAAGGTAGAGCATAGGCTCATGACATACATACTGGAAAAGCACATTGGAGGGATAAGAAGGGGCTTTCTTCACATGGTCTCCCTGAGATGGGCCATGGCATTCTTTTGCCCTTTAGTTTGCTTTTCTTTTAGTTTAGTCTCTATGAAGCATGGGCATGGGC
>CM042186.1:37150263-37187873 GCA_023539305.1 Ilex asprella | reverse complement strand
TAATAGTAGGCCAGAACATTGAATACGTCGTCGTTCTCAAGAAACACCATGCCTCGTTGGAAGAACCCTTCGAAAACAGGATTTGTCCATATGCCCTTTTTGTCCAAAACCCTTTGAGCCACTACAGTAATCTATAAGCCCCTTTGTCCAAAACCCTCTACACAGAGAGAGAGAGAAGGGTTTGGATTAGGGTTTTGAGTTTGGGTGGTATAGAGAAAAACAAAGAATGGAAGGGATAACAGAGGGAGTGAACAACATGAACATCTCTGCTGAATCTCAGAAGAGGAACCGTATTCAGGTCTCCAACACCAAAAAATCCCTCTTCTTCTATGTCAACCTCGCCAAGGTATTTCCCTCTTGCTTTCTCTTTTCCTTATATATCTATGTGTGCCTGCGCGTACATGTGCGATGTAGCTGCTAGTATGTAAAGTAAATACATGAAATCTCCTGTTTGAGGCCTATTTTTGGTGGCTTTTGACCTATTACTCCTTGTGTTTGTGTTTTACGGTTATTTTATGGGTTGATGATTGTACTTGCAGAGGTACTTGGGTTTTGACCTATTATTGCTTGTGTTTGCGTTTGTGTTTTATGGTTATTTGATGGGTTGATGATCGTTCTTGCAGAGGTACTTGCAGCAGTACAATGAGGTGGAACTCTCAGCACTCGGAATGGGTATTTGTTTCTGGTCTCCCTTTCTTTTATTTTGCATTCTGCAAAAGTTTGTGTAGCCTATTATTGGACGCGATTATGCTTCTTTTAGTGTTGTTACTTTTTGCTTGTCACGGGAAAGAAATTGTGTGTTTCTATAATTGGAGATTCGTCAGCTTACAAGTTGTCTTATTAGTAATATGAATTGGGTGTTGTGGTCTCTGCTGTTGGTTGGTGAGTTTTATATTTTTGTTCAAATATATCATATGCAAGTGTTGATGAGATCATATAATACTGGCTGTTTACTATCAAATGTTAAATTAACTCTTCAAAGTATCTTGTATGACATGGAAGCAGAATGATCACCCACTAAGAAGCATGATCTGTGTTAACTGTTCAGAAAAGTACCCCTGGGTATAGTAATAATTCACCCAAATTTTTGTGAAACACAGATGAAACAATCAGGCCAGAAATTCGTGTTTTGGTTCTAATATCAAATACATTTTTTACATCTGTTCGTTTTTTGCTGACAAGAGTTAACAAGATTTGCTAATGATTTGTTCGCCATCTGTATTGGTTGGATAGGAACTCCAAAATTTATGAGTAGAATTTTACATTTGGTTCTCCATACATAGAAACTCAAAACGGTTCATATTTCTGGCAGTTTAATGAAAAGAGATTGAGATAGGGAACAAGGATATGCTTGCTTGCGGTTTACAGGAGAAAATATGATGAGCAGAATGGCAGAATAAAAATTCTAACAGAAGGATTTTCATTCTAAAAAATAAGGTGAATCTTTCACAGGATCCCTTTAATAATACATTAAAACATGTTCAATACTTTGTTATGCCTATTGGTATTGTTTACCATCTTCTCTTTAGAGCTTGCATGTAAATAACTTAAAAGATACATGTCAATGGCTGCTGTTTTGTTTTGTCTCTGTTGTATTATCTGTAACAGTCAACTTAAATGAGGATAGTGCTGCATTCTCACCTATGTTATTCCTGATTCGTATTATTATTTTCGTTGTACTAGTTTTTTGAAGTATTAACAAGTTATGTTATTTAATTTCTACAGCTATTGCCACAGTGGTCACCATTGCTGAAATTCTGAAGAACAACGGATTCGCTGTTGAGAAGAGTGAGATTCTTTGTCTGCCCCTCTCCCACTCTCCTTTCCTCTCTCTATCTCTCTCTACACAGCACACACACAGAGACACATACATTGTAGCTTTGTCAGGATCTTTAAAATGAAGTTCTGTTATTTTCTGTATACAGAGATCAGAACACTGACTATAGACATGAGGGATGAACCAGGAGCACGACCAGTCCCCAAAGCAAAGGTAATTTCTGAGTGCGTCATACAAACTCATATGATTTAAAGGGTGCTCCTAGATACAATGCTTGCTCTATGCACAAAATAGGCCTTCACATGGTGGGCTATACTAAGTCTCATCCTATTTCAGTTGACATAGGTTTTGATATTTATGTTTTAATATTTGAATCTCAACCTCCATGTCAATTCAGAAGCATGGCACTCATCCCTTAGTTATAAAGACGCATTATCTAGTGGGTCCTGCATTCAGAGGCTTAGTTTCTTACAGAAAATGGGATGATTAGATGCCCTTAGCCAGATTGTTATTTTTTTACCTGCAGAAAAATTTCCCAACGGTTGTAGAAGGGTATGCACATGGAATGGTTACCCTAACTTTCTTCAACTCTTGATTTTTGTTAGACTCACTCTTCCAGACCTGGTTAAACAATGCGCCCTATTCTTTTGAAGGAGCAAGTCGCATGATAGGCTTTTAAGATCTTGGGTCCTAGCTTCTTTTTTTATCAAATAATATGTTGACTCTATTCAATTATTCATTTTCCTATATAGCTCTAAAAAAAAGGAATGATGCTTCTGGATTATCCCAACTATTTTTCGATAGGCCTCCCTGATGGGATGGGATTCTAGCAGGTGGCTGCTTGTTTGTGCTTTTGCTTTTTTTGCATGTGTAGTTCGTCTAATTTCTCATTCATGGTCTATATTAAGGAACAGGTGGTTCTTGTTTAATTAAGGTGCTCAACCTGGATTGAAAGTTGTTCTATTCCTTGGGTTGGGTCTGCTTCTAGCCTATCAGCTCTAGTTTTAGTCTGAGTTTCGAGTTTACCTTAGATTGGCTTACAGTCATATGCCCTAACAAATAGCCTGCATACATAAACCGATTCTGCTTTATTTTGTCATCTAAAACCCATATTCTTTAACACCCTCCCCCCCTTTTTTTCTTTGTTTCCTTTCATCTTTGGGACAAGCTGCAAACTTCATTCCAGAGCTTGAGTGTTGGCATTTCATGTCAGTTTTTTGAATTGTGCTTGCAGATTGAAATATTGCTGGGAAAAACAGAGAACTTTGACGAATTGATGGCTGCTGAGGCAGCGGAAAGAGAGTTTGGAAATGGGGAGGAGCAGAATTAAAGCCAAATAATCCTGAAGTCTGGTCTATTGAATTCTCATCTGTCCATCGTTCTTCATTATGGGTAAGCAATCCCACATGCACATTGAGGAAAGGACGAAGGAAAAAGAAATAATAAGGGTACATTAATGGTACTTTTGGTATCGGGAATTTCAGTGTACATCAACGCTCATTGTTATTCAGTTTTCATTTTTCTCTCATCTTTATGTTTGCTTGGCCTACTTTACACTGAAATTTACATTCGCATAGCTTTCGGTCATTTGGTAAATTTTGGAAATTGTTTGCCATGGCATGGCAAGGAGGATTGACCTTGATTTCCGAAACATCTTTATCCTGGATGTTAACTTTTATTTCATCGTGCTGAGCTTGAATAAGTTTGGGGAGAATTGTATATGATGTGGAGCTGCTGTTAAGTAAGTTTGGGGTTCTTATCTTTTGAAAAGCGGCTATTTGATAATTATTTGCATCTACTTGAGTTGAGCCTACTCGTTGTTTGGATTCAGTTCATTTATAAATAACTTTAACATTTTGAGGAAACTTGGTTTATTTTAGAATTTGAATGAGTAAAATAGCAAAAGTCAATCTGAGACCGGGCTAATCGAGAGGGAGAGTGGAGATTTAGAGAAGAAATTAGGGCGTAACTCGGGGGATTTTATGTCTAGTATGGAAAGGAGGAGAAAATATTCATTACAACGGTGATATTATGTGACAAAATGACGCGGTATCATCAACTAATAATATTAAAACAAATAAGTATATGGACTCCACAAAAATCAATAACTAACATGTAAGTAAATAATTTCTCACGTTCTTGTCATGTAAACTCAAGTGGGGTTTACTTTTTTCATTTGGGATTTTATTATTGGTTGGTAATATCATGTCATCAATGGTAACATGGTATTACTGTTACATTCAATATTTACTTGGAAAAGAGATCGTTAATAGAGGGGAGGGAAAGTGTGAGAGGGGGTCAGTTAATTAAACGTGAACATGAATTTTGGAATTTTAGATTTGGAAGGGAAAAAAATCAAGATTCATTTGTTAATTCGGTATGTTGGATAAAAAAATTTAAAATGATCTGAGTCGTTAAGGATAAGTCCCCTGATCATCGGCTTAACATTGCGCTGTGTGTGTGAGAGAGAGAGAGAGCAGTTGGACACATGCATTGTGTATACATGCAAATTTTGCTGGCATGTAAAAAGTGTGATCTTTGATTCATTAACGAAGTCTATATGCATTAGGCCTTTGAAGCCTCTTATAGCAAGACTTTTCTCACACACCTCACTCAGTTACCAACCCCTCTAAATAAAGAGATGAATTGTATAACCAGAGGAGAGGAGAGGAGAGGTTATGTTCAAGTCGCATCTGAGAATTGGAGGATTCTAAACAAAACAATACAATACTGCTTCTTATTCTTTTCTAATTTGTTTAGTTTCCTCCAATATCTCATCTCCGACTTCTGAACTAATCATTTATTTTTCAAGTACAGAGACAGAGACAGAGACAGAGACACCAAAAAGTAACTTTTCTTTTTCCCCCATTTCGTATGTTGTGTAAACCAAAAAAGTTTTCAAATAACATTTCGATTCCGGAGTCTAGTCTAGCCTAGGTCCATAAGAAAGAAAGAACAAGGGCAGATTCCATTTTATCCCGGTCTGTTTTAACAATTGGTCCCGCGGTATTAGGTCCCATAGCAAGCATTTTACATCCTTACGTTTCAAATATAATCATAAGCTCTGAAGATGAGGTCATGCTAAACATCAAATCCAGTTGAGACTATTTCACCACTAAGTTTCTCAATGCAAGCAATGTAAGGGATAAGATTTGCAAGGAAATATTTATAATGAAACTGAAAGATTCTACGAATAGATTGTAACGCAAGTTCCTCAAAACCGGGTTACGGCAATTAAGATCGTCGTTTAACCAATGAAAACAAAAACCAAAGCGACTTATAATGTTTCTCTGAAATGTTCCAGTTCTAACCTCAAAAAACCAGGCTCCTTTTATTGAATCTCACAAAAAAAAATTAAGGGGAAAAAGAAAGATGCAACATAAACTCACTCAGATGTGTATATAAGATTGTATCCTTGCTCAGCAGCAAACGGTGAACCCACCATCTCTTGTTCTCTTGAAAAAAACTCTTCTACTCATCGTCATTATCTTTCTCTACCAAAATCCTCTTGCACGCTTCATAGCACATGAATGAAATCCCGGCAGCAGGCACCAACTTCATGCAGCTGGGGCCAAGGCCTTTATATAAACCCTGGATTCCTTCCTGTTCAAGTATGCTTGCGAGAGCATGAAGCACATTCTTATATACTCGTCTTCCACTAAGAGCCCCCACCTGCATGTGCTTGCGAGCCACCTCAAGTGGAAAAGTCGCACTACTTGATATAGCACCAGCGGCGGATCCAATCAAGAGAGTTTCTATGTTGCCGATTTTCTCTTGCTTAAAAACTTTTCGATAGGACTTCCTTAATGTGTCGTATGCAAAGTAGTTTGTGGCAGCATATGGTATTACCCCTATTAGACTAGGGGTGAGACCTCGGTAGAGCTCTCCTGGTCCCCCTTCTCGCAATATTTTAATAAATGCGTCAAACAAACCATCATAAACTCCTCTCTGCATATTCAATACAATCCAACCAAACAAAGATCATTTTCACATTCCTACAGAAGTCTTTTAGTACAAAACAAAACTGCAATGTCGCATGTGCCTCAAGTTTACCTCTATGGTTAACCGGGTCTTAAGTAATTCAAGTGGATATGTCACCAGCGTGGAGCTGATTCCAGCACAGGCCCCTGCAACCAGTGATGCAGGTATAGGGAGTTTGGGCTCTTCCCCAGGCTTGGGTGACAACCTCTTGTTGACTGTATCATATGCAGCTAGCTGCAAAGAAAACCTAAAAAAACTTAACAAAGATTCCAGAAAAGTGCAATATCAGAATATCTGTTGCTATGCAAAGGTTAAACTCAAAGCATAATCTGACTTCTGTTCTCAACTAAATTTAAGCAAAGTACCATGTGACTGACCCTTCGCAGTTAAGCTTCACACAGATGTATCCATTAAAGACACTTGTCATTCCACACACACACACGAGAGAGAGAGAGAGTGTGTGTTAATCCACAAATGACAAATAATTTCTTCCAGTAACAGAGATAAACACCAGAATTTAGTAAACAGTACAAGGCAACTTCGACATAACATGTGCATGCCGAAATTTGGATACCAAGATAAAATACAAAGTGCTATTATTATTATGTTTATGTATTATTATTATAATTTTTGGGGGGGAAGGGGGGGGAGTTGGATTGCTGTCTGGACAAGTAATCAATGCCTCAATGGTGAGAAGCACCATCTGGAATAAAACGAGGGAAAATAAATTAAGAAAGTTACGTCATGCGCAACAATTAGAAACAATGAGAAAGTGAATAGTACGCAAAAGGATTCTGTTAAAGGGAAAACAAGACTGAAATTGGTACTAATAATTGGGATAAGGCTTTCAAAAGTTAGTTGATTTGAGTTAGTTTGAGAAGCCAATTTGAGAAACAGAATGTTGAAGGAGAAGTGTGGAACTGCATCAGGGCCTGAGTACCTCAATGGGAAAAAATATTTTTAATCATGACTCTAAACAGGTAAAGATAACTACTTTCTTAAATTTGAAAAATTAACAAATAAGATGAAATTTGTTGATGCTTCTAGAACTAAGAAGTGCGAATTATTCCTTCAGTATTTCACCTTTTCTGCCTCACCACCCACCCAAAAAAACAAACCAACACATAACACGCACGCACGCACACAAAAAGAAAAAAACAATAAATGACAAAAAATATCTGAGTTCCTTGATAACAAAAAAATCCTTGACATTGCAGAAAATTAATTTACACTAGACTCAGGCTATAAATTATCTGACTTCAAGATCAACTATTTTATCTGGTAATTATGTGATTTTTCTGATTCACATTTTCTTCTCAACAGATCTAGTGACACTTTATGTTATCCAAAGACTGTACTATGATGACAAAAATGAGGTGAACTTTTGCAATTGTTCGATTCATCCTTTAATAAAGACCATCATAAATCTTGTTGCAATCAATATGATCTAAAAGGTAGAATAGCTTAACAGTACACTGCCACTCTAGACTAAGGTTAAAGGAATGCAACGTAGAACTTTGAATTTGATTTACAAATTTCAAAGGCAGGTTGGTTTCTTTTCCAGCTCATGGATTATAGCAATGCTAGCGTATCTCTAGATTCTGATTCCCCATGACTATAGGAAAGACCATAGGAACTACAAAGCTAATTTGCTCACAAGTGGGCATAAGCCAACTATAATTCTTATAAGCATCACAATTGAGATAATAAAAGAATGGCTTCGTATCCTTTCGTTGCAACACTGAACTTGATAAAATTCATAACAGCAGAAGATCGAATAAAGGTCTAAAGCTTTATCCTTTTCTTTATTCTTTCGCTCCTACAAACCAGTAAAAATAACCAACATATGATATACCAATGACAACAGACAAAAGCATTAAATTAGAGACTTCTTCAAAAACTAGTTAGTCTAAACTCACAAAGCTGCAAACAATGAAGCTCTTGTTCCCAAAGAAATAGTCTCTCAACACAATTTTATTGAAAAAAAGATTTAGCATTCTATCTCTAAAAAGCTAACTAGAAAGCCCGATGCATGCGTCTTGAATATATAGACACTAATTCTTAAACTAAAATCTCAAATGCCATCAATGCACTACTAAAACAAAACTTCCACAAGCAATAACTCAGCCAGCAACCAAAACAAATAGAGACAAACAATTTGTTCCTAACAGTCTCAAACTTCAAGCAATCAGTTAAACAGACAAAAACACAATGGGAAGTGGAAACAAAAATGCAAACATGTGAAGAAAACGGAAACGGAAAATCAGTAACAGATTGCAGTTAAGCTGCAATTGACCTCAACCACCAAAGTGATGTACAACCAAAACAACCTGAGTATTTCTGGTTCTAAAGTGAAACTCATAGTAACAACTAGGCCTGTCAAAATTCAACACGACACGATTAACCGCTGATTAAACGGGCTTGAGTGAGACCTTAACGGGTTCGGGTGATAAACGGGTCAACCTGTTTAACACGTTTAATAAACGGGTCGTATCCGGGTGAGACATGTTTAACCCGTTTAAATAAAATTAATATAATAAAATATTAATAATTATTTTAAAAAAATTAACCATATTTTTTTAAAAATGATAGCTAGCCACACTAAAAATATATAAACTTATTTTGTCCTAAACCTAATCTAATTCCACGCGCCTCCAGCTCCGGTCGATGCCCTTCCTGATCCTGAGGCTCCCTCCACTCTTCTGCTAGACCAAGAATTTTTGCTCCTCTGCACGATCTGATCGTGTTCAGGTACTCTCTCTCTCTCTCTGCGTGATCTGGTCTGGTCTGGTCGCATTCCTCTCTATCTCTTCTGCAGCAAAGTAGATCTGGTGTGCCTCTGCGCAATCTGTTCATTCGAGTTTGAGCAGATCTGTGTTAGTTCGAGCAGATCTGTGTTAAATATTAGTGTTGGGTTTGTTGTGCTGGTGGATGAGAGAGGGTTTGTTGGATGGGGTTTGTTCGAGCAGATCTGTGTTAAAACAATATGCAATATTAAAGAAAAGCTTTTGCCTGTGTTAAAACAATAAGTAATATTAAATATTAGTGTTGGGTTTGTTGGGTTTGTCCACTGGTGGATGAGAGAGGGTTTATTGGATGGGGTTTGTTCGAGCAAATTTGTGTTAAAACAATATGCAATATTAAAGAAAAGCTTCTGCCTGTGTTAAAACAATATGTAATATTAAATATTAGTGTTGGGTTTGTCCACTGGTGGATGAGAGAGGGTTTGTTGGATGGGGATTAAATTATTTTTACTTAAGTTTGTCCACTTAAGTCTACGATTAAATCACTTAAGTTTGTCCACTTAAGTCTACGATTAAATCATTTTTACAAATAAGACTGGTGGGTCAGTGAGAGTCATTTCTCTTTTGGTTTTCAATTTAGAAAAAGCTTCTGCCTTTGTTGTTTATAACTTGACTAAGCGTGTTCTAGCTTCTTGTTTCTTTGTGTTAGTTTTCAACTCATACTTAGGACTCTCTTCCACGAATTAATTAGCAAGTAATATGATCACAATTCCAAAGTACTGAAAACATGATTAAATGGAATGATGCATGTGACTATTTTTAGGAAATCAATGATCAAATTACAATTATTTTTCAATTGTTTTCTTTGCAAATACTTTTCACTTAATCAATTTAAGTTATTTAACTAAATTTTTTTGTCTTAAACAGATGGATTCTTCCGAACATAATATAATAATTTCTGATGAAGAAGATCAGGTCGGGTATGAATCTAATGTAGTTGCAGCTCCAACAACACAGACATCAACTGGTACAACTACAGAAAAAGGTAAATCTAATCGTAAGCAACAAAAGATTTCAATAGTATGAAAATATTTTACAGAATTAAATGAAAAATATCCAGACGGCAAGAAGCGTGCCGCATGTAATATTTGTGGTATCAAATATAAATGTGATTCTAGTCATGGAACTGGTAACATGCATACTCACATGAAAAAATGTGTGAAAAAAGACAGTAGGGATATTGGACAATTACTTCTAAGTCAAGGTCAAGGATCTATGTTAATGCGATCCACAAAATTTGATCCTGAAAAGTTTCGTGAGTTAACGGTTGAGGCAATACTTAAGCATGATTTACCATTTCGATTTGTCCAGTATGAGGGTATTAGGACAATGTTCAAGTATACTTATGAGAATGTCAAAATGCCTTCTAGGAATACTGCAAAGTCAAATGTGTTAAAAATGTATAAGAGAGAGAAGGATAAACTTAAAATTGTGTTGGGTTCCCTTCTTGGAAGAATTTGTTTGACATCTGATTTGTGGATTTCTATATCGACTGATGGATATGTTTCTCTCACAGCCCATTATGTTGATCTAGATTGGTAGTTGCAGAAAAGAATTTTAAACTTTTGTTTCATGCCTCCTCCCCATACTGGTATTGCCTTGTCAGAGAAAATTTATACATTTTTGACTGATTGGGGAATTGAAAGAAAATTATTTTCTTTGACTTTAGATAATGCTTCTAGTAATGATTGTTTTGTTGAGTTGTTGAAGAGTCAACTTAACCTTAAAAATGCTCTCTTGAGGGATGGTGAGTTCTTTTATGTTCAGTGTTGTGCACATATTCTTAATTTGATAGTCCAAGATGGACTTAAAGAAATTGATGAATCAGTGATAAAAATTCGAGAAAACATCAAATATGTTTAGGTTCATCGGGAAGGAAAAAGAAGTTCATGGATTGTGTTGCTCAAGTTTCATTGGAGAGTAAAAAAAGTTCGCGAGGAGATGTTCCAACTAGGTGGAACTCCACTTATATTATGCTTGATAGTGCACTTTTTTATCGTCGTGCATTTATTCATTTACAGTTGAGTGATTCTAATTATAGACATTGTCCTTCTCAAGAAGAATGGAGTAAAATAGAGAAGATTTCTAATTTGTTGAGGGTGTTTCATAAAGTTACTTGTTTATTCTCTGGTACAACATATCCCACAACTAATTTGTACTTCCCCCAAGTGTTCCTAATTCAACATACTATGAGGGAGGCATTGACAAATAATGATAATTTTATGAGGATAATGGAAAATCATATGTATGCCAAGTTTGACAAGTATTGGTCAAAACATAGTGTGATTCTTTCAATTGCTATCATCTTAGATCCTCGGTACAAGATTCAGTTTGTGGATTGGGCTTATTCAAAACTTTATGGTGGTGATTCTAATGAGTTCAAGTGTGTTCAGGATACTTTATTTAAGCTCTTTGAATTGTACTCTGTCAACTTCTTACATGTTGTTCCAAGTACTTCAAGTAGTGAAAAATAAGTTAGCGAGACTCATGGTCTTGATGATTCCGAAAGCTTTTTTCAGGTAAAATATAATTTAGTTTGTTAGAATTGAATGTGATCAAGGTAGTTTATTGTATATTCATAATTATTTTGTAGAAAATGTAGGATTTTGAAAAATGGGAAGAAGAAGATTCTCCTATTTCTCGAGTGACTGAGTTGCAATTCTATTTTAATGAAAAAAGGCTTGATTGAAAGAAGGACTTGAATATTCTAACATTTTGGAAAGGAGAGCAGTTTCGACATCCTATATTGTCTCGGTTGGCTTGTGATGTGATGACAATTCCTATTTCTACAGTTGCATCTGAATCTGCATTAGTACTGGTGGTCGAGTTTTGAATAAGTATCGAAGTTCACTTTTATCAGAAACCGTTCAAGCTTTGATTTGTACTAGAGATTGGATTTATGGGAAGAGCAGTAAGTCTGATTCCATTTCACTAGTATTATTTTTCTCATTATACTAATTCATGTGATCATTGATTCATTTATGTTTTGCTGTGCTTAGTTGTAGATGATTCTAGTGATGATTCGGAAGGGGAAATAGATGATGATGTTTTCAATCAAAATATGAAGTCTAATAAAACTATATCTGCTCAATGTTCTAATTCTATAATTGATCATTACTAAAGAGAGGTAATGCCAACTTTTTGGTACTTATCTAGTTATGAGTCTATTTAATTATTAATGTTATATAATATTTCATTTTAATTTGTGTAGGGCATGGGAATTTGATTGCTGAATTTGTTCGTTGCCGTGGAGGTGGAGATTTGATATCTTTCACGAGATTTTGTGAATCATGGAATTTGTAGTTGTAATATGATTGTTATTTCGGATTGTATTTATGATTTGTAATATGGTTGTTGGTGGAATTTAGATATTTTGAATTGTAGTTTGTACTTTATAATATGGTGTGGTATGATATCTTTAAATATTACATTTATTTGTGTTAATTTGTCAATTTAATAAAATTATATAACATTTTTAAAAAAAAGGTAAATGGTTAAATGAGTGGTTTACCGTGTTAAATTGGTCAAGCGTGTGGTAAACAGGTAAATGGGTTAAACGGGTGGTTTATGTGTTAAATGGGTGGCTTATCGTGTTAAATGGGTTAAACGAGTAGTTTACCGTATTAACCCGACCCAACCCAATTCGACTCGTTTAAAATTAAACGAAATTCCATTAGCCCAACTGCTAACATCCATCGATCTTGATATATGTCAAAGAAGGAAAAATTCAGGCTCTCATAGAGACAAGCAAGGTGTTGGGTTTGCGTCAAGCCATTACTCAAATCTTTTATCATGTTAAAAATGTTTTTAAGGATTCTCCAAATCACAAAACTTCAGCAATGAGCAAGGAAGCTTGTGAAAGAGACCTTAGGGTCTACCCGAGTGGCTAACTACCTGCGCTGTGCACTGGCAGGCAGGTCATGGGAAAGAAAAAAGAAGCTTGGTTTGTAATTAGCCGGTGCTCTTCTGAGGGAAGATAAATAGATTGAACTGCTACTCCTAGTGATCTTCTTAATTCAAAAACTATAAATATGTTTTGCTATCATGAAGTGAAGCATTCTATTTAATGTGTCCAAAGGGACACGAGACCTTTGATCTGGGTCTACAATAGAATGTATTTTGAATGAATTTAGTTAGTGTGAATGCTATTTATAATTTAATGCACAAGTTTTATTGAATAAATACAAAAAAAATAAAGAAAAAAGACAAAAAAATCTTTCTGGCGTATATAATAAATGCCGGTAATTGGGCTCCAAGCATTCAGGGGGGTATGCCAAAAATGCATTTTTCGAATAATCATATACCACCCGTCACCCGTTTAACCCGACACGTTTGACACCCCTAGTAACAACATCCCCACTAAAATTATAAATCAACTAAATAATCATATTAAAGTTAAAAAAGCAAGCAATTTTATAATTGCAATAGACAAGCAATAAAACCCAATAAGTAACAAAAAATCAAAGCTAAAACCAGAAGAGATCAATTTTACCTCTATGGCTTTGTTTGGCGCAACCCGGATCACATTAACCAGATTGCCCCTAAATAATCCTTTCCATCCATCAGTCTTCATGATATCATGGAACACCTCTGTCGTAGAATGCCCACTACTCCCCACCATCAAATGGGTCCTAATTGTCTCCAATGGAGCAACAGCAGTCCTAGAAACTGCTCCCGCAATCGCTCCACTTATCAACCTCCTCAATGAAGGGTTTGCAACCTTCACCTTCAATTTAAGCCCACCTCTCTTCTTCTTCAAAGCTCCTTCTTCTTCTGGAACACCCACAATCTTAAAACCCTCTGGAGATGACACATACTTCACGTATAAATCAGTATATGGAAGCTTAAAGCCACCATTATTGTCTCTAGAATTGGGTGAATTTGGTGAAACTCCAAAGCCCATATTACCCATTTGACCCACACTAGCAAATAAACCACCAGGGTGAAAATTTCCATCCTGGAGACTCCATTGAAACCCCAGTCGAGAGCCAGAGGAAAACCCATCTTTTCTATCCCCCGAAATTTGCGTTTCTCTTCTACCCATTATTCAGAACCTCGCCAAAAAAAGGCTCT
This sequence comes from Ilex asprella, assembly GCA_023539305.1. Classification (NCBI taxonomy): domain Eukaryota; kingdom Viridiplantae; phylum Streptophyta; class Magnoliopsida; order Aquifoliales; family Aquifoliaceae; genus Ilex; species Ilex asprella. Next base: position 37,174,238 of record CM042186.1, on the reverse strand, counting down.
CTTAGGGTTCAGAAAATACCCAAATGCAATAATTCATGTAATCAAGCAACTAGGGATAGGAAAAGACGGAAAAGATTTCATTCTGGCCAAATGGGTATTCGAAAAATGCATTTTTGGCAATCGGATACTCCAGAAAATTCAGAATTAGATTCGATTTCTTGATGGATACAATGAGCTGCTTTGAGAATATAGGTATATGGGATCTTTTGGGTTCTGGGTAAAGAATCAGATTGAAACACACACACATGAGGTGGTTTTGTGATGAAGAAAAACGAGAAACAGGTGGGACTCCGCTTCTCACATTCAACCCCACAAAAGATAAAAAAGAGAACTGTGTAAAAATCTGTGTATGTCTTTATATAGGGGATGTATCTTATTCTGTGTGTTTTTCAGGTTTTTTGTTGCAGATGATTGTCGTGTCCCGTCCCTTGGGGTTGGTGGGTGGCCATAGACCCATAGTTAGGTAGGGGCTCTCTACTACTGTACACAAAATCTCGTGACAAGTGTGGCGGCGAATCCCTAGATTAAAACCCTGACGACCTCTCCATCATATTCCTAAGGTCAGAGTCATGGTCAAGTCTTATTGTGACAATTTATTTTATAATTATATAATAATTAATTTTATATCGTGTATAAATCATAAAATTCATCAAGAATAATTGGCGACAAAAAGAGGAAATGTAGTCGTTCACCAAAAAATCCAAATGAGAGATGAAATATTGCTTTGCTTTCTTTCTATAACTGATCAATCATTTGTGTAAACAAATCAGATTGAATTATAATCTCGTTTTTAAGATATTAGTTTGATAAAAACTTGAATTATAATTTTTATTTTATATTAATTTTCGGTCAGATATTGAAATTAATTATATACTTATCTAAGAGATAATATATATTTTAATTTTAATTTTAATTTTTAAATTATGTGGCATTATACTTTGGTAAAATTTTAAAAGTAAATTGATAGATCTCCGTTGCCTGTTTTTGTCGATGTTTGGTTGACAGAAGACAGAAGCGTCCATGAGGAAAACGTGGTGCGGAATTTATATACTCTTAAAGGTCATGATACACACACACTAGCTCCACTTCTGTCACTCTCCATTCTCTTCGCCTTCACACGCATCCCTGATTTTCCTTAGCTACTCTCACCAAATTCTCCATCTTCATCTGGAGCTTAATATCCTTGTTAGGATTTATTAGTTCATTATAGACGACTAGCTGGTTTTGGACATTATTATTTGTGTGAGTAATTATTAAAAAAAAAAGATTAATTTTTTTTAGAGACCGCCAATCAAAATTGAGGAGTTACACAAATACATAAATCAATGTTAAAAATTCTCAATGAATTTGTGTAATTATTCAATTTTGATTAGTTGTCTATAAATACAATATCACCGTAAAAAGCCTATTCCAAAAATAATAGAGGGGTAAAAAGTAAGAGAATGTTAAGGTTAAATGAAAGAATAAATTACACTTTATCCTCTCAAATTATTATTTTTGTTTTATTTTATACCCTCAACTATAAAATTTCTCACATTATACACTAAAATATCAATTTTATTTCATATTACTCCAATAAATAACGACAAACTTAAAAATTTGTCAAATGAGAGAGAGAAACCCCAAAGAGCTTCTCACTAAATGCCTAGTACCACTTCATTTATTTATTTATTTATTTTTTGCAAAAAATAAATAAAATCGATTAGAGAAAGAAAATTTAGAGCTTAAAAAGAATAGTCATAGATGGGTATTTTCTTTATTTTGGACCTACACATGTGCAAGAGACAGTTACTTATTAGTAGTATAGACCATTCACTTGCACATTTACCATCAAAAAATTGACAGTAGTTATCTATTAGAGTGATATGAAACAAAATTGATATTTTAGGGTCATATGGAAGAAATTTTATAATTGAGGGTATAAAGTGAAATAAGGGTAATAATTTTATGTACCCTTGACTCATGATTATAATGTAATTCAATCACCAGCAAACCATAGCACAACTAGGTACAACCTCCAAAGTAATACCTCTAGGTTTATAGTAACAAATCCTCCCACTTCTGAACTGTTAATGACATACACGCGTATTCCAATGACAACAATCAAGTATATAGTAATCATTTGTCACAGAAATAGTCTCTCTCTCTGAAACATAACAGGAAAAAGAATCATTTTATTGATATATCCGTTCAGAAAATACAATGATAGAAAGTTGACATACAAGAGAAATGATAAAATGTCTACCAGAGAAGTGAGGAATCAATATCATGAATGTGTAAAGTAGGTATGGCATACATAGAACAAATTTGCTTCTCAAGGGGGCTTACTAAGGTTGTGATACAGTTGCACTATCATCCTGAAATTCTTCATGATGCTGCATTTGGTAATAGGGATGAAGATGATGGACTCCTTCAAGGTACAATGGCGTTTGCATTTCAATCAAGCGCGAGACCTAAAGAGAAACATAATTTGAAGACATTAATTTCAATTTTAACACTTAAATGTTCATCCATAGTTAATTGAAATAAATGCAACTTATTCGATATTAAAGTTTAGCACAAAATTCAGCTCAAAATTGTGGGATCCATTACAAGATAAAGATTATGCAGCTTTTATTTTTAATCTGATTATGCAATGTGGTTCATGTGTCACATCTAGTAGATTTGTTGTTTTCTTATTGCTAACATTGAGTTTTGATTCTTGAACCCCTGAACCCTCTTCTCACTTAGGATGCCATGCAAACACTTAACTAACTACGAAGAAAAAGCTTGAAATTTGTTTCGGTTAAAAGAAATGTTTTTTTGAACCAAGTTAAAAGTAACGTTGGAACTAACAAATTATCTGCTAGAAACCCTAAGCAGCTGGAGCCTTGTGGACTAGGCCACCCCTTTTATTTTTGGAGGCCGAAAAGGATGGGATTGGGTTACTATAGGTAAGCTCTTCGCAGTGTTGAGTTTTGGATATTAAATTAGAGCTTAGGGAGTAAAAACTAAGAAGCTTGGGAGCTGATTGTTATCAAAAAAGCAGATAATGATAAATAAATAAAAACTAGAGAGGACACATCGAAGGAAGAGGAGAACCCCTTAGGAATCTCACCTCATCCCTTATCGTGCATCCCTAAAGTTATATTATCATCACAGAACAATTCAAAAGCTTCTATCCGAACCATTACCAGAAGAGACTAGGTAGAATATCAAGACTGCTGTAATTCTAACACTTCAACTAGACAGGAACTTCAAAAAAAGATAAAACAGAGAAACATGTAAACATGCAAATGCAAGCAATCATCATTTCTTTTATCCATAATTAAGGTTCAGCATTGCCCGATCCAAATTGTTGGATCTGGTATACCACAGGTTCTACTACAGAACAGCATTATGGAGGAAAACAAGTTAAAGAAGCCTCAGATAGTTGTTATACTTACATTTACCCCCAAAAAAAAAACCACCCTCAGTTTGCCGCAATAATGAACTCAACGATAGTAGAAAACTATAACCATCACCGTTCTTAGTGATTTAGTGGAAAAAATAAACAACATAAAGCAACACTGGGAAAGCAAGAGTCAGAAATTTCATAAATACAAGAAAAATAAAATACACTGAACTGAAGTCCTCATGTTAAACCAAGCCACAATAATCATCTTGAAGTTAGAAGTACATGAAACCGTGTTTCCATAGCTAATTCTTATTTTCTTTTCTTGTTTCCTGTATTGCTATTGACATCATTGACTCTGTGTGTGTGTGTGTGTGTGTGTGTGAGAGAGAGAGAGAGTGACAAGAAGATAATTATGCTTTGGAGACACGGAAAACCACTTACAGCTCGACGAAAGGCGAACATCTCCTCTTGACCAGATAGCAGGGAAATGATACCTGCAGGCGAACCTCCTGCACCCACATTGCCTTCTGCTAACACATTTCGACGAAGTTTCCCACCTTCTGCCTCCGTTTCAAATTGGAAACTGAAAAGGTAGAGCACATGCACCCACTTTATTGTAAATCCTTTTAGCTAAGGCCACCAAATTTTAACCACAGAAAAGCTGATAGAAAGTGAAACTTCATAGGCAAATACTTTACTTAAATTCAAGAATCTTCTACTACAATGCTTAAAAGAGGTACATTCAACTCACTTTACAATGGCTATGAAATACCAAAAAAGGTTTTAGACACGTACCATGTTGCATGAATGTTCTGGTTTTATTTCCAATTGACAGCAAAGAGTCCCTTTTTTAAAGTAACATGAAAATGACTTACAGTCACCTAGAAACATTAGTTAAGGCCCATATAAATTAGGCTTCCTTTGAATATTTCTGGTCACATAGGATCAAATACAAACATCAGTTAATTGGTATGACCTCCAACCTTCATGATTGTACCATGTACTCTTCTCAATTGTGTCATAATGTAAAATCAGAACCAAGTCAATTGTGTGTCATCACTGAAAATCATTGCAAAGTAGAAACTGGATATTAAGATTGAAGAACAAGGTAATGACTAAAACCCAAGGTTTTCATAGTCACTTACAGCCATGGCTGATGCACAATATAAATTCGTTTCAAGAACTAGGATTCAACGCAGTGATCAAGCAAGACACCTAAGCAAAACTAAGTAACCTTCACAGCTCAGCTTTCTCAGAAGGAATCACTGGTACGCATTGTATATAACAAGCCATTACTAAAACATCATTATATTTTAATTAGTCACTGGCTATAAGCTTACCAAACAATTAAATAGAAACGTGCAATGTTAAAGAGTTCTCTGAAATCCGTGAATAGTTATGGCTGAAAGTTGCTTTTATCATTACTCATTGCCTAGTTGTTTGCACTGTCATCTTTGTTCTTATTGTTTAATGAATGAGCTGCTTCAATTAATTATTTAAAAACACAGAAAAAAATGAAGCTCATGATAGTTTGGCATTTGTCTAGAGTTGTATGTTACATTCCGAGGATGAAAATAGTATAATAAGGATAGGGAATACAGAGAATAAAAAAAAATATTCTTTTATAATTTTTCATTACATGAGTCAAATTGTGAAGTATTTATAGCAGATATGGAAGAGAAGAGAATATATATTTTAATAATCACTATCAACTAAGGAATCAAGTTGTCTTAAATATCTAAGGATCTACCAATGAAGATTGGTACTTATACACAAATTTTGATATGCATCAGTGACCAGTTAAACGCAAAGTAACGAAAAAAAGTTATACACACGAAAGAGGAGGCAAATTCAATAGAACGAGTAAAGAATACGAACTAAGGGTATGGCTTTTCTTAAGATAACAGATTGTAGCAGATATAGCTTAAGCCAGTAAAAATAGCAAGAATTGAGGATTGGAAGTTCGTAACCATGGAAGTCCTTCAATTGTAAACTCTTTAAAGGTTAGAAGGCAGGGAAGCACTGTAGTCAAAGTAAAAACTTACTAACTAGAAAGTTTTGAAGATCATCTTCTCTTGATATCTAACTATGAAATCTATAGCCCTACAGATTCGGCGAATTATACGGCATAGGAATACACCAGGAGGTTTTTTATTCTTCAACCTTTATTCATATCAAAGTTGGGATTCATTTTAGGATGTCACCTGATAAGCCCAATTCATAAACAGAATAGACAGGGATGACAGATGTTAACTGTGGAAGTCAAAATCAGGATAAGGATGAAGTAGAAAAAAATTGCAGATTTGTTCAATCAAAATAGGTGGAATAAGCAAATTTGATTCCACCAAAAATGAGAGTTATCTGCAATCAACTGGGGACATAGCCCAACCTGCCACTTAAGCCGCTTGGCAAAGTTTGTTGTTTCACAAAGAAAGAGAAACTTAACAGGTTGAGATGGCTAATTGGTGATTCCAGTGCTATATTACTCAATTAGGCACATAAGTAGGCATTATATGAGATGGTGATGTGGCCTATTGTGAGCATATGGTGAAAATCAAGGGATCATCCTCAGACATGTAATTTAGATGTTTTGTAGCACTCTTCCACCAAAACTAATACAAAAGCACCACAATTGTTCCTCCGTAAATTCTACTATGGAAGAAAGTCGTCTGTTGTAATAAAGCTATAAGTTATCATGTCACTAGACCACACGTCAAAACAGAGAGAGAGAGAGAGAGTAATCACTCAGTACGCCTCAAGAAATAGCCAGAATATCAAGAGCTCTTGAAGAGAATGGAAAACCAAACAAAGAACTTGCCTCTCCAAATCAAAAAGGGTTCCCTCTTCAGTTCCCTGAAATAAATCCTCAATAGAAGCAGCTGCAGAACAATACAGGCAACAATGATGATTGTATAATTCATCCACGAGCGTGATGAACCTCCGTGCCTGAAATGCCCCACACATTATCATTAAAAATAAGAGTAAGTTTGTTGAGCTAGAAAATCAAGGAATGGCTCATGAGTATGCTAATGCATAATTAATAAATTTACAACTGGATCTGAATATTAGTTCAATTTTGTGTGTGGATTGCATATTACATTATCAAGGCACCTCCTACATCGGTCATGAGGACTTCCTACTTCTCAAGCACACATTCTAAAGCTTTGGTCACTTCTAACTTCTAGCATAATTCAAATCGAATATACCAGTGAAAAAGATGATACTCAATTGATGGCTCCCAGTGCTACTCTCTCGTATGGCAGAAGTTTTGATGCTATTTGGGTTGTTACAGTTAACGTTTGAATGTCCTGGCCCAATTTTTTTACAGCAGCACCACCGGCCTAACTCTCTGGAGGTGAGTTTTTCTCAACCAAGAGATTTGGTTCAAAGGAGTTGGATAGCCAGTTGAAAACTATTTTTAGGAATTTAAATGTAGATTATTATATTGTATTAGCTTAGGAAATTAAATATTTTTCTAATGGAAAATTCTCTCCAACAGCTTTCTATCTCTGCTGTCTATTCTTATTCTTCATGGCCTTTCTTCTTTCTCTATCTTCTACTCTTTTTTCTCTCTCCGAACCTTACATTCCCTCACATGAGCCATATCTCTCTAATCCTACATCAGAATATACCATCAAGAACAATGGTTGAGACATTAAGTACAGATGTGATAGCTTTATAGCCAAGGATATAGCTTTACTAAAACTGCCCAGAGATGGCAGATCCATGTGGCATGGAGCATGCAGTGGAGAAAGTTTATTTACGTTTTCTATCACATAAGTGCGAGATAACATAAATGCTCGAAGTTGTTATCGAGTAATTTATTTAGAATTCGTAATATAATTCTCTTGCTTATATTTATAAATTTTACATATTAGTTGATAAAAAATTTAATTCATGCTTTGCCCCCCATAAAATCAAATTCTAGCTCCGCCCTGGAGTATCGGTCAATACCACTATGAGTTGCCCAAGTCATATAAGCATCGGCACCGTCCGATCCGATACTATTTCACATTACATATAAACTACGAGCCTCACACGACTTGACCGTTTCGCCCAACATGTCTCCGAGTTACCATCACAGAATCAGGCGATACTATTCCACGACACCATGATTGACGTGAATCTCTCGTTATACTCAACTTTTTTTAAGTCGTACCAGCCGAAACAGTTCCGGCACACAGCAACCATTACATATCAGGACCATTCCAGTCAATGGCACGGCCTTGAACCATTGATTGAGTTCATCTTGGCTTCACTATAATTACAATGAGACCATGTTCAGCACCAAAACCAAGATCACCTAGGCAAAATGGTACCAATAAATATAATCCAGAACAAAGAGACGGTACCTTGTGTTGGATGTTCAATCGACTTGTTAATGCATATCACATTTTAATAGGATCCCCCTTAATGACAATTCCTATTTAAGTCCATATTGACATATTTGGCTAGATATTGGAAGTAGAAAAAGTAGTACAGTACCTTGTCACGAATGCGCATACTCATTGCAGGAATGTGTGAGATAAAGACTGTGTGATAGTTTTTAGCCACTGCAATATAATCTGCTGCCCCAACCTGAAGAAGATGTTTAGCATTAAAATAAAATGAGAAAAGAAAAGTACAGTAGCGGCAATAAAACAAACTCTAAGCAAAAACATAAGAAATAATTTAAATTGTTTATTATATCAGTTATTCTATGTGATTCGTGGAGAAAGGTATATGAGTTTGTTAATCCCATAAGCTACTCAAGAAGAGAGGTTTTTTTTGTTGCGTGGGAAGGGGGTAGCGTAGACCTAAGAAGCACGGATACGGGCACGGGTGTCGTATCCGATACGATATGGACACGACGATACGTCAAAATCCAAAAAATAATTATATAACAACAATAAAAATAATTAAATATATTTTTATATATATAACAACAATACTAACAAGCAGCACAGAAAATTAGCAGGTAACAGCACAGATGACAAAGACAAAAAAAAAACAAAACCAACAGGCAGCAGCACAGATGATCAAGACCAAAAATAAATCCCAAAGGCAGCAAGCAACACAGCACGACACCAGACCAAAAAAAAACCCTAAAGGCAGTAAACCAGCAAGAAGATTGAATACCCTAAAACCCTAAAATCTCCAAATTTTGAAAACCCTAACCCAATCAAATTAACCTAATCAAATTTTTTGAAAGTCTCACACAGACCAAAGAGGTAAGAACAGCAGCATTAGCAGATCTAAAAGGAAAAAAATAAGGCAAGAAGAAGAACTTGCAAGAGACTGGGCAGTAGGCAGGTCGCAGGTTAGTCTTCCTTCCTCTTTCCTCTCCTTCTTCTCCTCCTCCTCTGGTATTCTCGATCGTCTCCTCCTCTTCTCTTTTCTCTCTCTCTCTCGATTGAATTTAGGGAACAAACGACCCCTTTTTTTTTTCTTTTTAAGACAAATGACGCATGGAACCCCCTCCCTTTTTTATTTGTTTCGGCCCCCTAAAATTTTTAAAATAACAAAAAATACCCCGCCGTATCCATGTCGTGTCCCTCACATATCCGACCAAAAAAAAACAAAGCCACTGTTCAGGACACTTCTACAAGTGTCGGATACGTATCCGACCGCCGGATACGTGTATCCATATCGGACACGCGTACGACACAGCCACGGCGACCCCCCCACGAGTATCCGTGCTTCCTAGGCGTAGAGTGTTCACTTGACGAAAACTTGCAAGCATGAAACTTGTCAAGTTAAGTTGACCTTTGAAGTTTCAACTACGACTATAGGTGTCAAGTTGAGTTAAGAAAAGGTTCCCCACCAGCTCTCATTTTGCGGCGTGTTGGCAGGAGCGCTAAGGGATTAGCTCCGGGTGTAGATAGGGTTCAATCTGCAGGGGTCATCCAAATACATAGGCCCCTTCCCTTCTCTTTTGGATGAATAGAGTGGTTTAGAAGCCATTTTCCTATCTACAGTCCCTCAGAATGAAGGGTTAGGCACCCTCTGACTTCCGGCTAGGGTTGTTAATCAAACTGAGTTACTCGAGCTTGACTTGAGATCAACTCAGGTTCGACTCGTTCAGGCTTAGTTCGTTTTTTAAACAAATCCGAACTTGAACAAGTTTTTAGACTCGTTTAGAAAATAAGCCCTACAAACTCGACTCGTTTATGTGCAAATACTTGGACTCTGCTTGTTTTTGGCTTGTTTAAGCTCGACTCGTTTTTTAGACGAGTCAAATTTGAACAATTTTTTAGACTTGTTTAAGAAACAAGCTTTTCAAGCTCGGCTCGGGCTTGTTCGACTAACAACCCTACTTCCAGCTATGTGTTGTGCGGCTCCCGCGAAGCGAATGAAGGGAAGCTCAAAGAGCTTTCTCAACCAACGACTTATATGTAGTGGACAATCTTATAAAACTCGCTAAGCTTTGCTTCCTTTCCCCCTTCCCTTATTAAGTGAAAAGTATTCACTTAGTAGTCGGCATTCTATAAGCGACTTATTGAGTCTATGAAGCTTTGCTTCTTGTAATCGGCCTTAAATGCCTCCTTTCATTTGCTTACTTTCTCTTGCACTTGTTTGCGCGAAGGCTTATAGAGTCATTTTCCCTATGTCCAAAAGCTTCCGTCAAATCAAGTTTAAGTTAACCTTTTAACTTTCAACTGTAGCTATGGGTGTCAAGTTGAGTTAATCTTTGAAGTTTCAACCGTAATTGTGGGAGATACTCTAAAACTAGATTTAACATTAGGCAAATTTGGTATATAAGGACATGGGCCCTATTTTATTTTGATGAACTAGAGTTTAACTTTATTAGAGTTCTTATGTATAATATTAGTAGTGTAGGGTAATATTATAATTCCTATAATATCAATTTACTATAAATAAGAGAGTGTAGGACAACATAGCCAACACAACTAATTATTCCACTCAATCTCTTTATCTCTCTTCCTTCCTTCTTCTCTCCCTCATAAACCCTAATATCGATTTTATCATTCAACTAACTTGATTCTCATATACTCTCACTCTTTTTCGCTTTTCATTTTTGGTTATTAAGTGCAATTAATTTGTTCTAACTCAAGAGTACTATATTGATGGTTTTAAAGAATCAAATGGCTCAAGAGAAGTCATAAACCAAATCAGAGATCTTGTTCCAATTCAGATTACTATGACTGATGCATAGGTAAATGGCTTTAGGAAACTCATAAACTAAACCAGAGAAAGGAGTTCAGAAGGAATCTAGAAGATCAAGAGCTTAAATTGGTAAGGTTAGGAATCGGCTGTTTCGGTATATATATAAAGCTCAATACAAAAAGATGGCCCAGTCCACGAGGCTCCCGCTACAGAAAGGTCTCAGACGGGTCAGATGTGACCAGCAATTACCCCCCCCCAATGTGGACATGTTCTTTCCGCGACTCGAACTCTTGACGCACTAGTCGAAGCAACCTCACCATTTGCGTTGATAAAACCTAAAGACAAAATTAAACAATCAGCCAAAGCCAAGAACAGTACCGGTTGACCACATAAATACTCGAATGAGAACCGTGCCACCCCGTTACAGCTTTCAGGAACTTCCAATGTTCTGATTCAAAACAGAAAAATATATCATGAAGCTAGATCAAGTGCACTTCGGGGGTAGCAGAGTGAAACCCTAAAAGATACCTTCCAAACATCACTGGGATAGTTTTAGAGGTGACCTTTCCTCCTGATTGTCTCAAAATCTCGTCCCACATTTTCTCAAATTCCTGGATTCCACCCTTATCCAGAGGCCAGAAGTAGTGAACCTGCAGATATCCTACATAAGTTTAGCTGCCAATAGGAACACAAATAAAAATTTGTGAGAACTGAGAATTATTGGCTCCAAAGATAAGGGTGAACTCTGAATTCTGAATTCTGTATTTGTGAGAACTGAGAATTAAAGCACAAATAAAAATTTGGAGTGAACTCTGAATTCTGTATCTCAATACAGAATTATTGGCTCCAAAGATATTTTTTGGATATACGGAAAAAAGTGCAGAAAAACCCAACTTTCCAATAGATTACCATAGCAATTATGACACTGAGATAGATGGTGAAAATGTGGTAACTAAGATTAGAAATCAATGCATTTGTGAGAACTGAGATGCAGCAACATAACTGACAACAAGAGCATGGCGAGTACGTGCAAAACTATCAGCTTGATTAAATCGCAGTTGCAAAACTATGAGCTTGATATTCTTAAACATGTTTAGTTCAAAAAGTTGACACCAATTTTTGTGTTGCACCAAGTCTTGGTAAAAAGATGAATCAACAATTTATCATCTTACAGATAAGATTCATTTCTATTGCATTAATCTTACCTGTTTAGGCTACAAAGGAACATGCATTTTCGGCTATGAAAATTAACAAGACTAAAACCAATAGGATGGATGATGTTCTTTAAAGTTATTTCAGTATAGGCAGTCGTTTAACTAAAAATTGTAAAAAATAAAAAGATGAGGTAATTACATGCAGTCATATTTTGTGAGCAGGTCATGTCATACATGCATATCTATATACAATCAACGAAACTGTTGAAATTGACGAACAATAGAAAAAATAATTGACGTTGCTTTAATTCTCACCTGATCTATAGATCTTTGGGCTATAAGACGTCGATAATCAATTTCACTTCCAATCAAAACATTTTTGCAGTGCTCCTCCAATTTAGCTACTAACTGCAGAAAGATCTCACGCTGCATACCATCCTGAATCAGAGAGACATGAAAAAAACTTAATTTAGTCTACAACAATTTAACTGTACCCTGTATGCATGTAATCTTTTGCAAGTATGGTAATAGATTAAGAAAAATCTAGAGAATACCCAAGAAAAATATGTAGTTTACCAGGGAAGAAAATGTGGAAAATCTGAAACTGATGGAAGAATAAGTGACATCACATATTAGAGAAGTGTATAGGTCATGAAGTCATGGTCTTCAAAGAATTCAGTTGAGAACATACCTGATTCAAATCCATTGGTGCCCGATTACTGGTGGCCACAAGAACAGTTCCAGTACTTAACAATCTGCTTACAATCCCGGATAAGGCCACAACAGCAAACACATCTACCGTCTGTAATAGAACGTGTCTAGAATTTAGAACAAAATTACATGTGAATACTTCATCCAAAGTGAACTGAAGCTAACCATATAATTGAAGAGAATAAAACGATGAGGAACAGGAACAACTCAATCACATAAGGAAAAGATACTCTTCCACAAGGTTAAGGCCGAACTTTGGGCTGGTAAGCTGATCTAGAACTGTCATGCTAAATACAGAAAAAGAAATTGAATGATGCTATATTACAGAGAGTAGATTTTAGTAATAAGTAATCCCTTAAGATAGAGAGCTCAATAATAAATTTTAATTCGTCATCAAGAGCACACATGCAGCTCATATCCATATTATCTTCTTTTTCAGAAACCCAATTTTTATTTTATTTTGTTTTTAGCAAGTTCATCCAGGATAGCTTCAAAATGCAGTCCTTGTCATCAGTCACTAAGCATAACTCATAAGCATGCCAGTAGCTAAAACCTCATGAAGCGTCCACATTTTGATTCTTCAAAACTTCCTACGACAGTTACCTGTACCAGTAAGGGTAATAAGTAATAACAAGCAGAATTCAGCTAGAATTTCTTCCAAAATATTTGGAGATTCTTATGGGGATATGTGCACCATTTTGCAGGGCTTATTTTTGTTTTAGAGTACCTCAAGGGCATTTTGGGCATGTTCATATTCTTGCCTTGCCCATATTCACAACTACATTCAACTTCAAATTGCTTCACTAGTTGAGTGGTAGTGCTATAATGAAATTTACAGCATTGACAGATGTTTGATCTTGTGTCTACCTTGTCGACGTTCTCTTTTATTGCATTAACATGTATTAGTCATTGAATATTTCCACATCATTTGACATGTTAAGGCAAAACAAGAATTTTTTAAATCCTAGAGGATCAATATGCACTTCAAAACCTAGGAAGCACGGACATTTGGCAAAAATGTCGATGTTGGACATGAACACATGTCAGACACCTAAAATAATTGTACGATTTTTATATTGTTATATTTTTTTTAGGACACAAGAACATGCGGCCAAAATGCTCAAGACAAGTTGGGGATACGCGGCCAACACACTAGGGGACACGTTTTGAGATTTTTTGAGAACTTTTCAGATAACTTTATAATTAAGTTTATTTTTTGTAATTTTAAAGAGATATGAATCAAATTCATAATATAAAAAGAGTTATAATCACATAATTGAACATAGGACATGAATGAGAGACCCAAAAAAAACATAAAACATGAATGTAACATAATTTTAAATACGAATACGAACATATATACAAATATAATAAACTTTTAATATTAAAATAATGTGAAAAAAAAGGGAGTCACAAAATTGAGGTTCTTTGAAATTGATGAAAATTAGTGTTATAAAATATAATATTTTTTAAAATAAAAGTTGTAGTAGTCATTGATTGTTGGGTCATGGATGTTAACGTTGAATATGTATCGGCATATCTTATATTGTATTTTTAGAATTAAGGAAAGGATGAATAAAAATATTATTATGATATTTTTATTTTATCGCATGATTATATATAAATATATTTTATACATAAAATACATATTATTTAACATATCCCCAACTTGTCCATGTCATGTTATATCCATGTCACATATCAGTGCTATGCTTCTTGGTTCAAAACAAAAGGCAAAACCATGATAATAAACTATTTTTCCTCGTATAGGTCCTCCAAGTATGAACCACCCAAAAAAGTGTTCTATTATTTTCATTTTTGCACCATGTTGTATGTTTTGTCTAAAAGGGAAGAAAATTTTGTTTAAACGTAAAGGCTGAACTAGTACCATTGAAAGATCCTCACACCAGTGAAATATGGAGAATGCAACAAAACAATAGAAACTTGAACAGTATTCCAACATGGAGCCTTTCAACAATGTGAAATCCCCAACATCCACATCGACACTGAACCAGGTCTACATGCTTGCTTGTATTAGTTTAAATGGAAAGCCAGATTGCCGGTATATGCTCCAAAAAGAATGACTAACAATGATGTGCCAATACAGAGGTTTATACTTTTGATGCGCCTACAACAAATTCAATTCTACCTGTATTTCGTCAAAGCATAAAATGCTAGCTCCTTCATGATCTCCCTGTCGATCAACAAGAAACTTATCTGCCACAGCTGGAAGAATATATTTCATCTGTACCTCTTGCATATATCTTTCTTCTGCAGCTACCCATTCTTTCACTTTTGTATCAAAAGGAAGATTCATAATCCAGCTAGAAATGCTTGACTGGTGAGACTTCTCCTCCACTTGACTCTTCCATATTTTATGCATATGTTCATGTATTACAAGCATAGCCTGCCAATGAAAGTTAAACAAGGACAAATTGCATTGAAATGAGAGACGTTAGCACATTTATAAAATCTGCTAATATTGGCGGCAGGTTTGAAAGTAAATAGATACCGCACAGACGTTAGCATCAAAATGGGTGTCCAAATTCCCTGTCAATATATGAATACATGATGTGCATGCATCCTCTACATCAAATCCCAGAAATCTATTTCTCTACTTACAACCAACAAATGGAGAAGCTTCCACACAAGCTACATACAATCAACCCTAAAACTCCCTACAGGCCAAAGAACCTAGTGAAAAGAAAAAAGCCTGCCCATAGAATCGTTGATAAAAAATTCTCATAGATCCCTTCAACTCCAGATACTTGAGTATCACAACTTCCGACCTCCCATTATTCCGACACCTCCGCTGAAGCATAAAGCCACAAACAGTCCTAGGAAAATGCATCTCGATTGGCCGACAGTCACATTGCCTTCCCCTTTTACCATTTCTCCAATCACTCCCCTTCCCCCTGGCTCAGACCTCCACCTTTACCATATATTGCAAACGAGATCCAAGCATCTATCTCTTGATAGCCAAATGACACCCCAAGGTCGCACTGACCTCATGATAGAGATCGAAAAGGGGTTGGATGAACTTAAATTGAAGAATTGAATTTTATTATTTGTTTTAGTATTATTTTATTAGCTAAGGAATATTTGTTTGGTTAGGAGTATTAGTTAGAGTTTAACTAAGAAATTATTATAGATTTTTAGTAGGATAGGGATTTGAGAGTTTGATTATAAAACTCTTTTAGTATTTTAATAGAAAAGTAGTTTTTATTTTAGTAGGGGACTTGGCCTATAAATAATGGTGTAATCCCAACTATTTTGATTAGAGTGATTATGAATAAAAATTGAGTATTCTCTGCGGAGATTTATGTGTTTCTTCACCGATTCCTGATTTACATTACCTCATCGTATAGCCCATGCTCTATTCAGAAATCTCAAAACATGGAATCATCATACCTTCAAAACTATGGCTCCAGTAAAAATAAGCATGGATAAAGATGCTTCATTATCTGGAGGAGTCCAAGAAGCTGCGTTCCTAATCCTCTCTACCGCATTAAACTCAGACAAGCTCCATTCCGAAACAAAAGAAGTTTCTTCTTCACCTGATACACTTGCCCATTCCACACAATCCATTGGATGCATCCCTATCCCCATCCCCATCCCCGTTTCCATTCCCCCGCCCCCCAGGATCCAGGTTGTTTTTTTATCAGTATTAAGCATCAACTTGTTTTGGTAAGTAAATAACTCCTCTGAAGGCAAACCACATAGAGTCTCCCTATGGAAAAAACTCCAACAGTGTGTCAAAAAAATTTAGGCTGAAAGCTACAATCTATCGTTTTTTTCTCCTTCTTTCCTTCCCCTTTTTTTTGGAGATGAAGCTGAAAATCGACCAAAATTGACAACGACTTTGTTGCTGAACACATAAGTTTAGAAAACCCAAATCAAATGATTTAACACTTACAGGCTGCATATAAGTACAACACTATTAATGATGATAACAAGACGCAACTGCTTATCTGCCCAAGCTATACGTCAAGGGTTCGAGACCATGAATCAACTTCTCCAAAAATGGGCGTAAGGTTGCCTACCACTTACCACTCCAATTCCCACTACAGGCGGGAGACTTGTGCACTAGGTTCATTGGAGGAATAGAGACAAAATATCAAGTTAAACTAAATCAATTCTGAATCGATGTTGCCAATATAAAATCATATTTTGACTCGGGCTAGACAAGCATACCTTGCCAATATAATGCCAACACATCCCCCAAATCAGGAGGAGGTCATCAAATTTGGATGAATTGAATTTATAATTGCAGCACTACCAGAGAACACTTGGACACCGTAATAGTTAAAATAAGAAAACCAAGCCTCAATTTTCTTGAAACAAAATGCAGAAGAAACATGAGAGGAAAATATCTGACATTACACCACAATGAGACAATGCTTTGTTAGGAAGTTGTGAGTACGGACACACAATTACAACTGAAGTAGAAACTATAAAAATGAGAAATTATGTGTGAAAATTCTCCCAAATAAATTTGAGACAAATGATAGGCAATTTGTAGAAGGATAACAAAAGGATTTACAATAACTTCTCTCTAACAAAGGAAAGACTATGAGTATTTAGGAGAACCCTCACTCTCTCTCTCCAACACTCTCTCTTGTTCTCTCTCTTTGTTTCTTCTCTAAATGGGATACACAATGACTCAAAACACTTCTAGAATTTATAGGACTCTCCCATCATGTACCTAGACAAGTACGCAACCCTAGATAATAAATAGATCCATGAATGACCCTTAGACTCCATACATGAATATTACTAATGACTCTTAAACTGCATACATGTACCAAACCACTTAATTTAAGGAGCAGTTACTTCTTTGACCAAAATGACTTTATTGACAACATGCATGTCTTTTCATAACCCAAACAAATATTGTACTTATGAACATTGTCTAAAGTACCACCTATACACTAGGCAAAGCACAACCAAACATTTACCTCATGAAAGTGAAACCTCCTTCGGTGTTTAACAATCCCTTCAGTGGCACTATAAAACATATCCATAAGCATTGTCTTCCCTACAGGATCGACAATTTTTTTCAGTTTTATATATAAAAACAAATAAACTTCAAAAGATTTGAAGTGCGGAAATTAACAGCGAAAAAAAAGAAAAACTACATGCAAGAACCTGTTTTACATAAAACTATCTTCTACATGAGTAAACTTATTATAGGAAATGAAGCTTTGAGGTGCCATAAAAGAACCAATCACCAATTCTCTTCATATCAAAATAATCGAATATAAAATAAATCCAATCCTACTGTTTTGCTCACAAGTAAAAAAAATACAGAAACAAACCACTTCCCACACTCCCGTACAGGTAGAGTCCTTTTGGGGCTGGAGGAGCAGTGGGACGGCGACCAACAAGCGAGTCCAACTTCTTCTCACGATTAAGATAGGAAACCCACTTCCCCACTCCAGGTTCAACATTTTCAGGTTTTCTCCTAAGTCAACAGAGATTCCATCAGTAAAGAAGAGAACCAAGACAAATACCAAGCGAAGAACGAAAAAAATAAGATCCTATTGACAAGGTGCCTACGTGGATTTGCATCTACTACTAATGGACTTCACACATATGAATCTATTTTTTACTTGTTTATATAGCCATTATGAGAAAAGAACAACCTCATACTAGCCAGAACCGAGAGGACAAGCACTTAAATCTGGATGGTAAATTGCAGCTATTGAAAATGAGAATTTAAGTTGCATTATCAATGGAACACATCCGTACAAGGAAAATGATCGAATGGCATATCTAGTAGACCAAAGGTGCATGATTTATAACAAACCAATGCCCTTGTTAGAAGCTATCTTAAAGTAATCAGTCAACAGTTAGTAGTAAAACATAAAAATGTGTTCCAATAATCCAGATGATTATCTAAAGGAGAAGAATATTAGGACCTTCTGGACAAAGATCAAATGTGAAATAGTCAGAGATAAACTTAGGCAATGTAATTGACTGATGAATATAAACCAAACACATATATAGCCCACACTAAAATTCTATGGGATTATAAGAGCACTGCCAGTTCAGTTTCACATGGTGGCAAGGGTGATGATTTTGACATCGAATGGCGAAACAGTTGCAAGTTGCAACAATGAAGATAGCGGTTAAAGTTGTTATGGTGAGGCTATACAGGGGTTTAGGAGGCAGGTCTGGCAGAGGTGGGAGGCAGGGCAATGATTTAGTGGTGGTGCCACAAGGTTGAATTGAAAGTATAGAAATTTATGAAGGGGGCCCATGCTGGGGGCAGTAGGCTGGGAGAGTGGTAGTTTACGTTTTTTATCTTTTTTTTCCCTTTTTATTGGGGAGCAGTAGGCCAGGAGAGTGTGGTAGTATGGGAAGGCACTAAAGGCAGCTTTGGTTGTAGTGGTATTGCTGCTTAGGTTTTACCAAAAGTGAAACTGAAGCAACTAGGCAATAATATCTTCCAACATCAATTATTGCATGACAGGGCTTTAACAGGAAGAATGGCATCCATGAGAAATAATCAAACTGGAATAGAGAACACAAATTAAGTCACTTCAAGTATGAGCTATTAAGTAGTATTAGATACGACAATCAAATAATTCTCACGATGATTAGCACTCTATTCTGCCAATACTGGATGAAAATAATTTCCCGATTTGAGTCACTTCATTCATGGGATTCAGATATCCCTTGAAAATTAGGCATCTCGTACCACATAGCATGATATGCTTTTATCACTTCATAAAATAAACCGCTTGCAAAGCCTTAATTCTGAAAAACACACAATGTTTCATATGAACTCTTACAACTTGACACTGTTTAACCTGAAGTACACAAGTCCTTGCACCAATACCAATAAGAACTTTAACAATAATATTCTTCCCAACCATAAGAAATTATTAATGAAGCAGCAATCATTTATCAGCCGTCCAAAACATATTAAAAAGATATTTGAGGCAGTACACCTCACCTCGAGATCCATCTTTCAATAAATCTATTTCGATGCTTGTTTACTGATGTCAATACGTTTCCTTGCTGTCTGACCTCAGCTTCCTCCATCAGAAGCTTACGGCGCTGATTCTCCCTATTCTCCTCCCAATTGGATACCTTTACCTAGAAAAGGAGAGAGAAGATGCACAATCATAAGAGAAGCATTCCTAGAGTAGTCATAGCCTCACAGAATCCCAGATATATTCCCACATGGTATTCTTCCATTTCATTCTCATATTGCTCCAACCTCTCCAGCAAATTTTCAAGTTCCACAGCAACCTTTTCCTGGAAAGGATCATGTTGTAGCTTCCCACATTCAACAAGACTCCTATAATGTGTAAGTGGTCCTGGGGGAGAAAAATTTCTGTTATTATGTAATACAATTATGTACACCTATAACTACAGAGCTGAAATGGCACAGTGACAATGTTGGATCTGATTTCATACAGCCATACATGACTAGATTATGATAACGCTTCCATTAATGTTAAGTGTACTAATAATTCATTTTGGCCCTTATATTCATTCATTAAATTAACCAAAAGATGGTAGACATTACTCTCTCTTCTCTTCAGGGAAACTCAAGAATGTAGTATTTCCTTAAGCAGACAAAAGAAGAGAGAAAGGAGGGAATAGGTTTCCCACTCACAGATTATGGGATTCCAACTGATGACAGTTTGTGATATATATTACCTCCTGATATATAATCTGTCATCTTACAAACTATCAGAATCCCAGTTATAAAAGTCGGGATTGTAGATACCCCTAGCGTCCCACGATCCGAGGTTGCACGACCCAAAATGAGGTGGGTTCATGATCCCAATCGGTCAAAGTCCCGATCCCAAATTATAACTCAAACCAGTGTTTATTTAAGACGTAAAGCAAGCCGAAGCGCCCAAGGCTCCTAACGCCTAGGAGAGAAGCGAGAAGCGAAGCGACACACTTTACCGAACCGAACCGAAGCGAACAGTTAAAAAATATATATATATTTTAGTTTAATTAATTCTAAATATCTAAGTTATAATTTTATACATACTAAATATTTAAATGCAAGTAAAATCATAAACATTTAAATTAAAACAAATACTAATAATATCTCAAATATTAATAACAGTCATAGCTTAAACATTTAAATTCAAACAAACACTAATAATATCTAAAATCCTAATATTTAAAAACATAAGACACACAATTCAAGCAACTAAAGAAATCATCTCAAGGACTTAGAAATCAATCCTCATCACTAAAGAAATCATCTTCTTCATTATCCTTAGATTCATATCCCTCTGTATCCTCCTCCTCTGCCTTATCTGAAATTATGTTTTCCTCATCTATGAGTCTAGTGGTCGATCTAGTAAACCTTGGTGCTACCCTAGTAGATGGTGTTGATCTAGTCCGTTGGCTACTTTCTTGAACTCCAGAAGCTCGAGCAACTTCACCCCAAGTCAAAGTATCATCACCAAACACAAGCTCATTATCTTCATCTGTTTCAGCATTCACTCTCCCAATCAGCCACTCATTGCTATCATCAATATCCTTCAAAGATATTTGATCAATTGTGTCACGGGAATCATATCGGCGTCTCAAAGCTCTATTATACTTAACAAACACTAAATCATTGAGATGAGATTGAGCTAGTCTATTTCTTCTTCTTTTTTTGTGTATCTGCAATAATTTATTAACAATACATTAAAATTTATAATAAGATAAAAAAAAAATGAAATTGAAGAGGTTTGAAGATAATACTCACATGCTCAAACACACTCCAATTTCGCTCACAACCGGATACACTACAAGTAAGGCTTAAAACTTTTTTTGCAAAGCTTTGCAAATTTGGAGTTGCAGACTCGTATGCACTCACTCCACCAATTAGCTGTGAATAATAAATAACAATTAATTAACTAACATCTTTAACATAGATTACCTGGTGCCCTCGTTGTTCTTTGTCTAACCGCAATGGACAACTTAAAGAGATTTTCACATTTCATGCAAATACTCAACTCTTGACTAATTTTATCTTGTATAGCAAGATTTGGGACCATTTTTTCTAAACATTTATATAAGTCATTCATAACTTCTTGATCTTTCTCAACCTCTGGATTGGAATAGAAAAACTCTGGGTTCAACTAGTGTGCATAAAATAAAACTCTGGGTCGTTTTGCCTCCAAAAATTTTCCTATTACATAAAGATTTTTTATCAACTAGTGTGCATAAAAAAATTCAATATAACAAGTAGTTATCTTTCTTTTTCAAGAAGTTCATACCTGCTAACACATTTGGTGTCGCACTGTCAGTGACAATTTGGCCCACATTACCTTCACCAATACGGTCCACATACATTATTTGCCCATCCTTTGAGTATGCAGAAGCATCAACGGATTCAAAGAACATGGTCCCTTTTGGACAATTTACTAAGAAATTAATCAAAGTTCTCCCTCTCTTGTCAGTCCATCCATCGGACATTATGGAACATCCATATTTTGACCAATCATCTTGGTGATCTTTCATCAATGCCTTGATATGTCCTACTTTTTTGTTGAACAATTGGACCCGAATTTCATGGTAAGAAGGGGGTTTCAAACCAGGACCTAACTGTCCAATAGCTTTAAACATTGCTGCAAAATTTTCATAGTTCACAACATTAAAGGGAATGCATGTGTCATACATCCATCGGGCAAATGCTGTGATGGCTCTTTCTCTCATTTCCTTTCTATAAGGATCGTTGGCATCAATATTCGTTTGTCTCCCTTTGGTCTTTCGATTTTATACCACAACATTTGGATCAGGAGTGAAGTATACATTCACAGACCCTTTTTGTCTTGGTTGTTTTGGTCTGGACGTGGCTTGTGTAGAACCTTGACTAGATCTAGCCATGGATCTTTTACGATGCGCAACAATCTCTACAATATCATCTTCTTCATCCTCTTCCAAGTCATTAGGCATCTTATCAAAGTCGGGAACCATGTTTATTAGATTCTTCTCTTCCTCTTTTTTAGCCATGTATTTTCTAATCTCCTCCCTAACATGAGCAGGGTATTTTGGACAAGTAATAACACTCGTAGAGTTCCCCGCAATGTGTTGCTTGACCCGATAGACACCTCCATTTAACTTTTTTCCACAAAAATTACATTTGAACTTGTTTGGATTTTGAGGATTTACCAAGTGTGCATATTTCCATGTCGGATCTTTTTTATTCCCTTCGGACAACGATGTCATTTATTTGTTTATGAATGAGGACACTATCACACTACAATCAAAGGAACAAAATAGTACAGAAAATCAACAAAAACAGAATGCCATGTACTGATTTTTTTTTTGAAGTATATCAATTATCAACCAAATGTGTTTTTGTTAAAGTATATCAATCAACCACAATTATTTTTGTATAACAGAACAACAAAACAGAACAGGGCACAATCAGGAAGCACCGAAGCATAGTCAGGAAAAAAAAGAGTAGAATTTGTGCGAGGAAGAAGATCCAGAACCAGAAAAGAGAAGAAAAAAAGAATAACCTGTGCAGCGAGATTAGTGAGGAAGGAGACTATGTCCAGCTCCAGCCTCTGGTGTGTCTTGTCTGTCGATCGTGTAGGAGCACTAAAGCAGAGAGAGAGTGTCGATCGTGCCCAGCGATCGTGTCCAGCGACAGAGAGTCCAGCGACAGTCGATCGACTCTAGCCAGCGATCGTCTCTGTCTACCGACTCCAGCCAGCAATCAAAGTCCAGGAGTCAGAAGCGATCGTATAAAACCAATGAGAAATCCGATTAAAATTAGCGTTTGGGATTGTATTTAAGGGATAAGGGAATAATTTGGTGTATTACATCTTATAATTTTTTTTTCCAATTGGCCAATCCAACGGTCCAAATTAAAAATAAAATAACTTCGCCTCGCTGAAACAGTTGCTTTTTTGCCTTGCGCTTGAACGCTTTTCTCGCTTCGCTCACGTTCGCCTCGCCTGGGGTCTTCCAGGTGTGATAACCTCGCCTAGCCTCGCTTCTCGCCTAGGCGCACTTTTCAAAACACTGACTCAAACCGCAAAGTAATTCATGATCTAAGAAACCTCACATCACAATCTCGACCTCAACCCCAAATCATAACTCTAACTTATTATTTCTTTATTTTGACGTTCTTTAAATGTATATTTTGACAATATTTATAAGAAATATAAAATAAATATTTATTAACTGTGTGTATATGAATATATTATTCTATATTGAAGTTGCAAAACAAATCATGACCCAAAATAACGTACCAACTAAGACTGTCATCACCGTACCGCATATTGAAAAAAGTATCGTACCACGTACCCAAACTCATACCACGAACCAAATCGATCTACGATCCTCGTAACATTGAGCCCATTTCATATGCCTCAATCCAAATACAAAACAAACCTCCTTAAGATCCTACAAATTCTGCAATTTTTAAAATTTGGTTTAACCTTCCATGTACAATCCTTCTAGAAAGGAATTTTGGAACGGGGAAGTGAAATTTTGCAAGTAATTTTTTACCATCAGATGAATCTAGGCTAATTTGAGACTTTTATGGCTTTATGGGTGTATACATCCAAAACTGTTCTATTTTATTATATAGATATACTAGCGGGCCGCCCGTGAGATACACAAGATTATAATTCTTGTCTTTTTTT